>OX439049.1:49723829-50463319 GCA_949317995.1 Acholoe squamosa | reverse complement strand
TCCGCAGGATTTGAGGGGTGTCAGTCGTATAATCCCCTACAGAAACTTCAAATAAGTTACATCCACCCCTATCCACATCCTATGTAGCACCACAGGGGTCCCCTGAGGCTCTATTTGAAGAACATTAAAAAGATACTGTAGCTGTCAGCTATTCTAATAATTAATTTCCTAAAATTATACCATTCTTGAGCACCTGCTGCTCTATTAGCCTAAATTATAATTAGCACAGTATCACAAGGCATGGAAAGGTGTGAATGGCATGATGGTGTAGAGGTACACGTTATTAAACCATAGGAGTTGGGTACCGTCTGACGTGGCGGGTGAGTCGAGTCGTCGGACGTTCCTCAGGTTCCGGATAGGTGGCAGCACTGATCCGGGTCTGTGGGGACATCTGACGACGAACACCTGGGTCCGTATATAAAGCCCAGGGCTCAGCCGCTACGTCAGAGGCCCTTCTGGCCTCCACACCATGTGAACCATTATTCCTTGATATTAGCTGCCTCTCTGACATCATCCGGCAGCCGTGAGTGTACAATAAGAAATAAAACTAACCGTTGGCATACACTTGGAATACTGTCTTACTCTTTCTTTTCGAAACGTAAGACCCGAACCCCCCAGGTCCGTAAGGCCACAAACCCGAAATGACCCTTACACTGGCATGAATATCTAGAGAAAATCCTTTGTCACATGACATTGTGTGCACCATTTGTCACATGTATATGAGTAAAAGTTAATATGACAATTAATGATTCTTGCTATTGATTTCTCCCTCAAAAGGAAAGACTACTGTATTACCATTTGGTGCCATAACTAGCTGATGAAATGATTTACATAAATTTAGACCTAGGGAATCGTTATTTAATTTGCATTGTTATCATTATTGATGAATCCTTCACAACCTATTGGATAAATGCATAGCATTCAATCGTAATTATTTTAATATACTAGTTTCCTCATCTTATCTAACCATCCTAAATCAGATTCCTAACCAACCAAACAGCTAACCACATTATCCTATTGCCACTATAACAATATGTAATATACACCTGCGACAACTTACCTGAGTGATGATGATAATGATGAAGATGAGCCCACCAGGGTTTATCGCTGCTATCAGTCTGTCTCTACCTGTGTGACTAGTGAACTGAGCCGCCTCCCACCTGTATATATATATGATAAACACAGGTGTCTCTCCCTCTGCTAGACCTGGGATCGATCTGTAACCACTGCAGCAGCCTCTGCATGGGTACACTCACATAAACTACACCGGCTAATGCATTAATCATTGGCCCATGGCACTGTGTAAGGTCCAACCCACTGACCCATGACCACCAAATGATGCAGATCTCCTTCTTCACAGTCCACTGAAGTCATGAGGGGTTGTATGTGTGATAGGTGGTTAGTGAAAAATTGTATGGGAACTCCACTATCTGACTATCGTGGTTGAGTCATACTCAGATAATTTATGTGATCCAATTTGTCCTGCTCCTCGGGACTCTGCTGAATCAATGCCCAGATATGTAGGGTATATGATGTACTGCTTTATATGTAGGAGTCGTCCATGTTTACTGCATTGACTTCATAAGGAACCAGAGTGTAAATCAACGTTGGTTTCCACACCTTCTGAGAATCCAAATGCCTGAGTTGTCGAGCCTGACTTGATCATTCAGTGTCAGGTGTGAATGGAATGGCACCGGCTACTACTCCAGCTGATCTATTTGGTGTGTCTGCACGTGCAGTGTTTCAGCACTCACCTGTATGTCCTCCAGTAGGTAATATACACAGGTAACAACAACAGTTAAATGGATTCCCATACTTAGCCTACATAAATAGGCTTAATACTGGTCCTCTGTTACTGCACATACAAAATGGGTATGTGCTAAGACTGCTGTCTATAGTGATGCAATAAGCTATAATAATGGCGAAGAGTCCCTACTCCAATCCCCCAGTGCTTAGTCACTGCTGTACATTGAGTGGACGACCATAGCAGGTACATTCATGAAGGGACAAGTCTATGTTGAAAAACAATTATTGCACTCCAAGCACAAGGACAGCACTCTATATTGATTAGCTCCTCTCATAGACTTGTGTCTGGAGAGTGGGGCTGTGTGTGACTCTGATCGAGTCTGACAGATGGCAGCACTAGTTTCTTTGTTTGTATGTTGTCATGGCGACGGCCATTGTGTGCTGGGAGAGCCAGTAGGAGTATGGCATTGGATCTGTTATTGTCCTGTTTGGCTTGGCTTCATCATCCTATCTCCCGTCCTATCTATATCGTGCGTACTATTAGAATCCATCCGTTGCACAATAGGGTGATATTCTATTAATTTCGATTATGTGTCACTAGTGGCCAAGGAATTCGGATGACAGACACTAAGTGAATATGCACAGCGACATATGTTGTTGAATAATAACTTCATCCCCATGTTATTGACCTTATAGTTGCATCTGAACATAGACAGTATATATATATGTCACGCTGTCGAATTTAGTGGTCTAGATCCATGATTAAGGACAGCAATAATTACGCGGCTGATTACATTCAGACTAGTACTCGTTTTCAGATAGGGCTAGGTTATTGTATATATACTGCAGAGTTCTACTAGATGCACTTGGGTTTTCGAGATTTCTCGTTCTATGACCTCCCATTCAGATTGTTTGTGTGTTTGTGTGTGTGTGTGTGGGGGGGGGGTGTCTAGGTACGTCAATTCATGGATGCATGGAACTTGATTGCTAATCAACTGAGAACAAAGTTGCAGTGTAAAGATGTCACAGGTAGCATTGCTATGTGTTACAATCAATGCTATTGATGAATAGTGTTATTTTTAATTGAAGTATTTTGTTTTCAAATCAGTCATTCAAAAAACAACAACAATATATGTAACCTGCACTGGGAAAAGGACCTTATTCCCCCTGAAATAAGATCCCTTTTCCCAGATCCTGTCACATATATTGATAACAGCAAATGCCACATTTTTGAAAACCATTTATTCATCAAAATAGAGTAGTATGGGTAATCAGTATAGATAGCAATACAACCGCGTAGATACATGAAGGAAATAACAAAATTATTATGGAAGTGTTGCTGAGCGTAGTGGCAGAGCAGCATATATATATATATATATATATATATATATATATATATATATATATATATATATATATATATATAGTATTGATTTTCTCCAGCTTTCGGAACTTTCCCCTTTATTCAAACCCATGCATTCACTTTTCCTAAGCTCTTTGAATGGTCGGTTCTCGTCGTTGCTCGTTGGGGATTATCCAAAAACGACATTTATCTGTGTTTCTTTCAAGTCACTGGAATATGCAAAAGAAGATTAGTCAGAAATCAAAGTTCCATTTAAACATAAGAAAATACTTTTCTTGTACTATTATTGAATACATGTTTACAAGGTGTATGAATAACGATGTCAAACTTGGCTTTAATAAACATAGGGCATAGTTTATCTTTGATAATTCCTTTATGTAAAAAAGGATCGTAATTCATAATAATTCCGTTTAGTCTCTGTAAGTTGAAATTATTCTCTCGATACATGAAGAGCAGAAGTTACCTTTTGTTAGAATAAGTGCAGCTAGTGCACACAGCACTATCAGCAGCATCAGCATACCAGCAACCACTATGTAACCATAGTGAACACCTGTTCTCTTCTTATTCTTCCTGGGTATCTTCTCTGGCCTTTCAGGGTTTACTATTTGTGCCTCTACCCTAGGGGGTTCCCCAGACCTTGATGGAGGTTTTCCTGATATCACACTACCCCTTAGTGGTACAGATAAGGCCACCTTGATGGGAGTTTTGGTATAGACTAGAGTTGTTGGCTGTAGTGTGTATACAGCATCATGTTCTTTTGGTTTCAGTTGGCTTGTGGTCACAACTGCCTTAGTTTTTGCCCTGGGCTTTTTATTTCTCTGAGAAGGGCCATCATCCTTGTCCTCATGGAAGAGGTATTTTGATTGGTTATAAGGTTGGCGGGTGGTGAGTGGCTGGCGGGGCTGGTTGTCCCTGTAGTGGGGTGGTTGGGGCCCTGGGGCGTCCAGTCTGTGTGTGCTGCTACCTTGTGGCGTTAACGTGAACCCGGGTGGTAATGATGCGTATAGGGGATCGATTTCCTCACGAGGTGACTGCAATAAAAAGAGAATATCATTAACTTCCATTATTAACCCTTTAATGGGCACTGATGCAGGAGTGCATCATGCCCATTGGTCGTCATGATGCACCAATGAAGTGCCGTCAAGACTGCTCACCAGCACTTTATTGGAGCAACATGCCGACCCTCTGAGGCTGTATGAACCATGTAGGGCATAATGCATGAATGTAGCCCTGGCGAGTTACTCACCAGGTCTGGATTCATGCATCATGTCGTCCACTTGGGAATGATGCATTAATGCATCCGTAGCCCCTGAAGACTTAGGATGAAATGTAGTGCATTGATATGTTTCCTTTTTGCCTGTGGTCAGGGGTGACATTTTAAAGCAACGTAGGAGAAAAAAAATATTGTTTCTGCAAAAAATGATAATGACCTCACTAAGTCGATAAAAACTACTGAAATGAAATGAAGGGATTATGGACCTAGACCATACATCTTCATTGTGGCAACTTTCAATGATAATGTATGTCTTTTCGGGACTTGGCAATTCCCTTGCTAAATAATATTCACATTTATGTGCATTTTCGGGCTCAAAATAATAATTTCGTAACTTCCTCTTAGATATAATTATACAAACAAGGCATAAAGTGAAAGCATAGTACGCCGATAAAGATACAAGGTACGTGCTTAGGACTTGTCCAAAGATGGAATCATTCCTATAATGTATGTGCAACAGGGTAACATGGGGGTATTAATTGTGTTATCCATCCCACCTTTACATTATTTAAATGGTTTGGCATGATAGCGTGAGTAAGGGTAATGGCGAGGGAGTTGGGTCATAGAAGGTAGAGATAGACCAACTCTGACCTTCTGATGGGATCGATAATACTTATTGATGTATTGGCATGCTTTCACAAAGGAATGGCGCTGTTAGTATTGGGTTCACATTAAGCCAGTTAAGAACTTAAGTACTATTTCGTGGTGACTAACATGAATTTCAGCATTGAACATGAAGTTAATTTTAGGTTGTAGCTGGAATATGCTGCTGCTAACTGGGAATTAATTTGCAATGTACATATTAACCAACCCCTCTTTTGAAATTTATAATTGCAGCATTGTAGATGATAGACCTATTCCCTGCAACATTTTTTAGCACAATTTTCATATGCTGCGCATCCGAACAATCCCTCACATACTCATTGTTTTGTTGCCCACACCTGTATTTGGCGCCCTGTATTTTATCTTTATCATCATGATCTCAGAGGCTTCCATGCTATTCACACAGTCTCAGGCGCAACTGTAAATGGGCTATAAATACCCCTGTGTGCCTACAGTAGAATGCACTTCGGGCAATTGGTTTTGTACCTACAACAGGTACAACCGTATTTCAGAATAATAAGTACTACTGTATAAGATTATATCCATGTGGCGGGCGAAGAATGTACATCACATGTCATGTGCTCATTAAAATTAGCTCAAACAGGTTAAAAGATTTATTGACACATCGACCTACCCTCTCAGGTCTGACTTCACCCCCTGGCCTACATTGACTTCCCCCTGATATGCCTGATTAATTCTAGACCTACTAAAGGGTATGCCGTCACGCACCATCGGGCACAGCCTCTCCTGGAGCGGCTCTCACTTTTAAGAAGGCCTTCTGCCTTCCAGCAGTGCAGATCTAAGGAGCTCGGATTATAAGTAGGACATAGAGGTAAGATTATGTATCTAATATAGAATGGGTATATTTAGACTTGGCTCAGTGTTCCAGGAGGTCATTTCTACATGTTACGACTGCTCACCTTCAAATAGTAGTGGGAAACTTAACCTTAGTAATACCACAGCCCACTATAGGTGGCCAAGCTGTGCCTGCTTTACTGCGACTGCCCCAGCACACTCTATGTGATAACTACATAGGTGCCTATCGCACAGAGCAGTCTTAGGGCACTACATATGATCACTGACCCTAAGTTATGGTTTTTAAATCATAGTGGGTGTATTAAGTTGTGGTATCTTCAAAAAGCCTCCTGACAGATGTCAGTACTAGATAGCATGTTACATTTTCAGTTTGTCTGGAGACTGAGTCATAACCTTTACTCTTCCATATATAAGTTATATGCATGTACTGTGAAAACCACACAACTGATCCCCTCTATAGCCTTCAGCACACCCAAAAACCTACCTAAGAAAACTTAGTCAAAGTGACTCATTATTCCTATATGACTAACAAATAACCAAGGAGGTCTAAGTTTTCTTAGTCACATTGACTACCCAAATCATTTTTAACTCTCAGAGCACAATCTTGAAGAGAGTGTCTGCTGGGAGTTTCAGGCAAGCTAACATAGCTTGGTCACTTTCACTAAGAGATCTTAGTCACTTTGACCAAGATCCGTTAGAAAATTTGATTAAGGGACAGACACATGGTGTTGCCTTTTCACACCAGATGGCAGTCTGGGTTGAAACAAGATTTTTCTGGTGGGTGTGTACCATAAATAGTTCCGTGGATGTTAAAATTATGATGATTTTCAGGAATGGCATATGATATTTCAGGCTTTCAAAATTCAATCTAACTTTATACTTGGCAAAAATGTACCAAATAGGTTGATGCCTTGTCAAATGAAATAGGTAGTCAGATAGAAACACCTATTCTGTGATAATCTAGATAAATATAATATCCACATTTGAATTTGCTTCTTTGGCAAACCCAGAGGGGTACTATATGAAAATGATGTGAGGCATTTCAAATGTTTACAAAATGAGGAGACTCTGATCTGTGGGGTGTGAATCCTACATAAAGCTTAAAACAATCACCATTTGAATTGAATTAAAACTATTAGGTAGTGTAGTTAGTCAAAACATCCAAAGAATCCTAGCCAAAATCAGGCAAGCCAAGGCAAGTTGGTCACTTTGTCTAATGGTTAGTCACATTTGACCCAGAAAAAAAGGGATGTTTAAAGACTGCGTTTTGACTAAGTATCGCTGGAAAGTTAGACAATTCGACTCGTTTTTGACTAACATTTGGAACTTATTTTTTTCTGTGTGGTAGGATACGTTTTGGACCAATGCTCTCCCTAGGAATACTTTTTTTTTTTTTTGAAAACATTTAAACTTGATTTAGCCTAAGATGTATTACATTTCGTAAAGTTTTAACAATATGATGATCTTTTTTCCTGGATTGCGTTGAAGGTATATATAGGTACTGCATAAATGGGATAAGTGGTTCCATAAATTATAACATCAGGAAAATACATTCTACGAGGCTAACAAGTTAATGACTGACCATCATCCTAAGGATGTTGTCTCGGCCAAGCCATACAAAATATATATACCATTCATAAGATTAACGAGAGGTATAATAACAGTCTATAAGAGAACAGCAGCGTTATTATCTACTTTAAACATTATATAATAACAAATTCCCTTCGTTTACCAGTGAATTCTTAGTATCCAGCTCATGTTAATGCTTATCTCGCCAGTACCAATGTCTGAGCCCACTGGTAATAGGGTTGACCCCTATACAGGTAGACCTATTGATGTATAAAAATATGTGATTATATTAAGTGATGTTAGAACCTAAGGGACTTTTGTGTAATATCTACCCACATACTATGATATACCACACATCCGCTTCACATAACTGGAAGTTAAAGAGCACGTTCCTATCTTATTTGCATGAGATTTTCTAGTACACAGGACTTGAATATTCTGGGAAACGGGACTCCATGAGTTTTTATAGGAAACAGGACTGCAGGAGGAATTCTAGGAAACAGGACTAATTATTAAACAAAGAAATTTGGGAAACAGGACATTTGAGAAACAGGACAAAAACAAGAAATTTGGGAAACGGATATTTAGGAAAGGGGACATTAAGATTTCAGACATGGGACATTTTCACATAGGCCTATATAAGCCTGTGGTCCCGTTTCTATGATGTCCCATTTCCTAGAAAATCTCGTGCAGATAAGGATCTTATTCGCATGGGATTTCCATGGGAATAACATCGGCCGTTCACAGTAAAATTATAACTGTTGAATCTACCAGGGATCCTTGTAAAACTGAACAGTGGCCCACTGTAATTGTGTAGCATTGGCAAATTTAGTTTTTACAAGAAGCCCCAGGTGGCAGTATGTTATTTCGACGACATTTTCATTTGCAGTGACACTATATTATGATAGGTGTGCATGTCCTGAGGCTACTTCAGCACTTCAGCAGTACATGATTTATAAACTGTATTGTATCCTGCCCCACCGGGTCAGTGTACATCTGGATGAGGTCCAAGGAGAAAACACCACTGAGCTCCAAAACGTGAACCAAAAAAGAAAACATGCACGTTTTCGCATTGCTAAACAATTGTTTAGAGAATCGCTTAGATGAAACATGCATATTTTTTTTTACATCTCAAAAAGGGTTTTCCATGCATTCTGCTGTCATTTTATTTGTCAATACATACTATGAAAACGAGTTAGGCAATACAAGTTTTCTTCAGTACTCTCTGAAGGAATTTACAGAGGTTCTGCCTCGTTATCTTTTGGCAAGACACTCCTGTACAGTGGTAAATGATATATGAGTCTGAACTGCCTACCTTGCGGCAAGTGAGGGGGGTGGGCTTGCAATAGACATGTCATCTAGATTAAAAGCCTTAAGAAATATATTTGAGTCCAGAAAGCCAGAGCATGTAGGGGCATTATGCGCATTATGAACGACCAACTGATGTGCTGATAATTCCTCTACTCTGACCTTTCAACTCCAAAATGCCTTATTATACGAGATGAAGGGGTCTTAGCATGGTGAATAGGAGAGCTTATACATACAGTGCTATTATACAGGGTTATAAGAGTTCTTGTAGACACAGTCACCATTCTAGCTACCCTCTAATGTCTTATACTACTGACCATGTCACCGACTACATGAGTTTACAAAGTAAACAGTGCAGTTAAGCACTTCTCATGAGTGTGAGCGTTCATTGAATTGAAGTACCCTTTCTTGTAGACCACTGTAAAGTGCCTAATAATTGCCACCTTTGCCAACAATAAAGCCGATAAATGTTACACTCAATTAGCAAAATATTATAGTGTAACCCCTAATCCTTTCTAATAGGAACTGGGGAATACGCATGCAGGCCCTATAATATATCAGCCCAATAAGGATCCCTATACCGGTAACCGTATGCAGCTTCTTCCTTAATAGGTTAACTTTCTATAAAAGAAGTTACACTAATCACATGTTAACACATTTATGTAAAAGGGAATAAAACAAAATTACCGACCGTCTACTCACCTCAGTATCAGGTATATGGAGGATGATAGGGTCTGTAGACGCCCCTCCTGAGGCCTGGCCCTCTGAGGGCACACGGGATGCCCTCATCCCTTACCCTGGAGAGAATAGTCCCTCACCCTGGACTGGTCCCTCACACGGACCAATTCCCAATGAAGGTACAACCCCCTCCCCTCTCATAGAGGGGTTGATATGCTGGTCTATGAGAGTACAGCTCCAGTGCCTGTAGGTGAGGGTCGATCTAGCCACTCACTACCCCTGCTGGAGTCAAGCATTGAGAAGGTAACTTCCCCGAATGCGCCTTACTCCATGCTTAATCTATCTTAAGTTGGAATTTTGGAGTTGAGTTAAGGCTTGGCTCTATATATATATATAGGCCAATATGTATGTTGATGGTCATGTGACCATTTCCTCCAGGGTGGCTCTCTCTCTCTGTAGTCAGGTACCAGCTAGAGAACCGGACTTAACTGCAGACCGCTACAAGTCTCCAGCCACAACCAAATGGCCCTGAGGGAATCGTGACCCTTTTGAATATAACCACTTAATTCACATATTGGTTTAAAGCGAGATGATTGCCTATCATTTTATAAAGGCTAGCGCCCAGAAGAGATTGATATTGTTTGTACTTTCTATAGGAAACTGGGAAATACCCCATCCATATCGTATCCGCCATTAAGAATGACAGGGTAAGAATCTAGGCTTACACCATGGGATACAACACTTGCATTTGCACTACCCATTCTAGGATCATGACAAATATCTGTGTGCTTACCTATCATAAGCTGCGGGTCCACTAGGCAACATATATTATAGGGTGTGATATCGAGATACCCGTGGTAGTTACATAGAAATAGATGCATATGGAGGGAGCTGTATCGTCTGTTGCATAGTGGACCCTACTTTTAACATTGTGGTTCCTGCAATCGCTTGAAAAGCAAAATTTGACATGATCTACGAAAAGGGGTCTTAGTGCATATAAGGCCCCTTTCCCTGTACATGCCACATGTTTATCATACATGAGTTAGTCTGATACAACTGCAGACCCAGTGCAACATCTAGTTGCGACACGGTTTAGTCTCACAGTGGACTCAGACCTATAGCTGACCAGTGCCCTCAGCCTCCAGGATATGCATGCACGCGTGTTACTACTTTATATGGAAAGTAGCTATGGAAAAAGTTGGTTAATGCATCAGTTACTTTTTGCCATCCCAAATAGTCTAAAGGTGTCCACTTATCATGCCGTACCATCTCTCCTCCCCCCTCATGTACCCGTTCACTAAAAAAAAAGAGTTCATTGAAAAGACTCAGCTAGATCGGTATTGGTGATACACAGTCTTGGCAAAAAGTTCTCTCAGGACCGAAACATAACGAGTATATAAGGGCATTTTCTGGGAATGAATAATTATCATAAAATGAGAATGTACATTCTATTTTTATCATGAAATCCATTAGGATTGATGAAGTTCTGAGAAAAAAATCGTAACATGTTAATGCTTTTTGTTTTATGCTGTAAAAACCCTTAATAATGGTCCAATTTGAGTGCCATAAAAAATGGCATGTAGCCTAAGGTCTGAGGATGACAGCCAGACATTTGGTCCTGCAGTCTGACAAGTTCTGCCGGCCTGGCAGCCATTCGGACAGCTTTATACCACGATTCTGGCACTTCCAGTGGTTTTATATGCAGTTTAGCCGTGCATTATTCTGCATATACCACACATGTGCATTTTTGAAATTTTTGGTATATACTTTTTCGGGGTCAAGTTGGACTTAGAATATTTTGGGAAATTATGGCAGCTATACAAAGTTAATCTAGCCATTTTCCATTGTGAAAAATTGTGCCAACTCGTAGGAGAATTGAACCCCGGCCGCAGTGGAGGTAGGAGAAGGCCTTAGCCATAGCGCCACACTGTACGGTGAGAAAATCCAAAGCAAAGGTTGAAGACTACTAACCTGATGGTGATAGGTCCCTATGTCCACCCGCATTTTGTATCGAATCCAACCATGACAAGTCTTCAAATTAAGACATACATATCCTTAGACATTCTAGATGATCCCTTCGTACGTATTATGTCCAAAATATTCAAAATAAAGGATAATCCATTGATTTTTCCATCGTAAGCCAGTCGCCATTCGACATTTTTAACTGCGGCGTGTTGACCTATATCTACATCCGGGCCACTGACACACATTTGCCGGACAAGGAGGCGGGTGGGAATGGCCGGACCGCGACTCGTGTACGTTGGAAAAATCAATGGATTCTTATTTATGTTGAAGAAAATGGAGAAAATTAGCATGCATTCCTCGTCTATGGATCGAATACTTCTTGGGACTTTGATATTATAACATGTCATGGTTGGATTCCATAAGAAAAGTGAGTGTGAACACGGCGGTACCTCTCCCGGCAAGGAACAAAAACAATGGCTTCACGCAGAGCGGACCCGGGCTGTATCGCTTGCTTTTACAAAATGTCTTCTCATGGCTATATTCTGTGGATATCAGGTAAGAAATTTATACAAAATGGAGGAAATCGTGGTATAAACCTATTAGGTCATGGATATTGGAGCCCACGGGCCTTACATGCTGGATATACCCTCGCCGCTACACGGCTCGGGTATATCCAGCATGTAAGGCCCTAGGGCTCCAATATCCATGATCTATTAGCTTAATAGCCGGTGTCCGACGGGATTTGGCGAAGCCTGGATACATGTATACGTTTTTTAAAGACTACTTATTATCAGATACTGCTGAAAGTGTCCGTGTCTGTAATAGCCTATGACTCAGATTATCATTGATGCACACAGACATCGTAGACCTGCTATGCAAACTATCTTTTTTTTTTCTTTTTCTCTGGGTGAACAAAAAAAAGATAAGTTGTGTGAAGATAATCATCTTGACACAACATGATGCATGATGCTCCAATGAAGTACTGGCAAGCAGTCACGCCAGCACTTCATTGGTGCATCATGACGACCAATGGGCATGATGCATGAATGCATAAGTGGCCCTTAAAGGGCTACCATTGGGATCGTTACAATAAATAATCTTTTGCAATCGTTTTTTTTTACTATAGGTGAGTTACTGCTGTCGCTACGAGCTGCTCCCTGGAGCTGCTGCCACCTAGTGGGAGATGGGAGACCCAGTGTGGCTGCTGTGCCACCCCAGTATGGAGTCTGTAGCCACCGGGGTCGCTCAACGGTGCCTGGAGGCAAGACAAGAGGTAGGCTTAACACTTTAGTACCTTGTCATACACGTTTATTATGGCCATGCACGATAACTAACAAAAGAAAACAAAAATATAACAAAACACAAGACACAAAAGATGTTAATTAGGTGCCCCCTTCTGGATCCACTAGTCACTAGTGGTGGATCCAGAAGGGGGCGCGGTCCAAAAGGAGGGGACGCACCCTCTTTTTTCAAAAGGAAATTTGAGGGTCTAAAATATGCAATCAATACCTTAAGTACTGGCAAAAAGGAGGGTGTTGCGGGGTATCCGTTTCTGTAAACCATAGGTTATCAACCTCAGCTGCCTAGAAACAAGAAAAGGAAACAGGAAATGATAGTCGTAAATGAAAAAATGACATTCCAATTGAATTCAACTTATGTAATTTGTGTGAATATTGATCTATTATCACCACTTTGTTTTTGAATTATCAATTGACCGCACTAACATTGACCTCTCAATCTCATGTGTATCTTATTTTTATCTATTTTCTCAAGAATGTCCATTCAAGATGTAGACATTTAGAATATAAACCAATTATACAGTGGGGGAAGTTCAGTGATGGTTATCCTAACATCTTTATAGATGACGTCAAGGGAATGGCAGGAAAAGACGGTACGTAAGCAGACCAAAACTACCACTTTCTTGATACTTGATAGTTAATTGAATGTTAAATGTTATTCCAAGTATCAGTAGCCATATGAAACTAGTAAATTAATGATAATAAAAATAAGTTTTGGTTATAAGACAAAAGTTTATATCAATGAAGTACCATATGTGCAAGTTATTTTTCTAACAGATTGCTTGCTTAATGACTGACCCTGATTGAAAACTGTCTTTTCTTCTTTCAATTTAAGTGTTGATGTTGGTCAGCTTTCACTCACCGGAGGTTATCTTTGAGCAGTTGTCTGTCGCATATGCCATTCCAAGGTAAGGCAGCTTCCAATTTGACATTAAATTCATATTGAGTTCGCATATGATATCTCACATATATGGAAGTTATGCGAAAGTTCACTGTTTCTGTCTACCACTGTAAAAAGAAATGTTGTCAAATATGGGCGAAATCCTTGTCCCAAAGTTGCCAGATATCTGTCATTATATCATTATGACATTCCTTGTACCAGTGTACTGCCATCTGCGGCTTAATTTTAGAAACCATATTGCTTCGCTGCAATACGATTGTACGGTGGTTCACTGTCAGTTTTACAAGGATCCCTCAAATACAACAGTTATTTTTTAGAGTGTACCATAAGGGACAATTGATGATTTTAGCTAGGATTTTCAATAAAATTAGCAGTAGAATACGTTATATTCTTGACTTGAGTAAATATCAGTAATTGTTAACTTGCGGGTAATGAGACTGACAGGCAAATTCATACTCCACTTAGTGGTGGTTCCAAGTACTCACCAGACTCTCAAGGACTCAGCCCGGTGGCTCCACCTTTCGCTATTCACTGAGTAACTCTCAACCCCGATTGCAACGGGTGACATACTTTACCTTTTCTCACCAGGCGTTCATAACAATATGCCTTATAAACTTTCCCACCACTCCCACCCTCTTTAATGGTGTTTTTTTAAAATAAAAACTCAGGACTTCATAGTACCTTGATATGTTGACTTACCATATATATATATATATATATATATATATATATATATATATATATATATATATATATATATATATATAATACTCAAACTTTATACTATGGACTCTGAACATTTACCCATTGTTGGTAACATACGGTACAAGTTAGTGCCTTACCTCATTTACATATTCAACTCTTAGATACAAACCGGTATCTCATTAGTTTAGTTACATATTTATCATATACCGTATTTACTTGTGTTAGTGTAATAAAACTCCACTTTATGAATTTCCTGTTCAGTGTTCTTATTACAGGTATATGGCCCGTTCTTTCACACTCATCCTGCCCTACTTCCCGACAGCTACGATGGAGAGGGTTGACACAGAAGGACAAATAGCTACAGCTAATGTTTGTACTCTATATCACTTCTACCATTAAGTCTATGTTATTGTAGGCTCTGTCTCATCATATAACCTTCAGTTGTGTTTCAAATGTATCTCCCTCTTGGCTGTAGGTCTTTTATTTGGTGGCGTTTAAATAATTATGCACTAATTCAAACCACACGTCGTACTGCATATATCTTTACATAAAAACACTGTTTCATATAATGCTATAAGCAATACATGGGTTACTATCACAATATTCACATGTATTATGACAATGATGATGATCTACATGTGCTGCTCATTATTTTCATTTAAAAAAAAGGGGGGGGGGCAAGGAAAAAAACACAATTTGCACAGTTTTATATGAGGCTGCAAATGCGACCAATTACCTCCCATCTAGGATAAGCTAATCATCGTACTACGGAGCCCTGGAAAGGACATCTGTTTTCTACACATTTATTTCTAGAGTTTGTTTCCGCAAGAAGTATTTTCGTTTCTGCAAGAAGTATTTTTGTTTCCGCAAGTAGTATTTTCGTTTCCGCAAGTTTTATTTTCGTTTCCGCAAGTTTTATTTTCGTTTTCGCAAGTTTTATTTTCGTTTTCGCAACTTTAATTTTCGTTTTCGCAACTTTAATTTTCGTTTTCGCAACTTATACTTTTGTATCCACAACTTAATAGTTTTTCTTTGTGCATAGTCAATCAATTGTGAATGTTAAGTTGTGGAAACAAAACATAAAGTTGCGGAAACAAAATGTTTAGTTGCGGAAACAAAATATAACTTGCGGAAACAAAAATAAAAAGTTGCGGAAACGAAAATAAAACTTGCGGAAACGAAAATAAAACTTGCGGAAACGAAAAATAAAACTTGCGGAAACAAAAATAAAACTTGCGGAAACAAACTAGAGAAAAAAATGTGTAGAAAACGGATGTCCTTTTAGGGGCTCCGTATCATTCCCATTATCCAGATTCAGCCCTTATCACCTCTATAACAACCACATTGTGTAGGTATCTGTATAATATGATGCTGACTCTGTCACGATTACCCTTTATTGCAGACAATGGCCAACCTAATATCAAGTATACCACAAACTGCCAGGGGGCCACCACAAGTTATTGTCATTGATATTCATGCTCTACAAGAACGCTTCTATTTCTCCCAGTCTGTTATTCCAAGGTATTAAATACAGCATAAAGTTAATTATCCGTTTAATGTCCTAATCACTAACTCTATACAAGAATGTATAAATAAAGTGACCAAAGTCTTTCTTTATAATGGCATAGATCTACTGGTATGATGTTTTATGTGGTGGTAATAATAGTTGACTAAGGAAAACATAGAAGAGTGATTTGTAGAGTTAATTGTATAGCATGTAGTAATCAACGTTTCGACTTTGTTAAAAAGTCTTCGTCAAGATTATTTTTCTTATTCCCCCTAGGCTGGAATCTGCAATACCTCTTCTCATAAAGGAGCATGGGAAGCTACCAGGCTACGACAAACCTACTATTGCCTATCCTGACGAGGGTGCATATAAACGTTTTAGGAACATGTTCACTGATGCCCCACAGATTATATGTTATAAGATAAGGAATGGTGAAAACAGAGTCGTCAAGATAAAGGAGGGTGAGTAGTTTTGACCAGGGACTCTGCTAATGGTGCAATAAGGGGAAACATTTAATAAGGTAAAACCTATGTGGCCAACTTATAATTTGACATCATTTACAGCCTGTTTCAAAATGGTCTTATGCGGGTCATTTCCATCAGGCAGAAATAAGTGAACCACCAGACAGAAAGAGAAAAGAATGAATCTTTATGGATAAGCCAATATACAGCTGGTTTATGGGGGGGGGGGAATCAAACTCGGGTCTCATTAAAGCAGGTGTTCCACCGACGACAATTTACTCCCGATTTTGAATCGGGAATAAATCGGCCATCTTCTCGATGCATTTCTCCCCACTTCCTGTCAAATTAAAAAAAAAAAAAATTGATCAATTGTTTTTCTCAAAACCGATTAAAGTCCAATAAATATCGGGCCGATTTTTGTCAATCGGCTGTGGTGGAACACCTGCTTAATACTCCCTCATTTGTATTTAGCAACATGGGGATTTATGTGTATGTCAAAGTAAGAATGATTATCTGCTTTAACTATCATAACCATAGTTTAAGCAAAATAGGTTAGTGGTCAATTACGGTAGCATGGAGGTGCTGCAATGGGGCATATCAATCTGCATTTTGTTGTCATTCTGAAGGCCACATTATTGTCTGTGCCATTTTAAATGATAACTTTTCTATAATGTTTCCAGGCGATCCCACTGATTGTCACGTTGTAATTGTTGATGACCTCGTCCAAACTGGATCAACTCTAATTGAATGTGCAAAGGTGATGATTTTAATTTTGTATTTATCAATTAATTACAACAGAGCGTGAAATAAAGAACTATACCAATAGCCTGATAGCGATATCGACATGTAACTCACAATACACAAAAAATGAACAATGATCTCTTACTCACGTGATGAGCATTGACTAATAAGATTTATCATGTCTTGTATTAAACCACAATAGGATTAAAACATCAATACTTATGCATTAAAATTCATTGAAAATAATATGTTTAATAACTACTAATGCAAATCACAATGACTACTAATCCATAGATTTTATCATTGTCTAGCACAGTCATCCCATGATGGATTCAACTGCCACCAATAAAGCTGTATCCTAATAATTAATCTATTAATTACTCTTTGTTTTCAGGCTATACTAGCAGCTGGCGCAAAGTGTGTGAGCGCCTATATCACTCATCCTGTATTTCCTCATAACTCCTGGGTTAGATTCACAGAGTGTGATGTTGACTTTAAAAATTTCTGGATCACTGACACCATCCCACATGCCCGTGACATTGCTCAGCATCAGCCCTTCAAACTGCTTCCCATTGGGGATGCCATATCAGATGTTCTCCTTCAGTTTGATCTCCAGTGAGATCAGGCATGAACCATACTATTAAGATGTTAAATGAGAATTATATGACATATTGGAGAGGGAACTCCATCCATATTGTGTTATTGACAGAGTATTATTGAATCGTTATATATATTAAAAATGCGGATTATATAAGAGAAGCCATCCCCCTATATACATACAAATTCCATTTACGTAATACCTCCACCCATCTAAAATCTGAACACTTGGCAATACTTTTAGGGAATACATTCCTTTACTATCTGAAGAACAGTTAACCACAGTAAGTCCTTTACTGATCAGGAAGGCATTGTATTACATATTTTGAATACACATATAGTAATAATTACTTTTGAAATCAAAAGAGAAAGGTGAAAGTTACTTGGAAACAATATATGCAGCTTTAATCCACACCAACCACTTAACATGCTTATCTAATTGACCTATGTCTATGGTGACACCCCTTTATATGAATCGTGTTTTGTATAAATTGAAGCAATAAAAGCCAGTGTATATAACAAATTAACCACATTAGACAAGTGATTGTGGGACCAGTTCCACTCATGCACCCCCAAGTCTATTATGTCCATTGTAATATGTGTAATAGTAGATGTAATCTAAGAGAATATGGGTTCTCACACATTGCCATCATTTTGCAATAGGTGTTTCCAATGACAATGCAAAATATCAAAGCAGTTCTGTAGAAGATGTATTGTTTCATCCAGATTTAGCACATTATACAAATTAGTAGCTTGTATTTGAAAAATACCCGATGATATATAAAGCGACTATTCCACTGCCGTCGGTCAGCCAAATTTTTGCTAATCCGACCGATTTTTCTATACTTTTGTGTTATCAAAAATAATCGGATTAGCAAAATCTCAGCCATCTGATGGCAGTGAATTACCTGCTTAAGAAGAAAGTACTCCCTTACAATATGTTAAATGTTTCATCTATTTTATGGCAGAGGAGGTTAGCACATAATTATAGTGATATTCAATAATTATGTACAAGGTCCGTCTTATTATCCCTCGATTGGCTGCTGTGTTAAGTCATGAATATATTACATAGGCTTCATCAGTGGTGTGCTCTCTCCCTTCTTCTCATTTTGGCAACAAGCCATTTCATTCCTTATCTCCGGAATAAGGACCACCATCAGAATAGGCAACAGGGCATGATACAGATTACAGAGAGTTGACAACCATTGAAAAATGTCTGATGCAAAGTACACAGATGATGTTGTTATTAACAATATTAAAACGATGAGGGAAAAGCAGCAAATGGCATTAAACAGTACCATCAACATGTTCAGTGCAACTGCCTGTTTCTTTTTTGATCTTTCATCAGCATTGCCTTCATTGAATTTGTAGCACATGACAAGTGTGCACACCAAGGTAATAATACCAAAGAGGATGTTCACAGCAATCGGCATCACAACAATCAGAACATAATGAATGAGCCATCCATTAAAAGAAGACATGAATGATCTACAACTCTTCACACTACCGAATGCTTCAACATGAGGTTTGCTGACAGCAAGAGACACTATGCATGAAAGTACCTGGAAGGCAACCAAACTTGTGATTGCTATTCTCACAACTTTAGACGTCATGATCTCTGGATGCCTGGCTTGTTTACAGAAGTAGACAAAACGGTCGATCATCAGGAGAAGAACAGATGACTGAACATAAATTGCATTGAAGTAGGAGAGGAAGAGATATATGTAACACCCTGGTAGTCCAAGTTTCCATGATGCAGGGTACTTTGAAGTAACCTTGATGGGAAGTATCACCGAGCCATGTATCAGAACTGCCACAAGGACATTGAAGACCAGCCAGGATGTCGGGTTGTTACGAAGCTGCTTCTTGGAGAAGATAAAGATGAAAAAGGTAGCTCCAATGATGGATATGATGACAGGGATCACACCGTCAACTATACGTTCCATCACATTGACACCTGGTTCCACAGAATGGTATAGTCATGATCATAATCTTCTGGGATGGTGGAGAGGTTTGTGTTATCCATTGACCTCTGGTTACGAAGGAGATCCATCTGCACATAATTATGATGAAATGTTTCAATCATGCACAAATTATATGGCAGAAATTAAGTGATAGTGTGGACTTTATAAAAGGTATTCCAATAAAATAACATGCAGACTTTTATTATCATTATTTCATGATTATTTTCCCTCCCCAGAAAAGGGTCTTGACCCCACCCAAGTCAGCATCATGACCTTTTTATTTTCATTTTCATTTTGAGCCTTCACCCTAACCCACCACCCCTAGTTTTATCATGATTTTCCCTTGTGAAATTTGAAAAAGAAATATTAACTTCCAAGCATTCTACAAAATGTTATACTACCTTGGTCCTTTTATCAGTCTCTATCAGAGTGTCTACTAGGCTAATAATAGTCTTGTGAGCATGGACTGAATATACTATGCGGCCAGCCTCCAACTGACCAATGTATGAATGATCACTAACATTATACCTCATTCCAAGCAGAATAATATGGGCATAATGCTGATGCCGTAAACCCTATCTACATATGATTATCAGCTCTATATATACAAATGAAGATGTGTTATTATTTACCATTATTTGAGTAATGGCATCAATTACTATGCATTTTCATAACTATGACTATAGCCGGTTGGCCAGAGAGCACTAAAATGTTAGAATTTCAGGGAAAAGAAATGGGTAGCAAACACATGCAACGATGCTCAACACTGCACTATAGGTGAGGTTCCACTAAATAATTTTTGCTGAGAATCGGAGCTGTTCTCTCAAAATTTGACACAAACTATAAAAAGTGGTGAATTAGCTAATTTTCCTACAATATAAAACATTTAAAAAGCTATTAAAAGACTAACCATTAGAATAATTCCTTTCTATCATGACATTAAGAAGATTATCTTTGTGTTCTCCATGAGAGAATATGTGTCCAAATGTAGATTACTTTAGGCCTTTCTTTTATCATAAAGATGAACAATATTTACTTTATTTGTGTCATATATTTTTGGTTGACATAAATCTCCTTTATTTAACATTTTTTAGCCTCTCGTAAGTTCAAAAATGTTACGAGAAGTGGGTATCATATTTCATTATTGAACAATTGGCTAAAAAGGGTCTAGTTTACATCCTACTCATATTTACGAGAGGGTCATTATTTTAACAGCTGGATAGTCTTCTCTTGTAATCATTCTTTATCTAACGGGTCTCAGGCATGCTTGTGTTGTCAAAAAGATGTTTTTGTTTACTAAATCAAGCTAATGTTATGTACATATTGCAGATTTTTCACATTTGGGAGTCTCTGCAATTCAACATCAGACAGGGTTGATTTTTACAGGACAAGACCCTGCAGTTCAAGGTGTTTGTTAGACTACTGTGTTGTTATCTATATCATACAGTGTTATTATTTATACTGCAGACGAGGGCCACCAACTCCTACTGGATCAGTCTGATGTTTCAGTCTCAGGTGTGGAGTACAGAACTGCAGGGAAACACACTTCCTGTTGTAACAATTGATGCTTCAAATCTTATATTTAGAATTTCAAATCTCATGTTTACAATTAAGGACTATCAAAAGCCTATACTTTAGACACTGACTGGGTAACATTTCATGAGAATGTTCCAGAAAATCGGGCAGTCGAGCCCCCAGTTTTATGTCCACATGGGGGGGGGGGCGTAATTCATTTGCTACAATGACAAATGGGGCCTAGAAAAGTTGTGTTTCCAGTCACCCGACCAACCCTAGCAAAACAGGGCAAAAAAAAAGGATTTTTACATTCTTTGCCATTTCCTATATCCTTTTCATATTCTTCCCCTCTCTCACAGTTGTCATATTGTCGCCATTATTTTACAATGAAATCGAAGAATTTGATACATCCATTTGATACATCCAGTGCCTTAACTTTTCCTATATAAATGTAAGAAAAATCCAACTAACAACCTACCTTTTCAAGTCATGTTAATTGAAACCAACCTTTATTTTTTTTTGGCCTAAACACAAAACATGTTGGTACCTTGTCACCCCGAAAAGGGTCTTGCCAAAAAAAGAAATGTGAAACATAAAAGGGAATTTGCATGTTTTTGAATTGCAAAGAGATTGTTTAGATAATCGTGCATCTCAAAAAAGAATTTTTTTGTCAATACTATGAAACTGAGTTAGGTGATACATGTTTTCCCCAGCACTCTTAGAAAACATTTACAGACAAACTTCCTCGTTTTCTTTTAGCAAGATCCTCCAGGATGATTATATATACATTGGTGTGGCAGTCAGGTTTGTCTCCTTAATGCCCAAAATGTGTGTCTTCAACCTTTCATAATATAGGTTTACGTGTGCTGACAGCTGCATATGTTCCATTCTCCGTAGCAGTATTTTCTATAGATCTACATTTCAATCTAATATCTCAAATAGCTGCCTCCATAAAACACCGAGCTATTGCAAACGTAAAACAGCAAAGTTTAGATACAATGGAAATTATCCAAACAATTTGCGTAAAATACTTAGATGGTAAAAATTAAACATAACATGTGTCAACTGTTCAAATGCAATGCATAATGATAGTTTTATTTGCACAATCAAATTGGGTTTCTTCACAATACAAAAGTATGATAGTTGGAAATAACAGCAACTGATGCACAATCTGCATGTCTTGCATATATAATAGTAGTCACTCAAATATGTCTGCACAATATCTCAGAACTGAACACATATCAAACAAAATGAAAGCTTATCCATCTTATCCCAATAATAGCAATACAGTTTGTTTGGTCCTTTTGTGTGCTAGGATTCTTGACCAGAATGGTATGGATACATTGGATAAGAAAAGGTCTGGGAATCTTCATCCAGTGAGGATTAAAGGCCCTCGCTACACTGTTCTGTAGAGACCAATGACAGAAAGGTAGGAGGAAATCTGCTGCCTGGGGAAGGCAGAAGGTCACTGGTGACAGCCTCAGTATGAAGCACAAGAAAATCGTTAATGAAGGTGGTCCACAGAAAATACAGTCTTATTGGTCTGGTCTGCATACTCTTGGAGATATTTTACATTATTTTGTGTTAATGTATCCTTTAAAGTGTTCAGTCAAAAGATAAATGAATGGGTAAAGGAATGAACTGTCCATCTGCAACCAAACCCATCACATTTAGGGCACAATGCATGTGACTAATATACAGTGGTTAGATCAGAGGGGTCTTCTCTCCCTTCTTGTCCTTCTTGCAGCAAGCCATCTCATTTCTGATTTCTGGAATGAGGACCACAGCCAGGATAGGTAGCACCAAGTAAAATATGTTGTTTAAGTTGATCACAATCTCCCACAGATCAGGTTGATTATACTCATTACCAGCAGGGGTCAGCAGGAGGATTGTAAAAACAACCACCGGTAAGCAGCAAGTAACATTGAAGATTCCACCCAGAATGTTCAGTGCAACTGCCTGTTTCTTATTTGTTCTTTCTTGGGAGTTGCCTTCATTCAATTTGTGACACATTACAAGTGTGCACACAAATGTGATCAGACCAAAGATGATACTGATTCCAGTTGGAAGAATGAGGGACAGGGTAGACTGAACGATCCAGCCATTCTCAGACATGCTTCCTATGCAGTATTCTGTGTGGTGACTTTCAATTACTTGAGGCACATTGACAACTGTACAGATTATAGTTATAACCAACTCACAGGCAACTGAGCTCATGATGGCAAGCCTAACCTTCTTTGGCGTCATGATATCTGGATAACTACTTTGTTTGGAGAAGTAGATAAACCTATCGACCATCAGTAGAAGAAGAGATATCTGGATGTGAATTTGGTTCACATTGATGAGAAATGTGAAGATAAAGCAGCCTGCTTCTCCTGTTGTCCAGGTTCCTGCTATGTATAGGGTGTGGATAGTCACAGGGAGGACAATGAACCCACGTATCAGAGCAGCCACCAGGACATTGATAACCAGCCAACTTGTCTGGTTATCGCGAACCTCCTTCTTACTGAGTATGAAGATAAAGAAGGAGAGGCCAATGATTGAAATCAAAAATGGAAACACAAGCTCTTTCAGGAAGTACATTAGACCTTGGATGTTAACCGTATGACTTGTATCAGCCCCTTCATAGGTGTAGTTGAAATCATAGTTGTTCAAGTTGTAGTTGTTATACGTTGGAGTAGAAGTAGACAAGTCCATTGACCTCTGGTATCGAATAAGATCCATCTGTGCAAAGGGCATATATATGTGTGTCTTATAACTGGAATAACTTAGTGAACAAGTAATCAATGGATAAGTCATGACAAGTGTGTGTTAGTGAAGGATAATGACACGAGGCCGTCTACTTATTTTATACCACGAAACCAATAAATAATCAATAGAATACCAATAAATTCAATTTGAAAACAAAAATTATTCCCCCTCCCCGGGACTCGATGCCAGCCATTGTGTGTACACAATCGGTACATACACCTCGGCACCTGGCAGTGGACAGCCACAGCCCCGGTCTCGGCTAGGCTTGCTTTGAATGTGTCTCGCGGTTATGTTTGTGTACAATTGATACATACACCTCCTCGCCCGGCAGCGGACAGCGACAGCGCACACAGCGAAAAAAGATGCGTCTCGCTGTTATGTTTGTGTATAATACACCTCCTTGCCCGGCAGCGGACAGCAACAGCGCACACAGCTTTGTATCATATCCAGAGGTGGTTTGAACCAAGCATTTCTCGTCAGTCCCTGTGGCGCACTGCATAGGGAGTTGGACTAAGGACCTGAGATTGCAGGTTCGACCCCTACCATGGCAATGAAATAGTCTGTTGGTTTTAACATGTAACATATGACATGGAAGGACATGAGAGGCGTGCAGTTATCCATGGATAACCGCATGGGGTGCGGGTTATCCATGGATAACCGCACGCCTTACAAAATTGATGTTACAGCCTATAGGGTGTGCAATATCGACAGATATGTGGTTGGGAATATCCACCAAAAAGCACTGAGTAACCAAGAAATCGTGGTATAATACATACTATTATTTTCTGGTACATTATTGTTTACTGAGAAGAAATAGATATGCTGTGGCAAGTTGTTTTGTTTTTGCACCCCCCCTTCCTAAATTCCTGGAATGGATGAGAGTGTTAGACAGTAATAGTATGATGTTAGAATGAAGAATCTCTAAATCTTTGACATACTACCTGTCCCATAATATCGATTGTGGTGGTATCGTTTTGATGCAGCAAATTTTACACTACTTTTTTGAGTGTAGCTAAGATCAAATATTAGAGTCAAGTATTTGAAAAGAATAAAGAATAATATTACCTTTAACCGCCTCTCCCTTCCGTGCCAAAATAGATGAAGAACTATATGGTGATGGCTGTTGAATACTGTATGTGGGCAGGCGGCTCATAGTACAGCCACAGGTCTATGGTAATGACATCCAATGTGTGACCCACTACCCTTTGGGGGCCTGGTGTTAGCAATTTGGGATGGAATCACCATGTCATACTTACTGTGGCTGTTTCTCATTATTGCATAATTCCCATGGTGGTTCAAATTATGCCATAAGTGTATGATATTATTTGTATTGCCAGTAGCATTTGTGAATTTATAGAATTGCCTTCCAACAGCTCCTTCATGTGAAGAGTACAAAGGTTGCAATGAAGATGCATTGGTCATAAAGTTTCAAAAATTAAAATTGTCATTCTTTCCCAACTTCATGTCACTGGTTCTTATATACTTCAACAGACATCCTATGCTTTTGGATAATTGAAATTCTGGTTTGTCAAAATTGCAAATATTCTTCCCACAACTCTTCTAACTTTCGTAATTTTCGTCGTTTTGCTAATGTTTTGGGTAGGAATGAAAGAAAAGGTATTTGGACGAGAGGACTATGCCTATTGTGACCAATACCTGATGATTTTTCAGAATTAGATAATGTTTTGAGCTCATGTGAGATTTCTCTTAGCAGGGGGTACAGGCGCAAACTATGCATTTGAACCCCTAAAACACGGGAAATCATAGAAAGTGGTCAGAAATACTGATTTGGGACCTAAAGAGACCATTAGACGCCATCTAGTTGTGATGATAGGGTAGCAACCTGCCTTATGGAGGGGGGTCGGCCTTGATAAAATCCTGATAAATAAGCTTTTTTGAGATATTAGGTTTTATTTGATCCAGTGCTTTTTCCACCATGATACATCAGAATGAGATCAGATTAGGCAGTGTAGACCAATATAGAGCCTCCTTGGCTAGGGGCAGATCCAAAGGGACCCCCCCAAGACACCCCCACAAATTTGGTTAGGGACCCTGTCTGTGTCGCCAACCTTTCATAATGCGTGATTATGTGTGCTGACAGCTGCTCATGTTGCAGCATTCTGCATAGCAGTATTTCCTATAGATCTACATTCCAATCTAATATTCCAAATAGCTGGCTCCAAAAAACACCCAGCTATCCAAAATGTCAAACAGCGAAGTTAAGATACAATGGAATTCTTAGGTTGTGAAAATCAAACAAAACACATGTCAACTGTTAAAATGCAATGCATGATAGTTTTATTTGCACAGCCGCGTCGAGTTTATCTGCAATATGAAAGTATGATAGTCGGAAAAATACAGGCACCGAAGCACAATCTATGTGTATGCCATATAATAATGGTCACTCAAATATATATTATGTCTGCAAGATATAGATCTTAGAACTGAACGAATATCAAACAAAATGAAAGTTTATACATCTTATCCCAATAATAGTAATTCGGTTTGTTTGGTCCTTTGGTGTACTAGGATTCTAGGTATGGATGGTATGGAGCATTGGATGAGAAAAGGTCTGGGAAACTTCATGTAATGAGCATTAAAGGCCTTCGCTACACTGTTCTGTAAAAATAAGAAAGGTAGGAAGAAATCTGTTGCCTCAGGAAGGCAGAAGGTCAGTGGTGACACCCTCAGCATGAACGATTAGAACATTGTATATCCTTGAAGATATTTTGTTTTGTTTTGTGTCAATATATACTGGAAAGAGTTCAGTCAAAGGCAAATGGTTGGGTAAAGGAATGATCTGTTCATCTGCAACCAAAATCATTACATATAGGGGATGATATACGTGACCACTATATATATATATTAGTTAGATCAAAGGTGTTTTCTCTCCCTTCTTGTCCTTCTTGCAGCAAGCCATCTCATTTCTGATTTCTGGAATGAGGACCACAGCCAGGATAGGTAGCACCAAATGAAATATGTTGTTTAGATTGATCACAATCTCCCACACATCATACTCGATACCAGCAAGGGTCATGAGGAGGATTGTAAAAACAGCCATTGGTAGGCAACAAATGATATTGAAGATTGGGGCCAACACCTAATGATTGCTTCAATCAGATCCTGTTTTGAGCTCATGTGAGATTTCTCTTAGAACCCCCTGCGATAGTTCCTACACTGTCAGCGGCAATTGTAAATGGGCTATAAATACCGCTGTAGTGCATACAGCAGGATCCACATTGGGCCACTAGTTTTGTACCTACAGCAGCTTCTACTGTATTTCAGAATAAGAAGCACTTTACTGTAAAAGGCTTGTGGCAGGCTGACAGTGTATTATATTTTCACCATTAAAAAATGTAGGAAGAAACAAATAAAACTTTTAGTAGATATATCGAATATCGTCCATTTTGGGCCATGATATTAAAAGCCAACACACTGTCTGGTATGCAAAGTATGTTTAATGTACCTTAGACATTAAGACTATATGCATAGAAAATAAACAAAGGAACAACAGTGTCTTATCGCCATATGGGTTAGCATAATACTCAGAATCAATCGTGACCTTCTCAGATTATAGATACAGTTATGATTTGGTATTTGTCTGCTGATACAATTGCATTGGTACAGCATTAGGTTTTCACATCTATTGTAGTGTCCAGTTTTATTTTCTGCAAGTAGAGCATTGGTCCCCTTGTGCTCATTGAAAGGACAACACTTTCTTGAAGAAATGACAGTTCTTGGTAGTATCATGTTGTTGTTTTTTTTTTGTTGAAAGAAAGATCATCAAAAAAAAATCTTTACAACATCTGGGACAACCCAATGATCCTCTTTGCACGTCCATTTACAGTTGTGGTCAAATAATATATGTTTTTTGTTCATTTCATCCATTCACCAAATTCCTTTCTGATTGATGATTCAAATGCTATACAATTAGATTAATCATTTCAGAGAGTTGGAAAAAATAGAATCTGCATTACTGTCCTCCTTTTTCCACGCACTGAGACAAGTTCACATACATATGACATAGTAGCTTCATTCTAAAGGCTCATATCCACTGCTGGTGGATGGGCCATCCCTCAGCTTCATTCGTTTTATCTATAATTGCTTTCTATGGGGAGAACGGATGAATGGAGAAGGATGGTCCAGTGGGCAGTGGATACCGATGAAGCCAATCCATCCGCTTTATTTACCATTCATTCCTAAGGGAGAAAATGATGAAGTGGCATGGATGGTTCATCCATGGGAAGTGGATGTGTCCCTTAACCCAGTAGCCACAGAACGTTATCACAGTTGAAAACCAAATGATCAACCAATTGTCAACATGCTCTGAATGTATGGCGCCAACTCAGTAGTATGGATTCAGAGATTTACTCTGGCATTAAACGTTTGTGGTCAGGGATATGCTACACCCATTCACAGCAGATTCTCACATCTTCCTTTTTAGGTCGAATCCCACATGGCGATTAAGGGCTCAAATATCTCTGCGATTTTGTCCCTTGCGATTTTGGGGTCTTCCTGGGATCTTAGATCGCAAGGATTGTTCAACTTGTACCGAATCCAACAATGAATTGAGACCAATTAAGCAGTTATTCTTGCGATAAAGGGGCTCAGGAAGGCTCCAAGAGTGCAAGGGACAAAATCGCAGAGATATTTGAGCCCTAAATCGCCATGTGGGATTCGACCTTTTGCATGCATTACATTGGTTTGACAAGAGGTTGGTGTTCCCCTTTCTTCTCACTCTTACAACAAGAACCCATGGCAATTCTGATTTCCGGTATGAGAACCATGATCAGGATTGGTGTGAGCAAATAGAACAGGTTCTCAAGAAAATGTACAATGATCCATACCCACAAATGCATATAATTAAACACACTGAGTAGACTCAGTGGAAGAGAGAGAAGCAAATTGAGGAATCCAATCAACATAATGAGTACGATTGCTTGCCAGTTTATCAGTCGTTCCTCCCGGTCGCCTGAAGTGAGCTTGCGCCGCTTAGCTATTGCAATGAAGAGAGTTACAAAGCCAAAAACAACATTCTGGAGAACTGGCAAGGTATTGAAAACATCATAGATGATACGCTGCACCATGTTGGAGTCATATATGCAAAGTACCTGTCCTTCATAAGTTTCGAAAACTCGGGGCATACCACAGGCATATGTAGCAATGATACATGCCACAAGAATGACTGAAACAGAAGAAATAAGGATGATTCTTACATTCTTTGGGCTCATCTTATCAGCATGTTTCTTCTCATCCATGAAGCTGATAAGACGGTTTATCAGCAGCAGCAGAATGGCAATGTGGAAGTACGCATGGTTGAGTGAATAAAGTCCAATGTATAAATGACAGCCGAAGGTGCCTATCTTCCACCCTCCATAGATGCTATCAGTAGTGGGAGGCAGGAGCAGTATGCTATGGATCATCACAGCCACCAGGACATTGATGACCAGCCAACACGTTGGATTTCCACGAAGCTCTTTGTTTTTCAGGATGAAGATGAAGAAAGAGATGCTGATGATGGAAATCACTAGGATGAAAATGATGTCTGATACAAACGTGGGAAAGTATGGACTTGCTGCGTTGGGATAGTCAGGTGGATTATTGTAGTCATATTCCTGGGCGGCTGGTGTTGGGTCTGTGAGGCTATCCAGGGATCTTCTATACTGAAGGAATTCCATCTAAAATAGAGAAAAATGTATCATGTCTTTACATTAAAGAGCACAGCATCAAACAGATATCAAACATAACATGTTCCAGTAACATCCTTTATTATTATCAAAGGTACCCTGATGA
Source organism: Acholoe squamosa (assembly GCA_949317995.1). NCBI lineage: Eukaryota > Metazoa > Annelida > Polychaeta > Phyllodocida > Polynoidae > Acholoe > Acholoe squamosa. The sequence continues at coordinate 50,433,765 of OX439049.1, read as the reverse complement.
TGTCTATTCATTAGTGCCCATGCTTATATAGAAGAGTAAAGAGAAATTGGAAGTATTCCTCCAGACCATCTGTCATCTAGAGTCAAGCACTCTTGCTTGTTGTTATATGCCATGGGCTGTTTTGATGCAAGCAGCAGTCTCTGACCCTTTCTCTGACTCTTGGCGATGATCATGAAGTCTTTTTTTCTGATCCCATTACTCATAAATTGATACTATTTGCACCGATTCTTTAATTCAATAGTGAATTGAGAATTACAACAGGTGTAAATCTAGTTGTGTTCTGAGGATGGCACTAGATATCAGGGCATATAAATTATATGGTTTATAACGTACTCACTGTTAATGTGACCTCTAGAGTCCTGCGAATCTACGTCTGCCGTTTGAGAGCTGCACATATCCAACTGGGGCATATATACTATTTAGAACATCCCATAATGATATGACAATCATCTGGGAATAGACATAATGGCCTGACCGTAAAACTGCAATACAATATTCCATATGATCTTTAGTTTCTTGTTTTGCCTTGCATAAAGGCCGAAAATAGGCCCAGCAGTGCTAGTAATTATGTATATATATATAGAGGCCAGGGTCTAGTAACGGTTTCAGGAACAACATGAACTATTTCGTTGAGTTCAAGCAAATTCAAGTCAATTGATAAACTGAATGTATCAGGGGGCTCTGATAGATTTACACAGTTCAGTCCCATGTTGATTCCATCTGTAATTTATGACCAAATTAAGCAGAACTTATCGAGGACGGAATAGGGGTCCTATTTACATGTATCTCTTTACTGGTACCTGGATACTGATACCAACATTTCTATGATGAACTGTCATAATGCTTAGTCTTGCAGACAATATTTGCTTGAATATTGGCTGGGCGGATTCTGATGGTTCTTTCGGCTTTCTAAATCCAACGTTGTACCATGTAACCTTATTCCATGTATAGGAGAGATAGATTTGACATTTGCCACGTGCACCATAATCTTTTAATTATTCTGAGAAATATGTAAAAAGACCGTGAATGAATATCGGAATTTCAGGCAGGGTTTTGCTTTGGATTCTTCAGGTATATGAATTATAAGCCTGCCTCAAATAGAAGCCTGTCCCATTTATAAGCTTGGTGAACTTCCCATCTGATGAGCCTGGGGAGAAGTACTCTTGAACTCAACTAGATGTATTTCTATTCTCCACTCACAGACTATATCCAAACATTATTCTGTATAGGACAGACAGGTTGACCATTAGGATGTTAGAGTAACCTCTTGTGAGGAAGGGTTAAAACAGGGGATGATTGACTGGTAACTTCTTAGACATGGCCAGCCTGTATAATGTCCCCAATATAGAGGCAGGTCGCCAGCCAAGATATTATGGTCGTTGTGCTCTCCTCACAATTGTAACTTAATTTTTCAATAGACCCTATTTCATTCATTCCTCGAGATCTTGGTCATAGTTGGGTACTCCATCAAAGCTGATTTTTGATATAAATAGTGCACGTTGGTAAATTTCATTGGGTCTCTATAGTCCTACTTGGTAATATTAATCATGCTAGAGATTGCAATGAAAAGGGAGTCATAGCTTATGTATCAATTCTATAGTTGGTCTGCCTGGAAAGACAAAAACACACACACTCTAGGCCTTTGTCATTTCCTGATAAATGAATATACTTCGCAGTTAGTTCGTTTGCAATCCAGTGTTAAGACATCTGCAGGGCATTTCAAAATGATATCTATAGCTATGGTTTTGAAATGCCCTCCAGGTCAGTCTACAAATAATGATTATTATAGCTCCTACTGCTGTTGTGATCAGTGACGGATCCAGGAGGTGGCCTGCGGGTACGTGCCCCCCCCCCCACCATCCTACACCCGTTGACAGTGGGCCTTTCTATAACTATTATCTACTCACTGGGAATGCCATATCAAAGCATGTCCATGCCTCTCCGCCCCCATGACAAAATTTTCCTGGCTGTGTCCCCCTAGACCATCCGTTCCAAATCCGCCTCTGAAATAATGATATCATATCCATTATCATGCTAATGTAATACCAACACGTGAATATATGTTATCATAATAATGGAGGTAAAATCAGACAGCAAAAACTAGTCGGAGATACTTATGTTTATAAAATAATGTTTATTTCAATAACTGACACGACCGTGACACTGTGTTGTGTTCGAGGGGGACATGATACCTCCTTGTTGCTTGCTCCAGGGTCAGCCTTTCACAACAACTATAGTTGGATGTGATTATTACGAGTGTACACAATAATGGTCCAGTGTTGTAATACTTGTATTGAAGTGCATTACAGTCTTAAGGTATCATAGCCCACCACTCAATCAGAAACCAGGTTAGGAAAACATAATGTTATTATGTTGAATACACATGGATGTAGCCACGCCAGTCCATATACAACAGTCTCACTCAAGTACCATAGTGTGCCTCGAGTATAAGGTGCACTGCACAAGGAGATGCTTCTATAGGAGAAGTTTTATAACTGTAGCATGGGATAAAATCTTCAACGTACATCCTTCAGTATAGGCTATACCCTATATGCCAAGTACTAGCCCAGTCAACAACAAGAAAAATGTTATCTAACAGAACAAAACACATTGTTAACATTTTAAAACGTTTGGCCATGATAAGGAAGCATGGGGAACATTCTAAGACGTTTTGTAACTGTTTTTGTTGACTGGGACTGGCTTCATGTCTATGATTATGTACATTCATAATCAAAACATGGATCAGAAACACAAATGATCTATACATGTACATTATCAGTAAATAAAACTGGAGAGCATTCCTCGATATTCAGAGATACTTGTTGAAGCGTCATGCATGGGTGAAACCATTGACAACAGCTTCCAATAACCCTGTGAATTAAGCCAATACACAAGTTTTAGGATTGTACAAGCATTTGGCCAGGGTGTTTGGCTATAGGTTCAAATTGTTTTAGAAAAAATGTGTGGGATGGGAGCATACACTGTAAAAATAACTGTTGAATATACCAGGGATCCTCATAAAACTGACAGTGTACCACCATAATTGTATGTAATTGAAGCAGTGTAGTTGTTAAAGATGCCCCAAGGTGGCAGTATGATGGTACACAGATGTACAAGGAATCTCTGTGAAAATGATAATCGATCTCTGCCAGCTTTAGGACGAGGATTTCACCAGTATTTTGACGACATCTTTTTTTACAGTGTAGAGCACCTTTTAAATTATACTAATGAGGTGGTGGAACATTTGGTGGTGGTAATAAAAGGTATCCTTGTGGTATTATTCATGATTATCATATTCATTCAACAGAACAAGTTCTCAGACAGTGCCAGCATGCACACGTCTACATGCGTCTCATGAGGTAGGTTCGCTCATTGTCTCCTTTCTTTGAACAACACGGGCGACAAAGCACTTGGAAACCCTCTCGTATTTCTTGCACCAGTATGAGAAGCACAAGTGGAACGAGCAAGTAGAACACCTTCTCTGCAATGTCGATGAGACGCAGCATCCGTAGTACCTTCCCGGCATGTAAGAGTTGCTGGTGGTCCTGATAGAAGTGCGAGAACTTAACAAAAGTGAGTGTTGCATAAAGCGTGGTCAGGACCATAACAAAAACCAAAGCATGCCCTATGGGACCTCGTGACTCATAAAACAACCTCCGCTTTGCAAAGCAGGAGCCAAAAGTGGCAAGTGCAAGTCCAAGAGATAGACCACCCGGCACTGCATACAGTCCTACATCAGCCAGCAGTTCTCGTTGCATATCTGAACGAGCTTCCTCACAAATAGTGTGGTTATAGCTTTCGACTCCTCCACCTGCAAAAAGTCCACCGCCTCCATGAGTCGATATGACCAGAAATGGTGGGCCCCAGTTGTAGGTCAGAATAGCTGTAGAGATGAACCCTAGGACCCAAATGACAGCTACTAGGATACCTCCGAGAATGTAAGACATGACAGCGGTGTAGACATCGGGGCGGTAACAGAACCACAGTCGATCGGCACAGATCCAGATGAGAGCAAAAGCGATGATACTCTTCTGAAGGTAGTCAAGAAAGAAGTACAGCTGGCAAGCCGTCAGTCCATATGTCCATCCTAGTTTGTCATTCAGTGAAGTATGCTCAAGAGGGATCAGGACGATTGCCTTCATCAAAACTGCAATGGTTAAACTCAGCAGATGCCAGCAGAGCTTACATTGTCGAAGCGCCTTTACGCCAAATATCAACATAATGAGGATCAACCCAAGAACCCCAACAGTAATAGGCACAACAAAATCTAGAGCATACAAAAACTTCTCCATCGGGTCTTGCCACTCAGCTGCCGCATTCATCGCAGGTATTTCTTGCTCACCAGGCTTGGGTGTGATCCTGGTCACCAGATCAAATAAAACTGGAATTTGGGTCAGCAAAGGTGGCTCCATTTCAGCTTTGATAGTCACAAATGTTGGTGCTTCTGTGATAATGTCATAGGTATCAATAAGAGGTAGTTTGCCTGTGATAGCAGTGAGTAGGGGAGCAGTGGTAGTCTCTGTCGTTGTGGGTAATTGTGTCGTTACCGCCTTCGCAATGGTAGGAACAACGATTAGGTCTAGCGGTAATGTCACATTTTCCGATGACATAATGCCAATGATGGCACTGGATTTTTGACTCAGGAGGCCAGTGTCTGAAAAGGCGAAATCAATTTGCGTTGAATTAATAACAATAGATGTACAATATAGTCTAAGGTGAATTTGATCAATTGACAAATCTATACTTAATGGTTTTGTCTGAAATTATGGTATTAGGATCATGACGGACTTGGCAGCCATCCTGTAGGCATCTAATGTCACTGGCAGGAAAGGCGAAGTACTTTTTCTTTCAATTATAAATTTCTCCCACTATATTCTATATAGGAAAGGGCTCGTGTTGAATGGGGATGATGGTGCTATTATATTGCATTAACACCCCAGACACAGGACCAGGGGAAGCCAGGAGTATGGGAATGTGTCAACTCCCTGACCTTGTCTTTTCCACATTTAGTGGACAATTGGATAGATATGCGATATGGCGGTGCAGTTGATGCTATGCTAGCGGACCAGCCTGTAATCTATATATCAGACAATCGGCTGATACCCCTGCAATATTTCAGAGGTTTTAAGGGGTAATGCTCTATTTGTTACAATATAAAATGAAGATTCTGAAAGGGAGTATATCTAGCGAAAATCGAAAGAAGCCTACTGATTATCATTAACCCTCTTTGCTTACTGTTTATTAGAATATAAGTATTATCAGAAAATGAACGTTTATTCATGAATACATACTCTTTCATTCTTAAATACCAAAATCTTTCATTCTTATTGAAAAAGGCATTGAGTGTATATCATCTGCTTCCATTGTCACTAGTCCATTCTGTGTAAACCTTAAGCTTCGCCATAATGTGTTTGCCTGTACCGTTACAAATCCGGGATCATCCTCCCTTAATAGGGCCCTTCCATGGATCCCCTTCCTTGTAGTTGCATGGTGCTGCATGCAAGAAGCTTCAGGGAACCTATAGTATTCTTGCTGCATGTACCTCAATAATGAACGCACTGCCTATAGAAACCCCTTAAAACACACCTGCAATTTGTAGAATATTCCCTTTAACAAATCCTTGATATTTGGGGCGTCTTACAGTACATGCTACCAACGAAATACTCATGGCCATATCTATATAAACTAGCTCATTCAGATGATATATTGACTATGCATGTGAATAAGCCAGAGCATATTGACAAGTCAATGAAAAATATTTCAAAACAGTATACTAAATGAAACAAGTGTAAAGAGCTACCTTATAAACGCTTAGATATCCCTTGTAGGTGGCACAGGAGGTTCCTGGAGGACGAGTATTGATGAAATGAGACGAGATAGATCTGTACTTCCAGGTCAGGCTACACAATGCCATATAACGGTCACTAGACCCAAAGATAATATTAGTTTGTCCCAGTTCTTCTATGAATCAAAGGTCCGCAAGTCACTTACCATGAACATAATATCTGAGTCAATTAAAATTTAGAAAGAAATGACGCATTTTCGAGCAATCGATCCGATAGGAAGAAAAATGGTATTTCAGACAAACTGACCATTCCTTCTTCTGAAAAAAACATACCTAATTTTCCTTTTGAACTTTTTCATATGTTTGTGTCATAACTCTATTTGACAACATCAGTCTCCAGATCAACACCATAATAAATGAATTGATATGTATCAGGAAAGTCAATTCCTTGGCATTTTCTACATGTGGAGAATATAAATTTACTTCTCTAACTTGGCTGTTCTAATAATATAACATGAAACTCATTTCTTGTTATCTCTTAGCCTAAATATCCTGAGTATATGATATGAAACACCCTTTTACCTTGGCCTCAGGCCCCCATATTATGATTACTGGGGCAGTATAATGATTGGCACATCATGTCACAAGAGTTCATCCCCTTGACTCATTCACCCCCATCCCAGCACCCTGTATGGGTATCGTATGAAGGGTATTTATATTTACCATAGATCCTCTGCTAGTAGAGATATGGTTCTCAATTGCATAACGCCTCTATATATATATATATATATATATATATATATATATATATATATATAGTTACACAGATGAATATAGTGTTAATATATAAGTGACATGATCTGCGAAAAGGGACCTTATTTCAGGGGAATTAGGTCATAATTCCCAGTGCATTGGATGGAAATATATTCACTGTTGATTGATTGATTGATTGATTTATTGCACGGAATCGTCCCGAGGGGACGTTTTTCGTCGCACATATTTGTTACATTACAGATGTTCAGGGATATGGCTGGTCCAATGGAATTGGAACGACTCCGGCTAGTACATCGAATAATTATTAAGTAGTGCACAAACATAAATACATAAGTATAATGAAGATGGTTATAATGGGTAGACATTGCTTTTACTGGCTCAGAGTGCTAGTTCAGTGTTCAACATAGTGCTATGCCCTTAGGAATTTGTCAATTGCTTTTTTAAACCTGTTCTTTGTAGGGAGATGTTGGGTTTCATGGTTCAGTTTATCCCAAAGTGTTACCCCCCTATAATAGGGCGACTTCTGGTAGAAACTTGTTTTTGCCCTTCGTTTTGCAAATCTAATCTTTCTATCACCACGAGTTCTGACGTCACGCTGAGCCAGTGCTTCACCATTATTGGCCTTCTTCCACATTAGGATCAACAATTGAAAATTTCTCCTGTGGTCTAAGAAATCAAGTGATGACTGCATGTGCAGTTCAATGGTGCTTATTTGTCTGACCTGCTTGCTAAGACAGACTCTTAGGGCATGGTTTTGCATACGCTGCAATTCATACCCATGGGCACTGCCAATGTAGAATGAGCAGTACTCTATGCTGGGAAGGATCATTACTTTGTACACACATAGGCTTATGTCTTTAGACATACATTTACGCAGTTTACACAACTTATATACCTTGTTGCCCATTGATTTCTTAATTTTGGACATATGTGGACCAAGATTGAGGTGAGAGTCTAGTTCCACCCCGAGGTAGGTATAGCTTTGACAATTGGGTAGACGGGAACCATTAAGATAAATATTTGGCCCATCAAGGTTTTTTAATTTGGGTTTTGAGCCAAAAAAAATTGTCATGCTCTTATTTGCATTTACAGTCACATAGTTCCTGTTACACCATTGACCTACTCTAATCATGTCTTCCTGCAATAATCGTTCAGATTCAGCCGGGTCAGGGTGTGAGACATATATTACTACATCATCCGCATACATGGTAAATTTACAATTCCTGATGCAATCAGATAGATCATTAATGAACAGCACAAAGAGTAGAGGTCCGATTACAGACCCTTGAGGGACTCCAAAATTAACTGGGGCTTGTGCTGACATATTACCATTAGCCATAGTGCCGTGTGATCTGTGTGATAGATACTCCATTAGCCACTTCTTTAGTTTTCGGTGGATATTTAGCTGACATATTTTTGATATTAAAGTATGGTGATGTACAGAATCAAAGGCTTTGCAGTAATCCAGGAAGCAAGTGGTAGTGATGAGGTTATCATCTCTAGCATCATATAAGTCCTTTACTACATTGAAGACTGCATCGCATGTACCCTTACCCGGTCTGAAACCAAACTGCATGCTGCATAGAACATTATTTTCTTCCAGGTGTTTAGATAGAACACTGTGTAATAGTTTCTCAAGCATTTTCCCTGGTAAGGGTAGTAACGTGATGGGGCGCCAGTTTATAACGTTGGCGAGATTACCTTTTTTGGGTATCGGGATAAGTGTCCCAGCAGACCAGGCTCACGGGAAGATACCCTCATTAACAGAGTTGCGGAATATGATGGTAAGTTCATTACTTAGAAACATGAGGGCGTCTTTGAGAACTCTACTATTTATACCCTGGAGACCACTTGATTTGTCTACATTAATGCCTTTGATCAGCTTAGTTACGTCCTCGTAGTTTATGAATGTACCAATATCCAGCACATCATCATCGCCATCGGGATCTAAGTCAGGGTCGGGTAGATCAATACCATTGAAGGGTAACTTATTAAACAGGTGATTACCTATATTGGCAAAGTATTCATTGATATATTGTGCTGTTCGCTCAATTGGTATTTTCTCACCAGTTAGTTCATTTTCAAGCTGGATTGTGAGGTTTTTAGAGGTAGGGTTTACTAGCTCATTGATTTCACGCCAGAATTTGATAGGATCTCCTTTGGCTTGCTCAAGCATGTTTAAGACAAAGGCAGATTGCCCATTATCGAGTTGTCGTTGTATTCTATTACGCATGCGCCGGGCTGTTTGTAGTAGCTCACGGTTTTTGGTAACCGTGTGCTCTGATAAGAGTAGTTGACGATCATTTATCAATTCAATGGTTTCATCGGTTACCCAGGGTTTTCTTTCTTTTTTAATAGTGAAGGTTTTCATTGGGCAGCTGTGATCTAAATAGTTAATTAATAGGCGAAAAATGAAATCCCATTGAGCATTAGCATCGGTGCTATTGTGGAAATCTGCCCAGTCTGTATCGCAGAGATATTCATATAGATCCAATTTATCATAATTTCTGTAAGACCTCCCAGTAAATGACCTCGGGTCTTTACAGTCCTTGGGCTTTTTTCTACAGGCTAAGACAGGATAGTGGTCTGCAATTAAGCAGGGAAGTGGCTTACAAACACTTATAATGTCACAATTGGAGATGATGTGATCAATGCATGTGCCACCAGTGGCAGTTTCATTAGGCCTGGTGTATTCATCAGACTGTCTTTTAATGCTATATTCTCTACATATGTCAAAGAGTTCTCTTACTGTTAGTCCTTATCATAGCACTTTTTATGGTAGAAATGGAGTATTCTTCCATCATGACTGCCTGCCAATGGGCCATCACTTCTGTTTGCCTTCTCATCCCGCCTTTTTTAAGAACAATATCTCAATTGGAAATAAATCCATGCTTTTATCATATGTCGGTCATATTACACTTGTGCATGCCTATTGAAAAGCTCCCAGTGTATAATGATTATGAGAATTTATGTCAATAGAAAAATCAATCAACGAATTATCCTCGTATAGTATTTCTTTTTCTGGAAGATCTATTCAAAACCTAACAGTCAGGTTGAAATCATTATCCTAAGGTACCAATCTGTAGCATGGTCAATAGATAAAAAGAAACTTTATTGATATGGAATAAATACTTGGTCAGAGACAGACATGAGACGGAATAATGACAGAGCCTGTAAAAGCAAATGTCATTTTGAATAAACAAGTCATATGTCTAGTATCAACAGGAGTTGTTTTCCTTGTCACTGTTTCTATTGACAACATTCTGACGAGAAACTAGGATATGTATCATTTACATGGAATAAGACGGTTTACAATGTAGGGGTTCACGCTTACAAATGTAAATCACGAATCGCATACTTTAAGATAAATCATAATATTTTAGTTTGGCAAATAGTTTGTCATAGTTTATGGAAAGTAATTTGATGCACAAGAATTTGCATTTTAAGCAATGTACTCTACTATCTCTGAAAACGCATTTAACAAAATAACATTAATCACTTCGATTTTCTCTTCCTTTCACAATAGAATAATGAATAAATGTGGTAATAAAACAAATAAAACTCTGATTTAAACCGCATCCAAAAGAGCTATTACTCCCCCCCTCGTCAGCCACCATAGTTGATAGTTATGTTGTAAAGGGTGGCGAAAAAGACACATCTATCACAATGGGCCATGCTTATATCTTCCTTCCTGCCATGCCCTTCCGAATGTATCTACCGTGTACATTGTATTCTATGATGGCAACCTCCTGCCACATACTCCCTGCCTCCACTATACCCCAAGGGTTTGCTCTCCTAATTGAGGCCCTGACTCCATGAGGTCAAGCTGTCAAACAGGACAGGCCTGAGAAACAATTTTATTTTGTTCTACAATATGCAAAATTCCCATTATTGTATAAGTATTTTGCATGAATCTATAACAAAAGAATATCAAAAATTCATCGCCATCTGTTGAGTCAAAATCTTGCATGAATTTTTGACATGTGTCATGATTTTACGTGGCTGCTGAACCTTTATTTCCATAGTTTAATCTTGGCTGACATCTCCTGGAGAATACAATGTACACCAGTAAATTTAGCCATGTGGATAGTTATAAGAAATAAAGTCTATGTGTGAATACGAATAAGTGTGAAAAAAGAATAAAGATGATTTACTGGTGGAGTCATTTTTGGTGGACTTGGGTGATTCAAGAAATGATGATAATGAGTTTTGTTTCCTGGTGGTGTGGGTAAATCAGCAATCCGCTGAGGTTGTTATCCAAAATTCAACGACATCCGTAGATCAACCACAAATGGAGCCCCGGCTTAAGGCCTGCATTCATTGATACCCACAAGAAACAGAGACTAACAACTCCCCCATACACAGTGCCTGTGCAGCCTCAATGGCAGGTGTAGGGAGGACACTGAGATAAACAGATACCCTTTTCTGGTGGTATTTTTAGAAGATGTTTAGGTGCCGGCCATGTACCCTCATACTAGCTCACAACTGCTCCCAATCTACTCGGTGCCACTCACGCATTCTACCACCTGAATAAGAATCGGGCAAAGGTATTGTGACTTTTCCTTTTTGCCCTCACAAGGTTTTGGATTAACCATAGAATAATTATATTGAATTAGTAGTCTGGAAGAATTAGTAGTCTTTTATTTTTGTGTACTCATACTTATAAATACATGTGGTTTTCATGCCTGCTCTACACGTTATATGTGTTAACAGTGCCATACTTTTCATTTCAGAAAAGATGCATCGTTCATTGGTCATAACATTAGGAATTTTATCATTGTTTATCCAAGGTAGGTCTAATAAATTGTTATGTTTTGGCCAGGGTGAGTTCTTGCAATATAACAATATATATTTCAATATATATATATATATATATATATATATATATATATATATATATATATATATATATATATATATATATATATATATATATATAGATAGATAGATAGATATCTATATTATGGGCAATGCACTATCCAGAGATTATGTATAGGTATCTCAGTTTCAGTATTATTTTGTCTGCATCAATCTCATGTAATAATCATTAATTAATTATGGTAACGATAGTTAAATAGCTGGATATTTCGACATATAAGATTAATGCATGTACTCCCTAAGGTGTATTATATACAGTTTAATCCCTATCTTATTTGTGCAACGCGAAACTATTGCCTGTCTCGAGTGCTCCTTTCTGCAACCAAGAGTTATTCTTTTGTTCCGGCTTGTACCAGAAGGACGAGGTACTTAGTCATTCTTCGTTTTGGTTCGACCTTACCCCAACCCTCACATATGATTGCTTCAATGAAACTTTAAAGGCACCTTCCCCATGAGAAAACTATGAGGAGCACACTCTTTTGGAAGAAGTGATACAAGATACACAAGTAATAACACTTTAGCTATAATTTCTGTTGACCATTCAAAAGGATTGCTATGAAAATCCCTTCTTATTTTGCTTTCTGTTACAACACCATTTTGCAGTTTTCCTTGCTTTGCTTTCGTTATTAGAGGCCTGTAGTGCACACTGGGAATGCTTTGAATGTAGCTATATGCGCATGGGCAGTGGAGCTAAATTAGAGATTGGTACGGACTGCTTACATCCTGACGAAGCGGACCCTGGTCTATACACTACGTGTGCTGGAGTTTGTGTGGTAGGGTTTTTACATTTTCAACTAATATTTTCTATCCCTAAAGAATAATTATATGTGTTTTTTTTTTTGCTGGATTCCATCAGGGGTCTGACTTGAAAATTGGTCTTTTTTGAAAGCTATAATTTGTCAGCTGAATCTACTAGTTTGATTCAATAATAGGTTTGAGCAGTAAATGTTATGCAGTGCAGGGTGTATTGGCGAAACACGGGTGTATGCATCACAGGCGACAGTCCAAATCATTTGTTTGTGTTTTTTTTTCTCGTTACATTGCACATCAGTTTCAAGTGAATGTCATGGCACTTTTGCGTCAATATCGTGCCATTCACGCACCTGTGTTACCTAAAACAATGGATTTTGGTGTGTCACCTGAGACGCATAAACCCGTGTTTCACAAGTGGAGCCCTGGATATATGCAGGGTAATTACAGCTGGTATAAAATGTAATATATTGTTGTCTGATGTGTATTTTAGAGGATTATATACCCCTTCCCAAGCCATAGGGTCCCACACATTATGGCACAATCTCATTATGTGCACATAATTGGACTTTAGTTTCAGCTGATCTATCCTCTTTGGTGGGGAAGGGAAACCACTTGGCTAACTAGTTCTGGCAAAAGCCTCCTGGCAGCAGCACTGAATGGTATCTGCCCTGCTGCTACAATCAAGACTGCTTGTTGATATGAATAAAATGTTGGAAGCAATTTATTTCTACACACATATAGCTTGAATTTGACATGGTTAGAATGCACTGAACAGATTGAGATTTTGGAAGAACACTTTAACAAGTGCGGTCATGATAGATATGCAGAAATTGGAAAATCTATATATTTCAGATCTTGTCCCAGCTTTAAATAATGCTTGGAATTGATGCATTCTTAGCGCTGTTTCAAAGCATGGAGGACGTTTCTGACAAATTATTCAGCTTCACGTTTTGGCCATAACCCATTTTGGATCCTCAACTAACACAAAATTCCCTCTAATGGAATCCAGCTGTTGTTTTTATAAATGGTTCTTATGTGGCCAGATGCCTTGGGGCAGGACAAGACCAAGTGTTTCCAGTGCCAGTACATTCGGATGAAGCGTGGGTCAAAGACAGAGGTCACTAAACAGTGCCTAGAACCTGATAAGGACGATTCCAGGCTCACCAGGGCATGTCATGGCGTCTGTTTGGTAAGCCAGCGTCTTTGATCAAAGGGAATTACCGTAGTCTTCTGCGGCAAACAAATGCCTGATGCATTTTAAAGGAATTTCTCAAGTTGGGGGTGCGTCTTATACGCGAGTTTTTACTTTTTATAGAAATGTACTAATCTTACAAAATTCAACCTTAAGAGGTGCGTCTTATACGCGAAACAGCCATTGGCAAGTTAGGGGTGCATCTTATACGTGCACTGCGTTTTATACACGGGAGATTACGGTACCTGCTTCTCTACCGGTGTCGAAACATTTACAGTTAGCCCTTGCTTCCTCAAATATGGGAAAAGCAAGGAAAATTCTGAGGAAGCAAATTATGTGAGGAGTTCAGTACAAATATAACAGAAAACAAAGATGTGGTTCCAAATTTTCTGTCTGAGGTAATGAGGGATCTAAGGAATCAAAGGGTCGAGGAAGTGATCAGATTAGAAAGTCGATGTTACAGGGATTGAACATTTTAGGCTGGGAGCTAAGGGCCGACATGTGAAATCCAGCATATGAAATAATAAATATCAAGTATCTGAAGAGGACACTGCCAGGTGTTTTAGGGGTTAATTTGTGAGAACACCATCCACAACCCCCCCCCACGTCTCCCCCTTGTATCAGAACTAAGTCCAGAAATTCATGTTCACTCACATCATTACACAGCCACAACAGAAGTCAGGCTGTCAATCAGATGATGATTCCAAATATGATATGGATTTTATTGGCTTTGGCAGAATCTAGTGGCTTTGACAGAATAATAGGCTGGTCTCAGTTACTGAAAAGGAAGTTATTGATTAACTGATGTCATTATGGCACACTTTCCTAAAAATTACTGTTTAAAGCAGGTGTAGACACTAACATTTCGGGACTTTGGCCACCTGGGCCAGCAGTCAAGTATTTAGCAATGCCTTTTCAATTCTTTTACTGGCCAAATGGTCAATTCAAAGGGATTTCTATAAAGAATCCCTGGCCCGCAGCCAAACCTACTGGCCATTGGCCACTGGGCCAGTGTTAGTGTCTACCCCTGTGTTTTATGATCACCATTATGTAAGCTTTCAGTAAGTTTAATTTCTACCCTTGTTCCCTTTTTTCTCAACAGAAAACCTTAGTGGATAATGACAACATGGAGTATATTGAGCGTGCTTGTGTGCCGCGTTGTCGTGATGGTTCGCGGCGTATAACTGACTATGGAGAGGGCGTAGATTATTGCTGTGTAGGAGATTTCTGTAACCATAGCAACAGCATCAGTGGGAACATCATATATGTCACCATGGCAACATTTGTTTTGCTGCTGATAAGATGGCTTGGTTGATATCAATGTCCATAGAATCAGCCAAGGCCAAGAACTTCTCTTGATTAGTGTGGTCTTGTACAACTCTCCTTGACTATTCAAAAAGTTGATATATATTTGCAAACAAGTTATTCATAACTATTTATACAGATAGTATCAAGATTCATCAAATGTCAACATATCACACTATTGCTAGGTTTTGCTATGTTTAATGTGTTAATAAATTGATTCTTTCAGATATAATCATATAGAGTGATCCTTACGGATGAATTACTCAAATGTTCAAAGATTTCGACTGATCTTTTATTCAGTACAAAATACAAGCTTAGATTTATGTTGGAAATGGGTCCATTTTTACAGGTGATGAGTTTAGTGTTCTAATCAGAATTTATAATAATTGATACCAATTGCTCTATAAACACTATATATATTTCAACAGAATTCTCTAGTATATGATATACAAGTTATAGCAAAACAACGGTACAATACAAATCTTGTAATGCAATATCATACCGTAGCTGGTATGTTAATTATTTCATACAAAATTAATTACATTGCATAGACTTTGACCAGGCTACACCACTCGTCTCAAAGGAGATGAAGACCTTAGTTAAATGCACCCTTGAAAGACATCATTGGGTTTACACATGACATGACAGGATGAACCATTTCTAGCTTTACAGCTGACACCTTACTTTGCATACATCTCTGTAACGGATATTTAGGCTACAAGGTTTGGCAGTGTAATCTGGTCTTAAATCTAGTAAGCTGAATGATAGGATGATCTACAATAAATAAGTTATCAAAGCTCTGCATAAAAGAATTGTGGCTGATTTGACAATGATAATTTTACACTTGATTATTGCAGATTTTTATTTACAGATTTCCAAGTCATCATGTAAATAGATCATGATACACTGTACAACGGCTGAAAAAAAAACAAAGACCAAACATACCAATTATTCCTAATTTGAGGCTGTTGAATCTGAAAATGAGGTTAAAAAATGCCTATGGGCTCTCAATTTTGAGATATCCATGGATAGGGTGCCAAATATGCCGAAAATCACCTCTGAGTGTAGTGGTTTCACTATGTTCACCTATATAGTGTAGTCCAAACATATACAAGAACGTTCTTAGGTATTTGTCTGAGTAATATCAATAGCTTTGACACTTGTGCAAATCACCTTTCACCCAAAAGTGGCTCCTAGGCCTCTATCATTCCGAGCATCAGAATCAGTTTTATGGAATATTATGTGTTCATATGCATGGTTGTAGCAGTTTTGGTAGTTCAGAAGCAAGGGTCCATCTTGGATAATGCCAAAAGGGGTCAAGATGTATATATATCCACACCAAATAGGTTCGATTTCATGTACATTGCGTTATATCCACTTGTTTCAGGTATATATTGCTTCATTTTGGTAAAAGGGCAGTCACCTTGAAAAGCAGCCAAATTTCCATGTTTACTTCCTTGAAACATTGACGTCTGGATCATTTAGAACATCCAACCATTATTTATGAAAAAAGCTACCTAAGATAGTGGTTACCTTTTCCTCTAGCAGACTAGTAATGAGGTCTAATGTTGGATGAGCCCGAACATTGTGTACAAAAGACAGGCAAGGCAGTCTTGAACAAGTGTAGTATAGCTAATGTTTCATGCATATTTACTACTTTTACTGCATATTACCGAGTCAAAGGATGAAAAATTCATTGAATATGGGTTTGTAAAATTTAATGGTAATCAAAAATAAATTAACCATTTCCATCAGCTTGACTCACATCAGAGTCTCTCCTACCTTCTGTTAACTCTACTTCATTTTCATCAGCATCAGCAGATGCTTCTTGACTAATTTTAGAAACTCTTTCGCTCTTGGCAGAGTTACGTTGGCGCGTTTCTTCTTCAATATAAGCAGAGATTCGCTCAGCCGGTGTAGTGCTCACATGAGCACCTACTTTACTGATGATATTATTTTGTGAATTGGAGTATCCTTCATTCAAACTCCCACCTTTAGAGGGACCTCCAAACTGTTCTAGAGCTGTAAACAGGGCCTTGAAGTGAGGACGTTTGTTAGGTTCCTTTGCCCAGCAGTGGGTCACCTCAGTATAGCTGGAACAGAAATACCATACAACGTAGTACCATAATGAGATCTATTATAAAACCAAGAAATTCCCTATACTGACAGAGATTTGGGCATGAATGAGCTGTATACATGTAGCTGCTGATAATTCAGAAACAGTTAAAAGAAACAATATTTATTTGAAATAATATCAAAGTTCAAGCTCACAGTTAGGTATACAGTCAGCCTTGCTTCCTAAGATATGGAAAATGCAAGGAAAAATGTCTGAGGAAGCACATCATCTAAAGTTTGAGGTATTAAATGAGGGATCTGAGGAATCAAAGGGTCAAGGAAGTGAGGATTCACTATATTTCTACATATAGGTCTGTTTGATGCATACTTCGGAAACTTCAATTATACTCACAGACTAACTGGCATACTGTCTGGTTTAGACAGTCGATGTCCTAATCTTAGGTGTTCGCGGATATCTGCATTCGCAACATCTGTGTACGGTGTCATTCCCAGTGTGAATATTTCCCACAATGTTACACCAAACGACCACTGTAACAGTAGACAATCACAGAGTTACTGGCTAAGATACTGTGCTGATTGAGTGGGGAATATTGAATCTAGTGAGTATTGGGTATGTATGGATTCCATAAATGAGGGTTAGTGTACTTTTCTATTTCTTTACACACAACACAGAAGATTCAGAGTGACAGTTTTAAAAAGTTAAAATGCTAAAACTCACTTACCACATCGGATTTTACAGAGAAAAAGCTGGTATCCAAACTCTCAGGTGCCATCCATTTCACTGGTCGTAGTTCCAACTTTTCACCAGGTCGCCAATAATCCAGTTCATAGATATCGCGTGATAATGTGGCATCTCCAACCTTCACCACTAGGTCTTTGTCAAGCCTGTGAGTGTGAAACATATAATCACATTAAGCTATCAAGCGTTACCTCAATTCTTACTTGAAACGTGAGACCGTGCTTGAACAATCTATGTCTTGTAGCCTGTTCATACAGATTATTGATGCAAATACTATAATCATAAGCGAGAAATATTTGTTGACCCCCATTAGGAATTCTTTTTAAGCCCCATTTAGACAGCTAGGGTGATATTCATGGCAGGAAAACTACAGAGGACTAGGATATTCCGATTACAGACTTTAGGAATAAGAGACCCTGCTGTGCTAGGGCCCCATGGCCACCTGGTGGACCAAATTGGTTCATACTCTCCAAGTATGAACCCACTGGTCTAGATGTTGGCCATGCCATAAATGAAATACAATAAGGGAAAAAAAAACAGTGATGATACGTACACACAGTTTCTTGCTGCTAAGTCTTCGTGGACGAAACCCTTCTCACTCAAAAATGTCATTCCTGATGCAATGTCTGTTCCCAGCTTGACCATTTGGTCAATAGTCAATTCCTAAAATATCAATAAATGGACATTTATTATAGAGAAGCAATATGAATTTATTATACTAATGATAGAAAGCCAATGACTTGGATGTTTGTTTTTTTTTGCTTGTGCGCATTGATACCAGGGTATGGGACAAGTGTATGCTTTTACCTCAAAATGTATATGTTTTGCATTTAAATTACTATGTTATTTAGAACCATGTATTATGAGGTGAAATGTCTTCCCAGTAAAGAAGTTGATTTCATAACAACTTCAAATAACAATGAAGTATGGAATCTATGGTTCCAATAAATAATGGCCCCACTATGTTCCACCAATTCTATATTCAGCAGTGAAGGCCTGCACAGCAAAAGCTAAACAGCAGGAGCATCAGCAGGGGAAACCAGCAGCAATGGCATCTGCAACCAAAGGATATCCATAACAAGAAGCTAATGCCAGAATCAACAATTGTTGTATAACAAAGTCTGCTCAAGCAGCAGGGGGCTGGCGTAATGCAATGTGATGGAGCAAATAGTCATAAGCAATAAAAGTCATATGGGAATATCTTGAACAATTGTATAAGCATCAGCTGAAAGGAAAAAAATAGCTGCTCTGCTTTCATGCAAATGCCACCAGCAGCGTACAGTAAAACATCCACTTAAAATTATCATAAGTTCATTACAACTGCTATTGGCGCTACACATTGTCGTCCATATCTCTACACACTTGTCTACAAGCCCTTCGGTAATAATTATGGGATTGAGGGTTAGGTTCCATGTATTAAAAGATTATGTCCATTTTCGAACATAACTGAAGATTTATTTTACCATCATAATATCAATCTTCATTTTTTCATTTTCTTATTAACTATATGTGCGCTCTATCTTTGGGAGACTACCTTCCTACGTGATTTTATTACAATGAAAACTGTCTAGGACTCTTAGATTTAGTCTAATTGCAAAATATCTATACAAGAGTGCAGTGCATAATCTATATTCTCGTGGAATCGAAGTTAATAGCTCTTATACTTAGTAATCCTCGACTCTGTTTCTCTCGACATATTTACCTTTCTTATCTAATTTGATATATTTTATCACTTTTACTATTTCTGCGAAGTTCAACAACAGTTTCTGATATTTCAATTCATGATAATTAGCTATTGTATTTTCTATATAGACTGAGCAAGCTGGACGTCATAATATATGCGATAAATTAATGCTCTTCCAATATGATGCATTAGGGCAATGATTTCACGCAGCATTTTCTTGTGTGGCCAGAATAGATTCTGGCACTTTATTTTAGACATTATCACACTCACACCTTTACACAGGGATCTATTTCTACGTTTGTTGTGTGCATTTACTCACTCTTTTACACATGTGTACTATATGTTGGCAACAATTTTAATATTTGGTCAAGTTACACAATTGTTAGTTGATAGAAGGAAAGGTTGATGCATTACATGTCAAATGGACTTTGTAGAGAAACTCTTTGACAGTCTATGCAGAGGAGGATTCTCTTTAAACATTGCTTAATTCGGGATTTTCAGTAAAATACCAAACATAAGGCTGGCCAAATGCCCCTTTCTACTAAGTCAACAACCTATTATATAAATGTGACAGGAGGAAACGATAAAGCCACATAGAGTACACACCTGTATAAGAGGGAGTCATTTAGAAATAAGGAACCTCCACCTTTCAACACACACACGCAACACTATTTCTCATTATTCGAAATGTTATTTCAACCTTGAGGAATATTGAGAGAACATCTCAAAAGCGGGTCTTTTGTCTAGGACTGGAATCCGTGGGATTTGAATGATCACTGCTATCTTCCCTTTCCCCCTTATCTTATCTCACTAGTTAGGGTATACTCTGCTGACCACCTGCATCAATAGGGTGGATATGCTACCTGTATCTCCGGGTGGGGGTGGGTGTAGAATAACCCCTCTTCCTCTTCACCTGCCTGAAAGAAAACATGGTGAGGCGACCTATTTAGTGAAAGCACACTCAATTTAAGTTGAATTATGTTTAACTTCAAATGGACAATGTAGGTATACAGTCAAGTCTCCGTATATTGGCCTTCATTCACAAATCAGTCACAAATCTCTCTGAACAGATTGAATAATAACTATTAAATTCTATTTTAATTCTGATTCAAATAACGACTCGAGTCAGGTACCAGTAAATTTCTATGTGAAACGGAAGTGGTCAGTTAAGTGAGACATGACTGTAATATGTATTTAGCAGGGGCATAGGAAAAGGGGGGCCAGGGGGGCCTGCCCCCCCCCAATCATGAAGGAGGTGGGGCCTGAGTATGTCTGGGCCCCCCAAAATTTGCCAAGAATTCATAATGAATTGAACAAGAGCTAAAACTTTGTATCTCAAATAAGATTGATATATATATATAGTAATGATATAGGGAAAATGAGGGCCTGGGCCTCAAATAAGATCTAAAATTCATCAAAAATTTCTTTTCTATACAAATTTTATATAGCTATGTGTAGGCCCTATTGCGCTTGAGCCGAAAATTTAAGTTGGTCAAGGTGGGGCCCCCAATGGGCCCCCCCAATGAAGATTTGCTTCGTACGCCTCTGTTTAGTATAATTAACAATAATGAAATTGATCAATGTTCAATAGATTCATTCTGTACAAGAAAGTATACTGTACCGTTCACTTCTAGACAAGATTTCACACATTTATAACCTAGTTTACAAACACAATATAGTGTAATAGGGAGGTCTAGGAGTGTAGAACTTAATTACTAAATTCAGTCATAGAAACCCATTTAAAAGGGAGTAGTCATTTGTTACTTACAGCGAGTGGTGTGAGAGAGGGAGCAGAAAAATCAATTGGAAAGATTTTCTTTTTTTTTTTTAGATAATTGCTTACCCCCCCCCCCCTTTTCAACAAAAAGAGATTACCGTAATCTCCTGCGTATAAGACGCGTCTTATACACCAAACAAAAGGCTGGTGCGTCTTATAGCTTTCTCTCAGGTTGGGTGTGCGTCATATCCGAGGGGTAATTTTACTATAGAACAGTACTGAATTTACAAAATTGGTACCTAAGAGGTGCGTCTTATACGCGAAACAACTGTTGACAAGTTAGGGGTGCGTCTTATATGCGCAACGCGTCTTCTAAGTGGGAGATTACGGTAGTATAGATCAAAGGGGTAAATAGCGACCCTTGTTGGGGGAATGGGGGACTGGACTTTATCGGACTAACCATAAATAAAAAATATTCTCGATTTCCTCTCTGTTAGAAAATGACCACTCTTAGCCTTTCATGGGTGCTCAAGAAGGTGGATGCCAGGTCATCCAGCTTTAGTATGATAAGCCGTAAACCGTATATAGAGAAGGGGTATGTAGGTAGTGACATGTAGTTACCGGTGTGACAATGATCTGAATAGTAGTACCAAAATTAAATATTTCAGTTTGAAAAAAATGTAATGATACATGTAGTAATATAAGTCAATATAGGATCAGATAAGAATTTGCACAATTATCAAGTGCAAAAGTAATATTTTATGTGAACTTGCAATGGAATCTAGGATTTTAAAATTTCTTAAAGCAGTTAAAATGCAAGGTTCTTGCACACAATTGGATTATGACATGCTGGCACTGCTACCAGTTACAAAATGTGCACACATTGAAAGCACTTAGACAAACAAACATTCTTCGATAAAAGTCTGATTCATTTCAAAATAACATTATAAGATATCACACGACATGAATGTTTCAGTAGGGGGAGTAGGGGACGTGATGAAGTAACAAGAATACAAGGAGATATTCCTCAATCGCTTTTAAGGATATTGGCACCATGAAATAATACTAGCTTTCAATACTTTTACAATACGCTTTCTTTACCATTGAGATTTTAAAAAAAATCTGAATTTTTTAATAATAATTTTTTTTTTTCCAAAATCATAACCCACCTCTTCCCCCTCCTGCCGCTGGCGTTGCTTGTAGAGGAATGACTTGAGGTCTCCATACTGAGAAGTGGGTACCACGGCCTGGGGCATGTTCCTGTCCACCGTTACAGCAAGAAGACGCTGTACGTGGTCGTGCTCAAAACCTTTCAGTCTAACAGCGTCCTCCATAAAGGTCTTAAGGTCCCTGAAGGGCACGTTGTCATCTGGAGGAAAGAGAGACTATACAAATACAGTTACACTATAGAGGATGCAAAGGGGATCAAGCTACCGACCACAAAAGCTTTGATTCGTACAAAAAGCTCACACACGTTTCTCTCCCTGCTTTTGCCATTCTTTGAAAATGTTACCACAAGTACTCCCCACTTTGACGAAAAGAGCTACTAATTTTGTCTTAACGCTGGAAATTTCCCAGATGAATCAAAGGATCTTGTTGACTCAGGCATAAGCATATTTTCGATGTAACTTAATTGAATATTAATTACTCATTATGGAACATCAATTACTTGTAGGCAAAATTCCCCTCGGTATCTTATTACTAGGGACAAAGGACAGAACAGCGGCTTGCAGGCATTGTGATACAAGTTATAGCTCACGTTTAAATGTCTTGATATCAGCAGAGATCATCCTACTGCCCTTCTCATCCAGCAGCCATCCACGGTAAATGGCGCCATGTTCACCTAAAAGAACGGTTTATGAAATATAAGTAAACAATAATCATGGTTGTTTTAGCTTTGACTGTGTGTATAAGAGAGGGGAACCCTTGCTATATGGTGTACTGTCTTAATATTTAGATATTCGGGTGAAATATCACTTTCAGAGGGCGAAACTACTAAGGGGTTCTAGTCAAAATCATTATTAAAGTTCAAGTCAAAAATGGTAGACATCATTGATGAAAATGGCAAATATACTATATAAATGTACTGTAAACCCGTAGAGTCTAAATCTAATACAAATGTCCACATACCCATATTTCCCTTATAGTGTGAAGATGATAAAGCATTACATTTCTTTCATATTTTAGAGTTGTAAATTTATATGCTATGGGCACGTATTATACTCTATTTTCTCAGAGCCTTATCACTTGCAAACCTGAAGCTTTTGATAAATTTAATATAGTCTATTTTACTTTGCAGTTTGAGGCAGTGGCACGGCATGATAAAGATAAATGATGGGCGTAAGAGATAAAATGACGTATACACATATACAAATATAACGACTGGGAATATGGCAGAGGCCCATACTCCTAGTCGTACTAATAGAGGAGCAGCACAGGGGGCCCTCTGGGGTTTTTTTTTTTTACTAAATATGTCTATTGCTGGGCAAGAGACATCATGAGTGTATTGTTTGTAAACCAACCACATTCCAAGGACCATGTGATAGCCAAGTTCATGTACATGTGTATATTTAGATACAATGAGATGAGATTCAAATATTAGTCAGCTATATTTGCTTGAAATATATGATCCTATCATAAAATGACCCCATAGAAAAAAAAAAAGAATTCACCCAGCAACTCATTTCCTTTTTCTATTTTGGAAAATAATATAAACCATACCTAGCGGCCTACAAATATTCAGATTACTACTATTCTATAGTATATAGAATTTGAGTAATATAATATTTGAGTAATATAATTTGAGCTGCAGCCAGAGCCTGAAATGACCTATAAGCCACACCTTATACAGGGGCTTCATACAGGTTCTGCAGACTTAAATACAAAATCAACTGTCACTACTTTGGCTAAAGATAACATCAGCAAAGTATCATTGAAAGCAGTTTATGTATCAGGTTGAGGTGACAGGTCAGTCTGTGATTTATGTACATCTCATGTGAGTCTCAGAACACAGATGATATCCTAATATCAACCACAAGGCATATACCTGTCTATACAAAGTCATATCAAATATACAGACTGATTCAAATTACCTACTGATAATGATCAAAGCTCTCCCACCAAAATGGTAAGACTAAAATTAAATATTGCCCCTGTGTGATGTGACATGCCATCATACAGAACACATAATCAACATCTTGAACTCTCTCATTCTAAAGCATACAAAGAATATCTTGGGTAATCCGAGGCTTGGTAAATATCTTGCTTCCAGTATGTATCTACCTATCAATTAATCCTTTTGAGTGATATTTAGCAACATTATTAGAATACATTAACGACCAAGGATTAGAATTATAGGAACTGTAACAAGAAGGGACTTCTTATGTATCTAATACTACCATAGAATCATGTGTAAATGGCATAGCTTCTACATGAATCCAACCCTTGTCTTGTCATATACAATGTAGGATGTCCCTGTGCCTCGTAGCCTTAGCCTCAAGTCAATTACCTTAGGCCAATGCTTACAGTATTGGTCTGTGACTTTGGGTGTGTGTAGAGGGTGATGAAATTACCTCCTTATGGTCATTCAATGCCTTCATATGTCATTCTTCTCCAATGAAATGCTGGTCAGTCCTTTAGCAAATGCTGCATCAATGTATCATGCCAACCCTTCCAAGTACCTCAGTACCAACTGAGAAGGTGGAGTGTAAAAATGAATATTCAAATGCTAAAGCATATTATGAATGTACATGTGGCAATGCCCTGAAATATATAGGCTATAGTAGTTCCATCACTTCACTTTGAACATATCTGGATAGAATGTTAATTGTTATATGGATGTTTCCATCATGTAGATGATGATCACTGGTGACAGACAGATGGTCTATGTCTTTTTAACTCTTTCCAGTCGGCTAGTGCATTAATGCACTACCAGGTCAAATATAGCTAGTACATTAATGCACTATGAGGAGAGCATTTAAAGTATCTAATAACATTATTCTGGGCCCCATCAATAATTATTTTCAAT
Organism: Acholoe squamosa; assembly: GCA_949317995.1. Classification (NCBI taxonomy): domain Eukaryota; kingdom Metazoa; phylum Annelida; class Polychaeta; order Phyllodocida; family Polynoidae; genus Acholoe; species Acholoe squamosa. Next base: position 50,408,835 of record OX439049.1, on the reverse strand, counting down.
AAGTAATGCCAGGTATCATGGTATCATATGAAAGGAAACTACATACAGATTACAAATTGGTCATTTTTGTATACATTTTCTCAAACATTGGTTCTATTCCTGAGGTCACCCTTACACCATGTATCAATATATATTTGCCCGGGACCTCAATCTGCTGTATTTTAGGGACTTTTAACAATGATAGAGCTGGCTGGAAAGAGTTAAGAACATATCTATGGCTTAAGATAAAGTCCTAGCTAATGTCTTGTAACATGACCTTCCAGCAAGGAGAATGGTCACAGGTAGGGTCTTTTGGTTAGTTTGCTAGGCACTTTCTGTTTGTTGGATCATATGGCTTGTACTTATAGCTGAGTCCTACCAGTAAGGCTCTGGAAAGGTCCACTTCTGCCAACAGAAGTGATCTTATTCACCATTGACAAAATGATGATATCAATTGCAAGATCCATGCAATCACAGTTATCTGATGCTGCTAGATTAAGCTAGATTTCCTTAGTAGAACTTCTAGAGAAGGTTTGTGACAGAATAATCATCACACATTATATCTAATTCTGATCAAAATCTATATAATATTATAAATAACATAATTTAGAGTAATGCTGCTTAAAGGCCTTTCAAATATTACGTAACATAATTTTGACCACTTTTTGACCCCCCTCCCCCCTTGTAACAATATGGGGCTTCTAATCAATATTCCTAAATTTATTTGATCCTTCTCAATTTAACAAGAATTATAGGATGATCTCTAAAATCACAATAAAATGCTTGTAAGTTGTCAAATTTAACCATGTGATGTATTCCTCATTTTTATCATGTAACACTTGGGCAGACCCCCCCCCCCTCTCTCTCTGTAACAAAGTGTAACAAACTTCATGATCCCCTCCCCTACTGTGTTACGTAATATTTGAATGGCCCCTTAGCAAATATTTAATTGCTAAGATGTAAACAGGTCTAGCAATAAGGCTTTGGCAGCACAATTTCAGATTTATTTTCTTTATAAATCGATGGGTTCCATAATCATGTTTTCATATCTGAGTAGAGCAGTTGTCTGTTGGTGAGCCACTTGCTAAACAAAAGCTAGCAAGGTTTCACCACTTGTTAAACAAAACCTAGCAAGGTTTAAGTAAGTGCCAACTCTTTGAGTATTGAACAACTATCTGACACATTTCCTATTACATTAGGGATATTTCTAACAAGATCTACTCAGTTCTGAATAAATTGAGTCCAATGATGGTTAACTTTCTTCACAATAATACATATTTGTCTATGAACAAGCTCCTTTGTATAAGTTGCTATGTAAATTTGTTGCTAAGGAATCACTGCCCCACAAGTAGAGTAAAACCTCAGATGTATTCTCATTTCATCATTTTCAGGATATAAGACACACTACTATTGTCTAGTAAAGAATATTTTGCCAATAGAGGATAATGCTGAAGTCGCATGTTTTCATCATACTTGCTATAGGTCTATCTTTTTTTCTATATTTTCTGATCAGCACACTGTATTTTGGTACAATATTGCATTTTTTTTTTAATTGCATGGAGCTTCTGAATAGCAAAATGAGAAACAGTATCCATGATCTCCATTCTGTAAGTCATTCCTAGGAATGGTCTTTCTTTGTCTCGGAAAGGGTCCGTTGCTAGCTAAAATCAGCTGTTGCTAGGGAACCACTTGTCCTAGCAACAAATGGTTGCCTCCAATGCGATCGTTAGGTCCAATTTAGGGGGGGTAGGTACCTTTGGAATTGTTGTAAGATGAATATTAGTGCCAGAACAGGGTGATCAATATGTATTTTAGCTCTTAAAAACGAGGCTAAAATTTCAAGAGATGGTTGTATAGAATTGCAGATTTCTCAGTGACTGCACGAGCTTTCATTGGTCAAACATCACTTTTCCATACCTGGAGACATTGGACAACATAAAAAAACAACTTATAGCTATCAGTAATCTTAAGAATTAAACTCCTAAAATATGGCTCTTTTGAAGGACTTGCTGCTCTACTATAAAGAGAAGTTTTTCATTCAACCAACAAATCATGCGTCATTAACGCGACTACAAAAGCAAGCTCTTGGACAGGCAGTAAATACATCACAATTTAACATCTGAAGAGGACGATATCTACCTTGTTCCAACATATAAACCAAACCTTTAGATAACGAATTGATCACAATTTTAGAAATTGTATTTTATACTCTGAATATCCAAGAAAATATTGTATGATAGCGACAAGCAGGACACTAACAAAGAAGCTGAAGCAGAAATGGATGACGCTGGATGCAAATTACTTACCCTCTTTTTTATTTTAGAAAGAAAAGTGAAACAAAACAACCATAGTTATCAATCCGTGAGTCACATGCAATGAAGAATTAGTCAGTGGATATCCAATATCACCTAAAGTTATATCATACGTTACAGGAAAATCTTATGGGTTTATGGATATATTATGATATACAGTATATTAGTCACAATCATTTTGGTTTCTATTTTCATTAGTAATCAGTAAGTAGGATGGGAACATTGGGTAATCAATTAGAAGGACCATAAGAAGGTTGGTAATATTCATATTTAGTAAAACTATTTCGATTATTACATAAAAACATAAGCTAAATCAGTGTGTGTTAACCACAGATGACCAGCATTTGGCACACAGATCGACAGAGGAGAGGTCCAATACTACATTAGGCGAGGAGACCTTAAAATGCACTGCATCAATAATGGGATTTAAGCTAATTACTGATTGCTTAAAGTGACAAAGTGCTTTAAGCAACTTTGATCTCAGTTAATTTCACCTAAATTTGCTTAAATGCCATCATGGCATTTAAGCAACTTACGGTTACTTTTAGGCAACTTAAGCTGCTTAAAGAGTCGGAAATATACTTAAATCCCAATATTTATACAGTGAAGATTATCTACTTTCCATTTATTTCCCTCATCATATGTTATGATGCAAGGTAATGAAGTGTTTCATGATGATCATATTTACAAATGTGACAGAAAAGTCATTCTGAGTAAAGATGCTGATGAACATTTAAATTCAGTGGATTTGTGATCGCGTGACCATCTATTGAAAGAATATAATGAATATATGAGATTTGCTATATTTCTGTACCTAGGCAAGATTCTCACCTCTAGACTTGATGTGTGTTTTATCAACCCTTCCTACATGAATCAGACATCCCTGTATTTGAGTCCTTAGTTCTGGTGAAAGGGCTTGGATGAGATTCGCCTTAGGGTGAAGATATTCACCCACTGAAGCCAAAACACAGGCATTAGTCAATATCTTGTAACAATGGCCTATACCAATCATATCAAGTGTTATCCTTTTGTTTCCACTTTATCTGAACATGCGTGATACAGAAGATTACTTTCTTCTTGTACATTACTTTTAAACAAAATGATTAATATAAGTTGACATTTCAAGAAACATATTCAGATATTTCTACACTTTCGCCTCCTTAGTAAGCATATTTGGGTCTCCATGGGGAGCAAACCACTGTAAAAACAACAACAACAAAACGAGATTATAAAAAAAGCAATGATGATTTAACCATACCTGTGTAATCATTCTTGGCCGCTGACATTGTGAAATTGGTCTGGGATTTAATTGGGAACATGTCGTCATCATCATCATATGCTTCACGTTCCTTCTTCAGGCGCTTCCTTCGGTAATGGCAGCGGACCACGATAAGGATGATAATACAGATGATAACAGGTATACCTGCAGCCAGGACCCCTATCACTGCATATCTCACCTTGCTGTTATTCCACTGGTCCATATCATAGTGCACATAGCCCACAACGTACCCCAGGTTTCCCACTTTTACCTAAAGTGAGGTAAATTGGTATAATCTTAATGGGAGAAGTCACGAGGTATTAATAGATCCAAGGAACCTATGTTCACACCAATCAAGTTGCTATGTAACTCAAAACTTGACAAGCACAGTGTATCATAAGAGCCTTCATTATTAACTTGTTTGTAACATTTCAGAACCAAGTTATTGATATGCATGAGCCCTTGGTACCCTATCCCTACTGTGTTTATAAAAGTATACTAATTTCGACAAACGATCTGTTGATCATATTGTAGATAATGTTATTGTGTTGTCACCCATTGAATTGATTGCAATTTCACCTAAAACATCACACTTAATTACACTCTAGTGGCTTAACGATAAATCCATTGTTCTGGTTTCAGTGAATGATTGTGCCCTGTCACTGACTCTCAATGATTATATATCAAATCCTATCTCATGGAAAATTACCATCTCTACATAGGCAATTATAATATCATCAATCTTATTTCCGGACATCTTTACCTTTCTTTTTGCATGCAATACGAGACTAATGCTAAGTAAGTTCCTCCACCACTGCCCATACTTACCACCAATGCTGGATCCCCATTACGCTGTAGGGCGCCTGGAGGAGGGGTGGGAGGGTCCTTAGGGGGTGTACAGATGATGGAGGTGGGGCTGAAGAGCAGCTCACGGCATGGTACAGAGCCAATGGTGACAGAATAGTCAGAGTCTGTCACTCCACTCAACAGGTTCTTACCCTGGAGGATGTAAATAACATGGATATATTATCAACTAGAATAGCAGCTTTCCAGAAAGGATACGTATATCCCATACTGAGGTACAGTGATGAGAATGATATGAAAATTATAATATTCCATCAAAAGTGATTTTGTTATCAATAAGTTCTGCTTATGGTTATAACTAGATGGTTATTAAATGATAGAAAGACATAAGGAAGTACGAAAAGGCAATGATGGGGTCCCATGAATCAGACATTTATTAAGGAGGGGACATGTGTGCGATACTACTAGGCCTTAGAAGACCATTACTGGTAACTGTTTTTATGGAGGTCACTTTATATCGAATAACACATTACTTTAATTCACATCATTGTACTTACATTGATATTGATAACCTTGTCATAGTCAGGCCAAGTAGGTCTGTAGTTGAGGAACTCATCAGGAAACTCCTCCACTATAGGGTTCTTGTACACCTTCCATGGACTAAACACCTGACCACTCAGCAAACCGTCCAACTTCAACCCTCCTGTAAAGGTAGTCAGTGGAAAGATTTATAATATGGATAACGTGAATTTCTCTTTATTGGTTTGCAGGAGAAGAGTTTATGATATAGATAATATCAATTGTTATTTACTGGCTTGTAATACATTAATCAGAAATAAGTTATTGATATGCATAGGCCCCTATCTAACCTGGAGTCTAGAAATAACTGCGAAACATCTGCTGATCATTTATAAGATCTATTGAGCAGATGTCCACTTTATCCCGATTCATTATACTAATTAACAATACAATTATTTATCATAAGTTGTAAAGTGTAAATTGTGACTAAGAAGTAGATATCAAGGTAATTCGGTATTTAGAGAATAGACAACGACAATCTTCACGTCAAGATCTCTGTTGGACTATAACGCAGGATGGTCGAGGGCCTTCATAAGGCCCGAGACCAGAGTGTGTTATAGTCCGACAGAGAGTCAAGTCGTGAAGAATGAGTTGTCTATTGTCTTTATAAAACATGTTATCATTTGTATCACACTGATTAAAGGTCTAAATCCTATGATATCCCACAGGATTGATGGACAAGCCGTGACCTTGCTCAGGTGTGCACTGTACTCCTATAATGCACTCAAGGTCATTTCTATCGTGCAGCAGTGCATGGGATACTGTTTTATGAATATATATAAAGCATCCGGTAACCATCAGATATGGTGATAATGATACCACATCTGTCTACATGGCTCTAGACCCCTTAAATCGACATGGCGGCATGGGCATTTTTTAGGCTCAGTGACGTGGGACATGAACATTCGTAGTAAAAACACCTGCAAGTTACAATAGAATGAAAGAGGGATGTTGAAGCATACAGACCCCTCCAAGGAGGAGAGCCAAAGAAATTTGGGTGCACGTATGAAAATCCACCACCCGTCTCCTGTTGTAAAAAAATGACCAATCTCTTAAAATCGGCTTGGGGAACCCCCACCCTTCAAGGGCCCCCTCTACGTACCATACACAGTGAGATCAGGAGACTCCAGAAGGCCCTGTGTTGACTCACGCTTCCACCGGAAATGAGCAGACCCCGGAAGTAGCCCCACCTGTCGCCGGCGACGGCGACTACCAGATGTTGAGCTACTAGCGCCCTCTATGTTGTCAACGTCAAGGTTTATTCTTGGTGCTGGGCAGAGCACCATGGTAGTATTCTTCTTTGTGCACTCCTAGATATCAGAGGAGGGTGAAATAGAAGATAATTCCAACTGCCTATGATAATTATTATCATTGTTCTTTGGATAATTAATTATAGATGAAAACGTTTCAATCACTCAAACTATAACTTAGGTTGTAATCTGCAAATTCTCCTTACTAATTTCCATATGTAGTTACATGTGTGTATACCACTGATTTCTTTTTGTTTTATGTTTGAATATGTTTCAAAAGAAAAGGAGGGATATTTTAAAATCTTACCGTGGCAGTGAGCTGTCTTTTTTGTTTATAAATTGTTGTGAATTGCATAATCACACTGGCAGTCGAATTTAGATTAGTTCCAGTGACAGTAATAATTGTTCCCCCACTGAAAATGAAGTAATGATTGGACATACTTTATGAGGCAAGAAATAGTAGCAAGGGCATACGAATAAATGTGTCTATATGCTGATTGTTAACAATAGGTTTCATAGAAGATGCCTATTTCAAACATTATAATCAATATAAACGGTATGTTTGTAGCCCTAAACACAACAATTTACTCTGCCTTTTATAATTCTTTACAATTTACGAACTCAAGAAAAGGCTCCGATATAGTGGTTATACCAGGAGGGTCCGATACTGGTTATGGGTGGCATAACTGAGCCAATGTCAGAATTGTCCACAGACTATAACAACACCGCTGGAGAGAGGAAACCCCAAGAAGAAATTAGGGAGAGTTCCCACAAATGATCTGAACATAGTTTTCATCACTCCCAGGACATTTATATTGGACAGAATGGTTTAGAAATTTCCACACACATTCATAGGTACATTTATAGCAACGTGAATCAATGGGGAACAAATATAAAACTGACCCTGGGTTAGCTCCTCCCCATCTTTAAGTACTGATTTCACCTACCCTAAGAACGATTGAAGAGGGTGCATTTCAGTGACGGTGGGGTCATACTTGTAAGTAAAGGCTGACCTCTCCTCAAGCTTACACCCAGATTGAGGTAGTTCTATCCTGAGCCGCAGGTAGGAGCCACGTGCATTGGTACCCAGTACTGATGCAGTCAGACAGTGGATGAATGTGGAGTTGCTGCCCAGGGAGACAAAAAGTACATTGCAACGTCCTGTTTAGCAATCAGGAGGCTATTCATAGTAGAACACCCTTCAAACTGCTGTCCACCCTCTAAAGCCAGTTTGTCCTTAACTTTGGGGGCCATTGATGTCTAGAATTACCCCTAGGTCCTTAAACTTATGTGCTGATTTTTTTTTTACATGAAGCAACAGTCTTGAATAAGTACATGAGAGAAGTGATTCAATAAGAAATCTGTTAGATATTCAGCAACAAAGTGATATGGTGGCAATAAATATAAGATAACATGCCCAGAACCTATACTATTTGAAAACCGTGTAGAATGCATAACATAGACAGAAAAGCAGTTTATTGTTTACTGGGTGTTTCTTTTGTTGGATTGACCTTTACCACCCCCTAAAAGAAAAAGAAGGTTAATTATTATTTGAATGTTAAAGGTAGCCCAATTTTAGGCCTATTTTCTTTTTTTTATAAACCTTAGTTTACATACCTTTTGATGATTGTGCATTCAAACCCTGTAAAACTGACGTCCATATCACTAGCCTTATCAGCGAACCCATGGCCCCAGATCAATACGTCAGTGCCACCAGAGACAGGGCCTGTCTCTGGACAGAAGGCATGCACCCCCATGTCACACCTGGAAGGGGTCACGATGGTCTGAAAATACAGAGACATTAATTTGAACTCATACCTGGCTCCCTCCAAAAGGTGCTTTTGAGGGACAAAGAAATACACTTTGAAGTTATACTAAATTGGTATATTTTTGTTATATGTGACATGACTATCATTATGTTCAACATGTAGCTTTTATTTGAAGTTGTGAATATTCTATCAAAAATCCTATAAAGCCAAACCCCTCGACCTGATTACCATACAAGACGTGCCTTATACGCAGGAGATTATGGTTATCATCATTGTGCCAATTTCCGATTGGGTAAGCTTACATTCAACCATTCTTATTAAAACCTAGAAGGGCATAAATGAAAAAGGATATGAAAAAGTGCTAATTTAAATAGCCTTTTGAATGCTATACCTGAATCATGTATGTATACACTTACATCACTTTGTGTTTTGTTATCCTTGGGTTTCCCACTGCCCCATTTGCACTCCAAGTAGTTCTGTGAGAGGTGACAAAGTTATCAATGTTATCGGACTTAAGCTACATTCATTTGAATAACGATGATGTGGAGTCTATAAAGGTTTATGCATTTATGTGGCTTGGTGCATCTTATTGGGAGCATTGGATGGGAATAGCTGCAGTTCTTCCATTGTAGCCAATTTCGGGCCGTGTCTGCATCGGCTCAGACCAGGAGCCATCATGTATTATCATGCATGAAATTGGGCATGAGTCGGGTATAATTGAAGACATCTACATTTTTTCATCTGGAATCATCAGACACCATCGGCCATGAAAATGTCAGACCCGATGGTGGGCAATGCAATCCGGAAATATCTAACATGCTAGATATTATCGGGTCCAAATGGAGCCGATAAAAATCGGACACATAAAAAGAAATATCGGTCTACTGGAGGAGCTCTAAATACCCAAAAGCAGCAAAAAATCGGGGAGATTTACAAGAATATGGCACCAAAATCCAAAATCAGACTATAATGGACACACTTTAAAAGGCCATTGCTTTGCACTGCTGTCGGTCAGGCAAATTTTCCCTTTTCTGAAGATTTATGATATTGCAAAAGTAGAGAAAAAAGCAGCGCTCTAAGGTCTGGATCCACTGACTGATTTTTATATAGGAAATGTACAGAAAAAAAGAATCAAATTAACAAACAGCCCGACCGATGCAGTGGAACCAGCCATTTTCTGCTAAAGCGCTGGTTCCACAGGCATAAAATCGGTCGGAATAGTCCTAATCCAACGATTTATAATATATCAAAAGTATAGGAAAAAATCGGTCGGATTAGTGCTCATCCGACCGATTTACTCCTATGGAACCAGCACTTAATCTGACGATTTTCCCCATATGCTATATAAAAATCGGTCGGATTAGCAGAAAAAGGAGCCAGCCCTTGAAAATAGAATTAAACAGGATTACCTCATGGTTGTCAGACCAGATAGGTTTCTGTGTGTAGCAGTACTTGACAGCCTGGTAGTCTGTGGAGGCGCAGGTACATACCACAGGGCCACCTATAGGGTTTACTTCACGTGATGACATCACACACTCATCTCCACCACATGGCAGCAGCTGGGGCAAACAAACCTCTGTAAAAGACAATATTACCTTTAAAGGTAGTATTGAATTGTCAAGTTTTTGACTAACATTGACTGAAGCCTTTTCTTCAAAATATCTACTTTATCATCAGAGGAGTATTTGTCAATCGATAAGTTGGCAATTGATCACCGATTAATATGTAGAAACAGCTATAGGTGCTCAAATGTCAATGAAATATTCTAGGTCCTAATCTTTCATATTATAATGTGTTGAGGCATGAATTTGTTGAAAAGAGGCACATTGTACAAGTGTAGGTTTTGTTTACATTTCTATTTTCAACATTATTTTAATAAACCACTTCAGACTATACTCCAAAGAAAATAAGATGAGTATGGTAAATATTATCATGATCTTGAAGGCATACCTGTAATATTGTCTGGGTTCTTGGTTAGCACCATGCCGAAGAACAATGTAATAAGGCATATGACCTGAAATGGAGTGCAACAAATAATTGAATTCATATTTGGACGCTCCAGCTGTATAATCAATTGCAATGAGATTCTATAAGATATTTTTCTCTTAACCATCGCAATGACAATACAGTTGGATGATCCTATATAATTATGTTATGCTTTGACCAAAAGATAATGTGAAGATAGTCAAGGCCAAAAGGTGCTAGAGGGACGCCAAGATTGATAAGATAGAATTATAAAAGTTCCTTTTTTTTGTATATAACAGGGTAAAAGAACATTTTAATTGATGATTTCGGTCATAATTTCATTTGTCCAGTCCTTGAATAAATTTCTGAGGTGCTTGTAGGCATCAGGATAGAAAGGGTGTTTCCTATTCATGGACATTAATGAGAGGGACAATTGATTAGGTAATCTCCATCAGGCATCTACTCTGAACAGCTGCTGAATGTGGTTTTACAGGAAGAAATGATTATCTTGTGAACATAAATCTATGATCGAATTAATATTCGAAGAAAACAGATAACAAAAACATCCATATTACTTTTGGTTTATTCAGCAGATGATTTCCAAGAATATCATTCTATTATTCACAATTTACCTCAATGATTAAGGGAGGACAAATCCCTAAGTGATCATTTCATCAATGGCTGTTGAAACCAAAGGGGACTGCAGCCAATTCCTAATTTTCCTATAACACCAGCTGATTAGCAATAAGCAACATTTAGTGGAGATCGAAAAGATGAGTACAAGATAGGTCTAGTAATGATGCTTCCTGACAATATGCCTCTTTTTTTCTGCATCCTACATAAGGGATTATAATATGTAGTCAGAATGAAATCATTCACTATGTTTTATTTATGTTGTTTTTTTCATTTAGTATTGGATTATAGTTGAAACTGTTGCTCTTAACTTCAGTATTTCTCGAATTACGAAAAGAGGTTATTCCCCTGGGTCCAAGCCACTTTAATAGTCAATAGTCTGTGGTACCAGACACTACAGTAATGTGCCCAAAACATCACATAATTAAGCAACAGACGCACATGCAGACATTTTGTCTTAACCCGTTAAGGGCCACTGATGCATTAATGCAACATGTCCCTTGTTCGTCATAATGCATGAATGTAGCCCTGGTGAGTAACTCACCAGGGCTACATCCATGCATCAGTTCAACCCCATGGTACTGATTTACTCCCGGAGGGTCAGCATGATAGGTGCACCAATTCACCAGTCCTTCATTGGTGCATCATGATGACCAATGGACTTGATGCAGTCCTACATACGCAGCCCTTAGAGTGTTTAGAATGGGTCGATAGAGCTAACAGGTCTCGTTTGGGGGTCAATGTTTACATCTACAATGCAGGTTACTATGACAACTATACCAATCATTAAAGGGACCTCCCCACCATCATTCAATCACACAGGTTCACTTATCGATTCCACCTGGAACTTGTTCAATCGGCCATCGATTTATTGGCAGTTAATTATCATGGTATAACCTGACATTATAGCACAACTGTTATTTATGGATGTTCCTGATATTCTATCAATTTCATGGTGTTTTAGATAATTTGAGGCATAATTTGCTGAGGTTTGGCTTGATTTGGCGACTTCTTTTGCAGTCTTTATGGTAAATTGTTGACCGAGTTTTTTCTCAATATTGGCAAATTGAGACTGAGATCATGTATCTAATGACACTCATTTCCCCTAATCATCAAGTAGAGAAAAAAGGTAAATATTTACAAGGATGATATATACAGATGATGGTATAGTATTCATGCCCCCCCCCCCGCTAAAGAAGAAAAATAAGGACCAGGAGTGATGGGGGAGGGGTTTAATGTCCTCTGTGGTACTGTAGAAGCCTTTTTCTGGCTCCCTTAAGATTGGTGTCTAAACGGAGCTTAAGCTTTTGCTTAAATGAAAGAACACTCAATTTGAAGACTTCACTATCGGTGGTGCTATGATAAACATGAACGCAACCTTCATTACAATTACACTCACAATCTCCTTAGTACAATGGTAAAGGTAAATGATGACCAGTTTGAGCTTACCGTTTCTTCACGAGCTTGTCCTGCCCGTTCTGCACGAGGCGGAGCGGGCAGGACACGCGAGTGAAGAAACAGGAAGCTCAAACTGGTCAGAGTTCATCTTTACATTTATGTCAAGGTGTTTGGGTTGATAATTAATCAATATTTCATCAATATAATCCATAATTAACTCTTATTTACCCATCTTCATCGCGAAATCCTGACCGCCGCCATTTTGAATGTTTACGTTTCAAAAATGCTGCGCATGCGCGATAGACCTATGACGTCATTGTGCGGATTTGGCGCCGGTTATTCAACGCAGGGGTGCAATACACGGTCTCAGTGCTTTCTCTATGGAACTACGATATTCACCTTGACATAAAATTTTATACTGTTTTTATTTCGTACCATAAAGAACTTTAATGAAGAAAATAGTTGAAATCTGACACTCATTTTGTGGGATTATTATGTATCATTCCCCACGCCTTTGGCCTCTGACGCCATTGGCTTTGCCTGAAAGAAAGAAAAGTACACCCACCACACCATAGCATCAGGGAATGTATGACTGGACCCCAAGTAGAGCACCGATATGATATTAGCACTGTCTGGCACAGGCTATTTCCTTCCTATTTTGCACTCTTTAGATAGTTCGTGTTGTGGTGGGACGTCGTGTCTCACGGTTTTATTATTGGCACAGGAAAGGTAGTGTAACAACACACTTAAGGCTATGTAGGAATTCTTATACCTGGTGTGAGGTTGTACCATTACAGGTCATTTAAGGTGTTGATTTATTGTTTTTGAATCATGTATGATAATAAATATATCCCATTGCTGGGGTTCCTGAAAAGAACAAGGTCAAGTGTTTGAGAACTTATTTTAGAGTCCTTTTTTTTTTTTTTTTTTTTTTAAATCTATGCTGTATATCAAATCGCATGTTTTTCTCAGGATAGACATGTCCCCAATTGTGGTAAATTCAGAGTCTGGTGGAACACATTAGTTTGTGTGCAGAAAGACCATTCCAATAGTGCTCCAAACGAGAACGTTTGAATTTGAAAATAAATTCCAGCAAAAAGTAGATCAGACCAGACAAAGTCAATAGAAGGATGTGGAAGGGAGGTCAGGATAAGAGTACACATGGTGGAGGCTTTTCCCAGGTAGAGAGCTGTCTAGGTCCCTATTTCAACTGACTCTAAACCGCTTTCAAGTATAATTGAATATTAACTTATCAAAAACCCATGTCCTATACGAATATGTGACACCTATTTCTTATTACAGATACCAGTAAGCACCCCTTGGGGTGAATAATGACGATCTTCGTGAAAGAACCCCCTAAAACGTCTGTTTGATATCACATGCTCCCTTTGCAATTTGTCTAAAAGGTCAATAATATAATTAATAAAGCTCTCAGTGAGTGGGGTGCACATACATTTCCAAACACTTTTATGGTGAGCAGAATAGTATGCTCTATTCAGCAGTTTAAGGGTATATAGAGCACCATGGAATAGACTACACCTTTTCTTTGGTTAAAGAAAATACATGACCAGTTGGGGTATTGATGGTTGCAGACAATATTTGAAATGACCCTTTGGGTTGGGTCCTTTGAGTGGACCATGCTCCTTGAGTTAGGGGTGTGCCTTATACGCGGGTTTTTCAAATATTTGACTCAGGAGCAGCAGATGCGCCTTCTACGCGGATCTGCCCTCCCTAAGTTGGGGGTACGCCTTCTACGCGGGCTGCGCCTTCTACGCGAGAGATTACGGTAAATATTAAAGAACATTATTTACAGTGTGACTAAGCTTATAATGTATGATGTTCACATACTGTTTGAAACCTATGTGATTATCACTGTAAAGCTATTTGAGGATGAAGTCATCTTTTGTATGGGAAGGGAGAGAGATTCAGGAGGGAGATATAATAGGCTGTAGCTATATAAGACCTGCTGATTACTATCGCCAGCCATGTGAGACGGGTAGAATAGGCCTAAATGGACTTAACAGTATAGTCCACACACGATAGGCTAGTGTTGTTGCTAGCCTTATAAGTATAGCCTTCAGACTCTAACCTAATTTGTATAGCCTTTGTGTCCCCAGCTAGTGAAAGGGAAAGAGATTTGCCAGACACAGACATGAAAGTGTACTAAGTGTCTGATATAATAACTGATAATGGTGGTTGCCTGTTTTATGTGGATGTTTTATAGGGCTTGAATTTTTAAATTGGAATAAGGGAGTGATCATTTTTTAACAACAGGGGAGGGCTGGTGGGTTTGCGCGCGGACGCGCAAAAGAAAATTTGACCCCCGCCTCTCGAGGGGGTAAAATCTTTTCGACCCCCCCATAAGGGACAAAAATCAAGCGCGAACGTCCCCTTTTAGCCTATAGTAACGCGCGGGGTTTTCCACTGAAAATAGATGAAATTATTTTGACCCCATCAGAGGTGTTGAAATAATTCTGACCCCCCTGGTCAAGGGGTTGAAAAAATTCTGACCCCACCTCAAAACCACCAGCCCCCCCTGTTGTTAAAAAATGATCACTCCCTAATGACATCAAAATTTAGTTGTAAAGAAATGAAGAAACTTTCTGGATTTTAATTCATGAAACTGTAATTTAAGGCCGTGCTGTTTCCCAACACATAATGTGTGTAAATCATAAAACTGTACATTAATGTGGAAATATAGGCATGTAAAATACACTTATATACATCAAATATCAGTTCATTGCCAAGACATCGTTGTGCAATTCCTCCAGTACCATATAAAGAGTATCATGTCAGGTAATGTGGATAGGATCACTCATAACGATGACAAAGCAAGAAGCGTGTTACCATGAGACAAAGCAGCAATTTGTCTGCAAGGATTGACCTACAATGACATGATGTTACGCTTGACGATTATACCGACAGGAAGGGGGTGATACTCTATCTAACTAACCTAATACCCTGAATATAAAACTGGCTTTAATATGGATCAGGGAATTCTTTGTATAGAACAACAGAGACCAGGAACAGAGACAGCTTTACAATACATCTTTTTTTATGTATTTCGGGGTGGAGGGAGGGGGAGGAGTCAGGTGAGTCCTAATTAAGCTAATAATAACTTTTTGAAATTTGAAAAATCGATTGAATGAAATTTTAAAATAACATGTGCAGCTTAATTGCTTTCCCTTTCACAAAAAAGTGAGTAAGCTGGGTGTCTAGACATGGGTGTAAACGTACTATAACTCACTAGCTGTCTCTCTAAAGTTTTCTCTAAGCAGCACAAATCCACATGTCACTAAGAAATTCATAATACACATGTTTCCTGGAATGGAGGTGAGGATAAGAATAAATAAAGCCCCCACAAATAACTGAGGTTTGAAATTTGGATTGTTCATCCATAACTTTGATTGAAGAGCCATCACTGAACAACCATAATTTACTAACTGACTAAAGGAAAATCAGTTCTTGAAGAAACTGGGAACTGCCTTACCTGTAAGAAGTAGTGAGCAAAAATCATCCTCCGAGACAAATGAGCCATCTTCATGTGATTGAACCTCTGGCCACAAAAATAAGCAGGTATTCCAGGTGATAATAATGTATATGATTAATTTAGGCCTTGGAACAACTGCTAGGACATAGAGGCAGTTGCAGTATTAGGTTTGACAGACCGCCAGCAGTCTTGTCTAAAAATAATCCAGCACCAGTTCAGCTTTAAACCATTACACAGGATAATGGTGGGATTTACATGTAACATACAGGTAGTTATTCTCAGGGTGCACTGCTTTTCCTTATAGGTTGTACATCACTCCAGTGTCCCTCAGCCTTACTGCAGTTCAAAGCAGCGTGCAAATGGCAGTTCTCCAGTGTTTAGGTCCATGTATGGTGGTGATTGAAAGGAATAGAGCCATCAGAGGAAGTCTTACTATAAGTAGACCCACACACCCACTCACATCCAGCCCACCTCATGTACACAACACTGTAAATGCACAAGGTAGTAGACAGGGTTGTGCATGAGGTGTGCCAACCCTCACTCAGTGTGTAAGGAAATACAGATCCTGACTTGTCCAGCTCTTCCCTTCCTCTGGGGTGTTTTAAGGCTACAGGGTATGTCCCCATCCAGTAGATCCTCCAGGGCATTAAGCAGCCAACCACCACTCCTTCTGTAGGCTGGTAGCTGCTGACAGGACAGGTGTGTGGAGGTACAAGGGGACTCTCCTACTCCTCTGTTATAGCCCTAGACCAGCCTGTCCCACTGCCTATGCAGGCTGTGCTGTTTGAGTGGGGGGGGGGGGGGCTTGAGTCCACTGGTGCCCTGTGCTACGTGTAGATGCCAGTACAGGTACCTGCAGGGAACAACTGGACTACTCCCCTGTCTCGTGCAGTAACGAGAACCCAAAGGCAGTAGACCATAACGGACTGGGACCCCCCTCCATACACATCCACCCACCCAGCCCAACACCCCCACACTCAGGTGGGTTATGGCAAGCCTTTATCTGCATTAACTATGATATTCTAGTACTCAAATCTTTATATCAGATGTTTCTGTAAGTTGTCTGCCTTTAAGTTTAATATAACGAATTCATTCTAGTCAATGTAATGCTGTAATTTAGGTATATGCTAACTGTATCTTGTTGGCATTTATAAATGTTGCTCTCCAGCAATCCCCGGGGGGGCACTCTTGCAAAATCTTGCAAAAACACTGTCCCGACCACTGCTTTATGGTGAAGTTTTTTTTTGTTCAGTCGAATCTGTGGGATCTGCAGAAATAAAGGGAGGGACATTGAGTCCTACTTAAAACATTTTCCTGGAAATAAAATGTTAATATATTCTTATTCAGTATACAGTTGTTCCCGTTCTGGCTTGCCATTGGTGAAAATAACCCGCCCATTCACAACTTCTTGATTGACTAGCCTCACGACTACCACTTTGTGATCCAGACCCACGTGTTGGCTAGGCCGAAATATGCCAAAGCAGTCATATCCGATTTTGGATTCTTCTACATTTAATAAAAGAGATGCCATTTACAAAATAGATAGACCCCCCCCCACCCCTTAAAATCCTATGTTCTGAGTAAGCCCCTTAATTATATCCTCTCGAACACTGTCTTGATATTAAAATAGGGAGGTTTAGCAACCACGATGTACGTCACCTTTTTCTGGTTTCACATAGACGTAACAATGTTGTAGGTATGCTGCACGTCTGCGTTATATTGCCAACACCGTGCTTGCTAAACCTCCCTATCGTTACCATAAACCATTCATTATACACGTTGGCCTTGTCTCTCCTTCTTTCTATTCTTTCTTCCTTTTTTTAAAATTTTATTTTCCTCTTTATTTTGGATTGGCATGTTGAGAGAGTAGGTAGGAAGTACTGGTACCGGGTAGGTGTGTATTCATAATGACCACAGTGACTCACCTGACACAGGTGTTGTCAGTGCTTCTATAACAATGGATAGGCCTCTTATACCTTTTTTGTAATCAATATTCATTTTCATTAATACAATTATGAATAATAAAATGGACATCCCTGACTGATTATGCAAATTTCACAATTAACTACTCGGTAGGCTTACATCGATTGGCTACTGTTATCATGCAGCTTTACTGAGTTGTGCCAATGCATTTTTAGTGAAGGTAATGGAAAGAGACCATTGTTATACATTTTGCTGTTGCTGTTTATTGAGAGATGCATAGGAACACATATTTAGACCTACACAATATAGACCTATGAAGCTTCATGGTAGGAGTACAACTTTTGATAGAATAAACTGATGCTTATCGGCGATTTTGCCCATTCAATATATATTCAGAGACTGTATCTCAATATCGGATATTAAAGATCAATGACAAATTTTAGCCTATAGTATAGAAGCATAATAATATATGATATGTTACTAATTTTCCGATTCCGATTATGCTTTTCAGGACCCCGGAGCAAGTCAGGATGGCCGAGCGGTCTAAGGCGCTGCGTTCAGGTCGCAGTCCACTTCTGTGGGCGTGGGTTCGAATCCCACTTCTGACAAGGTCTTTTCTGTTTATAGCGAATCAAAGGTTTGTGTTTCTGACTCTTGAATGCTTCATGTGGCATCAGTGAGAACTAGTCTCGTGTTGTACACTCTCTGATAAGGTGTTTTTATCAGCCCACAGAGCTCATGCTACCCTCTAGCACACACGTATCTGTATGTGATATGGCGCCTTGCAACGTTTACTAGCCTAGGTAAATGATGTCACTAAATGATGCCCCTAGACTAGCGACAGTCCCTCAGCTGCCCTTCCAACGGCACTATACCCCCATCCCTCGCCTCCTCTCTTTCTCTCTCACTCTCTTTGCTGTACTAAAATCACTAGAATTTGAATTGCCGTTGTTTCAATTCCCTCATATTAAAATCTACAGATTTGAGCAAGTCTATGATGCCCCCCTGAGTAAATTCATAGTATTATCATAGGCCTAATCATAAATAGGAGAGTTCCATCCCCCAAAATTTATATAGAAAACAGTACTCGCCTTAATAATTTTTCCTATTGTTCCTGAAATGCGCAAGCCTCCTTTGTTTGATCTTGAATACTAGTACACATACACTGAACACACTTGACATGAAGGGGGGGGGGATTTTGGTGTGGTAAACCTGGGCAACTTTTTAATTAACTCTTGCTGTTTCTTTTTGCTCATGAAGAAGCATTTGTGGCATGAACTCCACTTACTACAGTAGCCATGTGTAAGGCCAAAAATATTAAGTTTCCGGCAACATGGTCCAAAAAGTTGAGGTGGGTAGGTGGGCTTTTTTTATTTTGTTTTTTACTGAGTCACATTTTGGCCAATATATTGAACTCTTATTAGTAATAACCATCAGAGATAATCCGTGTTATCTATATACCAACCAAACCCTTGAAAACCTGAGTAAGAATATTGGATTCTTTACTTAAATGCAAGGAAAATCTCAAAGTATTAAAAACATGATATTTATGTGAGAAAATTATGAAAAATGTGAATTTAAAAAAGAAAAAGGTGGATATTTTCTTTAAAAGATTTTGAGGTCGGCCCTGTTTGGCTGAGGTAGGTTGGGTGACCGGACACCAAGCTTTTTTCTTTGGCCTAACATAGCAATGTCTTCATAGCAAGGAGCGTACTACTGAGCCCCTAATAGGACATACCAAAAATAGATTTTTCCCCACAAAAAAATATTCTTGCAGGTACTGAACAATTCTTGTGGATACTGAACAACTCCTGCGGATACTGTATAATTCAGCCCCTAATAGGACATACCAAAAAATGTTTTCCCCAAAGAATTATTCTTGCAGAAACTGAACAATTCTTGCTGGATACTGACAATTTTTGCAGGTACAGGAACATTCCTGCAAGTACAGGAACAATTATTGCAGGTAAAGAAAATATTCTGGCGGGTGCAGAAAGAATTCTTGTGGATACAGGAATCGTACTGCGAAGCCCCTAATAGGACATACCAAAAAAAGTTTTTTTCATACAAAAGATATTCCTGTGGGTACTAGAGGATTCCTGCGGGTACTGGGGGATTCCTGCAGGTACTGGGGGATTCCTGCAGGTACTGGGGGATTCCTGCAGGTAGTAGTGACTACTAGTGTTCAGGATGATTTCTGTGGATACAGAATGATTTGTGCATTCGTTAGAACGTTTGTATACCCACAAGAATATAAATGTTTCTGTACCCGCAAAAAATTGTTTCTGTATGCACAGAAATAGTATTTGTAGGCCTATCCACAAGAAGGTTTCTGTCCCACAAAAATTGTTCCTGTGCTCACAAGAATTGTTCAGTATCAGCAAGAATTGTTCAGTATCTGCAAGAATACTCCAGTATCCGCAAGAATTGTACAGTATCTGCAAGAATTGTTCAGTATCCGCAAGAATTGCTCAGTATCCACAAGAGTATTTTTTCTGGTGAAAAAGATTATTTTTGGTATGTCCTATTAGGGGCTCCGTAGTACGGATACTGTACTATCCTTGTTCATAGCATGAAGGCCCCACAACATATTTGTATTTAAGTCTGCCAACAATACAAGATTGGCCATGGGCCATGATGACAAATAAAATTCGTCACTTTGTATCGACATTTTTGTCAAACAGATGCAGGAACCAATGTGGAGAATTCTCTATAATATGTGCCCATCCTTATTTCCATATGCAATGGCCCATTCACAATCCCACACGCCCAGCAGTAAAAAAAAGAATAAATACGATTGCTGCAGGATAAACACCCTCTCACTCCTGCTGGCATAAGAAACACCCCCTCCAATCCAAACGTCTGGCTCACCCAGATCGGACTGAGTCACTCATAGTGTAGACTTCAGTTGGAGCAGCTCACCAGTGTCCTTTATATTATCCTTTGATACTGGATAGGCAATTGAGCAATTGTTCTCAATGGTTGCCATTAATTGTACAACAAAGGTAAGTTATTCTTGGTCTAGGCTGACCATTGTCGTTAGCTTTTTGTTTTACTGAGCAGGTAACCATTCAAGCAATGCAGTTTGGTAAGGTTGTTTACATGAGGTAGTGGATCCTTAAAGGAAGTAAATGGGTGAATGTCAGAAAAGTGCACATATCTGGTGCACACAGTACAGAAAGATAAAAGTCAAGATAACATTACAAAAGTGTATTATATTGATAATGCAACATCTTGGCCTTATGAAAACCCCTGGTGGGCTGGTTTTCTCCAAGAACTGCAGTTTTTATTCATGGTCTACCAGATATCAGCGAATTTTGTGAGGTGTCTGTGACGAAAACCCTAGGATTGCTCTAAAACAATCACAGCAACTTGAAATTTGGACTGCAAGTACCTATTACTAACTTGATTAAGCATACAAGAATGCACAACTGTATCTTTAAAAAAAAAATGTGGGAGCCTCGACATAATTATCAAAATATTGAGAAATTGGACATTTTTGTCTTCAAATCACTAACTTTACTGTAGTTCTGTAAATAATGCTCTGATTAGCTCCAGAATTACTCTAACAAATCCCCATTATGTCTAGTTTTGGGAAAACAAAACAGTAGAGGCCTCACTAAAACTAATTTTGTACCCTTGAGTGTTGAATGTCTGATGAGATGAAAAAAAAATGAGAAAAATCCAAATTTCACACAGGTAAAGGGGCCCCTAAAAGGTTTCTTTCAGCAATTGCAAAGCTGCTCTGTACCAAAATGGACTTAGGCTAGGGACATCTTGTGGTAAAGTATTAGTTAGTTATATGGACTGAACATTTTTTTTTTGGGAGGGAAATGTTGAAATGAGGCGTCTGTGACGAAAACTTAAAATGCACTAAATTTAGATAAATATGCTGGAAATGTAATTATTTTAGGTCAGGACATTGAATAATAATGTATCATAGTCTACCAAGAATAAATATTGTATAGATGATGCTTTGCAAGATTACAAGACCATAATTTCATTTCCGTCAGAGGCGTCTGTGACGAAAACTCATTTCTGCACTTTGGTGCTTGTTGTGGCCAAATAAAAAATGGGATTCTAATTACAACACACACAATTGATGAATAGGAGTACAAAACATCATATCAACCACAGAAAAGTAAATTGAATACCCTCATTTTATGTACAGGTGGGAATTTCTGGAGCAATTTGAGGCAATTTTAGGTCAAACACAATTTTAGACCCACCAACTCTTGAATAAAATCAACAAAACATGTAGCAAATGCCCTGAAATAATTGGGGCACATCATTTCTGCACATTTCAATCCATTTTTGACCTTAGGGCAGCATATAGTGCTCGCCAGAGAGAATTTTGTTCAACAGGAGTTTTCATCACAGACTCCTCACGAATATGAGTCTGTATCCAATATCACCTAAATTCACCATGGCAGGTCCAGTCCAAAAGGCTTGCTGATTCAATCAAGCTATACTGTTTTCATTAAAATGAGACCAACTTAACCAAATCTAACCACATCAGCAAGTACTAGGGGGTATAATCTTTGGACTGCGAAAGAAATTTGATCGTATTCCTAAACTTTGATGGAAAAATTTGTCAAAGTCTGCAGAGAATCTTCAGAAAATCTTTGATAAACAACCAGATGTAACACTCATTTGACAAAAACAAGGCTCCCCCAAGTAATTGACTTCCACTGGGTAAAACCAGAGGATTCCAACTTTGCAGCAAACAAAATCGTGAGGCGTCTGTGACGAAACCCCCTATATGAGAAATGGTACTCGAAATGCTACACTGCAGGACCACAGCCTACCAATGCTTGTCAGAATTGATAAGCAGGCTTTGTTGGTAGATATGACATGTAAGAAATGCAAATGGATACTTAAATAAATTATAACATGTAGTTGAGGCGTCTGACCTAAGAGTTATTGTCACAGACACCTTGAAGAGTAAAATTCCACACACGAGTGACCATAGTGAAAAATTCTCAATCAACATCAACCTAAACTGACATAAATAGTGTAGTAATATATGCCTAATACCACAGGCAATTTTGGATGGGTTTTTAGTCTTTGAGTGGACAATAGGACATGTGCAAAATGAACTAAACTGGCAAAAAACAGGATTTTTAATGATTTTGGGACTCCCTAACTTTAAAGATTTTTTACCCGACAGACACAAGTTGATATTTTTCTGAATGGCTAGAATGTCTTCTGTAAGATGAGACCATGGGAGACAAGATTGGATAAGCATAATTTATTCTATGGCTGCATAAAGGCCAAACACCATGGTTTTCCAGGTTTTGTACACTTTTAAATTCTGACACTGACCCAAATGGGTGTTTGGGAGGAATTGATATTTGTGCATTGCTTTGGTATGGGGTCGGGGGGGTGGGATGGTACCGGGGTGGGATGGTACTATCCCTCTTATAAAGCTTGATCAAAGGTTTGAAAAGAAGGTGCAACGAGAATGAAAGATGTTTTGGTTGAAGTAAATGCTTGTGAATTGCTAAATATATTGAAACAACTGGATACTAGAAACTTGAGTTTAACAATGATTAGCCATTAGGGCGTACTTAAGGTTATTCTGAGACCTCAGGTTCTGGACCAGTCAGCAATGTATGCTGATAATAATAACACTAAATAGAACATAATGATCATGGTCTCGCATATATTTTTCAGATAGGAATTATTTGCCCATGGCCCCAATGCTTCAAAACTAGGGAGTGATTTCTTTTCACCTTTTCACTTACGGACTTAAATCTAATATGTTTGTAGGGTAGACATAGGATGTTATTTAACAGTTATTTTTGAAATGTGGTCCTTTTTGAGACCTCACACAGCAGCCAAATCGAATCTCTATGCCACAGCACTGACTCAACTCTGTTCCTGGTGGCAGGGAAGGAAACTACTGCTGCGTCAAGTGTCAAACAGTGATAACAGATGGCACCACATGTTGGCCACGATCATAGCATGTACTGGCTGCACTACACTAATTGTTTTCTCTCTATATTTCTATATAGGATTTGGGCCAAAATAAAATATCCCTGCTGTTCGTTGGGCTTAGCTACTATGATTTTCTTATAGCCACACATTTTTCCTAAAAAATTAGACCCGTTTGCATGGTTGCTTTGTGACTCAATTTTTTTTTACAGGCCATTTCCTGCAGACATACCCAAATCATGCACTTTTGCAGTGAATATTTTGCATTAAATCAATAATTCCTTTTCACCTCAAAGGCCCAATCTAACATCAAATTCCATCTTAGATACCACTCACACCTGTTAGTATACACTATAAGGATTAATTTGATGCCTCATTTACATTTCCACTGTCGATTTTAGACCAATAATCTTTGTACAACACCCTTCAGTGCGGGTCTAGCTTGTGTGACTTGCTGCCACCTAGCGTCAATTAGTGTAGTGCAACCTAGAGCCAAGGGTTGGATTTTTGATGAATATGTCAAGGGTCCAAACACCCTTTTTCCATAGTCCCAGACATGTTTTCTAATAAATCCCTTAATTTTATGCCCATCTGATGACTCTATTCTCTCTCAGACTTAGTTTCCTATGTGCTGCTGAACCAGGATTCTACTCGCCTTTTCACAAGAATTATCGATTTTCTGAGTACTGGGTTGCATTATGGTCATTTCCCGAGGAAATAAGTGGTATAGAACCATTATGTTCCAAATGGTGATTACCAGGGGGCCTGATAACATGGACTGAATGCCATCTATACTCTAAACAATCGGATTTATAGAAAAATATGGGTAAAATGCAAGGGAACAATCGATAAATAAACCTCTAAAACTGAATATTTCACCTAGAATGGACGTTTTCTGCATATTTAAATACCCTGTGACCTCTTTTTTGTGAATAATCATGTTCCCCCGTGTTGTGACATTAAAGAACATGAGGCATGATCACCTCCAGTTACTAATTTTCAAGGCTAGTAGCTGTTTCTTTGTTGCGTAGTCCGGCAGCGGAAAAATTGGATTTTCTCATGTGGCTTGAACGGGCCTCCCATAGAGCATCCACATCCGTATATATGGATGAAAACAATTGGGAAACATGATGTAAATGTCATTTTACTGGGAAAAGCACATATTTAGTGCCTAGAGTTACCTTGGGACACATATTGAGCTTCTAAGTCAACAGTAGTAAATCTTGTGGAAATCACTTCGAGGGCTAGACCCCGCAACCACGATTTTTGGCCAATTTTGAGCAAATCTGGCAATTTCTTTGATCGTTTTGGCCTAAAATCCATGGAACTAGTCCAACAAAAGCAGAAAAAAATAATTATGGTGAGATTTGAAGGATTTTGCACAAACAGGTATTAGGTGTGTAGAGGCTGCACTACACTAATTGTTTTCTCTCTATATTTCTATATAGGATTTGGGCCAAAATAAAATATCCCTGCTGTTCGTTGGGCTTAGCTACTATGATTTTCTTATAGCCACACATTTTTCCTAAAAAATTAGACCCATTTGCATGGTTGCTTTGTGACTCAATTTTTTTTACAGGCCATTTCCTGCGGACATACCCAAATCATGCACTTTTGCAGTGAATATTTTGCATTAAATCAATAATTCCTTTTCACCTCAAAGGCCCAATCTAACATCAAATTCCATCTTAGATACCACTCACACCTGTTAGTATACACTATAAGGATTAATTTGATGCCTCATTTACATTTCCACTGTCGATTTTAGACCAATAATCTTTGTACAACACCCTTCAGTGCGGGTCTAGCTTGTGTGACTTGCTGCCACCTAGCGTCAATTAGTGTAGTGCAACCTACTCCCTTCCCTATATCCATGTCTGTGGCATAAGTTTGGCCAAGTTAGGCAGTGATTATTTTTAACATCAGGAGGTCGGTGGATTTTTTACGTGGACTAGCCCCAAAAACTAGCCCTCCCTGCATGAGAGTCAACTTTCTTTACCCAAACCACCCGGATGGCCCCGGAAATCATGCACAAATACTCCCATTTAATAACTTATAGTAACACGTGGGCTTTTTTTGCTGAAAACGGGTAAAATCATTTTGACCCCCCTCAGAGGGGTTAAAAAAATTATGATCCCCTGCTCAAGGGGTTACAAGAATTTTGCCCCGCCCCTTGTTGTTGAAAAATGACCACTCCCTTATATCCATGGGGTTCATATAGACAGGCGCGGACGCGGCGCACCACCCCCCTCCTTTTAAGGCGCCAAGTAAAGTTTTGAATTCAGTGAATTCTCAGCTACATGTCAGTTTTTACGGTTTTCAAATCAGACTATTATTAAGAATTCTACAGCTTAAAACATAAAAGACAGATGAGCTTGTGAGCAGAGTATGTAAGCCTGGGGAATGAGAGAGGGTATTTAGTACATGATAGGCCTAATGGGGGTGTGGCCCAGGGGTGTGGACAAGATATGTAAGCCTAGGGGATGAGACAGGGCATAGAATATGATACTGGGGGCCTGGACAAATTATGTGAGCCTGGGGGATGAGACAGGCAGAGATGCCACTTTTCCTGGTATACCAGGTGTTCCTGGCTTTTGGTCGACATTGCTGTCTTGAATTCTATTAATTTCCCAGGGGGGGGGCGGTGTGAGGGTGGGATGGTACCGGGGTGGGATGGTACCATCCCTCTAATAAAGCTTAATCTAAGGTTTGAAAAGAAGGTGCAACGAGAATGAAAGATGTTTTGGTTAAAGTAAATGCTTGTGAATTGCCAAATATATTGAAACAACTGAATACAAGAAACTTGAGTTTAACAATGATTAGCCATTAGGGCATACTTAAGGTTATTCTGAGACCTCAGGTTCTGGACCAGTCAGCAATGTATGCTGATAATAATAACACTGAATGGAACATAATGATCCTTGTCTCGCAGATATTTTTCGGATATAATCGGGGCGTGGCCCAGGGGTGTGAAGAAGATATGTAAGCCTAGGGGATGCAACAGGGCATAGAATATGATACTGGGGGCCTGGACAAATTATGTGAGCCTGGGGGATGAGACAGGCAGAGATGCCACTTTTCCTGGTATACTAGGTGTTCCTGGCTTTTGGTCGACATTACTGTCTTGAATTCTACTAATTTTCCAGAGAAAAATTCCCAGAAATCATTAGGTTTTCCTGGTTTTTGTCAGCCAGCAAGTGGCATTTTAGGACAGGGTATAATACATGATACTTGGGGTGTGGACAAGGTGGGCTAACCTGGGGACTTAGACAGGGTATAGTACATGATACTGGGGATGTGGACAAGGTAGGCTGACCTGGGGACTGAGACAGGGTATAGTACATGATACTGGGGGTGTGGACAGGGTAAGCTAACATGAGGACTGAAACAGGGTATAGTACATGATACTGGGGGTGTGGACAAGGTAGGCTAACCTGAAGACTGAGACAGGGTATAGTACATGATACTGGGGGTGTGGACAAGGTAGGCGAACCTGAGGACTGAGACAGGGTTTAGTATGTGATACTGGGGGTGTGGACAAGGAAGGCGAACCTGGGTTGGTTTAATTGATTTGATTAATGTCCAAAAGTGGAATCCCAGGCAGAGATGCCACTTTTCCTGGTATACCAGGTGTTCCTGGCTTTTGGAGGACATTGCTGTCTTGAATTCTATTTATTTCCCGGAAAATTTCCCATAAATCATTAGGTTTTTCCTGTTTTTTGTCAGCCAGCAAGTGGCATTTTAGGACAGGTTATAGTACATGATACTGGGGGTGTGGACAAGGTAGGCTAACCTGGGGACTGAGACAGGGCATAGTACATGATACTGGGGGTGTGGACAAGGTAGGCTGACCTGAGGACTGAGACAGGGTATAGTACATGATACCGGGGGTGTGGACAAGGTAGGCTAACCTGAGGACTGAGACAGGGTATAGTACATGATACTGGGGGTGTGGATAATGTAGGCAAACCTAAGGACTGAGACAGGGTATAGTACATGTTACTGGGGGTGTGGACAAGGAAGGCAAACCTGGGTTGATTCAATTGATTTGATTAATGTCCCAAAGTGGAATCCCTACTTCATGAGACTGTCTCATTAGTTAAGGGACATTAAGTCCTTTCTTTCTCAGTTTGGACAACTGTTTAAAAGCTGCTTCTCCATACAGCTAGACAGGTATTTATATATGCTGCTTGTTCACCACCGTGGTGACCATATCTATGGATGACTGGATATATATGAGATAAATGATCGAATCTATAAGGAGGGGTGTAGTGGAAAACAGCTACCGGGGCTTCATTCCCTTACTGTTCTGGAAAGATAGCAAGTATTCTTTGATTTGCCTGGTTCCATAGGCATGGCCAGACAAACCATGGCCTTTGCACATTCAGCCATGGTTTACTGAGGGGGAAAAGCCTGACTTATAGCTGTAGATAACTTAGTCAGGGGAGCCCATGGAATCCACCAGAATGTACAGTTTCCCCTCTACATTTCAAAATTTCCCGGGGGCATGCCCCTACATGAATTTTTTAAAATGTAGATGGGAAAAAGCATTGCTCACAGCTGTAGATAACCTAGACAGAAGAGACCTCAGAATCCACCAGAATGTATATTTTCTCTTTTAGATTTCAAACTTTTCCTGTGGTATGCCCCCCAAAACCCCCTAACAATGTCCCTACCAGTATGTATGCTACACTTACTGTGCTGGCACTTGTACCGTAAATTCTCTCGTATAGGAATCCAAATCTGAATTAGGCTTATAGGATTGGCCCAAAGTCTGGGTGCGGCATAGAATATGATACTGGGGGCCTGGACAAATTATGTGAGCCTGTGGGATGAGACAGGTAGAGATGCCACTTTTCCTGGTATACTAGGTGTTCCTGGCTTTTGGTCGACATTGCTGTCTTGAATTCTATTAATTTTCCAGAAAAAAATTCCCAGAAATCATTAGGTTTTCCTGGTTTTTGTCAGCCAGCAAGTGGCCTTTTAGGACAGGGTATAATACATGATACTTGGGGTGTGGACAAGTTTGGCTAACCTGTGGACTGAGACAGGGTATAGTACATGATACTGGGGATGTGGACAAGGTAGGCTGACCTGGGGACTGAGACAGGGTATATTACATAGTACTGGGGGTGTGGACAAGGTAAGCTAACATGAGGACTGAGACAGGGTATAGTACATGATACTGGGGGTGTGGACAAGGTAGGCGAACCTGAGGACTGAGACAGGGTATAGTACATGATACTGGGGGTGTGGACAAGGAAGGCCAACCTGGGTTGGTTCAATTGATTTGATTAATGTCCAAAAGTGGAATCCCAGGCAGAGATGCCACTTTTCCTGGTATACCAGGTGTTCCTGGCTTTTGGTCGACATTGCTGTCTTGAATTCTATTTATTTCCCGGAAAATATTCTTTGATTTGCCTGGTTCCATAGGCATGGCCAGACAAACCATGGCCTTTGCACATTCAGCCATGGTTTACTGAGGCGGAAAAGCCTGACTTATAGCTGTAGATAACTTAGTCAGGGGAGCCCATGGAATCCACCAGAATGTACAATTTCCCCTCTACATTTCAAAATTTCCCGGGGGCATGCCCCTACATGAATTTTTTAAAATGTAGATGGGAAAAAGCATTGTTCACAGCTGTAGATAACCTAGACAGAAGAGACCTCAGAATCCACCAGAATGTATATTTTCTCTTTTAGATTTCAAACTTTTCCTGTGGTATGCCCCCCAAAACCCCCTAACAATGTCCCTACCAGTATGTATGCTACACTTACTGTGCTGGCACTTGTACCGTAAATTCTCTCGTATAGGAATCCAAATCTGAATTAGGCTTATAGGATTGGCCCAAAGTCTGGGTGCGGCTTATATGACGGTTTTTAGAACTATGGAACAGTATTAAACCACCAAACTTCAGGCTTCATATACAGCTTATATAGCTCTCTCCTAAAGTCAGGGTGCGGCTTATATGAGGGGTGCAGGTTATACGAGGGAATTTACGGTACCCCCCATGACCAGGGTCCAGATCACGCCTTCCCCTTTCTGAAAATCCTGGATCCGCCCCTGTATAGATGTGTACATGTATGTGCGTATGAGAGCATGTCCATGACGTTAAGTGACGTCACAGAGATGGGACATGTATGTCACGGTCACTGCGTCCTCAGACCTGATTTTCTGCCGTCGGCTGACATTGAAGGAAGTGTGGGGTATTGGGGAAGGGGGAGAAGGTGCATGAAGGGGGTAACGCCCGTCGTACAACTTGGCACAGGGACCGCGCCTACTTCGAAGCTATAGGTTGTCCATGGATCTGTAGATAATGAATCATCCCCCATTAGAAATACGAGAGGCATCCAAAATTAGATGCATTTAGAATATATCGAGGTTTTGATGCTGATTAAAAGTTTCACTAAAAGAGATCAGTGCGCAATTTTGGCATCGATTTAACATAAGAGTAAAGAATATTCCTTTTTCTTGCTAACGTATTTATTGGCTTTTATATCAAATAAAGGCTTTCTGACATTGCCAGTGAAAATATGTTGTTTTTTTTGTTGTTTTTTATAGGGGAAGGCAGCAAGTTTTCCTTATGCATCTGACGACGTCACGATAATTACTGGGCAAGGTGCAGACCAGTATTGCTTGAAAAATACTGTTAAGCTACAATCATATGCTGTTTGTGGATTTTTCTAGGTCAATTTGTTTTGTTTTATTTAACAAATATGAAGAATCAACTCTGTAAACGGTTAATTCACAACATTATTATAGTGTATACTTGCCTATTATGATTGTAGCAAATTTCCAAATACAGGTATACACCATAATGTCATTGCCCTTTAAGACTAATAAATGGGCAATAGGGGAGAAGAGCTGAAAGGGCATCATTGCTTTGGAAATTGCCTCCAGCAGGGAGTGGAGGATGGACTATACCTATACACTAAGACCACTGACATTGGTTTATACTATAGGTGCATTGTAAAAAATGTTGTTGAGACATCAATGGAATGAATCATCATCCCAAACTGGGGGGGGGGGCAAAGTTGCCAGAGATCCGTCGTTATTCCTTGTAAGACTGTACTGCCAACTTGGGTTCCTTGCAAACGCTACACTTGTTCAGTGCTATGCGAATCACTGTTCAGTTTTACAAGGATCCCTGATAGATTCAACAGTTACTTTTTACAGTGTGTTCTACCATGTGGTGGGGAGGGGGGATAGGTTTGGTGGTCATGGCTGGCCGCACATCACCTCTTCTTAACCCACCTCTACCAAACATCTCCACTCTGCCTATACTGTTAGTCCTACACCCTATAGACACACCTTACCCTACACACACACCAACACACACACACATGTGTGGACCTGTCCCTTTATAGCCATACACACCTCTGTCTAATGTGTGTAGAAACATAGGTGTGTGGCAGTGAGGGCTATTCCTATACCACACCCTACAAATATAGGGGGTCTACACTAGAGCTATTCTTAGCCATCCCTTAACTCCACCACCACACCCTCACCCAGCTTAAGGATTACCTGCAGGAGTGTGCTTTGTGGAGTGGTCAGGCTGAGCACTAGTTAGCCCACCTTGAAAGCAGACAGCCAGGTGGGGTGGAGAGTAAGATACTGGAGGAAATATAACAGGCTGGATCCTGGTGTAATTTTGCCATACTTGGATCCCCTGGAGGGGTAAGGATGGTGGGAAGGAGTGGGAAGGAGTACATCTGACTGCATTTTCACAGGATTTAGGTAACAGGAGTATACGTACCACCAAAACGTCCTCATGGCGGACACAGACTCAGAGGTGAGCATTATATAGGTTACTCCTCTATTATACTGAGATGTAATTATAGAAGAATCGTGACAATTTTCGTCAGAGTCAAAGTGGTCTATCTATCCTTTGTATTCAGATATGAATACACCCATGATAATGTACGTGGCATTTACATGTACTGTCACCGTCGGGTATTGGGGTGGAAATGAGTATGGGAGGGTGGGGGGGGGGGTAAAGTGGTGATTTAAATAATAGACTTACAGTTCTAAGGTATCTAGTACTATATCGACATTGGTCTAAACTTAGGAACCATATCTTTTGCAAGCAGTTCGAACATTTGCTTCAAATGTGATTCCAGATTTTAATGTTGTTTAAGGGATATGGACAGGCTCTTCCTTATGTGGATATTATAATTGTGTATAGCTGCCTATAAAGAAAACCCTGGATAGTTGAATCTGATGTTATTGGACAGATGTTCGACTTCTTTTAGTGGCTCAAATGGCCGTGAGCCAGACCTTAGGATGTTTGTTTCTAATTAGAAGTATGTCAGTATAGGTAGAGGTATGAAGTAGATAATATGCATCATGAAGGACAGAAAGCTACTTCTCAGACAGAAATTACTGTATGTTTATTTTTCACCCCAGAATATAGCACAGGGATCAATATTTATATTAGTTATTGTCCTAACGAAAAAGTTAATATCCATGTTTTAAGATCCCATGCTAGCACATATTTAGGTAGCATATAGAAAGCCAGGAGGGTGATTCTTAAAAACTCACGATATAGAATTACAATTTTTGTCAGGACACAAAGGTCATCAAATCAAGGCCTAATCAAGCTTATAACTAACATTCCTGCATAATATCTGCCTAAAATAGGCATATGTTACACTGGAAATATATAATTATTTTAAAGTACGGCTATATTCTGTTTCTAAAATGATTATTACTAAATGCATGACATGACCACAAAAGGATCGGCAGTTTTTTAGAATTGCCCTCCAAACCGCTTTTCATCCACATACCAATATTGACATCCGGAACATGTGGTGTGTGATCTTCTATTAAATAGTGTCTCCTCACCCATAATGCCAAATACTGAATCCATTGACAGCATGGAAGGGAAATAATACCCTCACATGATCCCACCATTTAGACAAGAATTTAAATCTGACTAGTTTGACTATATATGTCAGATATTAGCAGTCACAAGTATAATATGACAAAACATGAAGCTTACAAATACCAATATTATCAGATTATGTAACACATACCTACAGCGGATTGGGGACAAGGCCCTTCCGACGGTATATACTCTGAGGCACTAGATAAACGTGCTCTCTCCCCCCTTGTAGTGTGTTGACAGCGCATCTGAAGAAATTCCTTGTAACACAGAGACTGACTTCTAGGATTGTGTCAAAGACTTTATTTGCCTTAGATCACCGACAGAATATGCGATTCCAAGGTACGGTGGCACTCCCCTATGTTACCACAGCAGGTAGTATCTTCGTACCTGACGTCTATCCCCATTCATTGGTCATATACTCGTGAAAGACTACACCTCATCTTGTCATGTCTTCTCACAATGATGATGAAGGAAAAGAGGATTTGTATTCACTTTCACTAATGTATAAACTTCTGAGCACTCATTGTAGACGGTAGGTTGCACCCCCCCCCCCTCCATTAAAAAAAAATTGATACCAGTAGGCTTGCAAATAGATAAATAGTGCTTTTACCTTTTGAGCACTCAACCAATACAAGATATGAATTCCATCCCTGGTAGAAATGAACGAAATTAAAAGACCAATTTCATGCAGCCATCAAATTTTGAGATAGCCAGGACCGTAGATACCATTCACAATTGCCATTATAAGTTGCTTTATCAAGTCAACGTGATCTCTGAAATGTTGCAGTCTAAACAAAAAGTTTTTCCTCGCAGACCATTTGGTCCTACTTACATTGTATTATTCTGCAGGCGCGGATTGATCTTGGCAGGACTGAACACCTCAAAATTGCTATTTTCAGTAAAGGAAACACGAATTAAACCATTATTTTAATCATTTAACCAAAATGTTTAGCCAATTTAGCCAAAATGCCGGGGAGGGGGGGCACTTGACTTTGTACTGACATGGGTGTGCGGCTGGCCTAGTGATGGTGCGAGGGATTTTGCCAAAACTGACCCTTGCTGAGAGGGATTTTTGCCCAAAATGACCCTTACTGAGAGGGTTTTCATCCAAAGTGACCATTATTCATGAATCTTTTGGTGAAAATTTTGAAAATTGACACTAATCTTGCTGCGACACATTGGATTTTCAGAAAAGTGACCCTTGATTAGAGGGATTTTGGCAATATGTGACCCTTGGTGAAAGGGATTTTGGCCACAAACAGACCCTTGGTAAGAGGGATTTCGGCCAAAAAGTGGCCTTGCCAGCCGTACACCCGTGTTTCCAACACATAGTGAGTGCCCCCCCCCCCCGACTTTCGGTCCAGCAGTTTGGCAATTACTGCCAGCGGTTTTGCCGACAAAAGCAGGTATCCTGCAGGTTTTTATATTGACTGCAAGTTGTATACATCCATTTCATTACTAGGAACATTGACTGCCTGTAAATGTGGTTACATGTAGGCGTTTGGATTCTCTAACGTCTACATCCTAAAACATTGGCCCTGTGTTTTAAGCTCTGGACCTTGTTTCAATAGTGTCCACGACAGGACACCCACAGATCATAGTGGGAGGTGTATGAAATGGCTCCATAGCAAAGACTACATAGTGAGCTTAATTGAAAACTACGATCATTATTGTACAAATCTTACAGTTGTGATTGTACAAATCGTAAAATAGGACCAAATCTTTAGTTGTTCTGAAACATGCCCCTGAAGGTCGCCCAACCTCTTCGTTCAAATAGGGTACAATGAAATGACTTAAAATTTCGTGTCAATTGTCCAGTATCATTAACTGTATATATGTGTTTAGATATATTCCCTGCAGACACACTGTACATAGTTCGTGACAGTCTGTGAGATATAACCCATGAAACATCTTGACACAACCATGAGTTGTTTTATATGATGATTGATGCTGATCTGCAATGTCCATTTGATAAAGTAATGTACATTGAACATCTTTACACAGAATTTCATAATTGATAGGGAGCAAGCTTTAGAAGAAGTAGTACTCTCACTCGAACACCATTTTAAAATGTTTCCCAGCAAATTGTCGTCATCTGTCGCCATGATTGGTCATCAATGGTGACTCCTTTTTGAGTGATAACTCATTCCGTCATCTTTCGTCACTGTGTGTTAGACCCACATGGCATTGCAATTGCTATTGCTGGTGATCTTGTGCTATAACGACGTCGTGTTCCATCTAGCGACATGTGTGAGCCACTTCACACAGGTTGACGAGGACTCACGACAATTTGCTGGGTTTGTAGTTGAGGCAGATTTTGTGATACATATTGTAGAAAAAACTATTGTCCATTGGCCGGTTGGGAAATCGACAAACCTCTTAGTATTTCGAATACCAAAGTATTATACTGATATTTTTAAGAGGAAGATGAAACTAGATTAGATATTCTGTCCAGAGTAATTCAATGCAAAGAACAGTTATGTCAATTGCAACGTAACATTTTTGGCACACCTGTCACAGCCTGTTATGTAATCAGTGGCGGATAAAGAGGGGGCGGGTCCAAAAAGAGGGGGTGGGCCCCTTCCTTTTGGGCCGCGCTGCCTCCTTTTCCAAATCCTGGATTCGCCACTGGTAATTGTATCCCAAACAGGTTTACCCCAAAAAATAAGTCCGATATAATACTCCAAAACAATGTCCATCCAAACCTCAAACATATCGTGGGGGTAGGGGGGATGGTGGTGGTAAACGAATGTTTGTATAGTGTACTAGTGGCGATCACCTAAGGCCATTCTGCTTCCGTACTGACTTCCAAATAACAATAACTATACAGGGTAGACCCCTCTTTGAATATCCTTAAATCCTATCGACATTATATGATTATTCCTGGCCCTGTGAGCCATTCAATAGATTACCGTGGGAATTTAGGGTTCTATACAGCCTCATATACATTGCAAGGGGTGAGGAGCACCCCCAAAGTACAAAAGCACACCGCTATTCTACAGCCATTGAACTCATTGAATCAAGGTATAGATCTGTGGTAAAGTGTCCCATCTATTACATTTATTTTCCAAGTGTACTTCCAAACGAACAGCCTTTGCTATGTCGACTGAAATCTTTTGTCAAATTAACATCCGGCCCATCTTATACAAATTTGAAGTTGCCGAATAGTCATTGGAAATTAATCAATGCAACTTCAAGTCTTTGCTTGATTGGTGCCAAAACAATGGGAAACACAGAAATAGGGAAACTGCAGCTCATTTCTCATTAAATTAGCAGGTCATTAATGCTGATAAACACTTATGGCTTCCACTATTAGAAACATGTTCTTGATTACCCTATACTAAAAACGGTGTTGCTTCGTTGCTGGTACCTACTCCTGACCCATCTTATTAAAATACCCTGGGATGCTTGCCAGAAATCAGATTAACCATGAGACTATTATGTATTTTTTTCAACGTTAATTCAATTTTTCTCCAAGATTTAAGTGTTTTTTTTTAATTGTGAGGGGCCCAAACAACAACCCAAAGCTTCTCCATGGCAGTAAATCGTAGGACTGAATTTTGAACAAAAGAAAACAACATTTGAAATAAATATTCTCATTGAGTTTGCATAGCAACAATGATCAGAACAGTTCTTGAAGATCCGCTATTGTTTTCTCTAAAAACATAGTCATGAAATAGCTTATTTATGTAAAGTGTTTGATCTAATCAAATGGAAATAGAAAGATAACACTCTAAGTGTATTCCTTCTAAAATATCTTTTCTTTGGTCTAGTTATAATATCTAAGCCTAAACTTTTGAATTGAACTACTACGAGGAAATCTGCTTGGATAGTGATGTTGTCAGTCATTTTTGGCGCATCCCCATGTCACTTAGCAATGTCACATCACTTGGCAACATCACGGTACTAGGCAACGCCAGTGACGCCATAAAAAAAAACGTCACATTTGACTGGGTAAACGGCCTACAGTTTGCTGAGGAATTATCCTCAGTTTGCCAAGGAAATAGGCCTCAGTTTGCCGAGAATATTGGTGTGAGTTTGCCGAGGATTTAATCGTGAGTTTGACGAGGATATGGGCGTGAGTTTGACGGTTTGCCTCAGATGTGGCATTGCCTACACTCTCTAGTGCCGAAGGCACTGGTATATCAGTTAAAAACCTGTATGACAGTAATCATTCTGTCCATTTAGCAGCAGTTTATATACCATATATTACACTTTAAGAAATAACTGTTGAATCTACCTGGAGTCATCATAAACCTGGCAAATGTGAGACAAGAATTTCACCGTTATTTTGACAAAAACTTAGAGTGTAAACATTCCTGACAGCTATGCGTGACGCTACCTTTCTTCAAAATGATCTCTCTTTTTGGATCTGATCCTCCTTTAGTATAATGTATGAATAACACATATTACTTTAAGTATTATCTCTTTGCATTTACCATGAGCTAGAGTTTGATATGGGATTTGAATTTTGAAAATATTTACCAAACACTTACGGACGTAGATGCTGGAGCATGTTGTCAAAAGATTATCTTTATTTATTTTAGATTACAAACCAAAGAGAATGTCTATGGGTTCCTTTCTCTCATCCTTTTCAAAGTTTCACTGGCACGTAGAAGGGCACACTATGTATCTAATAGATGATTTACATTATGTAGTTAGGTTTTATGTTACCCAATGTAGCAAATTGTAAATCTGAATTTCAGGAGATATTGATAACAAATTTCCAGTGAAATATGTTAGACGTCAACAATCAATGGCTATGTTAGAATGGACTTACAAGTATGAAAATAGTAGAACATGAATTTTCTTTCGTCAAGTGACCATTGAATTCATCCCGATTAATAGAAGAATTCGAGCACGACCCTTGTAATACCAGCTGGATCTAAAGAAAGTACACCCATACAATAAGTACACTGCAAGTAGATCTTGCAATTTAAAAAAAAAAGCGTAGTTGCCATCAACTTCAAAACATAAAAAGGGATGGCGTATATAGCAGTGATCGGGACAAAAGATCCATAGAAAAGCAATGGCACCCTTTCCCATTAGAAGACTTACCACGCCATGAGTTCCATGATTGATAGCACCTCACTCCATGATTCCCAAACGTTGCTGGGTAAGCAGATTATACCGTCTTACCTCACGTATAAGGCGCAACTTGAGTTGGAAGTTGAGGTAAAAAATGGAAATATAAAAAATTCAGCTCTATATACTATAATTTCAATATTCAAAAAGAAGGAAGAAGAAAAAACTATGTCTTTCTAGGACCCCAAGGCCCAAACGGATCCCCCTTCCCCATCATCAGTCCTAGACCTACCTCCTGTGATTATGGAAGTGGTCTATGTATGAATATAGGGAAATGGACTGGTCTGTTGACCACTACCGACAAAAAGCTGCTGATAGTGCTGGGGAGAGATGTAATAAACTAATGGATATTCCCCTTCTGGATCAAGTGGGAACTAAATCCTTGCGTATAAGCTACACCTGCTAGATATTTCTCAAACGCTACGAATTGAGACTTATGATCCAGGCCACTCGTAGTGAGGCTGGGCGGGTGACCTTGTATTACCTATGATTGCGTATACATATGCATGCCTTTACCCTCTATATATACACCAGTTGTAGTGGTTGACTCTCTATACCCAGGAATTCCGTTCTGATCGAACCCTGGTTGGTACGATCCGGGAGGGCCCAAAACGTAGGGTCTGAGAAATGACTTCCAGGAAGTCATTTCTCAGACGATAAGTTTTGGGCATCCCCAAATCGTACTGACCTGGCCTGGATCAGAAGGGAATTCCTGATTGTACAGGGTCAATCACTATGACTGCTGCAGATATAGAGGCAAAGGGCATGCTCCTGAAAAGGCAATCATATACATAATACATGATCACCCAGGGCCAATCACTACGATTGAACTGTATCTTAGGGGTGGTTGAAATCGGAAGGAGAGGGGTAGGATCGTAGCGTTTGAGAAATGGCTAGCTGATATACAAGGAAGTCATTTCTCAAACACTAAGTTTAGGGTACTCCCAAATCGTACTGACTTGGGCTGGATTGGAAGGGAATTCTTGGGCAGACAGGATCTACTATGACTGGTGCAGATATATACAGCAAAGCCATGCACTTGTATGGGCAATCGTAGGTATTAGGGATCCAACCACTGCTCCTCACTATGATTGGACTGGATCGTATGGGGTGTGGGATAAGTAGTGGGGAGGTTCAAATTGTAGTGTTTGAGAAATACCTCGCTGGACCATGTCATGTATAGACCATCCTGTTTCATGTAACTGTAAACACTGCTCACTATTGTACTTATATTATAGACAACAGAGAGTGTAATGAAGGTGTTTAGACATTCAATATGTTTAGCCTTTAGGGTAGGTCGCCCCCAGATAGCCCTACTGTCCTACATGTAGGACGCCTAAGTGAAATCATGGGAAGAGGTCTATATTCGCAAGTATACTTAACAGATATGGAAGTAAAATGTTGCATCCTATAGTTCTAGGCCCAAGGCTTCCAAAAATGCTCCATACGGGTATTCTTAGGTACTTTTATGACATTACACACATGTCCTAAAAAACCTACTACTTAGAAAATTACCCTCTGGTAAAGATTTGAACCTTTTCAGAGGAGACAGATGCCCAAAGTCCTACTGTCCTACATGTAGGACGGTGCTAATCTCTGGATCCGCTATAGCTAAAGCATTGAAATTTCTTGTATGGCATAAATGGCCATATATGCTTATTTGTTAGTTTCTGTCACTCTCGTACAGGAATTGTGGTTTCCATGGCAACCAAAAGAACACAAATTTCAAAAGACAGTAGTCCTAAGTCCTACTGTCCTACATGTAGGATGGTAAGCAATCCTTAATATCTCTGGACATGGTGCAGATAAAGGTCCGAAATTTTGAACTCATATTTGGTCATACATTAGTATACTTAACAATTTTTATCACTCTATGACAAAAATTGCCACTTTAGCGTTATCTGGGTTACTTAATAAACTCCATCACAGAACCTCTGATGATTTACAAGTGCATAGAGAGGAAATTGATATAAATACATCATATCACATGTAGCACCTTCAAACATCTTTGTGAGCAGGGAGAACCCATGTTATATCTAATATAATGGGTTGTTTCCAGTGAAAAAGGTGAATTCCAGGACCTACAGCCATCCATGGTGGTTTTGATAACCATGCAGTTATTATGTATCCCTAACAAAGTGTGATTGCTTAGCAAACTTAAAACCTGACTGCGTCTTTATGGGTCTTTGAAAAGAGAATGTCCTTGGCTATAATTCTGGAACCCTGCCCAATGCAGGTGGGTGTTGCACTATGATGGTTATTAGAAATAATACACTGAAAACCTGGAAGGTACGAAACTTGTCAATGCTCTGTGGTCTAAATGCTCTGTATTGTCAGTATTGTCATACTGACGACATAGATCGTCAGGATGAAGTCGCCATTTGACAACCTGAGAACCTAAAGTCGTCACCACTTTGGATCTCCCACGTTTTTAGTGTATTTTAACTAATCTGGGTATTTCTTTTTCATCATATTCTTTAAAAGGAGGGAATTGCTAATAGTAATGCTAATAGATATCGACTGTGGGTAATCCACAGGCGGTCGGAACTGTGATGAGAGAGTGAGCCAGGTGTTTAGTTGTTATACAAAGGTGTGAAACTCAGGTTTTCGGCCATTTTCTTTTTATTGTTGAGGTATGGGGGTTCATCTATGTTATAGGGGTTCATATTTACTGCACAATAGCAAAAAATAGAAATATTGAGATTTGATGTATATGGAGTTTTGCCAGACCCATGTATGAATATTCTTAATTCTTAGTATAGGTAAGATATGTTATCTTGTGAGTATTAGTTGTACCCAGTCACATGCAGTGGGACTATGTATTGTGGCACTACTTAATTGTCCACTTGGCTTTGCTCAGTTTGTTTGTAAGTAGAGCCTGATTGATTGGTACTCATAGTATTCAGGTGGGTTGACTAGTGTGCACCTGTAACAGGTCCCCCTCCCTCACTCCATAAAGGTTCTTTCCATGTAAATTAGCCATGTGTTTTTAGGATCGCACAATTTTGGCACAGAGATGAAGGTGGACAAACTAAAGAAATGTCTCCAATGCATAAGTAACCAATATAATGTACATTTATTGTCAACCTACATCATGTACGGGAGCATGTAGGAACATAGGGCTGGATCTCACATCCAGTAGTGTTGTAATTAGACAGATCAGGCCACAAACCCCAGTGCAGAGATGACCGTGGACTACCCGGCCTTCATATATATACCTCTGGAGGGTCTTGCCAAAAGTAAACGAGGAAACATGTCCATAAATATTTTCAGAGAGTGCTGAGGAAAAGGTGCATGGCCTAACTCGCTTTCATAGTATTGATTAAAAAAAACTATAGCAGAATCAATGGAAACTCTTTTTGACATGTAAAAAAACGTGCACGTTTTCTCTAAACGATCATCCACACAATTATTTAGCAAGAGGAAAACGTGCATGTTTTATTTCTTGGTTCTCGTTTCACTTTTGTCAAGACCCTCCAGGAGTGAGTAGCTTAGGAAAGCACAATGATCATCATGATTGTGACAATTCAAAGGTGCTTGTGAAACAGCCCCCATATATACATTCAGTGCAAATAGTGAGTATATTGCTTTGGGCGAGATGACACATCAGGAGCTTAATTCAAAACATCCTGGGATCACGACCCCAGCGATCTTAGGAATAAATCAGCCTTATCCTATTAAGCAATCTTAAGAGTTGACTGGGTTCACATATCCTAGCCAGCACTAAGATCGCATTGATCTTATCCTCAGCCCTCCTTCACTATTCCAAGAAGAACTGACTAGGCACAGGGGTTTACCCCCGTACAGTATTCAAGAGTTGTTCCCATGAATGTATGATTTATGCTTGCCTATTAGAAGCATTGTGCCCTCCCCCCAGGACAAAGAGAGAGAAGGGAAGAATTACCTTACAGTGCACTTAACGCATGAGTAGCCCTAAGAGCCCTCAATGACACTCAGCAAATGTCCTCCCTCCCCTCTTTATGTATGCAGCAGGCTATTTACTCTTTCGATCAGGAGTGTTCCCTGTAAGTGCTCTTGTACCCTGGTGAAACCACTATGCATTTCTTTCACTAAGATCGCAGTGATCTTAGTGGTGGAAATGGAATAGTGAAGTGATCCCAGGACTAGCTATTCTGGACAGGCCTGCAACCACTGCATTACATAGGGTAGACCAGCCAGGTCTTATGATATGTGCCTACACTAAGATCGCTGGGGTTGGGATCCCAGGATCTTTTGAATTAAGCTCCTGATGTAAACCTCATATAAAAGTCAAGGACTTTATGGCTTGGGGCTTTGTCTTGCTCTATTTCTGTCCATTCATGGGTTGCCTTCTGATTTCCTACTTTGCAGTGTGTCTTCTAAGAGCATTTGGCCTTCTTATAGCCTGAAGGGTTTGTTTGTAATTCTTTTATTCATGCAGGTTAAAAAGATGGCCATGCCTTCTGTTGATATGAAACCTAGGGGACAAGTTGTGCTTTTCAATGGACATAGATGTTTTGTGTCATATGCATAAGATATTATAGAAATATTATATGGTCGTATACAATGGCTAAAGAGGATGGACTTGTTTGAGATGTTTTGTGTGGATATTCCAGTCATGATATCTCAAATTCAAAATAAAGATCTAAAATATTACCATATCCAAAAAGGTTACTGAATTGGAGTATATTATATTCAAGTAGGTTTTTATAGACATTTGTCAAGGCCACTTTTCATGGTCTTAGAATTTCACACATTTCACCTTGTATCTCATGAGAATCTATAAAGTGCCCAGACAAGTGGACAAGTGAATAACATGAACACTAAGAAGACCTTTGTATATCAAGGCCTTTTTTACAAGTTAAGAAAGTTCAACTAAATTACGATTGTTTATAGTTGTTTATTACACGATTTCTGTGATTCTGAGTGCTTTTCCTGGATATTCCCAAGCACATACCTGTAGATATTGCATGGTATGATGCATGCATCATGACTTTTGTAAGGTGTGCAGTTATCCAAGGATAACAGGCACCCAGTGCGGTTATCCATGGATAACAGGAACACCTTACATGTCATATGTCACATGTTAAAACCTATGAGAATTCTATTGCCAACCCATACCCTACTCATCCCAAATCCAACTCCCTATGCATTGCGCCACAGGGACTGACGAGAAGTGGTTTGCTAGAACCAGGTCTCTATAAGTCAATGATATGATATAAAGCCCGGGGAGGTCACTCACATATAACTAGTATACATTCAAAGTGTGAAAATATCCTGCAGTCTGGGTTGTGACCCCCCTCCCTAACTCTCTGTCTGCTATGGTAGGCGCTGACAGCTTGCAGTACTGTGTGCGACTGGCCTGGTTATGGGTCAAGGTGCTGGACGCGTTCACACTACCACTCCGCATCCTACTGCTTGGTGGCCACATGTATATATGATGTCGCGCTCATGGTCTGGCACAGGTGTTGGTGGGACGAGTCCTGGTCACTGCGGACATTTTATTTTTTCAAATCATATTTATTGATTTTCTATTGAATATCTATTGATTAATCGTGTAATAAAATGAGAAGTTAATGGATATGTCATGGCTTGTGACTGATATCCAACAATAGGTTATAAGAAGCATTGGGGCTTTTGAATTGGAAGTTTTGTGATTTTTTATAGTATTAAAACCATGGGCATGAACTGGTTACCATGCTGAGTCTGTGTAAGTGTTATCTATAATCATACTATAAGAAGGGTGGGGCAGTAAAGGACTTGGGCTGCCCTCTGCCAGATACCCTGTGAACTATTTCCAATATATAGACCTTGATTACGGAGGTGAAGGGGGGCTTTGGCAAATTCCCCCTTCACCTCTGTAATCAAGGTCTATGTATAGCAAACGGAGCTGACAGAGGGCAGCACAAGTCCTTTACTGTCTCACCCTTTTTATAGTACATTGATAACACCTATGCAGACTCAATCTGGTAACCAGTCCCCGCCCATGATTAAAACTCTGCATAAAGGCCGTACCGTTTTACGACCACAATGCAGTAATATAAAATACACTTGGTACATGTGCCTTCATTTGGTATTTCATGGTGACAGGATCTGCGAAAAGGGACCTCAATTCAGGGGGAATAAGGTTCCTTTTCCCAGCAGGTCCCATGGTGTAGCGAGCGCATCTGTACGATTGGACTGCTTGTTTTATAAAAAAAACATCTGCTTTTACTCACGCATGGCTTTCTTATTTTACATTTTCCCATAAAGTTTACAGTGAGACAGTTCTTCGGTATATTTCAAACAGTTGCACTGAAAGTGTTGAATAACTGGGTGATTTTATTTTATCTCAACGATAACAAGGTTAGATATTATTTTCAATTTATGGATGACATGGTATCCGAATATTGCCACAATTTTATTCAGGTTACTACACTGATCTGAAACATCAATGCTTGGTCCCATCCCCACGACCCACCAGTCACCACAGCCGACGTTAATTGCCTTTGGTGCTGTTTACTCTCTCACTGAGAGTAAACAGAGATACTGAAGAAGAACATCCTCTAAGCTTTATTGAAAACGGAAAAGAGGTAAATGGAGGTCCTAGTACAGTGGTCTATTACTCGATACACCGTAGGAAACCAGAGAATAATCTTTACTTCCGATCTGTGGTGCCTCAGAAAATCCTGTGGTATATGTATGTCCTCTGTGAAAGCAGGTTTTTCTATTGGTCCTGAATTTATCAGATTTCTTTAACGAAAAAGAACTGCCCCAAATAAGACGCGAAGGAGAAGGAAATAGATCAGAGAAACAGAATGATTTCTAACATATAATCATGATTCGAAATAACAAATTTACAATGTGCTGTGTGGACCTGAATTTTATTTAATGTAATGATCTCCAGTATACAGAAAAAGGGTAAAATCATCACAGCGACATGCGTATACTGTGGAAAATGACATTTCACCGATGTACCAATTTTTTAACCCAAGAAATATTCACCTTGAAGCACAACTCTTTTTGTGACAAATATTGCTTTGCCGATATTCAAATTTACCACCCTGGGAAGCACTTGCTGTTGTGAAATCTTGGTTTGGGGGGGGGGTGGCAATTGTGTTGATGATGTGTGAACAGATGAGAGGAAAGGGTCCTCCGGGTTAAAATGTGATATTTGAAATTGAACTGACCTAGTGGCCAAATCCAGTACTAAAAGTCTCGCAGGGAGGGCCCTTTTCCCTCCTCTGCCCACATGTAATTGATATTTCAGAAATTAGGTTCAGAATCACATAGTTTCACTGCTCTATGGGTGAAGGAGACCCTTGTACCATAACTAATGGGATAACTATACAATTAAGAGCAT
This sequence comes from Acholoe squamosa, assembly GCA_949317995.1. Taxonomy (NCBI): domain Eukaryota; kingdom Metazoa; phylum Annelida; class Polychaeta; order Phyllodocida; family Polynoidae; genus Acholoe; species Acholoe squamosa. The sequence continues at coordinate 50,364,244 of OX439049.1, read as the reverse complement.
CTATCAAAATGTCAGAGAGATCCCTAGACATTTAGGGCAGAAAACCCTCTGATAGTTCTAACTCTAGACTCTACATAATGATATTTCTTCAAGGTCCCATATGGTGATTTACAGCTCAAATATCTCTGCGATTTACTGTCTGTTGCGATTGTCGAGACTTCCTAAAATCGCAACAGCCCTGCTTTCAATACTTGCTCCTGTAGTTATACACTAAATAGCCATTAGGGATTCGAGCTTTGGCATTATAACCTTCCGTATGATACCTCCCTTTCCCCAGCCACAGCAAATACCTTTCTACCCAATAGTAACACCCTCCAACCTTAATGAGTCTAACGGAAGCTGTTTGGATAGTCACAGGTATTCCATTGTATCATACCGGTAAATCACCTGCAGGATCCGGGAAGAAGGTAGGAAACTACTACATGTAAGGGGGGAAGGTAGAAGGTGAAATCACTGTCACTGACGTCATAGAACCTATAGGTATATAGTATAGGTGACTTTACAAAATTCAGTTAGTCTGTGTGTCAAACCCCTACCTATCAAAGACTTACCAAAGGAGGGATTTATACCTGATATTACTAATACTATAGAGGAGGAAATTCACATTATTAGGACCTGGATGTGTATGGGGACATTTGATTTAGATCATTAGAGCCTGTGACGTCAACGATATTTGCAGCTCAAAGGATACATACTGCCGTTGTGCTATGAGAATAATACCATTACAATAAGAGTTTAATTATTCTCCTTTTTTCTCTAGACGTTACCCTCTGGTATTTCCCAGGGTCATATCATTTCATCAACATTACTACAATCCACTGCACCTATCCTCTTATTATACACAATATACACAATTCTTAACGCTGCGTCATCCCAGGGAGAGAGCAGTATTAATTAAATTCTCAGTCCATTTACAAGACCTAAAATGCAGTGTATTGTATTTCTCGTAGTATTAGTATCTAGTACCTTTTAAGGTATACAGATCTGCAATCTGTATTTTTGAAGAGGTGACAAATCTGATTATCGTCATAATGTCACCAACAGCTGAAGTAGACACAAAACACCAGGATTCAACCATATCCAATGTCCCAAACATGACTCTAGTTTTGGTGGACAATAATCTGAGGACATCATCAGGCCAAGGCCAAAAATGTCGTCTTACTCGGTGTGTTTCCTACCCGGGGACCATGACTTCCGGGTCAAGCCAGCCAGGTATGATCAGTAGAAACAGAACCCAGGGCTCACCCCAGGGTTACCTGGAGAAGGGAGAGGTCCTGTGTGAGGGTTACCACCAGGCTATGGTTAACATGGAGGAATATAGACCTAGTGTACAACGGTCCTGGTCCCTTGATAAGGGTGAACTACATGGGGATGTAAGTAGAAATATTAAAATTAATTTCTAGGCAGACTGGAAAAAAAATATTGTCAAAATAATCGTGAACTCCTTGTCACGTAATTGCCAAAAGATTGTGCTTATTTTCATGGAAATCCCTTGTACCACTGTACTGCCATCTGGGGCCTCATTGTATAGAACCTACACTACTTTACTGAAATACAATTACAGTGGTTCACTGTTCAGTTTTATGAGGATTCCTGGTAGGTTCAACAGTTATTTCTTAGAATTCATCCATTCAGCATTACAATTTGTCCTCAAGGTACTCCATTAGACGCATCTTAACCTAAAGCACCCACCTGCTACATGAATGCGGTGTTGCTAGAGAACTCCCATTGACGGCATTAATCTGCATAATATTATACACAATAGCATATTATAAGGTCCAATCCCACATGGCGAAAATGATTCAAATACTGTACGATTTTGAACTTGTTTGGGCTACCCAAAGTTCTCAACGGATATAATTACAGCAAGAAGTATAGAATACAAGCACCGTTTTGCAACTTAAGGTATAAAGATATAAACATCAACAAAGGCAAACATCCTAAAGAGTACCTGAGAAAACGCAACAGTGTCCTTGTGTTCTAGAACGTTGCATCAACATTGACAACTGGTTGATATTGTGTTGATGGTGTTGCTCAACCTCTCTTCAACACTTTTTCAATGATTCTATTTCAATGTTGTCAACCATCACCATTTCAATATCCAATCAACAGTTGATATATCAATGTTAAAATGCTGTTCTCAATTCAATGTTGATTCAACATTGATTTGTCAACACTGAATCAATGATATTGAATAATGTTGATTCAACATTGGATGTCAACAAAGAATCCCCTAACAACTATCAACATTGTTTCAACATTGACCAATGTTGAAACAATGTTGAATCAACATCGAAATACAAACATTGAATCAGTGCTGATGGTTAGATCTTGAATCACAGTTGATTTTGATAATGTCAATTTTCAAATTAAAATATATTTCAACCCTGAATCAACCGTTGATATGCAAATATTGCAAACATTGTTTCAATGTTGAATCAACATTGATGTACCCAGTGGGTCTAGTATAGTTACCGGTATTTCCCTTGTAGATTTGGGGTAGATCCCAAAAACGCAACCTATTCAAAATCGAAGAGATATTTGAGCCATTTTTTGCCATATGGGATTCGACCTAACGAGATAACTAACTTAGATGAGGTGGCAGGTGTATACACTTCTGGGATCCCAGTAGTTCCGTGTGTCTAGGTGACTCAGAATAAAGGTTACATTAACACACATAGTAGTACATAAAAAGGTCCTAATTCACATAGCCAAATCATCACAGTGTTTTAAAGTAGGTACTACCATGGATGAGATTTGAAAGGGATGGTTATTGAATTACGGGTTGTTCTGATCTCAATGTTCAGTTTACAGTATGCCAGCTTCTGACTCGGGTTTGAGGTATGAATCGTTATTGCCATGATAAGTTCTCTTTTTGTTGGTAGTATATTTCATCTGATTCGAGAGGGTTCTATATATGTTTGTACACTAACTTAGAAAATGAATACTTAATTAAAAAGGAAAGCAATTAAATAAAGAAAAGAAAAAGGAAACAGAACAGAATTCACACTAATTCTGTAGAATATAGGATAAGGATACTTTCCATCTACAACACTGAAAACCTCACCAGGTCAGAGACTCGTCAACATAGACGATTCTGGGTACCCAGATTGGCAAAACCTAATTCTACAACCCTAATTGTGGACTCATTTTCAACTATTCCTCCAATACTTGCATAGGCCTACCTACCCCCACAAGAAACTGTATCATTCAGCCCAACTATCGCCCTTTTGGTATAAATATAGGTGTGTTAGCAGTCAGCTAGGTAATCAGACCATAAGTAATTTACTGGCATACAGAAATGATGCGTCTGTATCATCAGGGCCCTTTTTCTGTATTTTTAAACGATCAAATTGAAGTGTTTATATAAGGACCAAACGATTATTGTATGCCCACAATACTCCTTCCATGTTGTAAGAGAAATGGATTTGTATAGGATTTCCTTCAACGATTATAAAAAGAGAATGCAATGTATATTATCCTGAATCTATTTCTGCTTAAATTTTCGTTGAGTAGCATTTCTGATTATTCAGACTCCTATGGAGATAAAGCATATGAACGACTTTTATAATTCATCAAATGTAAGTCACTTTTACAAATCAAGTAAGATGGTGAAACGTTGTATTGAAGGTGATTAATTATGTTGAATATTGTATGCCCAAACATTTAACTCATTATTCATCCATTCCAATTGTGAATAAATGGCAGTTATTTGACTTAGACCCACCTCTGGACCTCATACTAAACTCCCAATAAGAAATGCACAAAATGAACATAACGATTATTTATCAACCCTAGAGCTTCTCATAAAGCATATAGAGAAATAGAATTCTCACGATTACTTAGAAACCATTTCTGATCAATGATTAAACTGTATAAACGATTGTGAATAATCGTCCAACTCCATTTAGAAATACTCTTTGCCTCACGAATTCGTTAGAAAAACAGAAAAATGCCCCAGTGCTTACAAACAATAACAAATATGCAAATAACCATTCATTCCAGATATATCGGTCAACCCGCTACGTCCCAGAATATGATGGAGTGAGTTCAAATCAAACATCCTTCTCTCTACTACAGTTTGCACTGCCTCAGCTTGTTTCAAAACTCTCTTTACTTGATTGTCTCTTATACTTAGGAATGTATAGGCATAAAAGCCTCTCTATAGGTAGATTTATTTGCTCTCACATATCTGCTTTAGTGGGAATAGATCCTTGGACACACACTCCCTATGTTCTGTGTGTTCCAGGGTGTAGGAAAGTATAAGGTCGAATCCCACATGACGATTCAGGGTTCCTAATGTATAGAATATCTGAAATGGACTTTTAGAAAACACCATAACATGCCTGTTTTCTATAATTCCTGCTGTAGATATAGCAGTTGCGATTTATTGAGATTTTTGTGAGCGGTAAGCAACGTCCAACTATACCATTTTGGGGACTACCTTAAAATCACAAGGTTGAAAATCGCATGTGGGATTCGACCTATAGAGTTATCACCAATTCTGGTATTCAAATATAAAGTGTGGTGTAGTATTCAAATACTTTTTATTTCCTGCATTTTGCATGATAGCATGTCCATTTATCAGATATTTACCAATATCCTCATGTTGTACCATTATTTTTTTTTCAATTGCTATAGCTAGTATATTCGTTTTGACATTTGTTATTTTGTTGTTGTTTGTTCTTCTTTTTGGTATATGGTTTAAGTGGTGATGAAAATGATATGGTACACCTTAATCAAACAGAGGTTTGCAAGTATGAAAATAGCATTTCCGATAGGTTCTTCGCCTCTGATTGTTACTATATTAAGTGTGAACACCTCTCTTCTGCTGGCACGCTCCTCCAATCATCCAGGCTACAGCTTTTATGATAATCTCATAACTGCATGTGAAAGGAATTACCTGTCTAAACTTTGAGATTTGAGAGAAATAACTATGTTCATAACAATGTATAGAAAGTATGCAAGTTACGATGGTAATTATGCTTTGTATAATGAAACATGTCTCTAGTTGTGTACACACGCAAAAGGCCAGTTTTATACTAAAGTAAACAATTATCACTCCTACGGTGAACCTTGACTTTTTTTATTTGCAGGATTCCGAGGTAATGATAATATGTACTTGACTCGACATGACCTATGATGTGACTTATCTATGAAGCCTTATAGTGCTACAGATTATATATACCTGCCACTTCTCCTGCACCCCTGCTTCCTGATGTAAAGTGTTAGATTACATGAAGATACCCGTCCACTCTTTAAACTTTACATCCAAATTTATATAAATAATGTTTCTATGCTCTAATTCTCTTATAGAGCTTTGTGGACGATGGCCTAGTGAATGCCTTTCTCTAGTTAGGAAAGCTAGACCTCTCCCTCCTTCCTTCTAAGATGCGTCTGAAAAACTAATCTTCAATCTTTTCCTTTACAGCATAGTGCAGTGGAAAGACATTAGTTTTCCTTGTAGATTGCTCCATATCCAATTGAGGTCTGGGGCTTACAATCATTGTACTGGTCATTCTATATCATAGAATGAGAAATAACACATAAGGCATTTATTGTGATATTTCAGAGACAGAGTGGTTATCCCACGGCTTATTCCATCTACGACTCACTTCCCTATGCGGTTTGTCAGAGATACACTATTTTGTCCTCACTCTCCTCTAGATGTTCTTGTCCTTTGTTATTTATTTCTGTCTCTATTTCTTCACATGGTCCTTGTGGTAATTGTAAACCCTCTAAATATGCAGCTACATTATAAAACAGATATATACACTAAAACCTTGCAATGCTACATGCTGAATTTAAAATCGCTTTTAGGGAGGGACTCACTTTTAAGATTAAATGAAGGGTGAGGGTGTTAATCTTCGCACAAATACTTCATAGATCCTAAGGTTCTTTTTTTTATTTTGAGAATTTTTACGAAATTTTTCATATTTTCATGAATTTTTATCTATTTCTCGTATTTTTCTTGGATTCGCATCCATTTCCTCTGGGTCTCGTGTCAATAGTTCACATTTACATATTTTAACACATCTTTCACATTTCCCATAATTATGCTTTTCATATTTTCTACCATTAAATCAAAGAATCTGGCATATCTGCCCATACATTGGTATACAAACTTAACAAAAACTGGAAACACACCATTTATTTTTGTTTGGCCGAAGACAAATCTCATTCATTTACATGATGTTCCATGCATTTTATGTTCAGGCCTTTCCATAAAAACGTGGTAGTTTACCTTTTCCCACTTGAAATAAGGAATCCGTTCCTGATGATATTCAGAAAATAGATATATAATCAAAATACATTATGAAGCCTGCTACCTGTTATTTTGCAATAGCTTTATGTACAAAGACAAAGAATACACAGAGCATACACCAATACATACTAACACCATTTTCCATGTGTTTCCTTTCCTATTTCCATATATGTGCTCAGTTTCACTTACACTCATGTGAATATAAGATCACATAACAGGCCTACACATTGGCTATAATCTATGCACATACATATATCATATCACTCCTTATTTGTAAATACTATAGAATCTAAAGGGACCGGGATCTCACTATGTATATAGACATAAGACTATTATCACACTCCCTAAGATTACTTTAAGGTATTAGGTACATTTAATACAAATACTTTTATTATAGGTGAAGGTGTAAAGCCAGTAGTTTGGACTTTTGTGTCTTATTACAATAAAGTTGATGTCATAGAGTTTAGAGCACTTGTTTACAGTCATTATGAAATTACATTACTGTTTTTCTTTTATATCTTTTATGTTAGGCGGTATTAAATAACTCCATTTTATATACAAAACTTGAATATACAGTGATATATAGTTTTCAAAATAGTTGGTTATCTTCTCTTTTATAAAAGAACAACGTTGTCATAATTTGTGCAGTCACATTTCATAAATTTCACCTATTTCCTAAATTCATATATTTGGATTTCCTCAGTGAGACCAAAATAAATTTAATAACTTCAATGTTATTCATTTTCTAGTCACGCATTGTGCACTCTGTCGACCAGTTTACAACTGGAAGCGGGAGTCAAAGACAGAGCGTTGGAGGCCGGAGTACTGTCCGTGCAGGAGCGGCCATAAACAATGCCTTCTCCTTCTTAAATACAGAGGAATACAATGCCTACAAATACTACAGTGACATTGATGATCCTGTGTCTGTGCACAGAGGAGACCTATCAAATGGCTATACAAATGGCTACACAAATGGCTATACAAATGGACATGGACCCTATAGTTACCCAAAGTCAGGTGACTCACCCAATAGCAAAGACTACCAGCTTAAGACTATCAAAATAGCCATAGTCATATTAGTGATATCTCTTGCCATAGTCATAGCAGTTGGTACAACAATGTATTTTGTATGTAAGTATATTTTTAGATTGTATTGTATTTAGATCGGATTTGGATCAAAATTCACAATTTTCCTATGGTAGATTGCCCATGTATTTCCCCACAATTCCAGTAAGATTGAATGTTTTTAATTTGACCCGAAGTGGGCGGAAATGCATCCGGAACATGACCAATTAGCTACCGATTCAAAATCGGTTTTAAATTGGCTTTGGTGGAACACCTGCTATAGTAATCTTTGAGGCATTCAGTGCAACTCTTGTCTGTGGTTCCTGCCACATTCTTCTTCTTCAACACCAATCCCAGTGTGTCCTGGGATTGGTGTTGATTGTATGTCACACGTGTATCAATTTCGTCAGTATTTTCTATCTCGCTTATAAGGCATACTTTAAAAGGCATAGCAAATGAAGTACTGGTGTCATAAACCAACCAATAACGAAGAAATGTGAAAAATAGACATTATCAGGTTCAGACAGTGATGTAGTATGCGCTGATGCTCCTTATAAAGAAAACATTTAACATTTAATTTTCACTTTCAGTTAGGAATAATAGCTCATCAGATACTCAAGTAAAACAAGGTAGGTATTCTTGTTGAGTATATGATATCAAAACTTCCAAAAAACGTCCACGATTTATCTTTTAGGATGACATCAGAGACCTGTTAGATAATAAGCGATAATGAGAGGTAAACTGGCAGTGTTAAATAATGACCCTCTCATAAATTAAGGTATTGTGAATGCCCTGTAAGTTCACTTCTTGTAAATGGGGTATGGTAAGTACTAGACCCCCTTTAGCCAACTGTTGAATATTGAAATATGGCCCACTTCTTGTAAGTCAAGTGCATTCACGAGAGCATAATTTCTGTCGAATAAAGCAGATTTACGTCAGCCTAAAATCCAAAATGGAATTAGAAAAAGCATATACCACAGAAATTAAGATGATAGGTTTATTGTTCAATTTTGGACGTAGACTGTCTCAGACTTCTGATACATACTCCCATCATTGTGTTTATTTTACCAGAACCTTCTTCTCATAAAATAAATACTAAACCCCTTCTTAATGACCAATTCCCCTTCTACAATATCTAATGACCTCCGTAAAAATCACTTACAAGGGGCTGCAAGTTCAAAGTATGGTAACGCTATTATTTAACACTTCCTTTCAAGCCCTCACACTGTTCTATGAAATGATTCTTGTAACTCCTATGATCTTCTCTGATATTTGTTTCCTTAAGGGTTTTCCTAGCAATGCTGATCAGAAGAATAAATAAATGATAATAGATTTCAGTCGATTCCAAAAAACCATCCATGATGTTAACTGTATCCATTGTGGTTTGGATCATTTTGATGTATTTAAACATATTGGCTATCCTATGTACCTTAACGGACAACCCTCACATTCTTTTTATAATACAAGTCTGTCATCAGAGCCAATCTTCAAAGGACAAATTTTGATTTATTTCAGAAATATATAGGTTCAAAGTTGTAGTTCATTTCAATACCACATACACTTCTGCTTATGGTGATCCAACATCAGCACAATATTTAGCCTTTTCGAAGATGTTGCGTGATGGGGTAAGTACATAACTTGACAATTAGGTCAAATCATTAGGTTTTCTTGTCCATGTATTGATTCATAATAACACAAATAATCTTCAAATAAATATTAGTTGGCAGCTCCACCTAGAGGTTTTTTGAATTGCAGACAGCAAGCTTTACATGAGGCCATACATAAACTTGGAACATGATGCTGTTATGGAGATATCGTTTTATTAGATAGGTTTATGTCATCTTATATTAACTATCCTGTCCTCCTCACAGATTGATCAGGTGTTTGCCAGTGGTGCTTTAGATGAATCATACAACTCTACTGAGACGCTTACATTATTGTACGTAACACACATGTTATAAAGCAAAGCATGTGCAATATTACAATTCTTAAAGACAAAAGATTTCAATGTGTTGATTTTTGCTTTCTAAGTTTACAATGATAGAAAATGAATAAACTTTAAAATGTGTTATGTACCTGATGAATGAATTCATCCATAGTATTTTTTCAGTAGTACTGTTAGTTGTGTTCCAATACTGGATCTCGAATTACAACCTTAGGGTAAAACCTTCTCATAAAGAGATCTTCTTGTCCTGTCTGACCAAGCTTTGGTGGAATATAGGTGGTAAGGACATTGTAAATTGCTCCCAAAATTTGTACATTGCAGACGTTCACCAAATGGTTTTGTCACTGCTCAATTATATGTAGTATTCCATGATCCAAAAAGAGAGTTCAACAATAACTTTCTGCTGAAATTGGTAGAAGGTGAAATTACAGAGGAACTGCCCACCCATGTGAGAGAAACAATCGCAACTGTATCAGTGTCTGGTTAGTACCACTATTTATCAACAAATCTTACCAAAATGCAATGTGCTACCAAAGTTCTACATTTTTCACATTTTTTACTGTTTCCTCATTATTAAAAACCTGTAGAGGTTTTGGGTCACATCCATGATCATCAGATGGTACAAACAATGAATAGCATTTAAGTAGTTAATATTATGTCACTTCAGTGTGACAAATCTACTTAAACACAAAAAAAAACATGGTTCAGATTCAAGAGCAATGACCTCATTTGTTAAATTTTTCACGTTATCATAATGTTATGGGCATGATATATTCCAGACCCAAATATTCCTGTAGACACGACACGTAAGTATGGTACTCTTATTATTTCATTTACTAAAAATGGCAAATAACATAACTTTTTGGGCAGCCATCTCGATTCCAGTATTTATTTAGAAGAACTAGTATAATAATAAAGAGTAATCTTTACTTTTATTGTAAGACATTCAAAAAGTCTCACAATAATATGCAAAGTTCCTTCAGAAATAGATTGGTCGCTATCATGTATGGCGAAACTCATCCATACATTAATTTTAACTCTTACTCCAATGGATTTCGATAGCTCTATGGGATTTGTGTGCAGATCCTGCTTTATGGGATGGAAGGGGTTAACTTCCTATGTAATCATAATTGAGTTGCCATGATCAAAACAAAAATTGATATTATATTGAAAATATAGCTGATGGGGTACCGGATCCTACAACGTCTGCAGGAACGGGCTTTACCACTGCTACACCCACAGTTGTACCCACTATGGAAGGTCAGTATCAAGACTGTAACAATTCAAACACCATCATTTCTAAATGATCACCCATACCAAAAGTCATTAGGACTAAAGTAACAAAGCTATTGAGCTAAGGCACAGTTGTAAGCATAGATATATGACCTATGTAAGAGTATAATTTTACATAGATGAATAATCTCTAAAAATGATTCGGCCGCTTGTTTGAAGCAAGTAGAGGAAAGGTTCTATACAGGGCATTTTTAATATTAAGCAATTATTATGTAAGGTTGGGGAACATGATATTAACCCAGCATGGATATGTACTATTAGACATCACCAGCACATCAGCGACCATATACGACATTACAACAGCGATAGAGACATCTGTCACTTTGAGGAATACTACATCTCCATCTGGTAGGGCAGGGATTGTTTTATTTGGAGTGAACATATCCCTCTCCACTAAAGCTAATGTTCCATTTGGCTACTGTTGTTTTGGATGTTTCATCACAAGGCAGATTTTTTCCATTTCTATGTTCACAATTCATCCAGACTGAGTGATTCTTTTATATCATTTATCTGGAAAAAAAACCCCAAAAACAACAATTTTAGACCGAAAGAACATTAGCTTTGGTGAATGTAGGTTTTAGAGAGTGAACTAAATCAAATATAATATTTTCTGTGTTAATGAGGACACAATGACACCATGTATAAACCAAAGTACCTAGTCTCCTCATAATCTAACCTTCCAATATAATTACATATTCTGTGATTCCTTTCTATTGCTTATTTCAATTGCCGCCGTCTTTGTACATTTTAAGGAATGAGATGAATTTAATTAAGTCAGAAATGTTCAAAAAATCATTCATTTGGCGTTAGAAATAATTCTATGATTAGTTATGTGACAATTTGGGATGATCTACCTGGCAGTGTGATATGGGGAAGGGTTATCACACTGGGGGTATGATATAGGGGTTCTTGGTTAAACCTATGGAGCTGTCGTATTCAACTTGAGATAATAGAAAAGAGCAACTGTTGGATTTATCCACCAGTTCCAGAGCACCCAACCACGTCTTGAATTTAGGTTCATGAATATATCTATTCGATATGATGGAAACTCTCCCCTCCCTTAAAATTCTGCCTAAAACTGTATTCAAATTCAATCAAATTTAAAGTTTTATTAATATCATGGTGATTATATTTGAAATAAATACAAATGGGCAAATGCTTTGAAGTGATGGATGGACAATACAGAAGTTGTTATTAGATTCTAGGAACTTTACCTTAATTGTATTTATAAACAATTAGCTACTTCATAGATGTGTGTACTTCTTTATTCCGAACTAAACCTATCGTGTAATAAATAAAGAGAGTACCGTACAGCTTTCTGACCAGGAAGTCGCAGTCTACTCGATAAGGCGCATGACCTCTAAGAACCCCCTCCTCTTTCCATAGTCATCTATAGATAAAGACCTTCAGCTCATACCTATAAACTTCATTCTGTATAACTCTGTTAAAAAATCTAATAGATGTCATGTCCATACTGTAACCCATACTGTAACATCTTATAGTCGATCAACTTGATATTACCTTCAGTCAATTTATCGAGTGTCAACCATTGATTTTGCAACCAAGAGAGATAGACAAAGGGATAGGTGTTTAAAAATGGACATTTTGATACTGTTTATAAATGATACAGAATAAATCATTTCATGATAACTATTGTAACATATATGATTTTGACTGTATACTACTCTAGCTTTTCGTATTTTTAAGAAAAGAGAGCAAATACAAGACTCAATTTACTGTTCAACAAATGTGCAAATACACCATCTATCCATCATACATTTCTAGGGCCTCTTCTCTCAAGATTCATTCAATGAATTTCCTTGTACATGATTAGAACAGATATATGATCTTTCCTTCTCTTAAATGTCTTTGGAATTTATGCAAAGTCGTCAAATCTTGACAGTTAGCTGCGTTACCTTGAGTGAACCACTGTGTACAAGCTACTACTCAACGACAGGCCCAATCAGTAGTTCTGCTGCCGACAACTTCCAAAACCTCCACAAAGCACAAGCTTGGAACTGCTACCAGCATACAACAGCGTATGTATATTGTGGTATATGGATACTGCAATAAGCGGGGCACAATAGGGTGGTTGGAGCAGAACACTTCAGTGTTAATGGTTTAGAAGAAATGTTTCTCCCATATCAATGTGTTTCCATGGTTACAGAGCCAGAATGGAACAAAAACGTTCTTTTTTTGCCTCTTTGGCTTTAAACAGCACTATGAGATGGAATTTCTATATATTTCTGAGATTTGATGAATAATAATTGGAAAAGAAGTCATTTTCTATGGTGCTTTTTTCCCGTTAGCTGATACTTCAATTATTAAGGTCTACAGAGCCATTTGAATTTCCATAGTTACCAAAAAACAGTGAAACTATGGAAATTCAAATGGCTCTGTAGACCTTAATAATTGGAGTATCTGCTAACGAAAAAAGCACCCTCAGAAATGACTTCTTTTTTAATTCTAATTCATCAATTCTTGGAAAAATGCAATAACTCCATGTCATAGTGCTTTTCAAAGCCAAAGAACCAAAAAAAAAAGAATTTTCCATTCCATTTTGGCTCTGTAACCATGGAAACATGTCGATATGGGAAAAAAATTATAAAACTATTTTAGACAGTCATAATCGTGCATGATATGCATGGGTATGAAACATTTCTTCTAAACCATTTGGCTAAAGTGTTCTGTTTAAACCACCCTATTGTGCCCCCTTAATTTAACTCTTACTTCTTCTTGAATATAATATTTAGTTGAGGGAGTGTTCTGAATATTGAACTGGGGCTAATCTTAATATTTAGCTGATGGTCAAAAATCTCAAAGTCTTTTGCTAATCCATTAATTGCGATTTCTCTCCTTCTCAACATTACAGATTTGTCTGCTCAGCTATTTACCCAGAATGCAAAAATAGGAAATTGATAAAACCATGCAGAATCTTTTGTGAAAGTGAGTATACTATCCTTCTCATCTCCTTCTTTTACAGCGAACCATGTTTATATAAAACAAAATAATAAATTTAAAAAAAAAACACGAGAAATAGACTTGCATAATCTGTTACGTTGTAACAAGCTCCTTTTGAAAATGACTTATCTCCAGGTTTCAAGGTGGCCTGTAATGTTCCCATCAACTGCGAGGTATTCCCCAATGATGATGTGGATTCAACATGTGTACTGCCTCCAGGTAAGGTATATTTCATAAAACCTCAAGTAATACTACTCAATGTATCTGCAAAGAAGCGAATTTTATATATATATATATGGAACTATATACTACCAGGTATATATATATAATTAATGAGTGATACGTTGGCACTACATGTCTGTGCGCATGAATTTTCTATGATGTCACACATAACATTTTCCTCCAGTATATAAGCTCCAGCGGTTGAACTAACCCTCAATTGGCTTCTTGTACGCGGACAGCATACACCACGCTGGGTGGTGCTGGAATTTTTAACGGTTTTATCCATTTTTCCAAGTTAATACGGTGTTCAGCCTAACATTATGGGTAGGAAAGGAACAGCTAGCGGCATACAAAGGTCCAAGACCAAAAAGTCGCCTAGAAAATCAAGAAATATAGCCAATTCTAGGATTTCGAGCGGTGTGGACTCCAATGGGGGTGGTCAAGGACCATCTTCACCAACTGCTACAGGGGTTTCATTGGATCCACCCGTTGACCAGACGTGTATTGGGGAACTAGAGGAACATACTACTCGTATGGAGCAGCAACTTGAAAATATCAGGTTCCTATTGGAAGAACAGGCGGTTAGACGGACATCTACTTCAGCAGCGGTTGGCGAGGCGGAGACGGGTCGTACACGTGGCGGTGTTGATAAACATTCCATGGACAACACGGTAACCAAGCAACGGGGGTGTGGCCGACAGCGCTCGCCTGACTACAGGGGTCTCCACGGCGACAAGAAAGGACGTGGCCATCTTGGATCTTCGAGCAGGTCGTCTTCATACCGTAGTGTTTCGACGAATTCATCGGATTCTATTAGGTCTAATGCTTCATGGAACGGTCGTCGACATGCTACAAAGTCTAGAGGTATGTTTGACCAAAGAAATTTCTTGAAAAAGGGTGAAAAGTTAGATAGTATCGAGAAACTGCTGCTCGTTAACGTCAGAATGATGAAACAGTTGATAGAGGAGGGTGAGGATGTTTTCGATGTGGTTAAGCATATTGAAGTTTTAGTTGAAAAATCCTCTACCAGAATATACACTTTGAAAGCCCTCGTAGCATACGACTCGTCGGTTAAAAACAGAGCTAATGGTGAAGGTGTGGGATCTTTTGGTGATGTTAAAAGTGAGGATATCCTTAGGCACCTGTCTTATGACGGAACGGTGCAGGCTCAGAAGGCGGGTGGGGTTAAACCAAAGTCCTTCAAATCAAAACAATCCAACCGAACCTGTTATGCTTTCAACAGGGCTGAAGGTTGCAGGGAGGACCCTTGCAGGTATCGTCACATTTGTGAGATCTGTAGCATGTCAAACCATGGCAAAGACAAATGTCAGAAGAACAAAAAAGATTAGGAGTTTCCACTTAGGCAAGGTCCTACGTTAGAATCTGATATTTTGATGCCTGGTTTTAATGTAGTACATGTGGTAGAACTTCCTGAGCCCCCCGTTCCAGTCATTTCGGGTGAAAATAATGAAAATGATGTTAATAAATCTTGTAATTTCAACAAGAATCTTTTTATGTCATATGGTGGCCCAGTACAGGGTGAGTTCGAACCACTTTTTACGGTGGAGTGTGTTAATAGGCCTAGCATCAGGGTCTATGATAGTTGTGTAAATGGTATTTGTGAGTGTGAGCATTTCATTTATGGTAGGAAAGCTCAAATTTTACCATGTAGACTTGCAAGTTTTTTAAGACAGTCTGATATTATTAACATAAATCAGGAAGAATCTGATTTTCTATGGTGTGGTTTTACCGAGGGGTTCAAAATAATTGACCCAGGTTGTGATACGACATATGATTGTAAAAATTATAAGTCTATCATAGAAGGTAGATTTTATACCGAAATGTGTGGTATAATAAAGGATGAGTTGGCCAAGGGCTTGGTAACAAGGACAGTCGATAAGCCTAGGTGCATCCATTCTTTAGGTGGTGTGGAAAAATCCAACGGTAAATTGAGACCTATCACTGATTGTAGCATGCCAGCGGATATATCTATTAATAATTTTATGAGCACAACGTCCAACAATTTCTCCTACAACTCTATTAACACTGTTACTTGTGAGCCAGCAAGCTAAATGGACTGTCTAAGGGGGATTAGTACCAATTCTGACCACCAGGGGGACACCACTAAGGCTTAAAAAGGGGAAACTAGACCGAAAATTCTATTATTCAGTTTTTCATGAGGATTTCAATAGTCCTAAAGGGAAATTTCCATTTTTAGTCCAAACCTTCCAAATTTGGAATGCAAATAGAACATTTTTAGGGAATTTCAGGGCATAAATCAGTGTATTTGTTGTTATGTGTTTCCATGGAAACAAGATTTCCACTCAAAATAGAGGAATAAAAAGGCCCATTGATAGCCCCACTCACAGGAATGAATGTACTTAAAAAATGGTAAAAATCCTATTTCTAGGTCAAATTCTATGAGAAAATGATTTTAAAGAATATGATAATTTTCCTTATTTGCATAATTATGCATACTTATACTAATCTCGAGTTATCTCGGGAAATATGCAAGTTAGAGGTTATTTGGGATAGCGATAGGTCAGTGATCACCCAAATTCCTAGACCCATAACTCATAAACTAGAAGAGATATTTTCTTATGTAATACATCATTGAAAAGCTCATGACCTGAATTTAGAAATTGACTTTTCCCCTCGGGGGGACCCTTTTGCCTTGGCTGGACACACTTGTCAACTTGATAGGAACGACTTTATGTGTGTGGTAGATTTAAAATCTGCCTATAGAAGTATTAATGTTTATGGTCCGCATGTGGGCTATCAAGGTTTCAGGTGGAATTTTGGTAATGGAGATGAATTTTTTTGAAAGTAACCGTTTGACATTTGGTCTAAAGTGTGCTCCATATATATTTAGTAGAATATCTGATTTTTTGACTGAAATAGCTAAATTTTATGGTGTAGATAGGATAGTAAATTACCTAGACGATTTTATTATCATAGCTCAGACTGAAGAGGAATGTTTATGTAAGAGGAACGTCCTCATTGAGTGTATGGAATATTTCGGGTTTGTGGTGTCGAAGGAGAAGGTGTGTATTTTTCTAGGTATAACCATTGACTCCACGTGTATGGAGCTGTCGCTACCACAAAAGAAGTTAGATAAAATGAGCCTAGCAATAGACGAGTGTTTGGGTAAAAAATTTGTATCTAAGAAGACGTTACAGAAAATTGGTGGTTTAATGTCTTTCTGTTCCCAAGTAGTACGTGGTGGTAGAACTTTTAGCAGAAGATTGTTTGATCTTTGTGCAAAGGCCAGGAATAAGGGTGTTATTAAACTTAATGAGGAAACCCAAAATGACCTGCTATGGTGGAGGGATTTTTGTAGAATTTTTAATTGTAAAAATATCATTTTGAATGATAATGAATGTACCCCTATGTATTCCGATTCATCTATACAAGGCTTTGGTGCCTGGTTTGGTAGAGATTATTTGTATGGTACTTGGACCGATACTAATCCTATGTTGGACTGTGTGGATCATTTTACTCTTGCCCCACAATTGGACAATCTAAAGATCCACCACAGAAATATCAATGTATACGAGCTTTACCCTGTTATGGTGGGTTTGAAGCGATGGTTAAAGGAATTTAGTAACACTAGAGTTCATTGTATTACGGACAACATGCAGGTCTTGGCTATTTTAAATACCGGTAGATCCAAGAATAAGTTGTGCATGGCTTAGTTAAGAGAGATTTTTTGGCTATGTTTTATCCATAATATTGAAATATATTCCACGTACATTAGGTCTGAGGAAAATATTTTAGCTGACCATTTGTCTAGGCTAAACTACAGTGGTGTTCCACGGAAATGTAAAAATGTTTTGACTAAATATATCATGTGCTGTTATGATTGCAGACCTCAGGGAGCTGGAGAGGAGAAGGAAAAAATTCTTGTATAAGGGTGTAGCTGAATCTACTCATAAAACTAGTAGGCAGCAAGTTAGTAGGTACAAAAAATTTTGTAAAAAGTTTAAATTTACCCTTTTTCCTTGTTCTCCTTCTCAAGCTTCTTTGTATTGTGTGTATCTGTCAGATTTTATGAAACCTATTTCAGTCAGCAATTATTTATCTGCTGTGTGGTATTTTCAGAAATTAAAAGGTTATTTGGATCATAGTAGTAGCTTTGTGGTTAAAAAAACCTTGGATGGAATAGAGAGAATGTGTAAGGGGTCTGTCAGTACAACATACCCCCTGGGTCCTAAGGATATGGTTCGAATTAAAGCAAAATTAGACTTTAATGTTATGGAAGACGTGATATTTTGGGCTGCTATATTGCTATGTTACAGGGGTGTTTTTAGAATCGGACATGTAGTCCAGTCCCCTCATAACTTCTTAAAGAGGAATGTTAAAGTTTCATCTGACTGTATTGAGGTCAGAGTTATTTCGTCTAAAACGGACCAGTGTGGAAAGTCTCCATATGTTGTGTATCTAAAAAGAGATGATAGTTCTGATTTGTGCCCGGCTAGATATATTAACATGTGTGTCAAATCCTGTAGGCATAGCAGGTTTCTATTTTCTTTTCAGTCTAGACCATTGCAGTGTAACTATGTGAATACGAGATTAAAATCTATTGCTTTTCAATGTGGTTTGTCTGGGAAAGTTTCAAGTCATTCACTTAGGCATGGTGGTGCGACTCTGTTAAAAAATGCGGGCTTGAGTGTTCAGGATATTATGAGGCGAGCAAACTGGAAATCTAATGCTATTTTCAAATATCTACATGAATCAAAGGATAACTTGCTTGCTTTGGATGTGATGTTTTAATGTTTTACTATGGAATGTTCTACATTGTGTTTGGCGGTTGTTGGCATGTATAGGATTGGTATTGACAAAATCAATTCTCACCAAACCCAATGTCTCCTTTATTATTCCATATTTATTATTATTATATTTGTCTATTAATATAACGATGTAGTTATTATTGTTACCGTTACTTCGGATCAACACATTAACTTATGGAACTATATACTACCAGGTATATATATATAATTAATGAGTGATACATTGGCACTACTTGTCTGTGCGCATGAATTTTCTATGACGTCACACATAACATTTTCCTCCAGTATATAAGCTCCAGTGGTTGAACTAACCGTCAATTGGCTTCTTGTACGCGGACAGCATACACCACGCTGGGTGGTGCTGGAATTTTTAACTTTACTGTGATATTGTATTTCTGTATATTACTATTATATTGTATTATATTGTTATTCTATATATTGCTATTTATTGTTCATATTGTAAATTATTGTCTTATTTTAATAAAGGCATGTATAGGATTGGTATTGACAAAATCAATTCTCACCAAACCCAATGTCTCCTTTATTATTCCATATTTATTATTATTTTATTTGTCTATTAATATAACGATGTAGTTATTATTGTTACCGGTACTTCGGATCAACACTTTAACTTATATATATATATATATATATAATGCATCATTTATATGTATTATAGTATTATATGAAGTGCATCATCAAATACAATCATGGAAGAGGTCTCAGTCTTTGATAGGTTTGGTTGTTGAATGGGCACCATGGCTGAAATTACATGAACCCTATGAATGCACTGAAATCTTGTTTTGACTGAGTATCATTGTAATGGAAGAGTGATGAGTGGTAAATACGTTAGGCCTAGTTTCAGTGCTGTTCTTTATTCTCTCTTGCAATGAAATAATTATTTCAATTATATACTTTCTTTTCTTTTCAAGGATATACGGCACCTCAGCCTCCCCCACCTCCTTCAGGTAAGCCTTCAGTTTTATTACTCACTGCTGGTCAGTATTTCCTTTCATTAGGATGTATGTGAAGAAAGTTATTCTGTTTCTACATGTTGGTCATATTCCACAAACAAAATAATGTATGAGTTGTAAATCCTGATGTGAAAATTAAAGAAAACTATACATGTACATTTTAGGAAAACCATTTAATAAATCAGAAAAGGATACAGTACAAATATACAAAGCATGCTTTGTTACATGATGCGACCAACATTTAACTTACACAATGTACTTGAATAATTTGTCAAATTGTTAAAGTTAAAGTTAAGTTGTTCCTTAGAAATATTAATTTTGTATATGAGAACATAATATTGAAGTTTGTAAACTAAATTTAAGAGTGTTGTAATACGTTTGTGTTTAGATCCCTGTACCGGACAACAGTTCCGCTGCGGAACAGACCCACTGACATGCGTCGCTTTAGCCAAGAAATGTGATGGAACAGAAGATTGTGTGGATGGCAGTGATGAAACTAGCACCAGAGCTGGCTGTGCTAATGTTCTTGGTATGAATGTTCATGGTTTTAGATACACTTACAAAGTGTATGTTCTATTCTAAATCTTCTTTTCCTCCGAAAATAATACGATATGCTCAATAAGGTATAATAGCATCATAATTTAAATAGACGGACATGGATATCATCAATTCATAACCAAGTACCATTCTACTGGTTCACTATAATGACTTATTACAGAAGAATGTAGCACGTGCTAGATTGAAAAGAACCCTGAATGAAGATTATGGAAGGATATCTGAATTTTGATGTGTGACAGGCTTTTGGAGACGATGTGCAATAGGCTTGGCCGCAGTGCCAGGAAAGAATAGCGCAACATGGAAATTGAAGTAAATAAAAAGTAAACCAAAAGAATATTGGGACAATACATATCAAGAAATTAATTAATCCCCAAATCCTCGATCCCACATTCTGTTCGTTTGAGAAGGCGATGGGTTCTAACATACCTAGCGATGATACAGCAAATTCTATTAACACCTGTTTTGCAACAATAGGGGACACGCTGGCACAGAATCTGAATGCATAATCGACCCCTACAGGTAACAACCTTGATACCATACATGTCTTTACCCATGCGTACCTTGAAGATGACTTGTAATGCCCATAATAATGGAAACAGCCCTTGGGCTGTTTCAGGTATCAATGCAAGAGTTCATGTACTCGCTATCTCCCCCTGCAGGGGTGTATTAAAACTGCTCGTTTGTTCAGCCACAGGGCCCAGGTCAGTGAGTAAACAGGTCGCTTGCTCACTTTGTGCTTGCTTTTTGATAGACCTGTTTGTTTGCACCATGGGTTCAAATATGACAGGAGAAGGTTTTCTCATACCCCAAACTGCAGTGCCCCTAGGGGCCAGACTAAGGACTTGGGCATGGATTTAGAGGAAGGTGACCCAGATCCACCACTCGTGAACCTTTGTCTATATATCTATTTATTTGTATTCATATACTAACTGATATATTTGGGGACACTGAGCATGGATTCACTGTGGGATACAACGATGCAAAGAGTCAGCTTCATTTTTTATCTGAGAAATCATAGAATTAGTATTCTCAGTGTTTCTGGATTATCGTTTCAGACTCAAAACTACAATGTGAATTTGCTGCTGGAACAACATGCCAGTACAGTCAGTTGGACGACGACGATTTTGATTGGTTGGTGGCACAACCACCAACGACATCCACTAACACAGGACCACACTATGACCATACTTCACTAGGAACAAGTGGTAAACACAGAGAAATCTCTTGTGCATGTATATAAGGTTTTAAGGTTTGAAATTATGTTTATTTCAATCATTGTTTATATCATTTCTTGACAGACATTGACAATTAGTGTCATCCAACTTCTCATACAGTCTAAGGATAATTCTGCTGTGAACAAATTTGCTTTTACAGGTTTCAACTGTGTTCATTTTCTTTCGGCATTGAAATGTGCATGACCTCTTCTCATTGTTCAGGGTATGTTCTCCTGGCTGAGGCAAGCGGTCGACAATGGGGTGATAAGGCCAGGCTTGTCTCACCCTTAGTGATGGTGCCTGAGATACAATGTCTTCACTTCTACTACCACATGGCAGGGACTGATGTTGGTTCTCTTACGGTAATACATGGCTTCAGAAAATAAATGGACACGTGCTAATACCATAAGGCCTTGCATATGGTGTGGCTTATTTGTGCAGATGGACTCTTGGTCTGCCTATAGATAGGTTTGGGAAAATTTCTTTGAAAAATTTCCAAAAGACTCCCCCAGCCCCCTCCCCCCACATTGGTAAATATGGCTTTGCTCAAGATGCTCATATATTTTGGAATTTTGAAAATCTATCGATTAGAACAGAAGTTATGTCACTTTAGATTTTACCCACAAAGTCTGGGTGCTAATTATATGCAGGGAGCATCTTATATATGCGGGGTGATATGCTGATCAATTTAAGTTTGTTGCTGTGCTCCAACATTTTCTGGTGTTTATACCATATAAGCTTTGATTCGTTTATTTGCCCATGCTGTAAAATATTGAAATATTAAAAAATAAGCAATATGGGATATCTAGGTTTCATAATTAATGTTCTAAATGCATTATGGTATGAAGAAATTGTAAAAATAAACAACATTATTACAATATTACTACATTACTCTGTTTTAAAAATAATTTTAAGAAATAAATAAATAACTTATTGCTGTGATGCAGTTTACATGTTTTATAACCTGTTTCTAGCTGGCCTTTCTTTTCTCAAATCCAGATCCTAATTGTCCTCTCTAGCGGCCGGGAGAATCCACTATGGTTCAGAAGTGGTAACCAGGGAAACCTGTGGAAAAAGTCCCAATTATCTTTACCTATTGGTACCACACAAGTAACCTTTGAAGCCCAACGCGGCCCTGGATACCAGGGTGATATCAGCCTGGATGATATCAGTGCAACAAAAGGAGAATGCACAAGAACAGGTACAACCCCATCCAAGGCTGCGGCCCATAAGGAATTGAGTAAAATAAGAAATCAGGATGAAATAAAAAGTAAATTTTCACTTTTTCATCTAGATGGACCATCCACTTCCAATTTGGCTGGATATCATAGATTATTTCATAAGTGAAATAACTTATGTCAGGAGACCCCACCGAAACAGAAATAATGTCTTATTTCACATCATACCATTTCACGATATTTCGAATTAAAATAATAGCAACATACTGAAATAAGCCTATTTCAAAATGAAGCCTATTTCAAAATGAAATAAAGTTCATTGGTCGCAAAACAGATCTGTTAAAAGTTGTACAAATAATTGATAAGGGCATTTTCTCCTAATGACCTTGGTCTCTATTTTCAACACAAAGAACATCAAACTGTTTTCAATTATGGACAATTGGTCATGGCTTTTATTCAAATGAACTAATGAAACAAGGTTGATTTGACACAGGGTGTGAAGAAGGGGAGTTTGAATGCACCAACAAAAACTGTCAGCCCCAAAATGTTGTGTGTAATGGAAAAACAGAGTGCGGGGACTACTCTGATGAGATGAATTGCAGTATGTATTTTGTTCTTACTTTTACAATTGCAACATTCCTTTGTATATTTTAATAGCTTAATCATGAAAGCTGTATTTGAAAGCAATGCTATAATTATCTGACAAAATAGATCTGGAAATGTGTATGAGTTGGATCTATCCATTATATAAGGATGATTCCCTTCTTATTTACTCACCCATATATGTTATGAAAAGCATTTCAAAAAGAGATTCAAAAGATCAGTGGAAAATAGTTTTGATTATCATAATCATAGTCTCTTTTTCTTATCAGCCTGTACAGAAAAGCAGTTCAAGTGCACCATGGGGATGTGTGTCCAGAATTATGAAAGGTGTGATGGTACCTCACAGTGTCCTGACGACTCGGATGAATTAAGCTGCAGCACATGTATGTTATACATTGGTATAAAACAGAATATGGGTATAAAAATCATCGGTATAAAACAGAATATGGGTATAAAAATCATCGGTATAAAACAGAATATGGGTATAAAAATCATCGGTATAAAACAGAATATGGGTATAAAGATCATGCAATTATGGGTGAAATCATTAACCACCAATTGAAAATCATAACCGTATTTACACAACTTCATACCTTTTATTTTCTTAGTGTGCTCCAATGGCCGACATAAATGTGACAATGGAAACTGCATACAGAAAGAATGGTTATGTGATGGAAAGGATGACTGTGGTGATAATTCTGATGAAACAAGCTGTCGTAAGTAATATTTATAAACAGAACGTCTTGTTTCAAAGAATGATCACCTTCTCTACAGCTACAGAATAATGCCATATTATCAAAACTGATTATGATGCTTAACATTACATTACTTCTACAAAAGAAGGAAAAATATTAAAGATTCTAGAATTGTATCATTTAAGAGTCTATCATTCAAAATACTGTTTTAATTGGTTCCTTTCTGCAAACAGCCACCTGTGCAAGCGGCATGTTCCAATGTGCGGATTCTACATGTATTGCTGTTAGCAAGAAGTGCGATGGTACTGGTGACTGCTCTATGCACACAGATGAACAAGGATGTTGTAAGTAATACATAAAATGTAGTGGCCCAACCATTAAACAACATCCCATTAGCTAAGTGTTAGACCATCCTCATTGGGCTGGAGAACTTGGGTTAGACTCCTGGTTGGGATAGGGACTTTTCCATGCACACCGCTACACTGTATCCCAGTGAACTTGGTTGCTATATGGGCTTAGATTGTTGAATTTCTACTAAGGGACTGAGGTCTCGGACCTTGTAGAAACAGCATGGTGGGAGTAGTGTAGTGACGCCACAATGAGCCGCATAGGTAGTTGTGTTGTGAGTTGGTTAATCACCGTCCCAGTAACTCAGTAGTAGAGCATCTGCTTTGGAGTTGAAAGACCCAGGTTCGAATCCCAGTTTGGATATGGACTATTCCATACCGACCATTACAAAAGAATTGTTTCCAGCAGAAATTTCTGTATTGTACCCAACCCGAAAAGATCTATGTGTATGTCTGCTTTTTTTTGTAATTTGGATAATCATTGCTATCGTATCAAATTAAAATTGAATTAGATATAACTTTACCTTATACAGATACAAAGGAGACAGATGATACATTGACAATAACTAAAGGGACAATAAGTGGGGTGTTGTGTGCCGAGAACCTCCCTGATACAAGTTTTGTGAACAATGAACTTTGTCGACAAGTTGGCTTCGGGTGAGTAAACATTGATTTAACTTCATTTATGTAAGAGTTCATTATTTAGTGCAGGAATCCTATTGATTCATCTATTATCTATCTCTAAACCTGTATTGGTTTATACAGGTGTTATCTGATTAGTATTTTTCTTTTTGTGGAGAGAACACTAACTGCTTCGAATCCTTTTATTGGTCATTGTTCCCTGGGCAAATCCTTCTGTCATGTTGCCATTAGCAGGAACAATTCTTTTGTTGAGGATTTCAGTCAAAAATACAGAATTCAATTCACATTAATCAAATACTTGGTCACCAATTCATATTGATTGATTATATCATACTTAGGTCATATGTAACTCGAGGTACGATAACTAAGGCAAGTGCAAAGTACTACAAAGTGAAAACTAATGTTGTTTTGGATGGTTCCCAGTCTCTGCTCAATGGGTTTGAAACAAGGTAGGTTTTGCACTTGGCAGAGGTAACAATTTGATGTTATATTTTCATGTATAGTTTAATGAATATACTTTATGGAGCATGAGGTGTTTGTAACCCCCATAGTCAAAATCAAGATATTCTAACTACTGCTGTAAGGACAGGCCTATATCTACTTTGCAATTCAGGATTCAATTCAGATCTTTCACAGAGCTATATGTATGGTAGAAGCATAATTTATCACATTGATATTGGTTTATTATTAATCTATCCATAATTGATGTATAACCCCTAACAAATACAAAATATTGTGAATAATGTTTAAACAACATTTTACTGAGAATGATCTGAAATTAAAGTATGGACACTTTTATGACAGTGACACCTGTTCTGGCAACAATGTTCTGACAGTAACTTGCATGCCCAAAGGTAAGTGTGCTAAAAATGTGAATCTCTGAATGTGGAAATAAACAGATAACACGCAGATGTGTACTGTCAACTTTGAAACAGAGCTTATCCAGATTTTCAAAAAGAGTATTAGTTACCCAATGTAGTTAATTCATAAAAAAAAAGACTAAAGGTTTGGTTCCAATGCATTAATCTGGTCTGTTTTGTAATCCGTCCGACTCTCATATAATTATATCAAATGTATGGAAAAAATGTTGCATTAGCCAAAAATGGACCTGACCAATATAAATTGCCTTAAGTAAATGTAATTGCATTTCCTCATTTATGTATATCTCTCTTTAGCATGTGGACAATCCCTGATGGCAGCAAATCAGATTGTAAATGGAAATAATGCATTACTGGGAGAATGGCCATGGGTAGCAGGTCTGTTCAGGAAAGACGCTAATGGTGGTTCCAACTTTAGGTGTGGTTCTACTATCATTACAGAACAGCATGTTATGACAGCTGCCCATTGCATTGGGTAAGTGTAATTTAGTGAACTTATATATCTTCTGAATTACATCGTTCCTTTGAGTTCTTTGGCAAGTTATAGGCTAGTTTCTTTTGGTACCCTCATGTCTCCATTAGTGTCAATTCCACAATTTTGATAGCTATTGGTAAAAATCCCAATTGGCGGTTTAGTGCTCCCATTTTGGTCTGGCGCATTCTATGGACTCCCTGAGCTCATAGACAACTCATAGAATCCTAGGCTTGTGGCATACTGGGCATTATCTTACTGTAGGGCTGATAATATTTAAATGAAACAATCCTTGTCTACCATGAGCTCAGTAAGGCTAATTCAATACAACATACCAAACAACAGAAAATGTGGAGGCATAGGACGGAAAGTGGGAGTTGTTGAAATTACAAGGATGACACCTACAAACCTGAAATATTTAATTTTGAGCTCTGAATAAAATTCTAAATTTTAAATAAATACATATTTATATAAATTCAATTTTCAAAGTAAACAAAAAATTCTTTCATTTCCATTATTTAAAGTGGAGATCAGAACTCCCCACAGTTATTTGAAGTACTTGTTGGGAGTATCGACAAAACAAACCGAGCATCCCCAGCCCAGGTTCGTCAGGTCCTGGAGGTGTATATCCCGCCTGAATACTCTGTCTACTACCGGGGATCTGACCTGGCCATATTAGAGCTGGATAGAAAATTGGTGTTGGGGGATTATATAAAACCTGTCTGTCTACCTGAGAGCGATGAAGTCTTTGGGCCAGCTTCGGATGTCTACAGTGCAGGATGGGGCAAGACTGAAATGGATCAGAGTAAGTATTTGAACATTATTTTTATTCTTTCGATCTAAAACTACTGTCAGGAGCTCTCGACGAAATGTACTTGTACTTAGCAACTTGGTAATTACTTAAATACTTTCTAAGGTTTACATAAGACTGTGTGACTACAATAAGCTGAATATTTTACTCCTATCTTATTTACAGCTTCCAATGTTCTGAAAGAGGCAAAACAACAAATATTGGATTTTGTTTTGTGCGATGAGAAATATTCATTCAATCTCAACACAAAGTCTATTTGTGCAGGGTATCGCTCAGGGTTTATAACAAACTGCCAGGTAAAGTATTCTTGGGGATTTTTTTTAGAAGAATGCATAATATTACTTACATTTTATATGTTAATATTATAAGGCACATGATAGCATTATATATCTTTTCCAGTGTTCATATCATAAGCCAAACCAAAAGACAAAAGTATACAATATTATATCATTTGAAAATGAATCTGAATCAATGACAGAACTATCAAATTTTGTAGTTTTTTTTATTTCTGCATAGGGAGACAGTGGAGGTCCATTGATGGCTAGAGGATCTGATGGTAGGTGGAGTATAATAGGAACATACAGCTTTGGTCAGACACAGACCGGGGGTACATGTAAAACTCCAGAGAAACCATCAGTCTTTACTAAAATCCAAGATTTCCTGCATTGGATCCAGTCTCAAACACGTGAGTGATCTTTTAAAAGATAATTGTAAAAAAATTCCAGTGTGATTAGATTAAGTTGACTGCCGATTTAACACTATATGTAGGGGGGTGGCACCCAAATGGAAAGACGGACTTTTTAATAAAATGATAATTTAATTTTGACTTGAAAATAGAAAATATTTCAGGTTATGGTATGTCCTCGGCACAACTGGTCACAGTTATAATCAGCATTTTGTAGTATCTCATATGAGATATACTTTTTGTAACTTCCAAAGTTTTACCATAACATTTTCACATTATATCTTAACAGAATGTGCATTTGACTGTGGAAATGGTGAGTGTCTCTATAACAATGCACTAAAGTGTGATGGTGTGATCGACTGCAGTAACAGACGGGATGAGACCACTGATGCTGGCTGTAGTAAGTTATTTTCTTCTTAATAAGTGTGTACTAAAGATTAAAAAATGGATATTTAAGATAGAAGGCGTAATTACTCAAAAATAAAATTCAAAAATGATGATGTCAAAATTGTATTTCTACCATTGCTACCACTTTATTTATATAGAGCTGTATAAGTGATGGGACTATATACAGCCATGTATATATATATATATATATATATATATATATATATATATAATATATATATATATATATATATATATATAAATATATATATATATATATATAATTAATATGTGACACGGAGCCCTGGAACTATTTCCTCAAATTGATAATTAATATTACCGGTACAACCAAAGCGAACATCATCAACTTATTGAAGGTAATCTTGATTGTATTTTCATTATTTCAGCTCCTACCATAGAATGTGATTTCTCTGATTCATACCGCTGTGGGTATACTCCTTTGGACATTGGAGGTCTGGAGCATCGTCAGGGAATGGCCACCATCACCGGCAACAGAGGTCCCATAACAGACCATACCCAGGGAACCCCTGCAGGTGGGCTAATGATATTCCATTGTTCAGACATATCTCATATTTCTATGATACAAGATTTACAGATGATGAAAAGATTAAACAATACCTTTGTTATACTCAGACAATCTGAAGATGAATATTAACTTTTAATCCCTTTCAAACAATAGTGTTATATTGTTTCCATTCTAGGCTTTTACCTATATGGAGTTGGGACCCGATCGGCTATGATGGCACCAGTCTATGACAGGAATTCAGCACACTGCCTTGGTTTCTACAGCCAGAGACGTGGAGCGGGGACATCAGCACGCCTACGCGTTTATGTAACTCAAACCTTTGACAGTAATGCTCCATGGACGCTAGATCTAACATCGGTACCGGCAGATGACAAAAAATATGACAAAACTGGGAGTGAATATACAGGCTGGTTAAGACATCTAGTTGATATCCCTGCTGGACAACATCTTATCGTTTTTGATATAGTCTCTGGAGACGAGGAGACTGGTATTGGAATTGATGATGTAACACTAACAGCAGGAGCATGCAGTAGTGTAGGTAAGTCATTCAAACTGAGCATTTTAGTCAAGTGTTTGCAGGTGAAAGATTAAAAAAGAAGAATATTGACAGGAGCTGAATTATTTGAATATCATGTTATCATACTCAAAATTACTATGTCAAAGGGTAGAAAAATGTGTTTAGAATCTATTTATAATAGCCTTATTCCTTATATTCTACCTAAAGTATTTATGTCATGTTGCTTCTTTTCCATAAAGGTTTATGTTAGAAACAGAGAAAAGATTCATCTTAATTCAATGAGTGTTGCTTTGAATAAGGTGTCTACCCTCTGAGCCCAATTTCCTGACCGCACATCATTCCTTTATTGACAAGACAAATGCTCATAATGAATCATTCACATTACAGTATGTCCAGCTGACCATGTGTCCTGTGATGTACCTGCTGGCATTGACCCCCACAGTACCTGTATCCCTAACGCCCCAGGCAGGTGTAACTATGTGGAGAACTGCCCTATCAGTGCCACAGATGAAACAGGATGTACTCAAACAGGTATGCCTATGCAGACTCTCTTATAACCTCATGTAAACCTCTCATGTGTACACAGTAAGAAATGTGTTCAGCTTTTAAACGCTTTCTTGTAACATTTTGTGAAACAAGTTTTGGGCAAAACACTTAACACTTTTGCACAAAGCATTTGAAATCTAACATGTTTAGAATAAAATACAATTTGTTTAAAAGCGATGAAACACTTCTGAGAATAAAGTGTTAAGAACATAATCATTATACATTTTAATCTAAATCTAATATTCTAATATTCAAAACCCAGCACTTAAACACAACAATTCAGTACCTCACAAACCGATGAGATACACCATGTAATTTCCATACCTTTTCTAAACATTTGGGGTTTCTACCAATGTACAGTCATACAGTACTGTAACACATCAGTATTTATAAAACCATAGCGATGCCAGTTTAACCCTTTAAGGGCAGAGCAAAAATTGTTGCCCTGGCCATGGGGACGGCCTCTGAAAAAAGTATAGTTCCTAGAGGACGAGCCTATTTTCAATTCCTATACTAATCCTATATAATGGGCGTCGACTATAGTCGACGCTAGGCACGCCATGGTGTCGACTATAGTCAACGCTAGCCCTCAACCAGTTTGTACTTAAGAATTGATGATAAATGAACAGTTTTTTTATACTCTGACTACAGATTGCTTCTTTTCTTTCTCTAGACCTGCAGAACTATATGTGCACACTGGACAATTATGGGGAGTGTGGTATAATTCAGCACCATGCGCACTCTACAGTGCCCGATGATCATGATTTCCGCTTGGTAGCAGCTAGCCCATCAGCCATTAACCAGCCTCCGAATGATGCTAACACACCGACAGCTAGTGGAGGTTGGAGACATCATTCTTCACATTGACCCATCTATGACAAGCTAGATTTTGTGTTGTGGTTCAGAATTAAATGAATTATATATTAACCATTGCATATTTGATGTGCCATGACATGGAAAATACATTTACATATGATGTTGATTTGCCTGTTGACAACAGGAAAAAATCATGTGTTATTTTTATGAACTTCCACCGTAAAGTGACTGTGCTTATCTACTTTTGTATGCCAACCTATGATTCAACCTGTGCTAGAGTGGGGCCGGAACTAATTAGAGATTTGGTTGTTTTCAAAGGCCTATTGTACACAAAATGGTCATTATCACTGTTTTAGGCTGCGGTCGTGGCAAATTAAAATTATTCATATGAACATTTTTTACTTATAGGACACCTGCTGGTGATGGATACACGACTTCAGGCAGGTGAACTCGCCATTATTACCATTAAGCTCGGAGACAATCGAAATGAAAACGGCTGTTTTAGATTTAAATACTGGATGGAGAGTGAAGGCTCACTAAGGGTAAGTCTATTTACTAAAGTGTATATAATTTATACAACCAACAAAAAAGTATTAGGAAAGCTATTCTGATTATATTTAAAATTATTTCAAGATCAAATTGATATATGAATTATTTTCTAATGTCACTTTCAATAGAGTCCTTCTCTAGATTCCTAAGCGAATTTCCATTTATGATTATAGGTCAACAAAGATGATGATAACAATAATGAACCTTGGAGAGCAACAAATGTGCGCTCTGCTGCATGGATTGAAGTTCAGATCGTTGTTGAGCCACATGAACAACTAATATCTCTCACTGGTATCATTGGGGCATCACCGTCCACCAGAAGCTTCATTGCTGTTGATGATTTCAGCTTTTCTGGAGAGACCTGTCCTAAACCAAGTGAGTGTCTATTTTGTTAGACACATTTGATTGTGGTAAATATCGAATAGTGTATACTTCTAAAGTGGTCAATCTTAGAATAGGAGGAGACTGATTTTCACAGGCGGGATTTCTCCTTCAACCACATGAAAATTCATTAAAAAGTTATTAGTTATTCTGATCTATCTAACCTTGAGAAAAAATATCATATGTTTGATTTCAGGCTGCAGTGGTGGTAAGATCACCTGCAGTAATGGCTTATGCATTGACCCAATACAGTACTGCAATGGAATCCTTGAGTGTGCAGATGATGAACCAGACGGCTGCGGTAGGTCTATCTATCATATACCTATTGTATACATATGTCTGATGTCTCGATGTTTTTAAACAATTCTTTTAAATCATCACTCTCATTGAAAGTATTACTGAAGTTACCTGAAACATATAGCAAATATAAATCTTGAGTCAATCTGCATTCAAAGTCAAAGAGAGGTACAAAACAAGAGGTACAGAAGAAGTGGGCAATATTTCCTTTCCAAACTCCTTCATTGTTCTTTTACTCCCTGGCTCATGTTGATGATTTTAAATCTTGTGTTGTAAACATCATTAATTTGCCTTTTGTCAACACTTGTATTCTGCTTTTACAGATTGTATGCCTGGATTTTTCCAATGTAAGTACAGCCGAGGCTGTATACCCATGAGTCAGAAATGTGATGGAACGGCTCAGTGTCAAGACATCTCAGACGAACTGGACTGCAGTAGGTTGACCTAACTAATTGTAAACTCTGTGTTTCTAATGGAATATTCAGAAGAGGGTGTCTTTCTTTCATGAGATATGTCAAATGGATGTGTTTTCTTTTTTTTTAAAAAGGGGAGAAAAGAAAAAGTAACAAAAAAAACATCAATTTCCTGACTGCATAATGGTATCATGAAAATGATATGTATGGGTTGTTTTCAGTTGGCATCACAAATAAATTTCTTGACCAATTGACATAGGGTCACAACATACATTTCCTCCAGGGAACGGTATACATATTTATCATAATTCAATTTCAGCATGTCAACTTTTGTTTCAATGATATATCTTTTGTGTATACTCATGAAAAAGGACTGAATTTAATTTCATGTGTTCTTTTTGAAATTGGAATTAGGCCTACACTTATGTTTATTCTATGTTCTTATTAAAATATAACACTTCTTTTGCATTGATTACAGCCTGTAGTGGTGGCTTTAGATGTATGGTTGGCCTCTGCATAGATCATCAAATGAAATGCAATGGTGCCCGAAACTGTCCGTTTTCAATGTCCGATGAGAAGGATTGTGGTAGGTGCAGTTTTGACATTTCAGCTAAATCAAGTGTTGCAGCCTCTCTTCATAACTGTATTGTATATGCCTAGTACTTTGTCTTGAATCTTAGATTAAAGATAATTGGCTAGCATTATAAATGTGTCAACAATGATTATTTATTGGATGGTGGAGGCATGATGTCTAATAATCGCTGAATGTAGGTGAATAGAAAATGATATCTGCATCGCACCATTGTCAAAATGAACTGTTGTGGCAAGTTGCAAAGTCCTGAATATACCTTAATGTGAACATTGACAGAAAATTGGGATAATGGAATTAGGTAAGGGTATGCATACATGATATATCTGATGCATTTGTTACCAATATCTTTCAGAACTTGCTAATCTGTGATGCACTACAATTTAATGTTAAACTCACAAAATGCCTTTTGTTGTCTGGTTGGTATTCATAATTCCGGCTTGCTTATCTTCAATTGGCAGTTTTTATGGGGGGCCGTGCCCTGCTGTGGAGCTATGTCATCATAGAGAACGGCCCCACATTCTTTACATTGGGGTTTTGGTGAAAAATTAAGAAAAGGTTTGAGCTGAAATGTGAAGGCAGTAATTGGAATGCGTCTAATAGGAGAGTACTGTGAGAAAGTTAAACATTTTTTAATGTACAATTTTCAGGAATTGTTAAAATTTGATGATTAAAGTATAGAAAAGTAGAGGTTTGTTAAAGGTGTCCAATTTGTCCATAGAGCTCTGTAGTAAATCGACTTTTTGTTACTGCATGTAGGAATGTCATTTTAAGTTAGACGTTAGGACATGCCACCAGCAGCATGTCTGAGAAATTTCATCTTCTTTGCATGAATAGTTTCAGAGATATTCACATTTTTGTATTTGATTTTACGCCCTTACCATAAAGTTGTTTGTTGCAGGAACTAGTAATTGTACTTACCTTGTAAGATATGTTGTAGGTTGTAGAAGGAGCAGGGAATTTGTGTGTGATTTTTTTTAGAATGTGTTTGCTAGATATATATATGTAGAAATGATAAGAAAAGCAAGAGGAAAAGGTTAGGTTTTGATGTTCAAAGTTGATGTGAATTGAAACGTGATTGATAAAGTTAGGCCAGGTGCTATGACATCAGTGCAGTAGACCAGAGTTGCATTTCCTTATATGGTAAGGCAGGTTGGGATGGGGGTAGGAGTCTGGTCTCTAGCATACATTAACTTGTGGGACTATCCATACATGGTCATAGATGAGATTCCTGAAAGATTCATACGCCTAAATGGTGGTCTGAATGAATCTTTCATGTCTACTTTTTGATAAAGCAAAAAGTCATATATATGAATGTGATAGAATATTAGAAATATGTATGGTTTGATAGAAATGAAGGAACTTACATTTAAAGTGTTTGTGATCAAAGCAGAAGATAACAGTTGAGAGAACTATTTTCCTAGAAGTAATACTGGCTGGTTTGGCCTTGGAAGACCAGGGAAAGCTATGACTGATGTTTGATTGGTCTATACACATATAATTACCTACTTGTCACATCCAACACCACTTTCAGACCTCACTAAGGGTGTATTGCATCATGCTACAGCAGTAGATGATGCAATACACCCTTAGTATGCTACAGGATAAGATTTGAATGTATTGAGTTCCTTGATGGGCCCCCAGACGTAAAACTAAACAAACAAACAAGAGTAGATTGATGTTAAGATATCAGTATTTATAACCCCATTTTCCATGCTCTCTTGTTCCACGCCCCCCCCCCATACTGGTAACTGGTTACCATTTGAACTGCTCTCACTTAAAATTGCTGTCTAGTTTATATGTTATGACTCTACTTTTAGCTGAAACATCCTGCACACCTAACCATAAGTGTGATGAAGGTGGTTGTTTCCCTGTCGCAGAGCGATGTAATGGAATAGCATACTGCAGTGATGCTAGCGATGAACGTGATTGTAAAGGTTAGTACTAGTTGACACATTCAACATGAAACGTCATTACAAAATCATAATCTTTAAACATTAAAATCAATACCTCAAACAAATTAATTAACATTCACAATTATTCCCTCATGATAGGATCATGGGGCAATAACATTCTATCTGCAATAGTTCAATTATTATCAGATCTTGAAATCCTTGCCTCAGAATAGGACTTTTCCTATTGAGAGAGTAAATAGTTGTGACTTGTGACTTTTAACCCACAGCTATTGGAGGCATTTGAGGAGCTTTCTCTCATAGCTGAAGGTTTCCGTTCTGTTCCATATTTGCCCAACATCATTTCTTTTTAATTTTTACTTGTTCTGAAAGGCATGGAATAGGTTTCTTCCACTTCTGGTCCAATCTTTTGTCTCAAAAGATATACATATAGAATCACTCATGACTTGTGACCCACTTGTGACTTGCATGTTATGAGTCATAAGTGGATCAAAACAGTTATGATGTGATCTCTGATGAGGAACAGCAAAAACAAATCACATCACAACTACACTCATAATCCATGTAAAGAAAGGTCATCAAGGGCAGTTAGATGAGGAACGCAAAGTGTTGCAGGTTACATCTGTTTGCACGCACCTGGAGGTGTCACAATTGATTTTTGAAACTATAGTGTCTTGTGTCACTTTATTTTATAATGCTCACATAATGTTGTTATAGAATATAACGTAATAGAACAATACACTCTTAATAAATCAAAGTTTACAAGAGACATCAACCTCTCATGTTGTGCATCTTATAGACTACTAGTCTGCTGGACCTCATCAGCTGAATATTTTTCTTAAGAATTTGCAGGGTGACCTCTACAAGCTAACTACATAATTGTTTTGTTATTTCTTGATTATTTCAGATGGCGATGGACTGCCACGTAAGTCTGATTAAACCAATAAACTTACTGTTGATAAAGCATAAGTTATAGCAATTTAGAGGAAGGGACTTTTTGAGAAAAAGAATAAAGTTTAGTCACAGGTTTTGAATACTCCTGCCCGTTATGGTGGTTTGTTGCTGGTGAACAATGTTCATCTACTAGAGCTTTTCGACACTATGCATATTGCTATTTTTGGGGTCTCCATCAATAGAGTTGTGCTCTTTTAAATTATCGTTACAGTATGTAAGGCATACGAATTCAGATGTGCAGACAATAGCAAGTGTGTACCCAATGATGTGAAATGCGATGGTTGGGTAAACTGTGATGACAACTCAGATGAAGCGAACTGTGGTAAGAAACCTGTATAATATGCACTGTTACCTTTAAATCTACTATAAGTTTGTGCCCTAGGGCTCAAACGTGGAGCCATAACTAGATCTAACACAATTTCCCAATAAATAAAAACAAAATATTAGATAGATCTGTGCAAATGGAAACATGGTGTGATAATCAGCACTACTGTCATAAGATATTGAATATTCTGATATTAAAAGTCAAATTGATACACTATTCATATGGCTCCATTTTCTATTCATTCTCAGCTTAACCTAATGTCATATTATGTTTTCTTATGTATTCCCTATAGACTGCCAGTCCGATCACAGGTTCTACTGCAACAGTACTGGAGCGACATGTATGCCAGCCTCTACAAGATGTAACAACATAAATGAATGTGATACAGATGTCGATGAGGGAGGATGTGGGAGTAACATCGAGAGGTGTGCTGGTAATCCTCCAAGCTGTGGTAAGTAGATAATAAAAAATATGAATTTAAACCTCATTTAATTTGTAAGAAAAAGAACTGCTTATGGTCTGAATTACATGAAATGTCGTAGAAATGTCTGAATGACATGAAATGTCCTAGAAAGTAAGTCAATAAGCTATGAGACCACACATTATTGAAGTATGCAATTAAAGGGTAAATTCCACTCAGGCAATGTTTACAAAGGGATTGTATAGGTGGCTCAAATCATTTTAAGGAGGAATGCATAGGGAGGCCACTGGTCTACCTTCAAGAGACCATCTAGCTACCTGAGTAAACCACCTAGTGAGTCTCAATATCATGCAGTCAAGTGCAAGGGGATGCTTCATGGCTTGTCCTCTTCTTCCCGCCTCCTTCCATACCATAACTCCAACAATATCCCTTACTCTAACTTTACCACACACCTACCCCAACCCTGACCCGGCCCCAACCCTAACACTAACCCAACCCTAAACCTAATCATAATCCTGTCCTTACCTTAACCCAAGCCCTTATAATATAGGTTAGGGTTCCTTATTTTTCCCCTTTCCTATCTCCCCTCCTCCTTCTTTTTCCTTTTCCCCTCTCCTTCCCCTTCTTTTCCCTTCCCCTTTCTTCTTTCCCTTTTCACTCCCCTTCCCCTTTCCCTTCTCTTCTATCCCTTCTTCCCTTTCTCTCCCTTTTCCTTCCTCCCCTCCTTATTTTTCTTTCCCTTTCCTCCTCCCCCTCCTCATACAACTCCCTTTTCTGCTTTACTCCCACCCTCTCTGTTTCCCCTTTTAAATCTCTACCCTGTTAATCCCTGCTTTCGATACCATGGTGACTTACTTAGTCCTCATTTCTCATGGTAAGCAGGTTGTTCTTTTAAATCGTCCCTCAGGAGATCCCCCAGTTTTCCTCAACAGATGGGAGAGTATGAAAGCGTGAGGAGATAGGGAAGGAGGGAAACAAGATGGAGGGGGAAAGGAGACAAATGAAGGGAGAGGAGGCAGAAGAGGAAATTAATTCAGGGGTAAGGGAGAGAAAAGGGCATGAAGGAGGGACAAGGGCAGGATCATTTCCTGGTAAGCTAGGGCATTTTCATTCAAAGCATCCCCAGTCTAATGAAAGCAGAGGGCAGAGGTGGGAAGAGAAGAGAGGTACACTGTGAAAAATAACTGTTGACTCTATGAGGGATCCTTGTAAAACTGAGCAGTGAACCACCATATTTAAATAACGACATCTCTGTGAAAAATAACGAAGGATCTCCGTCAAATTTGGAACATAAGCTGATTTTTTATTTCAACAACATTTTTTTGCAGTGTAGGGAGTGATGGGGGAATATATAAGTGGGGGAAGGGGTTGCAAAAAGAGATACATTTTCAGAGGACATTTTCAGAGTAGGAGGGGAGAAGCAAGGATGTAAGCTCGGGGTGGGGTATAAGCAAAGGGAGGGATGCCAGAAGATATGGAGGCATGCGGAAGGAAGGAGAGGCGAAAAGATGAAGATAACAGAAGGGAGGAGGGGGGGAAATGGAGGATAACTCATCCATCACTTACAAGGTGATTACAAGGGTTTCCTCCCAGAAATTCCACTAGGGGACTGAAGGTCTCTTACCTAATGCACATTTCAAAGAAGAAAATCTTTATAGGGGAAGAAGGAGAACATGAAAAGAGGTGGGAAGGGGCAGTGAAGTTTGAAGCAGCTGAAAAGGGAGATGGGGGTGGGGGAAAGGACCTTGAGCAGGGCAGGTTATTTTCTTCTGAGGATTTTTACTTGCGATTTGACCGTAACTATGCCAAGAGGAAAGAAACCACATGTCACATTAATGGAGCATAAAAAATTATAAAAGGGGGTGGGTGGGCAACTACATGAGGTAATATGTAACAGATGCATGTGCATGACTTCATGATATGATGGGATAATGCAACCATGGGACACATGGATGAAGTGAGAGAATCAATTAGGTTCAATGTAACCCTAGCCCTGACCCTCATCTAATGTTAACCCAAACCCTAACCTAATGGCTAGTGTTGGGGTAAAGGTTAGGGTTATGATTAGGTTTATGATTGGGTTAGTGTTATGGTTAGGGTTGGGGTTGGGCTAAGGGTTAGGGTTGGGGTTGAGTGTGGGTTAAGGTTAGAGATAGGGTCATGGTTAGGGTAAGGTTAGTGTTAGGGTTAGGGTTAATGTTAAGCTTGTAGGTAGGCTTGGAGTTAGGGTAAGAGGTAGGGCTAGGGAAACCCTGTGAACTGAGGCAAAGAGGAAAGGGAGGAGGAAAGGGGGAAGAAGACAAGAAAAGGAGAAGAAAGGAGGTGGGGAGAGAGGAAAGGGGATATTTAACATAAGGAGGGAAGGAAAGGTAGGAAGGAAAGAATTGGAGGGGAAGGAGGAGAGGGGGGGAAGGAGAAGAGGGAGAATAGGAGCAGAAGAAATTAGAAAGAAGGAGGAGGGGAAGGGAGGGGGTGCGGAACAAGAGGACAAGCCAAAGTACTTAAATAATGTTTTGTTTTCATGGTAAGCATGTCTTTTCCCATGAAGCATCCCCTGTGGGTATTGGTGGAGTCGCCCAAGCTTCATGGGGCAAGAGAAAAATACTGTTTCCTAAATATTCTAAGAGAAGCAAATTCTCTAGTGGAGTATTTTCTGACATTTTCAAGGTTTTAAGCCCCACTAAATCAGCCCGCACCATTGTCCCTCTTGAGGAAGTCTCTACACATGTATCCTAGGGATGCAGTTTTGCACATATTTCACATGTATGTTCAGTGGACATGAAATGATCTTTGCTTTCTTAAGCTTAAGGCGGCACTTTGCCTATAAAATAATAATGACTGCATGTGTTTTATTTCTCTTCCACACTCTCCTTCCTCAGACTGTGGATCTATAAGTCAAGCTACAAACCAAATAGCAGGTGGAACACTGGCCGAACCTTGGCCATGGTCCTGTGCTCTCTACTACCATGGAACTTTCAACTGTGGCTGTGTGATGATTAGTGACAGATGGGTGATAACAGCAGCGCATTGTTTTGTAAGGGTCTTTTTGATGAATTTTGATATTTTCTACTACACAGTCTAAATCAATAATGGGTCCAGGTGCACATGTATAGGGGAGTAACCTAGCAGAGAAAAGTTGGTATGGCTTAGTTAAAGTGACGGAATGAATTGATATCATCTTGCAAGGGAGGACAAATTCTTGAATAAGACAACAGGAGAGCTGTGACAATGCATTAGGGAGACCTCCAATGACAACAGTAGACTGATTGAAAAGAATTGTACTTATCCCCGATGTATTATTTGCAGATGTATGATATTTGTTTGCTGAGCACCACTCATAATGGTCTAATGCTTGAAATTATGTTTAAAGTAGGTGCAGATATATAGTGAATCAAAACAGCAAACTTACACTGTTTTATTTTGTCTTTAAGTTTGATGCAAGTGGGAATGCAAGAGATCATGTGTCTGACTACCGTGTACGTGTTGGTACAACGAAAAGTATCATAACCAGTGGCGGCACTGTGTACCGAATGGAGAAGTACCTCATTCACACTGACTACAGCTATGGTGTACTGGTACAAGGGGATATAGCCATGGTGAAACTCAAATCAGCTGTGGCATTTTCCTCTACTGTTCAACCTGTGTGCATGCCAGAACCAACACAGACCTTCACGCAAAACAGCCAATGTATGATCATTGGATGGGGTTTTACTGGAACAAGTAAGTAATAATAGCATACTCCATAATCATACAATAAGGTTTGAATGTTGGCTGTTCCAACACTCTTAAGGCTATAAGCCTATGCTGAGCTTTTCAATGTAATTCAGCTAATTACTTTCATATACCGGTATTTATAGATGCCCAATCTTCTACTTCTGCAGTATAATATCACATTAGTCTCTAGTTTGACAATAATCATAGACAGAATGAAAATAAAAAAGCTGATGGTATCTAATATACCATCAGCTTCCTCGCTTTTTGTAAAGTTTCATCTTTTTTTCAATCAATAGAATGTTAAAAAATATATCAATATTTTTCTCTCTCAAATAATTCCAAGCAGTGTACCTGAATTGTCAGAAGCGTCCCAAGCCAGATTACTGAACATTTTAGAAAACTTATTCAGGTTGTAAATTTTATTTCATGTCAATATCAACTTTTTAAGTATTTTTGTTATATCAATTTAACATGAAATAATTATAGAACTAAACTGCCAGGCATACATTGTGGTCGATCCACCCCTCAATGCTGGGGATCTCCCCCAGGGTGGATTTACCACAATTTTTGAATGGTTATTTAGTTCTGTCTTTTTGATGAAAGTCATGTAAAATGCAAAGGATCCTGTTTCTCATTTCGCTTCTCTATAGTCAAATTAGTCGGTAGGTGATCACTCATATTCATTACCACCACACCACTGGAACAAATGGTTATATTGGTAAAAAATTAAATCCTAGCAGCTTTTGCTTTTTCTCATCTATAGTAGACTCATTTCTCATTTAGACTCATCCCACATGTGCTAAATGTAAAAGACCAAAACCAGCCATACTGAAATAAAAAAATTATTCCAGCATTTTAATCGTGTCAACAAGCAGTCTTAATTGTACCAACACGGTGGCTCCATCTGAAGCCATAGAGTATTCCAATGGTGGTGAATTGAATTTGGATGCCTGGCAGCAGAGCAGATACCACTCAGTGCTGCCACCAGGAGGCCTTTGCCAGAACTAGTTAGCCAAGTGGTTTCCCTTCCCACCAAAGAGGATAGATCAGCTGAAACTAAAGTCCAATGATGTGCACATAATGAGCTATATTGTGCCATAATGTGTGGGACCCTGTGGCTTGGGAAGGGGTATACAATCCTCTAAGATACACATCAGACAACACTATATCCGCTTATATACCAGCTTTAATATTAAAACAAGATACATCATTGAAAATCAATCAGGCTGGCTGATCCCGCTATTGATCAATCTGTATACATTGGCAGAAAAAATCACTTTATGTACAGTTGTATTAAAAGCAAGTATAATGAGAAATCAATAATCATTTGCAGTTTAACCTTTTGGGATATTATTTTTCCTCTCACTTTTACACTAGTCGGGCTTGTCTTGTTCGGGTAGAGATCTAATGCCCTTTGTGACAGAAGTCCCAGGATCAGGTTGTTTTCATCCTCGTCTGATTCTTGTTCACCATTTTCCTCATCACTTTGACCGTCAGTTTCCTCTCCTTCCTCCTCTTCCTCACCATTGCTATCTTTTTTTTTGTCTCCATATAGTTACCATGGCTGCACTCTTTATATGTGTACGCTACTTCATCTTTTGGTACTCCTGGGTCACCAGCAAAAAATCACCTCTCATTTTTTTTTCTAGGAGTAGTCCAACGGTTTTATCATTAGCAATGATGATTGCCATTTGGTCACTTCCAGATTTGTGTCCTTTGCTGCTTCTAAGTCCCCACTCCTTTTAGCTATTTTTATATTAAAATTCCTGTTCAGAATTGTTAAAAACATCTTCATTTACCACTAAAAGTGTGAGAGATTTGATATTCTGACATAAAGGGTATGCCATCTTTGGTTTTGTCCATCATCGCTGCTTGGACTGGAGTCCATGTGGTAGTACCTTGAAATGATTTGCAAGCTTTAGCACTTGACAACAGTGGTTAGATTACACCAAATCAACTTTGTCAGGCCCATATGGTAGCTGTAGACCTCTGAATAGAACTTCACAATATCTCCTGACATTCTCGTTGGTAGATTTTGAACTATTAGTGTTTTCATGGTCCTCTTCTTCAAATTATAACAGTTTGTCATTAAGACTACATGGAAGTAGTCTGTGTGACAGCACTGACTCTTCAACTTACCTTACATAGGTATCCAGTGTCACCATGGAGAATCCGTTCTGCTATGACATTAACTTTTCTGTGGTTGCCGGTATCTTTGACACTGTACCCAGTAGCCTTTTTGTCTTGGTTCTGCATATCAACCTTATTCTCCAATTCATTGTAGTTGACTTGTATTGTGTCCATATTTGCCTCAGCTTGAAACAGTCTGTACTCTTTGTGAGAATGGCTTCGTTCGCTGATGCTTGCCCTCCACTATCTTTATTTTGTCCTTTAATATATCTGATGTTGTGAACTGATAATCTTTTTCTTTCATCTACTTGTATGAACATTGACATATTATGACACAATATCAAAAGTATGTACTCTTTGAATAATTTCCACATCTGCTCCTTATCTCTTGTGTTCCAGGTACATTGACACCAACAGACTTAAGAGAAGCTAGTATGAGAGTGTCACCTGAAAATGAATGTAACAACTCTTGGCCCGCAACAGGAGACAGTGCGGGTTATGATATAGACATCACCAAACAGCTCTGTGCTATCTATGAGACAGCCCTAATACAGACATGTGGTGTAAGTAAAACTTTCTTTCTCTGAAATCTTTGCAACAGATACAATGTTTTTCTTTTAACTTACAGTTTTGTTTTTATAAGAAGAATGTCTAACTAATAATTATTCTTCCACTGTAAACATGAATGAAAGCATTAACCTAATCAACAGTGGTAGTTTTAAGTTTGTTCTGGATATGCCTTGCTTCTGATAAAAATTCCTTGTACTATGAAACATTATCCCCAGTTCAATTCTTGAAAATAACCTTGTGTGGCTTCTGTATCTAAGACATTTGAACATGTAAATGATAGAATGTGGTGAATTGGTAAAATCTTGATATCAAAACTCAATATTACTTTTATTAACAGGGGGACAGTGGTTCACCATTGATGTGTAAGGATGCATTTACCAACCGTTGGCTGCTTGCTGGAGTCACATCTGGTGGCAATGCGAATTGTGGACGAATGACGCAGGATTCAAGATTTCCTTCAGTTTTTACAAAGATTTCAAATTTTGTTCTATGGGTAGACACCATTATTGGTAATAACTAAGGTTGTGATATTCCCTACCAAAAGTATAATTGTGCAATCTGATGTCCATCACATGTGGATGTAATTTTAACCAAATTACCAATAGCTATCTTTATGATAATAATGTCCCCATGCAGATCAACCCTACCAGTTTGCTAGTGAATATTCTTCCGTCTCCCCTTTTAGGCTTCTTTGCATCTTTTTTTCCCTTTTTTTTTCTCTATAAAAGAAAACTAACCAGTCAAATACATTCCCAAGCTGTAAATGTAGTTATTCAATTCGCAGACCATCATTTATATGTAGCTTCTTATATGCAAGGCCCTGATTACAATTTTAAAAAGTAAATCTTATATTTTATATCACCCCTTATGGTTATAGCACAGTATGGACTGTCTCTTTTATAAAGAATCTGTCTCAATATAAACTTTAACAGTCTTAGGAATTTAGGTGTATAATCATTATTGAACTGTGATCTGGGGTAGACCTTTTGTTTACTCAACTTACCTCTTCTCATGGAGATTTTATGACATTTGACCGTCTCATCTTCTGTGATGGCATGATGAAGACTTCATAGGCATTTAAGTTATCTTATCAATAAATCTTTCATAATTTTGAAGTAGGGGAATGCAGGTATTCACCTTTGACAATTATCAATACACATGTATGAAGATGATTGTGTAGATAATGATTTTAAGATTTTGCCTTAATCAGAATTACATATACATTCTATTTCCTCATCTCATCAAACCATTATCACATTCGATTATTGGGCAAGATAAGCATTATCATATGACAAATGTACCCGCAAGTACAGTGTTGACTTTATGCAATTGTTAAACCTGGTATAAAAACTGATATAGTGTTGTGTGATATGTATTTCAGAGGATTATAAACCCCTTCCCAAGTCATAGGGTGCCACTCGTAATGGCACAATATGGCTCATTACGTGCACATCATTGGACATAA
This sequence comes from Acholoe squamosa, assembly GCA_949317995.1. Classification (NCBI taxonomy): domain Eukaryota; kingdom Metazoa; phylum Annelida; class Polychaeta; order Phyllodocida; family Polynoidae; genus Acholoe; species Acholoe squamosa. Next base: position 50,320,112 of record OX439049.1, on the reverse strand, counting down.
GTTTCAGCTGGTCTATCCTCTTTGATGGGAAGAGAAAGCATTTGGCTAACTAGTTCTGGCAAAAGCCTCCTGGTGGCAGCATGGAGTGGTATCTGCTCTGCTACCAAGCATCCAAATTATAGAATACTCTGCCACCATTATAGAATACTCTGCTTTAAGGCTTCAGATGGAGCCACTGTGTTGGTACAATCAAGACTGCTTGTTGACATGAATAAAATGCTGGAAACATTTTATATTACACACATATATGCTTGAATTTTTTGGCAGGACACTTTCACAACTGTGGTGATGATAGATATGCAGAAATTGGAAAAACTAAAAATTTCAGATCTTGTCCCATCTTTAATCTACTAATAGATGTTTGCATGGGTATTTGCAAGGGTGAAAAAATGTCAAGAATGTATCTCAAATAAATATAGACTAACACATCTTATATTTTTTTTTGACGAAGCTTAATGACATTTGGTCAACATACGGGGTAAGGAAAAATGTGATATATATCATGATATTCATGGCCAAGGCAGGACCTTTGGTAATCAACCTAGAATATTGGTATTTTATTGAATGTATTCACTAAAAGGAGTATTTTACTATGGTTTGTAATCAGAGATAAGGGTATAATTATCATCTATATAATAGCATTCTAATTATTTCAAGCTTATTTTTTCATCTTGTGAGAATGTCATTCTATTCATCTCTATATATGTAAGATAGACTTATTCATGATTACTTGAATAACAGGGCAAGTGTTGTTCTTACCTTATTTTTGGGAAATGGCAGTAAGGGATCTTAACTCAAAAACTGTATCTAAATGGAGCTTGAACAAAATACTCTTTTTTTTTTACATTATTATTTTGTTGTCATATCAGTGTGCATAAGCACCCATACTTTCTATTACATAGTTGTATGATAGTCCCATTAAATATCCCACTAGTATGTGATGGGTTTTCATTTTTTCTCGCTGAAGATTTGTTATTCAATGAAGAATGTATTGAATAATTAATATCAAATAATTATCTTATTACCATAATTTGCCTAAAACTTGTCAAACGGTATTAATTCACAGATCTATGTGGGAAATTGTACATAGTATGTTGGGAGGGGATATTTTATGTAGAAATGGTCCTGATAAAACCCTGTATATCATATACATGTATACTATTCACCTGTTTCCATTATGTACATAGTAATCATCTATAGCCAGATAGCATGTCAGACAACTGATTGACTTGAGAACATCCCACACCAATGTCATTGTATATAACCATTTGATTTAGGAGATCCAGTATATATATATTCTTGTTGTACATTTCTACAACGATGAACTTGTTTATGGTAATCATGATATGATACATATCATTTTAGATTTATACATTACCTGTATCAAGGAAAATATTACTGATAATATACTTGCCAATTTTGATTAAATAATATTTTAATAATGATGTTGTTGAATCTAGTCATTACTCCTCTATGCAAAAGTGTCAAATTGACTCCTCTTGCAGTACTTATTCGATCTTTCTTGAAGCAAGTGGACAAAATTTGAACAGTTCATTCCTTTCGGTATGTACTTTTGTGGTTAGGTGGCCGAATTTGAAAAAAAAGAGACAGACTCATAAGGTGGCCTTAAAATAATGAAGGATCGTTTTTCCAATATAAGCACACCCATATCTTGTATATACATCCACTCAATAATATACCAAGCATTTTTTATTTCATGTCTTTTATTTTTACACCTTAGAATAAAGCTCATAACTGTAGTCACAATAAATGTATAGGAATGATTTTAAAAGATCAACAACATGTTAATGCTTGTTAACAAACAGGCTAAAGGGCCAAATCCACTGCTGACGGATTGGCCATTTGTTTCGGCGGCTTCATCCGTTTTATTTATCATTGCTTTCTATAGAGAACAGATGAAGGGGGAAGGATGGTCCATCCGTGGCCAGTGGATGCAGCCCTTAATAAGAGTAGATGAGAACTAACACAAGAGGAGAGAAAATGCACAAACCATAAAGAGGGACGGGCATTCAGTGAAATTCAGTAAACTTATAAAGTACATACTAATTTTACAAAAGTTTGAATTTATGTTAGTTTTAGATACCATAATGTTTACCTTACACAGAGGAGTGATAAAGAATAACAGGAAATAATTAAGGAGGTAATCATACCATATCTATTACATATACTTATAACTGAGAAGGGATAATCATTAATCCTTCAAGGGCATCATGCCCATTAGTCGACATGATGCACCAATGAAGTGCTGGCGAGACCAATGCACATGATGCACTCCTGCATCAGCGCCCTTTAAAGGGTTAAGAGGGAAAAGAAGTAAATAATTCCTAGTTTATTTAAAAATATATTACTGCACAGGTTTATCACAGTAGCTCTATGTATCTATACCCAGATCAGTTTAATATAGGACTACAGAATACTGATCACAATAAAGGGTTAATATGAGCACATTAATCACAGTTGTGCAACAATATATCATTAATTTATTTCAAATCTTATCTGTATGGTGTACAATTTTCTTTTCAATTGAATAAGTACTGGCCAATCTTTATAACTTCAGCAAATCAACTGAAACTCCCTTATGTATAATATACTCTAATAATTGTCATCTTTTACTGATATTAGTTGAATTGTCCTTCAATTTAAAATTCATACCCAAGTTATATCACTAAAAAAACAACCCCCCCCCACTCTGATTCAAACGATACATTCGTTTGTTTAACCATGGTCATGCCCATATCATACCCTCCTACCTTTTGAAATGAGAATAGGGTTTTAATCACAAAAGTCCCATTTATATATACACAACGTATCCAAATGGATTTTCTTTTTCAATGCAAATTATTTCTCTATTAAACACTATAATTTATTATGCATAATGACTGCATATGACATAATTATATATCCGTCGAATCCATTCGCTTTTGCCAATGAAGACATAAGCCAAAAAATAGATTGTATTTTAGTCAGTATATCTCAATGTGCAGAAACTCATCAGTTCAATGCTATGTCAGTTCTTTCAGTCCTTTTACATTGAAAAAACAACAAGGTACTGAAAGGCTGAAATCCAGACGTCCAAAGAGTGTTTTATTAGATTTGTGTTCCTTTACTGATAAATACATATATAAACACAAAATAACTTCTCTTAGAAATTTTGTAGAATGATTTATCTCTACGACAAATAGACCCAACTTTGTACCCTGTTTTATACTGTGTAGGTCTTCTCTCTTTTGAAGTTTCGCCCTGAAGGTCTTGGAGATGAGGGGTTGGAGGCGGGAGTTGCCATGGGAATACTAAGATCAATCTCCAGTCTTGGGCCTCTTGCTGAAGGTGATATGTGGCCTGAGCTCGAGTCACTCAGCAATGACCTCTGTGATCGAATGATGTGAGGCTTAAAGGGAATGTCTGACACAGAACTAAACTCCTCACCATCAGCATATGTGACCTTGACCCTGAGGTCACTGATAGGTGAAGGTGAGCGTCCCTGACCAAGATTCGGTAAGAGAAGAGACTCACGACTCTTCGAAAAGCGGTCATGCCGACGCATCTGGCGACCCATCACAACAGGTAGACTCTTTTTCCGTTGCTGGACAATCTGTGGAGTGCCTTCTTCTGAATTTGCATGGCTGGTCTCATCTGGTGTGGATGCACCAGTCTGGTGGCCACCTTCTCTGAATTGCTGCCCATGTGCTGATATTGATAAATCAAGGGACTCGCGTTTAAACCGACCAGCAGTTTTAGGCTGAGACTGTTGATGCTGTATGCTGTTAACTTGGTTGCTAGAGTTCCCATTGTTTGTGCGCCTCACCTTATACTGCTGCATAGTGGTTCTACGCAGTGGTAAGTAACCGCTATTTTTATTGTCTTGTTCAGCTGGGTCAATGTCTAAATGTACGTCAGTGGCATGTGCCACACCATAACGGCGCTGTCTAGGTGTAGCATTGCCCTTTGTGTGGGGTGTTGAAGCAGCCCCACCACTCCTACCGCTAACCGGGAGATCCCCATCTGTTGAAGGTGACTCAGAAGAACAGCCAATTTGATAACGTTCCTCAGAGGCAGAAGTTTCAATGGGCGGCACAGAGGGTATCCTATGTCTCTTGCTCTGTCCATCATTCTGCCTTGAGGACTGGGCCACATTTTCTAGGTCTTCTCCACCATCTTCACCATTGTCGCCAACCTCCTCACGGCCCATATGCACGCCCCTCACCTCCCCGGCACCACCACCCATGAAGTTCTTGCACCTTCCGTCCAGAGCCTGCATGTTGTCCTTCTCACGGCGTTTGAGCGTATCCATATGGGCCGCTGAGTTGGTTAGCGACTGTCGCCTTGCGGTTGCTTGTCGTGCTGTGAGTGAGCGCTGGAGGATGAGCTGCTCATGGCTGAGTTCTGAGGACTTGACATGCAGCTCACGGTCCATGTGTTTGACAGCGACCTCCAGACGCGACACCTCCTGAGAGTTCCTGCGTCGTGTCACATCGCTCATCTCGCCAAACGTTGTATGACTGCGCCGCGTCAGGTAACGACTGCTCCACGGCTCCATGTTAGATGGAGAGATACAAGAAGGTCATCTGTGGCAGTCAGGGGTGGGTTATGGGGTTAGGTGGGTCTGAAATATAAAGGAAGTGCTTGTTATGTGTGTCGGTATTGAGGCTATTTACTTGGAATTGAATTTGAGTTAGGATTAGATTGCATGTGTTGGAAAAAGAAAAGTGATTGCTCAGATCATAATGACCAGGCAGCCACGGAAACAGGATATTCCATGCAGGGCTCATGACTCATACCTTCACCTTTTAAGGTTTTATTTCAAGTGAGCGGCCAATTTAAGGAGGTGATGGCTTCGCTCAATGGTAAACGTATATATACGTTTCACATAGCTGAAATATCTATCCCCCGTTAGCCTTTGTATACTCTCATTACCTGTGATAAGGGCCATAATGTGCTACCACCTGCTACATGTAAATATGCAAATATAATTTCTGTGCTCATCCCATTCACCAATGGGCGATTCTGGAATTCATTTGTAATCTAGGTATTTGTTGAACTGGTGTGTAAGATCACTAGAGTTTTTACAAGTATTTTCTCTTCAGCATTTCATCACCGCTTACGTAATTATTAAGACACTATAGGAAACTAGAGAAGCATACATTCAGAAGCACTAAATCTATGCGTTATGCTCTATTAACTATGATCATTTATAACTGAACATTTTGATACTCTAATCTATACTGTCCTCGATGTAGTAACGGGTTAATGTATCTCATAGTTGTAACCTGTTTTGTGAGTTAAAAAGGGTTAAATTGATTTTACTCTGCCTCATACAAGTGTGAGTCAATACACACGTCCGAAGTAGGTAGACTGTAAGATCAGCGTCCCAGACTCCCTAGACCCCTTTGGGAACGTTCAACAATTACGTCACTGCTTAAGGGGTGGGGATGGGGGGTCTTTGGGTTCCTCTATATGTTCCATACAAAAACAGTGACAAGGGGGTGGGTGGGTCCTGAAAAATGCCCAAATACCGGTGACATAATTGTTGAACGTCCCAACTATTCATATACCTAAGACGCAACTCGAGTTTCTTCCACATCTTGGCAATAACCCTTTTAGACCTCGCACTACCTTAGATTAACGTTACTTAAAACGTTATCATATTGTATCCTGTTGGTGAATAACACACTGTGATGAAAAAAAAAGCTGTCAAATCATCAACGTTTCTCTGGCAACTTTGGACCAAAGCGTTCATCATTATTTTTACAGAGATTATTTGTAACACAGCTTTACTGTACTGCCATCTGGAGCTTCATTGTAAAATCTACACTGCTTCATTGCATTACAGTTGTACTAGGATGCCGGTAGATACACCAGTCATTGCTTACAGTGTATCGTGCTGTATTGGTGCATCACCACTGGTGATGCTGACTCAAACTCAAAGAATTGCTCACCGACAAGGGGTTAGGGCCATTGAGATTTCGATAGAGCACTGCAAAACTGTCTGACACGCTTCTGTAATGATATTTCATATTCTTTGAAGCTTTAAATGTGATAAATACACATAGTAGATGTGGAGAGCCAGCATTCTCATTCATGGGCTTCCTTCAATGTATTTCTAATAGGTGTAACTTAATTTCTGGCCTCCAAAATATACACCTTTTGCTTACATTAATATATAACAATAACATTCAGTCACCAGTGAAATCGGTGTGAGGGTGTGAGGTTAGCGTATATAGATAGGACATTGTGGTCTATGAAAATCCTGGGTAGTGGGACATTTTTGGAGAAGGTTTATGTTTGATACCCCAGTCATTAGAAATACTAGCTTTAAATAATGCTACCACTTCAATAGCTTGTCCCATATCTAAATAAGCACACATATTGACCTAGGATCCCTGGTGTATGTTGTATGGAGGCAGAGGGATGGAGGAGAGTTGGATAGAGATAGGGTGGGGATAAAATGTTTAATGAAATTGGGTCTGCTTGGTCTTAATTACAGTGAGCCGACAGTGGTTTGGGAACACAGCCATAGCGGATATGTGAGTATTGTACAGGGAAGCTTGGGCTCCAGTTAGGAAACTCTTAATTTTGTTATTGCTCTTGGTGTAAAAATATCCTGTCAGAATCACAATCAGAACCTGTTGTATAAGCAAATGGGTGTAACATGATTTTAGGACGTGATTTTGATATCGGAAGATTCATATGCATCCTTCACGAATATAAAGCGGTAAATCCACTATGACACATAGGCAAAGCGTGCGTCTGAAAATGGAAGCATGAGGTTAACACAGAGCCAGTGGAGGCAGTCTCATGCGTCAGATTCTTGGAGAAAAGGACAGACACATGGGGTTGAGTCTGGATCCACTGTCCACACATCTCCCTTGTGTTTTCCATGCGTCTACAGATGCACAGGAGATGCATGATTGGAAGCAGATTTTTCTTGTGTGTGCGTCAACGCACTTATGAAATTCAGACACATACAGATGCATACCTCTGTTTTTAAATATCAAAATCAGTTAGATATTTCCATGTGTCTGGCTGTGCGTCTGCCGATGCTCGCTACATCTCGTGTCAGGGAGACACAACTTCAAGTTCCTTTCCTTCCTGCACATGTGATCCAGTCTGTCGACACAAACAAAAAACCAAAATGGCTTCCCGTCGGACCAAACGCGCCTCCAAAGAGGAAGAAAAAGATGAAATCCCAGACAGCTCACTGGGCACAGAACGTTGCATCAACGTTCACAACCCGCTGATATTGTGATGATGATGTTGATCAACCTGTCTTCAACACTTTTCAATGATTGTATTTCAATGTTGTCAACCAACACCATTTCAACATCCAATCAACAGTTGACATATCAATGTTGAAATATTGTTCTCAATTCAATGTTGACTCAACATTGATTTGTCAATGTTGAATCAACAATATTGATTTCAATGTTGATTCAATATTGATTCAACATTGACATGTCAACAAAGAATGCCCTAACAAATATAATTAACGTTGTTTCAACATCATATCAATGTTGTGTCAACGTTGAATCAAGATAGAAATACAAACGTTGAATCAGCGCTGATGGTTAGATGTTGTTCAAATCACAGTTGATTTTGATTATGTTGTGTCAACTTTCAAATTCAACTATATTTCAACCCTATATCAACCGTTGATATGCAAACATTGCAAACGTTGTTTCAACGCTGAATCAATATTGATGTGCCCAGTGGAAGGCAGGCTGTCCAATACATAAAAAAGGCAGGAAAGAAGGCGGGTCTCCCTCCCAGCGATGAAGAAAACATTCCTGGTACCCGCCAGGGTCATAAGACTGGGACTGGTCAAGGTAAGCAACGTATATCCCCCAACCTGAAGGCCCGGATAAAAGACATTCTTATACTCGGACAAGAAACTAAACATCATAAGTCTAGTAAAGCCCTGACATTCGAACAACTGTCAGATGACTCAGGAGATGCGGAGTTAGAATCTCAGTCACAATCCCTTCTGCCTAAGATGCCTAAATCATAACGTTCCCGCAAGACAACAGCTAAGTCCAAGGAGGATGAGCTTGATGTCGACAGTGACAACAATCCAACCAAGGAAGAATTAGATAACGTCTTGAACCATTCTCAAGGTACAATGTAAGGTGAGTTCTAAGTTTGAGTCTGGACCCTACTTTTCAATGTTACTAGCCATCCATAAAACACATCAAGCAAAATATAATTTTTTTCACTCCCAACCTTCCTGATTGTCATTTCTGTTGCCTATTAAGCCAAGGCGTTGCAAGGCTCCCTTATCAAAAAAATAAATATTTTCATCTTACCTTAACAATTACATACACCAACAAAAAAATTACCAAACTCAAATATATTTAAGAACCCATGTAAAGTCGGTGAATCTAAATCTTAAAGCTTTCCTGTCATGTTTCTGTAAATAATTTATTTTGTTATCAAATGAATTTCATTGAATTTTTTTTCTCTTTTTTTCTTCAAAGTTCATGGTGACTACACCAAACATCCACTTCTAGACAAGAACCAACGGGATGAAGACATAGACAGTGAAGAGGTAGACCAAGACCCAGAGGACATTGCCAACCTCCAATCGACTCTCATGAAAATGACTCCCTGCAAATTTGGCTTGCGATTCGAAGACATGGATACATAGTGGACAGAAAACCCTGCCCATGAGGAGACTCTATGCAGGCTCTGGCAACAAGAGAGTCTCTCTATGACATGAGGGCTAATGGCTACCGGGTGCTGGCTGTGAGGGATTTGATCTACGCAAAAATGTCAGACATCTCAAGGTTCCACATGAGTACTTATTTTATTTTTCCATTCATGCCTATTGGCTGTATGTTTTTGTAATTAAATACTTAACAGAGGCAAGTCAATAAAAACCTGACATTCAAAATTTGGTTAGCAGTTTCATACCTAAACATTTTGGAATATTTTTAACAAATATCTTGCTGCAAAAAATTCCTCGTTCCTTTTCCAGCCAAGAAAATCGAAGTCAGGATGAGTAGTCTCGGAAACATGTATGCCAAGATACTGAAAACCGCTCCAAGTGGTTCAGTTGTGGCTGGTATAACTCCTCGACAGAAGGAGATATGCAGGTTGATCAGGTTCTTAAGAAGTTACTTGAGCCAGAACGAAACCTTCAACACCTACTCTGGTCTCAGCCCCAGGAAGGCCACGGTCAACTTGAAATCTACCCCAAAGTCAAAGGGAACAGCATCTCAGCCTATCAATTTAGAGGTAAGAGTGTGCTTTGTTTATAACTTGTACATAAATAAAGTATGAGTCTTTACTGAGCGTCCTCATCTGTATAAGTCAATAATTATGCCCCCCAAAAAAATCAAGTTTATATATACATATTTAACAGTTAAAAAAAAATTAAAGTATGCTTTTTAGGTAAAAAACCAAGAGTTTCCCTTGTTGTTAGTCATGATTTCTAATTAATGCTGTATTTTTCTGTTAAGGTTTGAGACGGGCATGATTAATAATATAAGATAGAGAGTGCATAAATTTCATTTTTTTTATTTCAGACTGATGAGAACTTGGAGGTGTTGTCTCCGATACCATTCCAAGCTAAGCACCGGAAGGTGAAGCAGGAGCAAGAACAGCTAGCTCAAGAGTTGGATCAAGATGAGGACGATGGTGAAGTACACAGTGAGGGTGAGGATGAGGGTAGTCCTGTGTTCCATTCTACAAAAAAACATTATAGCAGAAACCAACACCTTGGAACACAGGTTGCAGCAGGTGGTGCTTTAAATTAAGACTTTCATTTACATCTGTTCAGTTAGTGTTAAAAGTATTTATCCTAATTATTTTTATCTGAATGATAACCATAGAAAAGTTCCACTTGAGAACCACAGTGTACATCACTTACTTAGATAAAAAGCAAATGTCTCTTACATTGTCATAACCATCCACACACTAAAGTGAACCAACATTAGGGTCAAAACTTAGCACTCAAAGTAGAAGTCATGTTTCATGACAACGTCCCTCTGTTTGGGCAGATCTCCCTCCTTGGTGAGACACCATCCCGCGAGATCGTTCCTCATTATCTTGACTTTGTCTGATTGGTTGCGTACAGACCTTTGTGCTGTTTGTAGTCTTTTCCCTTCCAGTCACACGCTTCCTTTGGAAGGTATGCACCGGGGGCAACCGTTCTCAGGTAATTGTGCAAAGCCACATTCTCTGCAGCCATTTCAATTTCTCATCAGAAAATCAAGAAAAAATAAGTGGCCAGAATTCCGAAGGCATTCTCCAGACAGCGTCTAGACCTGCTGAGGCGATAGTTGAAGATCCTCTGTTGTGGCGTGTGCTTGGTAGACGGATATGGCTTCATAAGTCTCTCACTCATCTCGAATGCGTTGTCAGCAAGGAAATGATAGCGCAAGTCCCCATTGTAGCCTGGGAAGGATGAGGGTTCAGGCATATTAAGGGGGGTATCTGGGGCATCGATATCCTGAGTAAAACTAGTCAGATAATGCTATCTGATGCTTAAACTTCCAGATAATGCTATCTGATGCTTAACCTTCTGCTCCCACGTCCACATATGTGAACTTTGCATCGACTAACTCAAAAAGGATGATGTTGTAATATCCTTTGTAATTGTAATAGTTTGACCCGGACTTCTTGGGCTTCTTAATACGGATGTGTTTCCCGTCCAGGGAACCGAGAACATGTGGCATGTTCTACATTTCGGGTACCTTTTGGCTATGGCTAGCCACTCGTCCCTCATGGTTGGCGGCTCAAACAAAAAACAAAAAAAAATCAACATCACAGAGAAGCAGGTTTACACTTGCGCTTTACCAGATGGCTATTTCTTTTTCTCACCCACTCAGACTTCAAGAATTTCTTTTTTATATTATTTTTATATTGAAGGAAAGGTAAATTACCGTAACACAGACAGTATGCAAGTATTTGCTTTTATAACATTTTTGGCAGAGATAAACTTTCATTTTTTTTTGTGACATCAATATTGTCTCATGATACATATCTTCAAGTAGGTTTCAAGTAGGTTTCATCAAGATGGCTTTGCAAGTGTCTCTCACTATAGGTAGCACCGTCGACTCACCTACCAGGTGACCCTGGTGTAGAGTTGTCACACTGTCTACTGCAGACGAAAAACACATAATTAAAAATAATTCACTGAAATAATGTTTGATGTTATTCAATAATTATTTGGATATGGACGACTCACAATTTTTGGTCAATAAGACCATTAAAATGTATTTATCTACTTGTGAAGTTGACATCAATGAGAATGAAACATTTCCCCCAGTTGTAACTATACTGACACAAACTTCTTACCTTGTGTCAGATACCTTATAGCCAAGCTCAGCCTCTCCTCAGCAGAGACTGCATCATGAAAAGATGTGTCCTGGTATGTGATGTATGGGCACACCATCTCTAGCAGGTCCTTGTACACCTCAGGCAACATGCGTGTAGTGTGCTTAAACTCAGAAATGCAACCAAGCTGGAAAGAAGGGAAATATATTTTATTTGCGTGAAAAGGTTTTTATTAGTTATTAGGTTTATCGTATTTAAAGAAATGAGACTGAATTCATAGGGGTCTCATAGACTCCAACCCATGAGTGTGCATTTGAAATTCTACTTGGGGACATGGCCTTTTCTTTTAATTGACATGTTTTAATGACATGGATTTAAAAAAAATTAGAGGCATGAGACTAGGCCTTATCTTGAGACTGAGATGTGACATGGTAATGATAATCAATGTACTGGAGAAATAGCTATTGATTGACATGTGATATAGCCTTTTAGTACAATATACATGTTAAAAAGGAGACCCCCAATCTATACCCCACTGACTTAACTGGTACTGCATGGAAGGTGGGGGGGACTTGAACTTATACATGTGATACAGTACACTACAATAAAGTGGTTATCCATAAATAAATCTCACCCTCAGAAAATCTTCTTCCAGCCTGGCAAGGGATCTTTGCATCCTTTCCTCCTTCCTTGAATGCAGGTATGGGTGCATCCAATACATGTGTGAACTTTGCACCTTGTGGTTGCGTAAGATGTAGTCATCATCCAAATCATCGTCCATGATCACATAGGCTGCCAGGTTTCTCAGATTCTCCAGACGTTCCTCTTCTATTGCCTGTGCCTGTGCCAGCATCTCATGCTGTTTTCCTTTGCATGACATGATGTTTTTGTATCAAAGATTTCAAGAACACCATAGACTTGGCTCACAAAGAAAGACCTAAACAAATGTCACGTGACCACACACACAGGCAGACCCATGCACAGTGAAAATACTTTTAGGCGTGCATCTGCTAGAGACACACACTCACAGCCAGTGGAAGCGACTCATGCGTCTGTGTCTATAGACGCAAACGCATGAAGCTGATTTTTTTCTGAAAACTCATGACCCGACGCATGGCTGAGACGCATATGATTCCTAAAACTGTTGCATCGCTGACACATGAGCCGTGCGTCATAGTGGAGTAAGCGCTTAAGCCTTCATCCTTGTTACATCAAACTTTTTTAAGTTATGCAGATTAATATTCTAAGACACAAGTTCATGAAAATTAATTGGTTGAATTATATCAGGATAGCAATTTTCGCCGATCCCCAATAGTATTGCTTTCTTAAATTCGTGCCAAATGTTGACAAGTGGATATCTTAAATAAAGCATAGACACATGCAATGAAGGAAGAACGGTGATTAAACAAATAAAAAAAGACATGAATATAATATCAATACACTGATTTCGAAATAACAGACACCTAACATTACATATGATAACTGTTTTAATTACAGAACCCATCTGGAGATCATATGCATAACCAGATGATACACAATCAGCGTTGCTAATCATCTACTAGGTATGTGGTGTAGGATTGGCAAGGGTCCAACAATGCAAGGGATTTCCCAGTATTGGACCCCCTGTGGGTTTATAGGGCATCTAGGGACAAACCTTGGTAGAGTTTTACCACAGTAATATTGGGAAACAAGCCAGGGTATAGTCTCTGCAGGTTCCTCTGGAGGGACTTGCCAAAAGATAACGAGGAAGAACCTCTGTAATGTTTTCAGAGAATGCAGAGGAAAATGTGCATGGCATAACTCGTTTTCATAGTATTGACAAAAGGAAATTTCAACAGAATGCATAGAAAACTCTTTTTGAAGTGCACATTTCATCTAAAGGATTATCTAAACAATTATTCAGCAACACAAAAACGTGCACGTTTTCTTTTTTTGGCTCACGTTTCCTTTGTGGCAAGACCCTCCCCCAACAAACCAAAATGAGGCATTGGGCACTGACCAGTGATGGGTCTACTCTTCAACCCTGAAGTTATGACATCTTGAGTTCCTGATTATTTTGGACAGTCCTTGGCAGTGATCAATTAGATCCGCTGTTGTAATCAGACTCAAAATAATAGGGTAGATGCACCATAAGACGGCCGTTCCTGTGCATGTTTTCGATTTGCACATTTTATTTCTAGTTTCTCACCATTTCTAAAACCATCCAATTTATTTCATTTTCACCATGAGACGTCCACTTTGCCCCTTGAGACGACCACGTGATACACATCCTTTTAATGGGGTTAATCTCCAATAAGAATAAGTGTCTTACATAAATATGCAATATAATGGTATCGTTTATGTTACTGTATTGTAATGAAAATGTATGTTTTACAGTAGCTAAATTGGAAGAGATATTGTAAAAAGAGTTATATCTATTGTAGTTATAAGTCCTATCCTCATAGAGGTGGTAATCATAATCATGCATTAAAGTGACTTTGTTTTATGATCATCTAACAATACCAACCATAGTAACATGTTCTTAATGGCATGGTTCCTTTGCAAACTACTAATAATAGTAGGATAACAGCAAAGTTTTAAATGTATGCATAAATATATTATCTAGAGAAGGCAGTATCCCAAACTATTATGGACCTGAATAGTTTGATGTAATACTACATAATAAATGGTTTTTCCTAAATTCATAAATCACTCTGTAAGTAGTGGACGATTCAAGGTGAAAATGTGGTTTGCTCATGGTGAAATTGGTATGTTCTAGGTAATAGGTCCTAAACTGAAGGTATTTAATATTTCAGCATTTCTGTACTTTTTGCTTATGCTATCATCTAGTAATGTCATTTATCTATGCCTATAGCCAATATGAGGTACATGTGATCAAGTCTAATGTTCAAAATATACAACCAAGTTGGAAATTTTTTATGAAATGGCCAGTTGGTCCTGATGAAACTCAAACACGGGCAATTAAGTGTATCATTATACAATGATAATTCCTTATTATATCACAGGTGATCATTCCAGGGGATACTTTAACACCTAAATTTCAACAACACTAGAATCCCAAGCCCAGAGAATGTAACTGTGAGATGAACTAGGTGACAGGTGGACGACTGAAGGTATGTGGACGTCTTTAGGTTAAGCTACCCTATTCACTGTAAAAATTGAATATACCAGGGATCCTTGGACCAACGTAATTATATAGCATCGAACCAGTGTAGTTTTTACAATAAGACCCAGGTGGCAGTACAGTGGTACACAGATGTACAAGGAATCTCTGTGAAAAGAATGGCGTATCCCTGGCAACTTTAAGGATAAGGATTGTGCCATTATTTTGAAAATATTTTTTTTACAGCACACATAAGTTCTGCTTGTGCAACAGCTTATCAGTACTACATCATCACATAATCTTGACGTATATGCCAATTGGGGGCAAATCGGAGTTGAGTTATTACCCTGACTACCTGTACATGTTACATTTGACAACTGTTTAAAGCCAAATACTTTAGGAATTCGTTTTCATTGTGCCTAACCTGAAAATTTACATATGCGACCTACCCTTACAAAAGGGACAAGTCTTTTTAATATTTTTCATAGATGGCTTTAGCATACTTCCCATATCCCTATATCCAAGTGTAATACATCAAATGATAGCTCTTAACGCCCTCTTCTGGGATCTGGGACTACTACTCATTTCCCCAACTGCGACTTGTCCCTCACTTTGTAACTATGGGTCAAATATGATGATAAATAATTGTTAGTACAAACACGGAAAGAGTACCCGTCTGAACACAAGTAATTCTGTATATTATAATTTACAGAATAGTATAGCCCTCATCATGTTTAAGACAGAGTTATCCAGTAAGTGTCATGAGCTACAGGTAAAACTATCAAGTTAAAAAGAATTAGGATGGAAGCAAGATTATTTTTGTCACAAATATGAACTATCAAGTCACAGTGTGTAGATCTAGTTTCCTCGTGGACAAATCATTGGGACTCAGTCGTTTGTCCCACATGAGGGCGATTTAATAAAAACTGACGATATCAAACGGGGAAAACTACCAGAGAATTATGAAATTCATCAATACTGATTCCTTATGGAAATAATAGAATTACAGCCTTTTGAACATGCTATTTCATCCACAATAATCATACCCTTTAGGGATTGAAAGGTTAACAATTATGTGAATTTTTAGGAATCGTCCTGCAAATGTGACTTCTCAATGTACTCCGCTACACTGCAAAAAGGGTGTTTAGATTTTAAACATGTGTAGTGGTCAGCGGAAAATTTCATGGAGAAATGGGGACTCGAACCCAGGACCCTGCATCTTCGAAGCGGAAGCTCCACCCCTGAGCTACTTCCCCTGGCCTGACATTCTCTACCTTCCAACTACCCTGGATCGGTATGGTATACATAGGGGGAGTGACACAATCAAGTGAACAGTCCCTCTGAAGGCTCTGTGCACCAGATGGGGGAACAAACCCGTACACATGTTTAGGTCTGAACATGTTTAAAACCTAAACATATAGGAGAGTTAGGTGTCTCATAACTACAGGTTTAGGAAATAAACACTTTTATTCTAAATAAATAAACATTTTTGTTACCACATTTAGATGTTTAGAGATTAAACAAATTGAATACTAGGTGTTTAGATTTAAACATCAATATGTTTAGACACTTGTATGTCAGATACTCACCAGACAGCAGCACTACCTGTGAATGGACTATAAGCACACAATAACAATCAATTGTTGTGACAAATGTCCCTAAATCCCATATTGATCTTGGTTTTATTTCATAGAATGTCAGGAGAATATATATAGAAATAACAATAGAGAAATGACTGAATCCACCTTACACCACCATCATTGGCATAAAATAGTGAATAGGTTTTATGACTGACACCTATTTCAGGTTTTTTTGTAAAGGCCAAATTAATGTCCTTCCTGCCAAACTGTTCTGTACTTTCTCAAGTCTCTCATTCTAATGCAGTTCATATGTGCATAAGTGTATACATGAATGTATATGTGACCAATCCTTACAAAATGGCACGGAAGTCGCACATACAAAATGTTTAGTTATTGGCATATTCATTTACAGCTCATCAAGAGCTTTCATTTGGTATATAACACTTGCATATTTGAACCAGGTGGTCCTCTAAGGATCTTCCATCGGTAAATTTAGTCGGATGAGTTAAAAATCCATTAAACTGAGATAGTTGACATTTTAAACATATAATAATTTATGAATCCTATATAATTCCCATGTAATTCTATATAACCAAGTAAACTATGGCTATGTCTTCTAGGCATTTGGGGCTTAAATTCAGTTTAGTAGGCAAGGAATCTGAAAGATATCTACCCATAGGTTAGAAAAATGCTAAAATATCAATTTTAAAAAATCTGATATTTTTGACACTATACCACTTGAGAAGCCTATATCTAGGCTTCTAAATGTGCGACTTCAGTACCACTTTGTTAGGATGGGTCACATATATGGCTGACATCTTTGGAGACTTCTAAATAGCTAATGTCTCCCACAAGATAACTGAGAAAACAAATAAAAGATAATCCTTCATTTTCGTAATGCAAATGTCTGCAACCCCTAAATTTCCATAAAATCATTTAGACATCTAAACATAAAATTTTATAAACACCTAAGCATTTTAAATGAGACCATTGAATTCTGCAACAAAAATTAGCTTAACATATTTTTGTAATAATTTTAGAGTAATTTTGCCCCTCCAATGCCCCCTGGTGACCAAATGGGGAATTAAAAATCCCCCATGGAGGGGTGTTTTACCTTGATGGGTCACATGTATAGAATTGTGTTTAGGATCTAAACACCATTTTGCAGTGTAGCTACTAAACATTAATCCTTTATTATGACCCAGCGCTCTCATACTGACATAATGTGAAGCTCCACTAAGCGATCTTTACAGAGAATCGCAGCCATTCTCACAAAATGGGACACAAAGACAGACTGAAATGTGGTATTTATTATCATTGCAAGGTAGAAATTATATGTTGAAGGAGTTATTTGTTCATCTGGGGGTGTTATTGTGTGCAATCTCAGGCTTGCTTATGTTGTCAAAAAGAGATGGTTTGTTTACTAAATCAAGCTGATGTTATGTAAATATTCCAGACTCTCACATTGGGGAGTCTCTGCAATTCAATATCAAACAGGTTTGATTTTTCCAGGACAAGACCCTGCAGTCGTTGTCAGGCTGCTATGTTGTTATTTATATTGAACAGTGTTGTTGTTTATATAGCAAAACAGGGGCGCCAACCCCTACTTGATCAGTATGACATCTCAGTCTCAGGTGTGGAGTAAATATAATGAGAACTATAGGTAACACACTCACTGTTGTTACAACTGACCCCTTAAATCTCATGTGTATCATTTAAAATCTCATGTTTACAATTAAGAACTATCAACAGCCTATACCTTAGGCACTGTCTGGGTAACTTTCCATGAAACTAGTCTGGAGGCTATTTCTTAACACACTACGACTGCTGTCCTTTAAATCGTAGTGAGAACCTAATAATTTGGCCTTAACAGTACCATGCACTAGTAGTCCCCAATGTCTGCACCAGTATGACTGCCCGACTAAACCTTATATAATTACTGCATAGCTGCCAGTCATAGTGAGCAGGCGTAGGGCAGTTCCTATGATAGCCTGGCTTATTCTTGGCATTTTTAAATCGTAGTGGCTGTGTGTAGTCATAGAACATTGCGAAATGGCCTCCTGGCATTTGGACAATTCCTGCCACCCAGCAGCGATTTTGTCAGCAAAGGCTGATGTCTGACAATTTTCCGTATTGACTGCATTGGTTAGACAGACCCCCCCGCCATTCCCAAAAGCCTATTGCCAGTAGAGTATCTAAATTATTGTACAGCACTATTTTGGTTTCAGTACAGATCTATCTAGCTTGTGTTATCAGATCGCGAGCTTTGAAACATGATCTATATGGTCAGTCCTAAAATAGATGGTCACTTAATTAAGTTCCTATATTTAGATACAATGGCAGAGGGTGTGAAATGTGTTGTATAGATATCATCTTACACCAACTGATTATACAGGTAGTCCACTGGGCCTCTTCCGCTGATTTTGTGTAGGGAATGTATGGCCAAAGTCGGCCTAAGGGGCCAGTGCACTAAAGGAAATAGTAGCATAAGACAGTCACTGAAGATGTGTCAACATAATAATTATGATCTGCTTGGCACTGTGCATTTTAGTTTACTTTGTACCTCACCATACTGAGAACTGACTGTATGATAATAAGATCAGACTAATGTCATTTTGTGAATGAAAAACAAGAAACTGTACCTTCCCGCTGTCTGGAGCTTAATTCAAAAGATCCTGGGATCACGACCCCAGCGATCTTAGGAATAAATCAGCCTTATCCTATTACGCGATCTTAAGAGTTGACTGGGTTCACATATCCTAGCCAGCACTAAGATCGCATCAATCTTAGCCTCAGCCCTCCTACACTATTCCAAGAAGTACTGACTAGGCACAGGGGTAAGAGTCCCAAAATAAAGGAATAGCTGTGGAGTCACTCTTCTTCACAAGAGTGCTTATACCATCGTTCCCCGTCCCCATATGGGCTAACAAAAGAGCACAGGGTGCAGTTGACCCCCATACAGTATTCAAGAGTTGTTCCAATGAATGTATGATTTATGCTTGCCTATTAGAAGCATTGTGCCCTCCCCCCTGGAGCTTAATTCAAAAGATCCTGGGATCCCAACCCCAGCGATCTTAGTGTAGGCACATATTATAAGACCTGGCTGGTCTACCCTATGTATTGCAGTGGTTGCAGGCCTGTCCAGAATAGCTAGTCCTGGGATCACTTCACTATTCCATTTCCACCACTAAGATCACTGCGATCTTAGTGAAAGAAATGCATAGTGGTTTCACCAGGGTACAAGAGCACTTACAGGGAAAACTCCTGATTGCATACATAAAGAGGGGAGGGAGGATGTTTGCTGAGTGTCCTTGAGGGCTCTTAGGGCTACTCATGTGTTAAGTGCACTGTAAGGTAATTCTTCCCTTCTCTCTCTTTGTCCTGGGGGGAGGGCACAATGCTTCTAATAGGCAAGCATAAATCATACATTCATGGGAACAACTCTTGAATACTGTATGGGGGTCAACTGCACCCTGTGCTCTTTTGTTAGCCCATATGGGGACGGGGAACGATGGTATAAGCACTCTTGTGAAGAAGAGTGACTCCACAGCTATTCCTTTATTTTGGGACTCTTACCCCTGTGCCTAGTCAGTACTTCTTGGAATAGTGTAGGAGGGCTGAGGCTAAGATTGATGCGATCTTAGTGCTGGCTAGGATATGTGAACCCAGTCAACTCTTAAGATCGCGTAATAGGATAAGGCTGATTTATTCCTAAGATCGCTGGGGTCGTGATCCCAGGATCTTTTGAATTAAGTTCCAGGACAAAGAGAGAGAAGGGAAGAATTACCTTACAGTGCCCTTAACACATGAGTAGCCCTAAGAGCCCTCAAGGACACTCGGCAAACATCCTCCCTCCCCTCTTTATGTATGCAATCAGGAGTTTTCCCTGTAAGTGCTCTTGTACCCTGGTGAAACCACTATGCATTTCTTTCACTAAGATCACAGTGATCTTTGTGGTGGAAATGGAATAGTGAAGTGATCCCAGGACTAGCTATTCTGGACAGGCCTGCAACCACTGCAATACATAGGGTAGACCAGCCAGGTCTTATAATATGTGCCTACACTAAGATCACTGGGGTTGGGATCCCAGGATCTTTTGAATTAAGCTCCAGATATACATGCTGTCTATTTCAGATGGGCTGAATTTCTCAGCAAAGCTACACATATAAAATACAAACTGTTTGGTGTTGACCTTTATTCCTTGTGACACATATCTTGACTGCACTGTCTTCTAGAAGCCTTTTCATAAAATTTGGCAAGTAGGCGTATTCTTGATTTTTATGTGAAGTGAGCAAATGTTCAAGCAGGTTTCCTGTTTCTAAGAATAGTGTGCAATTCTTTAAAAAACACTTGCCAGACTTGAATTCTGGCAAATATTCCATTGACAAATTTTCCACAATTCATAGGAAAATTGTTAATTTAGGATACATACAGCCCCAGGAGGTATTCTAAAATGTGTTTTATAAATTACACCACAATAACAAAAGAGAGAATTTCAAAAGAGTATTATCAGGCGTGCACATAGTGAGTGATAAAAGTTGGTCAGAATTGCAATTTTCACACTCTTCGGGAATTTTCACTCTCTTGAACTTTATGAATAACCTTCAAGGCACTTCATTGTAAAAATAAGATGGGAGAGTAAAGCGTGTGGCAATATGCAGCTAATCATTTAATAATTTCACCTCTAAAGAGTAATTTATTAGAAACTACATACTTTTTACCCCTTGCACCTAAATGCAGATGATTAATCTATGCATCCCACTATACTGACTTGCTATATGAGAATGTTTAGTCAGAAAAATGGATGAGCAGATGAATTGAAGGGAGTATTCTCAGGCATGTATGTCTATCCTGAAAGGGAGAGTAAATATTGGTGAGAATTAAAATTTAGGAGGGATTGATAATTGTAGGGATTCCCCTTGGCCCAAGGACATTGGATAGGACCATTCTAAAACAATATAAAGATATCAAGAGCTCCCCTTTTTGCCTGGGACCATAGTAGTCTCAATGGACAATGCATCAATGTGTCAATGGATCTATGTACAAAATATAAAGTGACAAAGGACTAGTTACTCACCCCAGTATGTGACACCGGCATTAAGACATAATCCAAACTGCTGGCTCTTCCTATAGACTTGTGATCGAATTAGCCCTACTACACTCTTTCCAAAAAGATAAAATAACATTCTTGGGAAACAGGCACCCTCAGCATTGCTGAAGAATTTCCTGAATGCCAAAAGTTGTAACCACCAACAAAGCGTTCCTAAGAAAAGGTTTGGAAAGTGGTACAATGAATATCCTGTATCATAGTTATCTAGTCACTATTTCCTATTATGAATCTCCCTGAAAATGCTGAGATAAATTTTGAGGGTTCTGCCAGTATTTGGCCCCACCGTGTATACAATTAGATATTATGTACGTCAGTGTTCGTTATTTTATGGCTGGGACATTGACATCATGCCAAAAAAAAAAACAGGTAGGCGGAGATCGAGTTGAAGTGGTCATCTCAATGTCAGGGGTCAGATCAGTCACTCTGCTTCCAGAGACATAAGCCTGGTACTTATATCTTTGTCCTAACCTACGTCCACAGGAGGCCATTTCTCATTAGCGTTAATTAGCATTATCAGGAAATGCCCTGTAGGTCATACACTGTAAAAAAAAATACCTGTTGAATCTACCAGAAATCGTGGTAAAACTGAATGGTGAACTACTGTAATTGTATATCAGCATGTCACTGTAGTTTTTACAAGAATCCCCAGGAGTCAGCATGGCGTACAAGGAATCTCAGTGAAAATAATGACATCTCTGTGAAAATAACGATCGATCTCTGGCAACTTTGGGACGAGGAATCCTTTTGCAATGATAATAGTTTAATGCCAACTAGAAATGCCTGAATATAGGCTTGACATCATGCAAGTCTATATCATACCATTATCAATAGTGCCATTCCCACTTTACAAGTGATAGGCCTTATGACTTTTGGGGGAGAAATTGGTTATATTGGGGATTTTTATCTACTTGGTACAGTGCAAGTACATACATGCTGGGATATACGATCAAAAAATACAACCACTTTCTTACTACTTTCTTACTTAACCACATGGCATTTACTAGTTGGGACAGAGTACAGTTATGAGGTTGCTGTGGAGAGATTACGACAAAACTATGGTCCAGGTGTGATGATAGTAGAGGGTCCTTCTGATATCAGCTAAATGAGTGTACACAGACCCCATACGGCTGAGGGAAAGTCAAGTAGGGTCTTAGCAGGATTATTGGTATCTATTACTTGTCTGTAGTCCCCTCTAACATTAATAGGGTAGATTAACTTAAAGCCGGACATTCCTGTGTAGGTTTTCAATAAGGGAAATGTAGTAGCTAATATCTTTGAGTTTAATAGGTCCTTAGGGTTCCCCAAGGTACTAAGTGAAAGACAATTATTTGGGCTTTTGGACCAATTACCTTTCTCAAATCCGTGTGTAAAGGTTATCTATTGTTTTTTTATCTTTTCTAAGACCATCTCAGTTAGTCTATTTTCACCTTAAGATGACCACCTTGCACCTTGAGCTGACTACATGATAACTACTCTTTTAATGGGGCTTTGTTCATTAAACTATCATTTGAAAAAAAGAATAAGTGTCTTCTATAGAAAATATATGTTTCTATAGTGACTCAATTAGAATGGAAATTGGAGGCAATTTTATGGCCATAGATGTTGTAAATCTCATCAAAGAAGAAGTGGTATTTCCAACCCTGCGTTATAGAGGCTTTGTTTTTAATGTACTTTAATAGACCTTCAATATGGACTATAATAATCTATTCCTTAACTTTATCATCACACTCTCAGTATTAAATAGGTCCTCTACATGGTAATTACCGTAGCATTACAGTAAAGATTGAAATGTATGCATCAGAGCATAATCCAGTTAAGATTTCTATCCCAAACTATTCTGGCCATGAATCTTGTGATGTAATCCTACATAATCAATGGTTTCTATTCAATTAAAGGCACAATTAGGTGTATAAGGAGTGGTTGACCCAAGGTGAAATTGTGGTCATCTCAAGGTGAAATTGGTATGTTCTAGGAAATAAGTCCTATACAGAAAGTATTTAACATTTTTGCATGTTTCCTTATGCTATAGTTTAGCAATGATATCTATCTATGCCTAGAGTCAAAATGTTGTATATGTGAGCACTTGTCATCTTCAAATTATCTAACCAAATTCTGATGAAATGACCAACTGGTCATGGTAAAAACCATTCAAACATGTGAACTTTAGTGTATTATCATGCAGTGACAATACTTCATATATTCCAGGGCATCATTCTATGGGGTACTATAACACCTCTATTTCAATAATATTAGGGTTTAAGACCAATGCATTACATGTGAAAGTCAGAAAAACAAGCTGACAGGTGGTCAACTCTATAAGTATGTGGTCATCTTTAGGTTATTCTACCCTAGAGGGACAGTGAACATGATTGAATTATGACATAGGGATTTGTTGACAATGGAGTGGGTCACTACTATCCACAAATTAACTAGTACATCATAGTTCCTTATGATGGAACCTCAGGAGATATGGCCATTTCCTTAGCAACAGAAAAACCTCTGGAATTATTTCAACAATGTTCATCACTGTTTATTGGTGCATAGAATCAATTAGAAGCATTATTTAGGCCTTTATGGGTTAGAATTATCAAAAGTGTGATTTATCATACTTCCTAGTTTCCCTGAAGGTAGAGAATCAAAAATCATTTACTGATAAATTATCCAGCAAAAATCCTATACACTTTTTAAAAATGTGTATTCAACAAAATATAATTTTCTATTATTCAAATACTAAAACAGATGTTGTCTCCAGCTCTACCTGTTTATACCTGGGGCTAGATTGAATCTTGAATTGACTGTATGTAACTTACAAACAAGGATGTTTTAACGTTTTGCTAGCATCAGCTTTTTACCGTTTTGCTAGGATCAGCAAAAAACTGCACTCTTTGTACCATTATCTTAGGGATCCCTTATACCCTCTTTGTAGGCATTGACCTTTATGTAGGGGGCAGCCAGGAACCATTCAAAGGTTTTATATGATGGCTGCATAGAATATCGAAACTTGCCAGCCACAGACAATAAACTGATGGTCCCATGAATTATCTATTCTATCTGTTCTATCAATTATTGACACTGTATTCTGGATCAAGGGTGTTGTATGCTAAATTATTCCATCTTACTTGGTGCATCTCACACCTGAAACCCTGGGGACAACCCATATATCTCAACATATTCAGATTATCATATACAGTGGAGGGTGTTGTGACAGGATAGGACTTAAGTTCTGTCTGTTGGGTGTTTCACAAGGCAAAGATAATAGTAGTCATAAATTGTCTGTTTCTATGACTGGAGAGGCCTGGTAGTAAAGTTATGACCGTTATTATCTCCAGTCAGTCTTAAGTAGGATATGACTGGTCATAACTATTTGTTTCAAAAGGAGATATAACTTGTTTGTGACTCCAGTCATAACCTTTTACAACCGGTCTTATGACTACTTTTCAGTGTTTCTAGGGGTCAAAAAGTGTGGAGGTATTTGATGGCTATGTTTATCAAAAATGTATACAGCTCATGTAATTTTTCAAAATACCATCATGTTATACATGGCTCCTACATGTTACAGACATTTTTTGGTTAAATTTTACATATTTTTCCCATGCTAAAATGTGATTTAACTGCACATGAATACCTGTTAAAATTATGACCACTCTTAAATTGATCATAAGTTTTCCTATGATTGACTTGTACCAACGAGAGTTGTACCACACTAAATGCTTACACTGCAATATGCTCCTGGCGGATCAACATGATGCCCAAATAAAGTTGCTGACCAATAGGCATGATGCATGATCAGTGGGTTAACATTTATGCAACAGGCTCGACCCTTGCTATGTATTGTAGAACCTGGTTGAAGTCAGGGTGGGCCATTTAGGCTAGGATATTATGATATGGAACAGTACTAAATAGCTCAAAATCAAGCCCTGCATGAAATCTGGGTGGTGCACCTTTGACACAAGGTATTTGTGAAATGTGTAAATGATTTCTTTTGCCATTCAATAGGGAATTGAGAAAAAAACAGAATTTGGAAAGGAGGCGCATCCCCTCTGACTATGTAGAGAGCACAGTTAACCAATTGCCCCCAGATGTTTTTGTGGTCTTGTGGTCACTACACCCAGCACCACAGGGGCCTACTGCTGGAATCACTGTCCCAGCAGTTTCCCCTGTTTAGAATGATGTCAGAGGGGTATTTTCCCGTTTTTTTTTACTGATGATAAACTTACAACTGAAACTTATAACTGAACCAGTCATAAGTATATAGTAATGACTGATGTTTCTGTACAGACAGCAAATTATGACTGATCATAAGAAAAATATGACTAAAGATAATAAAGCCCCTCGAGAAACACCATCTGTCATAAGCCTATGACCACTCTTAAAATTACAACAATTTTTTCCTATCACTGATAACAAGTATGAAGTAGTGGGTCACAAATCATAGAAAGTGTGCATATGGGGCCTTACATGTCATTTGCCCAGACATGTGCCCAGAAAAAGAATTCTTATAAGTATGCTTCTTTTACAATAGCAAGGACACATCTGACATAAATGATAATGTGAGTTCTGTAATCTACAGGTCAAAATAGTCTTCATGGAGGTATGAAGATTCTTTCTATAGGAAATTAAGCCCTAAACATGGCTTGTAACTCAAATGTCATTCTCCCAGACAGAATTTTGCCCAGACAATTTTGGTCATTTTGGGCACATTTTACCCCCCTAGAGCCCAAAATATGCATATTGGACCATCAAAACCCATATATAACATGAAGATCTCATCCAGCCTGACACTTTGAGCCAAAGAAATAGAGGGGGAAACTAGAATTCGAAGAGTAGGGGCTGGAATACCTCCAAATTCGTCATATGCAAACCATCTATGATTTTTGACCAGTACTTGGAGCAGATTAGTGGCCAAATCATTCAAAATGTGATACAAGCACCAAGTTTGGACTGGATACTCTCTATAGTTAGTGTTTTCAGGGAAAAATGTTAACCAATCAAAAAGTGACCCCTGATGACCTTGAGTAGGGGTCAAAGGGCACCAAAAACCCAGATTTGTACAGTTTTATCCTCTTTTTTCTGGTTCTAGGAATGGCAGCAACTTCAAACTTGGTCCAGACATACCCCTCCATTGACCCTATGTGATGTCTAAGTATGAATGACCTTGGATCAAGGTCAAGGTCATTACAAGGTCAAATACCAAGAAAAATCACTGAATTAGAGTACATTTCACCCTTTCGTAAACACGATATTACCACGTCTTAGAGCTGTTTTTGGCACATACCTATATGCTCTAAAACACCCTCTTTCCATGCATATTAAATCCACTAATGTAAACTATAGAGATCTGCTCCTATGGAAGGTGAGAAAGAATGTACTGTGACCACTTTTTCTAAAAACACCAATGTTGGACTGCATCCATATAAGCCTATGCATAATCTTATCCAAAAGAGATGTTAGCCATTCAGGAAGGGCCCTCTAGTGACCTTGGATACTTCATAAAAAAAAACAACTGCACAATTCTCCCCTGATTATTTCTAGTCCTTGAGAGGGCACCAACTTCAAATTTTGTGTAGACATCAGTGCCTACTAGGCCTTAACTATGCCTGAGCTTTAGGGTTTTCATACATTCAATTCTATGAGTGGGTCTATATTCATACATGTCATATACATTGCTTGGTTCCTTTTTGGTTCCTCATGCACATACCTTTCATATTCCTACTTCAGTCAATTACCTATCTCTCCCATTCATTTAATTATTCCTTATCTAATG
The DNA here is from genome assembly GCA_949317995.1 of Acholoe squamosa. NCBI lineage: Eukaryota > Metazoa > Annelida > Polychaeta > Phyllodocida > Polynoidae > Acholoe > Acholoe squamosa. The sequence goes on along the minus strand of OX439049.1, from coordinate 50,293,260 downwards.
TAGGTCTTTTGCCCCTATCTTACTGTTCATATCTACCATTATACCTGTTTGTTTGCCGATATATCTTCCATTATACCTGTCTGTTTGCCCCTTGTATGTCCCTCTTTCCTCCTACCCCGATTAGTAGTAAGTAGGTCAGACAGACAGGAAACTGGGAACACCTTGTTTTCATGACATTGTGCTCAGCCATTATATTCACAGACTGAGTAGGGCCTAATGACAGAATGCATTTTGAATATGTCAATATCTACAACATTTGTGACCAGGAAAGCAAAAACACCCCTCTGCAGGGAAATTCAAAGTTCATCTCAAGATCGAGGGGGATAGTCAACCGCTACCTGCCACCAGGTGTCAAATTAAAGAACTGCCCTATCTATCCAGAGTTAGCCAGTGTGTTACTGGTGAAAATACAGCACAGTTAGAGACATGGTGTTAGTAATGTGGGAACTAGTTTTCATTGTCCACCATTCAGCTCTATACCAGATTGACTTCACAGACTCTACAATAGTGGTTCTTTTAGGAATATTTAGGTCGTTATTCATATTTGAAACCAAGGATTAAGCTCTTAATAATGTATTAACTATAATAATGTCTAAAAACACAATAAATCAGCCTTTTTGATAAAAATACATAACTATATGGTGATTCTTATCATAGATTTTTATCTAGAAGGAATTTTCCATTTCTGTTTTGGGTTTTTGGTGAATATCCTGAAAATTGGCATAAAAATCTGCAATTTTTGATTATTGAAATGGTTTACATGACAACCATGAACAGGCATATAAGTTGATTTTTCACAAAATGTGTTCATTTTACCATCCAAATATGGGCCATTTCTACTGAAAATGGTACACTGTAAATGAGACCATTAAAATGTGCATCAAAAATTAGCTTAACATATTTTTATAATGATTTTAGAGTAATTTTGCCACTCCAATTCTCCCTGGTGGCCAAATGGGGAATTAAAAACACCCCGTGGAGGGATGTTTTACCTTGATGGGTCAGATTTCTAAAAATGGAATCATAATTCCCCCAAATGGTAGATTGACAGGCAAAAATACAGAGACCAGACCAGTTTGTGGTACAAGAAGGTCTGCCATGTTTGTTTTCAAATCTAGCAGCTAGTACCGTTGCACACAGACTTCACTCTGGGTACCTGAGGGGCTGAAAAACCTACCACGGAACCAGTATGGAGTCAGTGAATAACAGTCCTTAAAGGAGGTATTACAGTCAAATGTCCCTCTTGTCTGTCCTTCCTTTGCCTTCCCTTCTCCTAGACATTTCCTACCCACCTGCCCACTTCTCCTGCTTATCTGTTTTCTCTCTCCTTCTACCTTTCTTTTCCCTCCACTCATTCATGTCTCATGCATCTATTACTCCACCTTCCCCTATGTCAATCCCTGCATCATTCCATATCTCCTAAGTTGTATTCCTATCTACCACTTATGCTGTTTCCTCATCACTGTCTCTCCCCTTATGTATCCCTCCCCCTGAATGTTCTTCTTGCTGAATCAGCTTTAGTATATAGTTTGTAGAGAAACAGCAGTGGACACACTGATAGATTGGCAGACAGAGTAGTAATTATATGGGGCAAAAGGTTATTGATGAGCAATAGATAAATTTGGGGTGGGGTGGCTGGCAGAGGTTCAGATAACCTGAAAAAGGGATGGGCAAGAGTAAGAGAGTGACAAGAGGACAAGTCAAGGGGGGAAATTGTCAAGGAAAGGCATACCCTGGTTCCCTGCAGATAATTGAGGGATTAGTATACCTGTGAAAAAATTCCAATAGTTAAGTCTGAGTCCGAGCTAAAGCTTCATCAGAAAATGACAATTAATCTCCATATGTATTAATATTTATCTATAAGTGTTAATAATCACTAAAAAACTTTTGATTTTATCTGGGAGGAATTTTCACCCTCTGTTTTCAGTTTTGGGTGTTTAGAAATAAGCAGTCATATCTCTAAATTTAGATTAATAGAATGGTTACTATGGTAACCAGAAATGGGCAACTGCCCCAATTATTCATGGAAAACATGGGGTGTTTTACTGAGACCATAGACCTCTGCATTAAGAATTAGCCTTATGCATCTTTATATGAATTTTTGACTGATTGACCTAAAGGGGAATTGTAAAATCCCCCATGGAGGGTTGTTTTCCACTGTTGAGTCACAGTCTGGTCCTGTTGGTTGGACACCTGGCTTTTAGGTATGAAAGAGAGAATACTAGGTGATTTTTATACCATATAGTTAGATATTAGAGGGTGTATACCTGGTGGTACCCTGTAACCTGGTTTAGAGTATTCCTTGTTGTCAATCTACTAGGGCCTTTTGTCTCTATTCTGTACTTGGGTACTTTTCTAAGTAGTTGATAAACAAATATACTTAAATGTTTGTTCAGGAATACCATATCACTAATGTCATTGGAATCCCTTGATTGAATTTAATTAAAGGCTACCTAAACTAATGTTTTGGTGACTTGAACCTTTGACATCTACTCAGGGTCATCTTAAAAAGGATCTGAAAAGAATATTCACCATGAATTCTTTCCTACTTCCATAGGAACAGATCTTTGAAATGTAGGAAGAGGGTGCATAAATGTATAGAAATATGCACTATCAAAGGACAGATTATCGAGGTCTCACTGTACCTTTCTGTTTGAAAGTATAAAAAAGAAGGTGTTTATCAATAAAAAGAAGGTGTTTATCAATGCTGATGAAGATACCACCACCAGAAGGGTCAAAGGAATTGTGAGGAAGATAGGATGGTATTGTAGAGAGGTGGTGAAGTGTGATGTAACCATGAAAGGCACTCGCATATTGATTGAAGGAGTGCTTTATGATGGGCACAATCCACACAGGATCCCTGACAGGTATAAACCCGATGATCTGCATTATGAGAATTTGGATAGGCAAGACTACAGAAGTGATGAGGTGAATCATCCTGGGAGAGACATCATTCGAGTGGGGGCTCATAATAGATGGGATAACACAAGTGATGATAGAATGGTAAAGGATCTGACTAAAAGATACCGGCCACATGATTCACATGACAGACGACTTGATAAACATGTATCCTATACTGGCAATGGCAGTAATGAAGTAAGAAGACCTCAAAAGCAACTGGCTAGAGAGAAAAAAGGCGATCGCAATTCAAATAGTTATGTTCACCGAGACCGCTCCCGTGACAACATTGGGCATATGCCTTATACCCATTCAAGGGAACGCCATCAGCAAGACGGGAGCATCACACAGAGCCGCCACCTAGTGGATAAGAAGAATACTAGCAGTCAGGAGAGAGGAAATCGTGACAAGTCGCCATCTGGAGGATCATCAGAGAATTGGTGGAGACTAATCCCTAAGCCCGATAGTTATAGACACGCCCATGATGATGAACATTCATCTCTAAAGCAGAAGAAAAAAGAGAAGAGCCAACCTTCAGTGAAGTCAACCTTCAAAGAAAGATTAAATATAGCCATAGAACGAGCTGAAGGAGGTGAATTATGTCAACGTCTGACGAATTCAGGGATGACATTCTGTGGCGCCAAATGCTTCCTAAGTAATCTCTATCCCTGCCATATTCATCACGATGGGGTAGATTTTCATAGTTCGGAGCAACTACACCAGTGGATAAAGTGCTGTGAGCATAATGACCCAACTCGAGCTGATCAAGTATTAGACACAATCACCGGCCTAGAGGCTAAAAGAGCCACACATGGCATGAGAGAATCCGAAGAGTGGAAGAGCTCTACACGTCTAACTGCAATGAGAATTGCTGTATCTAAAAAATTCGTCCAAGATAAAGAGTTAAAAAGGCAGCTGATAACTCTGGGGGATGTCGATATAATCGAAGCCACGATGGAGGATTATTGGGGAGGCTTTGGACGTTATGGTGATCCAGTCTATGACACCGGATTATACACAGGCAAAAACAATCTGGGCAGACTGTTAACTGATCTTCGCATACGCCTCACCAACAAAGAACGAATGAAAGGCAGCGCTGGAAAGCATGCTAAAGATGCGATGGAGAGCGAGGCTGCCGCTGACACTACTCGAAAGTGAGCACTCTGATATTCTAGTGGATGATACGGACAACGCTGAATCCTCCGTTGAGCATATCTATGAAGTTGACAAAGATCAACAACAGTAAGTCTTATGACCTACTGCCACCACTTGTGAATTCATATACAGTATGACAGTTGAGATCTACCATCATGATCTCTATCTTATGCATCATGTGTTGTGAATACATGACATACTATGGTGTCTCTTCATGGAAGTACCAGATGCTGTTTTTGACCTATGTGACTATTACCTGTATCAATGTCCTGGAGCTGTGAAAACAACTTTAAAATGGTTTCAGCCAACCAAACAGAGTCCAGACAGCTAAGACATTTCCATTGTTTCGCACACTTCTTTAATTACAATACATCAGTTCTTCAAGTGATGTCATTAGATATCTAAGAAACTATTTTATATCGTCATTGAATTTAAATTCCTAGCAACAGAATTCTTCTGAATTTCTTCGAGAGTTAAATCATCACCCTGCTTATAGATACATGACCCTATAAACTTTAATTTTGCACTGTCTTATTAAAACATCATTTGATATGAATTGTTTCTTCCAGGATTAAAGTTTGTTATCTCACATAGTACGATTATCTTATAGTTAAGGCAGTGTTTATCATTATTATATGAATTTTACTAGTATGAGGGGGGGGAGCCTACCCAACAGAGTTACCGACCAAGTATTTCTATCTGGATTGCCCAATTGTTTTGTTAAATACCCTTAAGGCCAAGTTAAATTGTGTAGAGTATATCCTTGGGGTTTATATCTACTGGTTCCTGCACTGAAATTAATTTTCGGTAATTTGAGTAGCTGATGCAAGTTTGAATTAACTGATTGATATACAATTTGATAGGTGAAATTATTTTGTTTGATTCATTCCCGATACATGTATTGATATAGTTATCTTTAAGTGATTGTGTTGTCCTGTTTGACCTTTTTCTGACTGCAATGTAAATTGTTAGTCTGTTAGTTTAAGTATACCTCCAGCTTTTGTTACTGTGGGGACTGTATCTTGCACATAGAGCCACTACTTTACTTATTCGTAATGGGTTGCTCTTGGCTTCTTGGCCCTCATCATTGCATTGAGTGCCATTAGTCTCTCCTATTGCACATTTCTCTGTAAATCATGTTCTGTTTGTTGTGCGCTCGATAAGGTATGTTTACTTTTGTTCTGAAAGGTAGGAGCAACAGGGTCAGGTTGAAAGCGACCTATATCACTAATGCTTCTTAAGTATGACTAGCCACTACTCTTGTGACAAAATCAATAGCTTGAAGGGACTGAAACTAATTACTATGAATGTACAAAGTCTCAATGATAAGGTTTTGGACTTACGACGCTCCGATCTTGGTTTTGATTACATCTGTGTGACGGAGACCTGGTTAGACAGACGTGATCAAACTCATAATGTCGATTTGAATAATATGAGACTGTATAGGAAGGATCGCCTAAATTGAGAAGAGTGGTGGAGTAGGTTGTTATGTTAATAATAAGTATGTAGATTACACTTTCGGCCATGCAGCATTAACAGTAAGCAATAAAGACATAGAATGTATTGGATTAATAACTAAATTTCCAAATCAGAAGCACCGTGTGATATTGTCTGTATACCGCCCCCCTAATGGTAATGTAAGGTTATGTTATAAAAAATTGAGTGAAATGTTAAAGCATCCAGACATTCGCAGGATGGAGGTCTGGATCCTTGGGGATTTTAATGTTAATTCTGCAGTTAGAACAAGTAGTAAATATAAAAGTCTAACATCTTTTTTAAGGAAAAACAAGTTGAAATATTTACGTACTAGATCAACGTATTATCATACCAGGGGCAGATCTACTTTGGACCATACTTATTGTAACTCTCCGCATATTTCCACAAATGGTCTGCTTGACTACAAATTTGGTGATCATTTCCCTGTATTTGCTATAAAGAAACAAAGAAGAATAGAGAGGTGTCAAACTCGTTCAACTACTGGTAGATCATATAAAAATTTTGATCAAAATGCTTTGAATAATTATGTGAATAATGCTGCCCTCACTGAAAACCATATGCTTTCTCCAGGTGAACTTTATGGTGAATTTGTAAATTGCATCCGTGTGTACCTGGATAGACATCACCCAGTTAAGGAAATGGCCATTAATATGGATGCACCTACTGGTTTTAATCAGAATCTGGCTTTTTTGACTGCTAAGAAAAAAAGATTTCTTAAGAAACTCCGGGGTTACAGAGGTCAGGATGCTAATCCATTCAGAGCCAAAATTAGAGACCTGGACAAACAAATAAAAAATAAGCTGGCCTTGAACAGACAAAAAGAGATAACCAGGAATCTTAATAAATACAAAACTGACCCAAGGCGTTTTTGGAATGTAATAAGTAGTTTATGGAAGGGACCTCGCACTGAGATAAAAATGTCATTAATAAATGAGCATGGTACTGGTATCCCTGACCTTGAGATTCCTGACTTTGTAAATAAATATTATACTTGTATTGGTCCTAACCTTGCGAATCTGATACCAGTTGTCAGTAACACCGACCATCGATGGATTACTGACCTTATACTTTCCCATGTCCCTGAATGTGACCAGTTGTTTGAATTGTTGCCTATTGATTTATTAACCTGCACTAATATTATTAACAGTATCAACTCTGGAAAATCATCGAGTATTCAACACATCAGAGCAAATGTGGTGAAAAACGTGTTGTTACATATCCCACATATACTACTTCAAATAATTAATGGTTCAATCACTAATAGTGTCATACCGGAGATGTTCAAAATAGCTAATGTAATTCCGTTGCCAAAGTCAGACGATTTGCTGAATATCTCAAACTGGCGCCCAGTGAGTCAACTCAATATTGTCTCGAAACTAATTGAGAAATCAATCCACGGCCAGTTGATTAGATATTTACTGGATAATGATTTCATATCTAAAAGACAGTTTGGCTTTGTTCCAGGTAGATCTACTAATGGTGCTATTTATATTTTGACTCAAGATTTATTTGAAGGATTTAACAGGGGGGAGTGCTCGGCTGTAGTCTTCCTAGATCTGGGAAAGGCTTTTGATACTGTCGACCACTCCCTCCTCCTAGGAAGGCTTAGGAATTTACATTTATCTGCACAGTGTGTAGCCTGTTTTAATTCTTATCTTAAGGACAGAAAGCAATATGCTACTGCCAATGGGCGTGTATCTGCTGAAGAGGCTGTAACGTGTGGCGTCCCGCAAGGGTCTGTGTTAGGTCCGTTATTATTTATAATATATATTGATAGTCTAGTATCAGTTATAAAATCCTGCAAATTCTGTTTGTACGCCGATGATCTCGCTATTTATGTCAATGATACCGACCCCAATCATGTACTAAGGAAATTACAGTCTGATCTGGATAGTATCAGTAAATGGTGTAAATTGTTCAAGCTTACTATCAATAATGAAAAAAACAAAGTTGTTATGGTGTGCAAGTGATTTACTTAATGCCAGACACAATTTGAGTATAATAAGTGCTGAACTGGATGGTAAGTGCCTTGAAGTGGTTGATGAATTCAATTACCTTGGTGTTATCATTGATCGTGGTCTTAATTTTCGGAGAAACAACGAAAAAATAATATCTAGTTTCCGCCACAAGATGTATGAAATAAGACAGTTAAGGAAATTTGTCGATAATAAGCTGTGTCTGACCTTATACAATCAAATGGTTCTACCTGTGCTGGAACATGCAAGTTTTCTACATGAAAGTGGTCCTAAATCCAGTGTTGGCCGCTTACAACTTATGCAGAACCATTGCCTACGGTTATGTCTTCGAATCTTTAATACTCGGGATACATCTATATACTATCTCCATGTTAGAACTTACATGAAAATGCTAAAGGTTAGGCGTGATAAGAACTTATTATCTATGATGTATGATGTTTCTTGTGATCCAAACTGTGTCAAACTCCCTGCCGGGAACTTGCGTGGCAATGTTAAAAAACAGTTAAAGGTATCCAGATCCAGGTGTTTGACATATGATAAGTCACCACTGTACAGGGGGTGTGTCCTTTGGGACAAATTGGATGCAAATACTCAGCAGATAGGCAGTAAGAAAGAATTCATGAACAAAATCTGAATGTATTTGGTGTATAACCGTCACTTGATAGACTACGCAATTATTTTTGAAAGATGTAATATACACGCTGCCTGCGGATAATCGACTTGTGCAAATCATGGTGATACATACAGCCCCTAAGAGGCTTTAGTTATGTCTTTAGTAATATCGTAATGATCTACACCCAAAATGATGCCTGCCTGATGTAACTTTGTACAACCTGATTGAGCGCTACACTATTTCTTTCCTGTTGCCGTGTTTTGGCTGATCTACAAAACGTACATGTATGATTTCTGCGAATAAATTTGTTAAAACAAACAAACATACCTCTATCTATGGGGTAATATCATGGTTCTAAGAGACTGCATGCTTAATTCAATGATTTTCCTTGTATCTGCCCTTAAAATGACCTTGGCCTTGAGTCAGACTCATTGATCCTTGGACATCTTACAGGGCCAACAAAGTGGTACATCTGGACAAAAACATGAGGTTGCTGCCATTTCTAGAATAAAAAATAACGAGGGGGGAAACTGTAAAAGTAATGTTTTTGTGATTTTTGACCTTTGACCCCTGGTCAAGGTCACTTTTTGAGTGACTACCATTTGTTCCTGTCAACACTGCCCATAGAGAGTAATTAAGCAAAATATAGTGCTTTCATCACAATTATGAGGGATTATCCATAAATTGCCTCTGGCAAAAATAGTCACTATATGTTCTTACCAACCTCCTTTAGGAGCAGATCTCTATAGTTCAAAGTAAAGTATTTAGTATATATATATGTGAATAGGATGTATCAGAGCATAGGAATGTGCCAAAGACATCTCTCAAAGATCAGGTAATATCATGTTTATGAGAGGTTGAAATGTACTCTAATTCTGTGATTTTTCTTGGTATTTGACCTTGAAATGACCTCAACCTTGAGTCAAGGTTATTCATACTCAGACATCTTGTAGGGCCAATGGAGGGGTATGTCTGAACCAAATTTGAAGTTGCTGCCATTCATAGAACCAGAATAATGACGGGAAAAACTGTAAATATTAGGTTTTTGGTGACCTTTGATAATTGACCCCTGCTCAAGGTCATCAGGGGCCCCTTTTTGATTGACTAATGTTTTTTCCTGAGTACACTACCCATAAACAGTATCCAGTCCAAATTTGGTATTTTCATCACAAATTGAAATAGGTTTACATCCCATCTTGCTAATTCACTACAATGTGAATTATGCTGGATTATCTATTAGATACTTGCAAGATTCTAAAAGAAATTGTAACAGTACATTCTTTCCCACCTTCCATGGGAGCAGATCTCTATAGTTTACAGTAGCGTATTTGGTATGCATGGAAAGAGGGTGTATCAGAGCACAGGAATGTGCCAAAGACATCTCTCAATGATCAGGTAATATCATGTTTAAGAGAGGGTGAAATGTACTCTAATTCAGTGATTTTTCTTGGTATTTGACTTTGAAATGACCTTGACCTTGAGCCAAGGTCATTTATACTTAGACATCCCATAGGGTCAATGGAGGGGGATGTCTGGACCAAGTTTGAAGTTGCTGCCATTCCTAGAACCAGAATAATGAGGATAAAATTGTGAAAATTAAGGTTTTGGTGACCTTTGACCTTTGACCCCTACTCAAGGTCATCAGGGGTCACTTTTTTAAATGGCTAACATTTTCTCCCTGAAAACACTAACTATAGAGAGTATCCAGTCCAAATTGGCACTTGTATCACAATTTGAACGATTTGTCCCATATTCTCACTTAATCTGCCCCACTATGTGAAACACTCAACAGAGGTGCTATTCCCAAAATAGAATTGACAGAGATCAGGGAATCAATTTTCTCTTGTGTTGCCAAAAGGTAATTGGTCATAGAAGTGGTTCAGGAGTGGTCCTGAATTGGTAAATTCCCAGGTAATTCTTTCCTCCAACTCCCTGGCCTACCTACTATGGGGAGCATCAAGGATCATGGAACCACTTCCCCTAAATTTCTGCAACACAGTCTGATTCAAAGAAAGTCAATTCCACTAGAGTATAACTATAAGGCGGGAAGTGGCTCCTCAGGGAGGAGTATCAAAGGGAACTGGAAGGTGAGATAGCCACTGTGATAATTCAGTTCCAAATCCTTTCGCAGCTGCTCCCAGATGGTCAATAACAAGGCCAATTATTGATTACCAATATTCCATGTTTGATGGAGAAAACTGCAAAAATGGCGGTTATTTAATAGTGTCCAGACCTACTCGAAAGTAAGATCAAACCCATTGAATCACAGGAATATCAACATGATCAATACAAAAGAAGAAAAAAACTGCTATACCAAATTGAATTCATGTGAACTGATTTTAGAGAAAGAATCTGATAGATCCTGCCAACCCCAAACCCCTATAACTGATATGTACTATATACAAACTGCACAGAGAGGTAAGGTCTATGTTTACACTTAGTAGAGGTTGGCAGCACCCCTGGTGGTCAATGTGGGCAGTAGGAGGGTCTTTGTTACATCCTATTCTGTGGGTTTCACCCTTCATTAGGCCTGGATACACTCAGTGATTCTCAGATGTACTCTCTACCTAAAATTCAGCAGTACCGTTTATAAGGATGAACAGACATTGATTTAGGTCCAATAGACATATTTATAAAATAAATGATAAGTCTAGCCTTGGGACTAGTACATTTGTACAATAGATAGGGATTGGGTTGCTTTAGACAACTACAGCAATTAACCCCAGCAGTTTGTTCGTAAATTCTATTATTATTTGAAATAAACACTGTCCTAAATGTTGTTAGAATAACATACTTTCAAATAAATACTGTCATAGGTATAAAACCAAAACATGCAAATAAAAAGCAAACGAGATTGACCCTGAGTATTAAGATATGCCTTTTTCAAATGAAGAAAATAGTGGTTTTCATCTCTGCAATGACCCTATGAATGGATTTTTTTTCGTTTTCCACATATAAACTAAACAGCCACCTGCTCCCTGTCATACGACGTTTAACAAGTCTGCTATTTCTCTCCGTCTTGGGCTATTGACCGGCAGAAGAAAGCTAAAAGCTCTGAATAATGAATTGATGGGGGCTGTTAAAATTTAATCATCAAATTCACTGGTGCCATAAAATTGCATGAATATTAAATATGACCCTGCCCGTCTCTAGTCCCTCCTTAAACAAATTCTATAAATCATTGTATATTCATGACACTTATCCTCTTTGATATGTAACCTGTCTTTTGTTGCTGCTTTTTATTGACCTCTTCGGGTAAATTGGTATTATTATGCCAAAAGGGAAATGTCCAATGCATATCACCAGTACCCTTTAAATAAACACATTGTTATATGTACACTTATATTCAGTGATATAATTCTAGTTGATGTAAAAATTACATAATATTGATGGCAGTGTCAATACAATATTCCTTTAAAGTTGCAATTCGTCCCAATGAACAATGTTCTGGATTTAATTCTTGATAATTTGAAGCACCTTTAAAATCAATGGACCTTCAAGCTATATTTTGTGACAAAACAGTGGGGGGTCGCTTCCAATGGGCTGGGAAATAAAATCACCATTGGGTATTCTGAGGCAACATAGGGTTTCCTTTTAGCATTTTGGGGTGGATTGAACCAATCCAGGAAATTAATCAATATCTCGATATAAATACATATTAGATAGAAGTATGCTACAGAGATAGTTCTTCAATGGTTTATATGGCATGATCAGTATCGGCAGGGTAGCTTATTATTCATTGTATATTTACCATTCTGTGTCAGAAGCATCTTCAAAGTCGACTCTAACATCTATCCAATAAGTACTGGGCATTGGTCCTGTGAGGAAATATGGCTCCAGCTTGATCGGTTGAGAAATGAGTTCAATGCATTCAGATTGACCTCCATGGGTAATCTATTAGCATTTGAGAAATAACAGGATCCTCAAATCACAAGTCCATATGGTAAAGCAGTATTTCAAGAAGAGGAAGCAATAGACAAACCAAACAAACCACAGATCTAGAATCTGTTGGCAAGTTTCCCTGCTGGTCCTAACGCAGCTAATAAACTCCAGTTCTGCTTTTGATAAAAAAAAAATCAATGAATGTTGGTTCCTAAAGTACAGCATCTAGGAGACGGGAAGTCCTAGGAGTGTTTACTTCCTGCTCTGTTCCATACTAGTAGTCCACAGCATCCATGTATACTGGCTCACATCTAGGATTGGGGTCCCTTCTATACGTATGTATGTAACAACACACACTCACCTCCAATTACTCTCCAATCTCTTACTCAGCAAATGCCTATAGTGATTACATTGAATTAGGGGTTGGTATCCTCGGGTTGCAGAGTGAGTCCCCTCATGAAGGTTACCTGATCTGGGGTAGGGCTAAGAGTGGCTCAGTAGTTTTGATGGTGAGGGTTTTGGAGAGGATGAATTTTGTTGAGCTTTGGTCTTCATGAGCTACTCAAAACAATTGGTTTCCTTTATTATCCATTTATGGATCATCTATTTATTAATCAATTTTATTCATTAATTCAACACTTTTTAATTGTGCATCATCCGTTCATTTATCTCTTTTATTTGACATTCGTTTAATTGAAGAAGATGCATCCTATCCCTGGTATATTTCTTTTATTAGCATACTATTGCAGGGTGTCTTACTATACACATATCTATACTTTATCTCAGGAGTGCCCCAGGATCACAGAGTAATACTATCCCAGAGATATGATGATGTCTGAAGATTATTCTACATGTATGCCTCCATTGCATGTGGGAAGTGTTCCATACCACTCCATGTGGTGTTGTAGTCTTCCATCATGTCAAGGAGTCAGGTGACATCGCACACCATTAATTTATTTCTATGATAATTTGTTTCATAGCTCTATTGGGTATGTACATATATCTAGGGCGCCCAAACCACTTATACCACTAATAATTCATTTTTCATTATTTTTGGGCCGATTCTCATTTTGTACGGCAATTAGAGCTAGTATAGCAAATGCCCACACTGCATTGCACCCTTTGAAGGAATGGATCATAGCAATAGACTATAGCCATTGGCAGCAATAGCAGATATCTTAAGAGGAGGAGGCTCGCGAGCAGAGGGCAGTGATCCCGGAACAACTCATCTATATTGTATGTAATTCCTGCCAGTGCTAGCCGATTTGCAATCAATGTAGACACGCATACACCCTTCTGCTCCCTTCAGGCCTCTTTGAGCGCCTTCCTCCCACCCCCTCCATTTCAGGTACCATTGCCTCCTACCTACACTCCCACTATACCCCTACTTATTACCCTATCCCTAGTCCTGTGCCTTAGTCTACTCCCACACCCAATTTCTGCAGCAACCCCACCTCTCCTACCTACTCTGATGTCGTTTCTTTCTTTTTTTTTCTTTCTTTTCTTTCTTTCTTTCTTTCTTTCTTTCTTTCTTTCTTTCTTTCTTTCTTTGTCTCTTTCTTTCTTCCATTCTGTCTCTGTCTTTCTTTCTTTCTTTCTTTCTCTGTCTGTCTGCCTGCCTGTCTTTCTGTCTGTCTCTGTCTGTCTCTCTGTCTCTGTCTCTGTCGCTGTCTCTCTGTCTCTCTGTCTCTGTCTCTCTCTCTCTCATCTCTTTGGCCCGCTGAAACCACCAACTACCTGCCTATCCTATGTAAGGTTATCAGAAGAGCCCATCCCAAGAGATTTAGTGAGTCTGGTCATTAGCCTACATTTATTAGGTACGGCTTGATTAGGGTCATATTGAATTAAGATATATCACGAGCATACATGCAATATGGGAGCTTTTCAGTAATTGCCAAATGAGTATTAGCATAACACTTTATTCCCCTTCCTCTTAGATAACATAAAAGAATGTCCGGATGAAAGGCTGTCAACTTGACTCGATCTGCATTTGTTGTTAGACTATACTATACAGTAATAAACAGCCAAAAAAATAATTGCCTATCTAACCTATAATTGCATTACAATCGTGCACTTAATTTGATAATGGTCCATTCTACAGCATATCCCTTACAGTAAATTGATCGTTAGTGTAGTTTCCTATACATATACAAGATAAAGTTAGGCAGTGATGGATTATGTATAACTAGAGAGTATATCAATCTTGTCTCTTTATTATACTTATTGAATCGAATTGAATTTTTATTGACATAAAACATTCTCTTTCGCTGGGAGTTTGTTTTTTTGGAGTTGCTTACCGCGGAGTGGCCGGGAGCGCAGCAACAGCAACAACTTCGTTATGTTTTCGGTTTGTCAGTGACGTCACGGTCACCATATGACGCAATTTGTGATGTATTCGGCCGTGACGTCACATGTTGACCGCAGAGCGGCAAGTCGTGCAGGAGGGATAGGAGTGGCAACTCCTATCCGTGGTCCTTGCTACATTTTTCTCGTTTCTGTTGAATAACATATAGATTGTATGACGACGATAGACTAATTAGAGAAATAAAGATATCATTACAAATTACAATTGGGGGGTTTCCAATCTAACATCATTATATTCATCGCTTGACATAGTAAATGGTTGATATAACCAATGTGCTTTGAAAGCACCATGCATGTATACAATCCTAAAGAATTCCATAGCCCATACCCCACTATCTACGCAAAAGTACCTGGCAAATGTACAAAAGTGAACAGGACATAATGTATTGGCCTGTATAAGCGCCAGGCTGCTCATAGATTTAAAGTAGGCTCTACAGGCTCTCATTCAAAGACCCGGTGCTTCTACAAGCCACTACGGTATCATGGGATTTTGGGTAAACACATCGTGTTCCTTCAATATCTAATAGAATTTGAAACCTGTGCGCCATCTGTAGGAATAAGGAGAAACTGTGACTGTACCCATATTAACAGTATACATCTTGACCTTACCAAAAACATTCTGGCTTTTTACTAAATTCTTGGTTTGTCAGCCTGTTTGAGTGCTTTAAATGGAAAATGGGCAGTCAGCTGAAAGGTAGCTTTTTAGGGACTATATTGTGAATAAGAAATAAATAAAAGGGGGTCATATAGTTTCACAGTTGGTACCTTGGTCACATCAGGAGGGCGTTTCCAAGATGAAACGTGTCTACCCATGCATTGGTTCACCCTTCAAAAGACAATCCCCACCATTGATGTGCTTCCGTGCACACTCACATTTCTTTTTGTTTTGTTTCAATGTTGTATTTTCTTTTCTAGGGCTTAACCCAGATAAGGCTAACGTGGCAATTTTGGGTGCAGAGTTCTGGAAATTGATAAGTAGACCAATATACGACCAGAAGTGCCCTGTGCAAAATGTTGGAGCTGTACCTATGTCGTATCTGGAGATATCAGGGTTTGTCTACCATCCTACATGTATGTAGGACAGTAGGCCAATCAACTATTATCCTATGAAATATTGATTTCCGGGTTGCCATGGAAACGGCGATTCCTGTTGGTTACATGGACGTAAATGCTGCCCTCTCGTGAGTCATAATGTATTCAGGCCTGCACTGAAGGTAATCTGGGTGCTGATTGGCTTAGAAATCATATGCAAGAAATATTGGTAAAATTATGAAAAAAATCACAAGTGACCCCAAATAGTTCCTAAATGGAACAGTAGATGAGTTTTTATTGTATGCCAAGGTCTGGGGATTTTATCAGTTCTGCAAATGTTCATCTGGTCAATGGAGGTTTTGAGGCCCAAAATAGGGTAGAATGGCACTTGGCACATTCCATGTTAAGTAGGGAACTGCTGTCCAGGGAAGTTTATGTGCCATAGTACATTTAAAAATCAGTTTTTACTAACTTTTTGGACTTTTTTAGGATTTCTAGAACTAATTAAAGAAAAATGTCCACAACATAGATTATTTTTGTACTTTTTGCATGTGGGGGGCCTTATGATGAAAAAGGCTGCTTACTGAAAACACTATGTCCTGAAGCATGATTACAATTATTGATCCATTACAATTGGCAAAGAAAATATATGTATGGTATCAAATGTGATGTTTTATAGTTTTTTAAGTGTTAAAATTCAAAAAATAAAAATTTCCCCTAAATTTCCCCATTAAGCTGACGGACTGGAGCTCATTATATCAGTGTCCAGTATTTTAGGGTGACCTCCGTTACCATCAGCCTTTAGTGGCCCTGGGCAGAAAATAAAAAGAATATTCTGGTCAATGTCAGACTAAAATGAAGACCAATTAGGGACATAGTTATGTGCCAGATGATGACTTGATATCTCTTCACATCTACGTACTAGATGCATTTCCCTGCCAAAATCTAAAGTAGTTTTTTTAAGGTGAGTGACCTCCGTTACCATGATTAAGCACATATAATTAAGGTGGAAACAAAAATAACCGATACTAGTCCAAAGGTAATGAAAAAAGGAAACTGTATACCAAAAATCAGATTGATTGATGGTATATCTAATTTTCTAGAGAGGAAATACTGTAAAAAAGTGACCTCCGTTACCGGTGACCTCCGTTACCGCCCACCCCCATTTTCAGTTACCTCCATTTCCATAGCCTGCTCACCCACCTGAGTCAAGCCACAATGTCAGCTTTAATATCCTAAGTTGGTCAACTCATTTTTGACACACCTTGAAATCCAAATATTAGCTACACCTTGGGTACAAGGTCATGACACATTTGACCTTGGTCAAGGTCAAGGTCACCCTTTTCAAGGTCAAACACCTAAATCTGGCAGAAATTAGGTAGGAAATCATGTTTATGGCTAAAAAATTGGCTTTAATTATCTTTTTGCCATGCTGTAAAGTTAAATAAGGCCACATCTTTGAGTCCTTTTTCATGGTTCCAACAATGGTTGACCTTAGACAAGGTCAAGGTCATCTTTTTCAAGGTCAAAAATCACTGAAATCAGCTGGGAAATTAAATTTATGTCCAGAAAATTGGTTTAAATTCACTTTATGTTATGCTTTGAAATACTAGAGTGGTCTACTTGTTGAGTGCCTTTTCAAGATCATAACATGGTTGACCTTGGCCAAGGCCAAGGCCATCCTTTTCAAGGTCAAACACCCTCAATTCAGCTGAAATTAGCAAAAGAATCATGTTTATGGCCATAAATTTGGCTTAAATTAAGTTTTTAACACCCATCTGAAAACCTAAAATGGTTTTCTCTTTGAATACTTTTTCAAGGTTCCAACATTGTTTACCTTAGCCTAGGGCAAGCTCATCATCTTCAAGGTCAAACACCTAAATCTGGTTGAAATCAGGCAGGTAACTAAATGCTAAATGTCTTTTCAAGGTCATGACATGGTTGACCTTTGCCTCGGTCAAGGCCATCCTTTTCGTGGTCAAACACCTGAATTCGGCTGAATTTCTCAAGGGAATCATCTTTATGGCTATGAAATAGACTTTCCATCTCTGGGTTTCCCAAATACAGTGCTATAGTGATGCATTTATGCAGTACAGGCAGTTTAAGGATTTTGAAATCCTTTAAAAAATTAAAGTGGTCTGATCGACTAATTTTTTTCCTCTATCTTTTGTATTTTCCCGGTGTTCCGGGTAAGCATAGTTAAAAAAATCCCCACCTGTTCAGTTCTCTGACAAATAATGTCTACCTTTAAAAACCTAAAATGGTCAACTCTTTGGGTCCTTTTTCAAGGTCCTATCATTATTGACCCTAGCCAAAGTCATCCTTTTCAAAGTCAAAACAGCAAGGGGATAAAAGTTATGGCCATAAAATTGGTTTAAATTCACTTTTTGACATGCTTTAAAATTCTAAAATAGTTTACTTCCTGATTACCTTTTCATGGTCATAACATGGTTGAGATGGTCAAGGTCCTCCTTTGAAAGGTCAAACACTTTATTTTGGATAAAAGCAGCAAGGAAATTGCATTTATGACCATAAAATTAGGTTAAATTCAATTTATGGCATGCTTTAAAAAATACTAATGTGGTCTACTCCAAGACCAAGGAAGGCCATAATGTGGTAGATCGTGCTCAAGTTCAATGTTATCACTGGTTATCCTTTCCAGGTCAAACACTAAGGTATTTTAGTCATTAAGGGAATCATATTTACAACTACAAAATTGGTTTATATATACTTTTTAACATGCTTGGAATTCTAAAGTTGACATGGTTGACCTAGGTAAATAGGTCAAAGTTGTGTTCCACAAGGTCAAGGACACTTAACATTTAATGTGACTGACTATAGTATTTGGTGGAAGATGGATTTTTAGCCAGACCCTGGGTTCTCTGTAACTGTTACAATATCAACTATGAATGAAATTGAGATAATCAAGATGGCTGCCAGAATTAGATCAAAATCTTGGAACAATAGGGTGTTTTAAAAAAATGACTACTCGATCCCTAATCAAAATAGAAAGACAAAAAAGAATTAGTACTAAAAGGACATTACTGAAGTCCAGGAATCTATTCATGACATTTAGAACCATGTATAATTTATGGCAGCTATTTTGAACTATCAATAAGTGTTACCCTGCATATTGTTAAAGATATATTAAAGAATTCTGCTTCAAACAAATATAAAGGCACAAATCACAGGTTAAAAATTCAGAGATGTTACCAAAGGTGTTCGCAAAGGATGATCTTGACCTAGGCTAAGGTCAACAATGTTAGAACTTTGAAAAAGTATTAATTAAACAAAAAGAAAACCATTTTGACCCATCCTTAAAACTAAGGGATAGGCCTCAGAGAAAAGAGTATTTAAAAAAAAAAAAGGTCATCAAGAGCTTTCATTTCATATAATACACATTAATAAGAGCATGGGAAGTATATTGAAACTATTGTTGAAAGATATCATGCCAAATATCTTAAACTGTAAAATGCCTCATAAAGGCTCTGGTCATATATTCACAAAACCAATCAATTTCAGGAAAATTAATCAGTTACTATACTGTAATCACAATGATATACTTTGTGTTATCTCTGAACATACTGTTTTGATAGTTCACATTACATCTTCTGAAAGCTGGTAGAGTGGCATTTCCAATACAAATTTAAAGAAAATTCAAAATTTGATTACCATGGCAACCTGAAATACTCTGTTGTCATTAGTTAATATCCCCCACTTATATCAGCATATTAGTCCCATCCAGCAGGATCTATGATGATTTTACACTATTCAGAGTGGGAATCTACCTAAAAATGTTTGATTCAGTTAAATTGACATCCATTCTAATAAAATTACCATAACTCATTTTTGGACAAAACAGCATTTTTACCTTTAAATGGCCTGTTTCTGTGTTCTCAAAAGTGTAAATTTTCTCCCATTTTTTTTTTAGGATGAGCTGCTAATAACCAGCCAATTTGAGGTGTTTAACCTTGAAAAGGATGGCTTTGACTTTGGCCAAGGTCAACTGTGTTATGACCCTGAAAATGCACTCAAAAAGTAGACCAAGTATTTCAAAGCATGGCATAAAGTAAATTCAAACCAATGTTATGGTCATAAATTTAATTTCCCAGCTGATTTCAACAATGTTTGACCTTGAAAAGGATGACCTTGACCTTGTCTAAGGTCAAAATTGTTGGAACTATGAAAAAGGACTCAAAGATGTGGCCATTTTAGTATTTTACAGCATGCCAAAAAATTAATTAAAGCCAATTTTATAGCCATAAACATGATTTCCTTGCTAATTTTTGCCAAATTTAGGTGTTTGACATTGAACAGGGTGACCTTGACCTTGGCCAAGGTTAAATGTGTCATGACCTTGTGCTCAAGGAGTAGCTAATTTTTGGATTTCAAGGTGTGTCAAAAAAAAGTTGACCAACTTAGGATTTTAAAGCTAGACATTGTGGCTTGACTCGTAACGGAGGACACTGGTAACGGAGGTCACTTTTTCACAATACTTTCTCCCTAAAAAAAATTAGATATACCATCAATCAATCTGATTTTTGCAATACAGTTTCCTTTTTTCATTTTCTTTGGAGTAGTACTAGTTATTTTTGTTTCCACTTTAATAATACATGCTTAGTCATGGTAACAGAAGTCACTCACCTTAAAAAAAACTACTTCAGATTTTGCCAGGGAAATGCATCTAGTCTGGAGATGTCAGGAGATATCAAGTCCTAATCTGGCACATAACTATGTTCCTAATTGATCTTCATTTTAGTCTGGTATTAACAGAATATTCTTTTTTCTGCCCAGGGCCACTAAAGGCTGATAGTAACGGAGGTCACCCTAAAATACTGGACACTGGAATAAAGAGGTCCAATCCTTCAGCTTTTCCTTGCTAATTTCTGCCAAATTTAGGCATTTGACCTTGATAAGGGTGACCTTGACCTTGGCCAAGGTTAAATGTGTCATGACCTTGTACTCAAGGAGTAGCAAATGTTTGGATTTCAAGGTGTGTCAAAAAATGAGTTGACCAACCTAGATGTGGCCATTTCTAGTAAAAGTAACTTAAGGAGTGGAATCTTATCATCTTAAAGCATGTCAAATAGTGAATTTGAACCAAATTTATGGCCAAAAATTTAGTTGTCATATAAATTTCAATCAGATTTAGAGGTTTGACCTTAAGAAGGATGACCTTGACCTAAGATAAGGTCAATGATCTTGGAACCTTGAAAAAGGACTCAAAGACTTGACCATTTTAGTTTTTTAAAACATGTCAAAAAGTGAATTTTATCCAATTTTATGGCCATAAATATGATTTCCTTGCTAATTTCTGCCAAATTTTAGTGTTTGACCTTGAAAAGGGTGACCTTGACCTTGGTCAAGGTCAACATGTCATAACCTTGAAAAGGTACTCAAGGAGTAGATCTTTTTTTTTTTTTAAGTTCAAATTGTGTTAAAAAATGAATTTAAACCAATGCTATGGCTCAATATGTGATATCTTCGATTTCTCATTTTGTTTGAGCTGGTAGCCATGGCAACCAGGTTGCCATGCCAACAGGCCTTTCCAGAAAAAAAGTATGCCAATTTTTAAGATGGGTCCCATTTTGCACAAATAGTCAAGAAACAACCTAGTGGCCATTGACAGATGCATTTTTTTTATTCTAAAAAGGGATTTTTTGATAAAAGTGGAGAAAATAATTGCATAGGAAAAATGTCCAATCTCCATGGCAGTTGCCTGGGAGGGGCTGAAATTGGATTGTGCAACCTGTGTTCGAGGGCTAATATTTTGATAAGCAGGAAACATTTATGTTCACTTCTTTTTTTTGGAAGTATCAGGATGACTTCAAGTTTTTGTTGGTACCTCACACTTACCTCTGTGAATATATCCAATTTTAGACATTTTCTCCCCCTATTTGCAAGACTTAACTTGGAATGTGCCACTTGCTGTACATATCACTCCCTTAGTTAAGATTTTCAGGGTTAAGCCTATCATATATTCTAACACATTGTGTATGAGAGATGGTTTAATCTTGCTACGGTCGAAAATATTACCAACGAATATTACGGGGGGCTGTTTTTTTTGTGTCATGCTATATAGAAACATAGAGGAAATGGAATTAGTTCCATGTAACCTATAGGAGAGTGTTGAAACCTGAGAAATAGGCTTATATATGACCATTTATGCTGTGCAAGAAATTTCAGGGCTTTACCTATCACGGATCCAGAGATAAGCACTGTCCTAAATATAGGACAGTAGGGCAATACCCACCCAGCAAATTGTCATGACTCCTCGTCAACCTGTGTGAGGAGGATCACACAAGTCGCTAGATGGAACACGACGTCGCTATAGCACAAGATCACCAGGAATAGCAATGGTGGTTATCACATGGCCTCACCTCAGATGACGAGGATGGTGATCACTCAGACTCACCAGGGATGGCGACATGGGTGATCACTCACCTCGCTAGATGAAACACGCACCTCGTCATAGCACATGTTCACCAGGGATGGCGAGGATTGTGATCACTCATCCTCACCAGGGATGGCGACATGAGTGATCACTCATCCTCACCAGGGATGGCCACATGAGTGATCACTCACTTCTCTAGATGAGACGCACACCACATCATAATGCGCATTCACCATGGATGGTAAGGATTGTGATCAGTCACCTTGCTAGATAAAACACGTACCTCGTGATAGCACAGGTTCACCACAGATGGTGAGGATCTTGATCACCCACACTCACCAGGGATGGCGACACGAGCGATCACTCACCTCGCTAGATGAAACGCACACCATGCCATAGAGCATGTTCACCACAGTTGGCGAGGATCGTGATGACTCACACTCACCAGGGATGGCAAGGCGGTTGATCACTCACCTCGCTAGATGAAACGCGCACCACGTCATAGCGCAGGTTCACCATGGATGGCGAGAGTGGTGATCACTCAGACTCACCAGTGATGGCGATGCTGGTGATTACTCACCTTGTTAGATGAAAAGCTCATGATCATCGACATTGGTAATCATGCAGCCTCACATCTGCCAGATCAAAGTATGTTTTGCCAGAGAAGGTATTGCCATATGTATCTTCCCTCTAACCAGACTGCCCAGCAAATTATCGTTATCTGTCGCCATGACTGGTCATCAATGCCAAAGTTGTTGAGACAGCACCACTGTTCAACATGTAGCCTATCTAGGAAGTGTGGGCATGAAGTATTAGTCCCATACGTATCAAATGTGCTTTGTTTCACACTGATTTCCATGTAATACTTTAGAGTTGAATCAAACAAGATTATATAGAGAGAATATCAATTGAATTTAGATAGAGGTATCTCTAAAATGAAAGCAACTATCCATCAACACCTTTTCTATGGTTACAGGAAAAATACATAGGGAAATATCAACATGAACACCTTGTTTGTGGTTAGAGGGAAGGTACATATGGCAATACCTTCTCTGGCAAAACATACTTTGATCTGGCAGATGTGAGGCTGCATAATTACCAATGTCGATGATCATGAGCTTTTCATCTTACAAGGTGAGTGATCACCAGCATCGCCATCACTGGTGAGTCTGAGTGATCACCACTCTCCCCATCCATGGTGAACCTGTGCTATGACGTGGTGCGCATTTCATCTAGCGAGGTGAGTGATCACTCGTGTTGCCATCCCTGGTGAGTGTGGGTGATCAAGATCCTCACCATCTGTGGTGAACCTGTGCTATCACGAGGTACGCGTTTTATCTAGCAAGGTGACTGATCACAATCCTTGCCATCCGTGGTGAATGTGCATTATGACGTGGTGTGCCTCTCATCTAGCGAAGTGAGTGATCACTCATGTCGCCATCCCTGGTAAGGATGAGTGATCACTCATGTCGCCATCCCTGGTGAGCATGAGTTATCACGATCCTCGCCATCCCTGGTGAACATGTGCTATGACGAGGTGCATGTTTCATCTAGCGAGGTGAGTGATCGCCCGCGTCGCCATCCCTGGTGAGGCCATGTGATCACCACCATTGCTATTCCTGGTGATCTTGTGCTATAGCAACGTCGTGTTCCATCTAGCAACATGTGTGGCCACTTCACACAGGTTGACGAGGAGTCACGACAATTTGCTGGGAAGATTCTAAAGTCCCGTATAAATGGGCCCAATGGATAACAATATAAAACCGTAACATAGAAAATCCTAGGAAAAAACGTTCAAGGGTGAAGCTCATGAGGATGCCACAGACCCCATATACGAGAATGTCACAAAGACACTATTAAAATTTCATTTAAAAAATGCAAAGAGAAAGAGATGTTATTATCAATCACATTACTATCTATGACAAAATTGATATTATTGCCATACCTATGATGTGGTCAAAGAGTTTTTACTATATTTTTCCAATTTTCTGTCTTTTCTGGAAAAATCCTTTGCAAATATTAATAAAATGATAATCTGTTATTTTCTTTCTATGAAAACCTTTTAAAAATACAAATTGGGTAGAGAGATGCTTGAAAATGCCATGGAACGATTGGGAATTTTCTGTAGATGTAAATAGACACTTTTAGAATTCAAAAATATGCATTCTCTGCATTTTTACAATGTTTTTATCTCATTGTCACAAAACAACCATGTTAAGAGTGTACTGTAGCGCCCGTTCGTATTATGAATGATCGAAGAACACAACCCGTCAAGTAAAATTAACTCGCTTGGTTTATTGCCCTGGCACTCCTTGGCCCCACCATCTAAATGCCATCTGCTGGTAGAAATGTCGTCTGCAACCTCCTCCGGGAGCTAGCTGCTTGACTAGCCGGTGGAACTAGTCGCGCTTTATATACAAGTCTCCACCGAGACGCTGCCTCTCGTGCAGCGTTTCGGCGGACCACTCCCGAGTATTGAGACTTTCCCCGAATGACTGCGTGGCAGTCATTCGGCGGACGAGTCTCTCCGCTACACTCCTCCCAACTAATTTAAAACTCTGGTGGGTGTAAAAACTAATACCCTGGACGGAGAACTACGTCCCTATGTTAACTACAGCGTCACTGAGAGAGATTAATAATAAAATGTTGTTATATTACATACACATGGTTGTTATTATTTACAAATGATCAATCGCAATATGGGCCCTTTCGCCAGTAATTCTGGGCCCCTAAGGCTTAAGGCCGTCTGCTTCTTCCCCGGGTCCACTTCCACCGCCCCGGTTGTGCTGCAGCAACACCTCTCCGGACTGCCTCCACCGACCTCCCTCCGGACTGCGCTCCACCGACCTCCCTCTGGACTGCGCTCCACCGAACTAGTTTATTCAGCCGCGTCGTCGTCTTCCTCCTCACCGTCCTCCTCCGGTTCCCCCTCTCCTGCAGCCTCCTCCGCCTCCGGCTGCTGCTGCTCCCAGGGCCGGCCGCAGGTTTTACAGGTATCCCGTTGGCTTAAGTCCACAAATCTGTTCCGGGTTATAACCACAGTCTCGAACTCACCTCCTGGGAGCATCACTAGAGAGGTGGTCTGGCTCCCCTCCCCTAACTGGCGCACATCTGGCCCCTGCTCCTCCGGGGGCAGTAGTCTCTGTGCCAGTCGTCTCAGGGTCGCCGACCCTTGGTAATCCGATTGCCAGGGGTTACGCGCCCCAGCCTCCTTAGCATGTCCTTCCTCCACCGCTCCGCCGGACGTCCCTGCCTGTGGAGATGCACCAGGACCGTCCGGTGGCGGCGCTGTGGGTGCGGGGGTGGATGCCACCGGAGTCCCCGGCTCCCAGTTTGATAACACTGTTACACGTGGTCCCGCCTCCATCGGCGGTGGTGGTAGTTTAGCATCATTCAAGGAGGCCCTCACCCCCCCCGGTAGTAGCACTCTGGTCTCCCCCTCCTCCGCGTTAGTTAGTTCCAATTTCATGAGAAATTCGCCATGGGGCGAGTTCACCACTAACCCATCCAGTCCTATGGCTATCACTCTCCCTTCCCCCCTTTTCACCGGTGACTGCTCCTGCCTTTGCTGCCTGGCCAGGAGTTCAGCGGCTTCCCTCTCATCCTTCTCCTTCTGTCTCTTTTCCGCCTCCACCTTCTCTTTCTCCTGCTTTTCTATCTCTTCCCGCTGCTTCCTCTCCTCATCTCGTTGCTTTTTCTGCTCTGCCTCTTGGGCTTTCTTCCTTTTCGCCTCTGCCTCTGCCTCTATTCTCTTGGCTTCAGCTGCCCTTTTCTTTTCTAGTGCCTCCAACTGTTTCTTCAGCTGCTGCGTCTGAATATCAATCCCGGCCAGTCCAGTGGGAGATAAGGTAGAGAGCACCCCCTCCTCCACCGCCCCTTGCACCGCCGACCCTGACTCGGCGGGTAATGCAAAATCCCCCAATTCCTTCCCCTTCACCGACTCCGCCGAAGTATCCGCCGAAGGAGCTTTCACCATAGCAAGGGCATCGTCCAGATTAAGAGATCTGTTTAGTGACACGTCTGTAGCCTCAGAGACATTCACCGAAGTGTCCAGTCCATACAATGTGAGTTCAGTGCCCTGGACCCCCACTGGACCCCCTTTTTCCCCGCTTCCTCCGACTTCCTCCTTAGGTCCCTCCCCCAACACCTCCTCCTCGTAAGACTGGAGTTCCTCCTCAAACCCCGGATCCACTAAATCATAGTCTACCTCCGCCCCCGGGAACAGTCTCTTGAGTCTTATCATCATTTGATTAGGTGTTTCCCCCTTCTTGCCGTACTTGGCACACAGGTCTGCTATCTTAGCTTTTTCCTCGTCTATCTTAGTCCTCACTTCGGCGGTGCTGGTGCGTACAGCTGGTTTAGTCCGACTCCCCACTATCCCCCCCGAAGACTCAGGTGGGCCCGGTGGCGGCTGCTCACCCCGCCTCCCCCCGCTGCACTCCTTCTCCGGAGAAGCCAGAGTTGACGCTGCTGCCGCCGAGGACTTCCCCTTGCCCCCTTTGATATCCTTTTTTACTCTCTTTTTCTCACTTTTACCCCCGGCCGAGTCACTGGGGTTCTTCCTCTTCCCTGATGAGCGGGTGCCAGCGCTAGGTGGACCCGCCGGAGAGCTCTTCGCTTTTGCCTCCTCTTGCTTCTTCTCAGGTGATATCTGGATTAACATCTGCTCCAACATGTGTGCAGACATAGTGTAACTGCCAGGAGTGTCGCCTTCCCCCAGCTGTATTCCTGGGGAGCTTAAGTCACTGAAGGGGCTACCCCCCTGCAACACCTTCTGTGGGGTTAGCTGTTTTCGGGGCTTACTTCCTTGTCCTCTGGTGCTTCCTACGTCGGGGAACTCCAGCATCACGGGCTCCCCCGGCTGCCATTCGTCCACGTCATACTCTTTATGTACAGATCTTATATGCCCCCGGAGGTCGCCCTCCCTCTTCTTGCGAACTTGGTGGGAGCACTCTGGATACAGTGGGCAGCGGTGCCCAAGCCCCGCTCCGGCGTGACCCTCCACATGTCGCTCCAGGGTGTCCTTTCTTGCGAATACCTTTACTATTCCCCTGTCGGCGCACGTCTGGCAGGCGAACTGCGGAGTGTCTCCGGCTCCCTCCCCCTTGGACTTGGCCTGTCGTGGCATGCTGGCCGTGAAGACCTCCAAGTCGGCGTAGTGGATAATTTCTTGTCGTAGATTAGGTGCTTGCTTCTCCGTCGGATTCTGAGTTGACTGAGCACCTCGCCCTTCCTTTTTACCTCCCCGGCCCCGAGACGTCCCACCTCCTCCCGTGTCCCCCTTTGCCCTGATTGGTTGGTTGCTTTCGGCGAGCTCGGCGGGCCCTGGGAAAGTCGCCTGGGTATTCCCCTCCCCACTTCGGTGGCGTGGGAACCCTGTGTCAGGCGGTCTCCGCTCGTGGGAGCGCCCCTCCTCCCTTCTATACTTTTTTTTTATTGGCTGGCCACCTGTCTCCTGTTTATGTGGCGATCTCCCTATTGGCCGAGGTGACTGACCCCTGGATCTAGCCCGACTTCTACCATGGCGCCTCCTCTCCGCCGAACGGCTTCGCCGTCTCTCCCCTTCCCTGGCTACCACCACCGATTTTACCTCTCTGGCGCCTCTCTCCTTCCTCTCCCGGCTGTGGAACCCGCCCGGGCTCCCCTGTCGTCGTCTCTCCCCTCCTTCTTTGCTCGGGGATCTAGTTTTCTTAGAAGAAGTTTGCTGGCTTCTTGGCACCACCAACCGCGTGTCATTTGTTGCCGCCATCTTGCTGTCAACCGTCGTCATGAGGTCACCGCGAGCACTGGGTCCCGGCGGATCCTCCCCTATTATCGCCCGGGGAGACCTTAGGCTGGTGACCGGCGGCCCCCCTTCCTGGGCCCCGGAGAGGCGGCGACCAGTTTGAGATGTACGTCAGGTGATGCTTTGTAGGAAGGGCTTCCTCTTTGAGGTCATGATGAAGCGCATGGAGACCATTCCTCTCCACCTTCTCACCTCCTCTCGAGTGATTGCCTTCCTCTCCTCTGGCACCCCCGCGTTCCTCTCTTCTACTCTTTAATTAGCTTCATTTTCGTTTTGCGCCTATATTAATTCCTGTTTCCATCTATTCCAGGCTCGCCGCTGCTTTCTCCAGTCCTCTTGCATTTTCAGATACACCGGTGCCGTCCTCCGTTCCCGCCGAAGCCGATCATATTCATCCATTCTCTCACCGTTTTCTTTGATTTCCAGCCTTCTTTTCTCACGCAGGTCTTCAGTTTCTTTTTCAGATAACCCATCAGGAATATCCCAGCTAGGCAGGAGTGGCCCACCCAGTGGAATCTTTGGCAAGTCGGCATCCCACCGTTCGGGAGGTTTTCGGGGCTCCATTGAGTTACTCATCACGCCACCGTCTGCTGGCCTGCTCTGCGTCACCGCTCGTATCATGGCGTTCCCCTCTCCCCCTGGCAACTCCCGCCCTCCGCCGAGGTCTCTCTCTGGTGGTACCTTCTTGATAGAGTCGAAGTGTACTACTTTCACACGGCGCCCCTTCCGTATGGTGAACAACACCTTCCCCCGAACCTGGACCACCGTCCAGGGGCTCATCCAGTATGACTGAAGCTATGGAGAGACGCCCTTAATCTTGAGTGGGTGGTAGTAGAAGACTGTGTCCCCTTCCACTATGTTCACTGCCCCTGCCCTCACATCGTAGTTACGCCTCTGCCTCTCTACGGCCCGACCCAGCATTTCCCGAGCATAGTGAAAGGTTTGGGCCATTTGCACCTGCAGTTCCGCCACATATCCTTCCAGGGAGCTCGTCGGGGGCCCCGCCGGATAGAGTAGAGCCAAGGGGGTGGTAGTCTCTCGGCCCATCATCATCATATTGGGTGTTATGTAAGTAGAGGAGTGAGCGGAGGCTCTGTATGCTGCCATTACATAGGGCAATTTCCTGTCCCAGTCCCTCTGGTCCTTGGCCACCGTGGTGGCCAACAGCATCTCTATGGTTCGGTTAGCCCTCTCCACCATCCCATCACTCTGGGGGCAGAAGGCACATGTCCTAGTCTGGCTAACTTCCAACAACCCTAGGACCTCCTGGAACACCGCAGACTGGAAATTACGGCCCTGATCGGTGTGGACCGTCCCCGGGGGTCCCAGGCGGCACACAAACTCCTCCACGAAGACTCTAGCTACCGTTTCTGCCTGTTGATCCCTTATGGCATACGCCTCTGTCCACTTGGTAAAATAGTTGGCAATCACCATAATGTACTTGTTCCCTTCCCTAGTCACTGGTAGGGGGCCCATGATGTCCATGGCTCCCCTCGCCATAGGCAGACCTACCGCCACATGCCCCATGGGTGCTCGGTGGGGTGGCCTGGCAGACTTCCTTCTCACACAGGGTTTACACCTGGCGCACCACCAAGTGGCATCCCGTCGAAACTCGGGCCAGTAGTAGCTATCCTGAAGACGCCGGATGGTTCTGTTCCGCCCCAGATGCCCCCCCAAGCTTGAGCCATGCACCTGTCGGAGGACCTCCTCCCTCATAGCTCGGGGGACAGCTACCTGGAACCTTGACTGCCCCGCCGGCTCCACCCACCACCGGCCCAAGATACCGTTAACCTCCCCCAGCAGGTCTCTCTGGGCTGCCCACGGCTTTAGTTCGTAGCCAGCCCCTCCCAGTTCCGCCGGGTCCACCTCCTCCCCTTCTATCCACTTCTTCACTTGCTGCAGGATTGGGTCAGCTGCTTGCTCCCTTTCCCAGTCCAGCTCTTCGGGGGAAGCTATCTCAGCCGGCGAGGGGGGCTCCGCCGAAGCCTCCGGCGAGATCTCCTCCCCTACTGTTTCTGGGGGTGCTTCCCTCCTCCGCCCCTGAGTACGAGTGATCACTCTGCACACTTCCATTCCTGCCTCCTCTCTTCTGCACTGTCTGCACGGCCTATGAGATAAGCCGTCAGCATTCCCGTGAAGCTTCCCCGCCCTATGCTCTATCCTTAGGTCGTAGGTGTCCATCATTTGCAGCCACCGAGCGATTTGCCCCTCAGGTTCCTTAAACCCCATTAACCACCAGAGGGACGCATGGTCTGTCCTTACTCTCGTAGGCCGTCCTATCAAATAATGCCTGAACTTCTTCAGAGCAAAGACAATTGCCAGCAGCTCCCTTCTGGTCACACAGTAATTCCGCTCCGCTTTATTTAGGGTGCGGCTAGCATAAGCCAAGACCCTTTCGTGCCCCTCCTGCTCTTGTGACAGGACTGCCCCCAGTCCGGTGTCGCTGGCATCGGTGTCCAGTCTCAGTTCCCCATCCGGCCGAGGAAAGGCTAGGATGGGGGCTCTAATAAGCTCCTGCTTCAGATGCTCGAAGGCCCGCTGGCAGTCTCGGTCCCATTCAAACTTCCTTCCCTTCTCTGCCAGGCTGGACAGGGGCTTGGCTACTGCTGAGAAATCTTTGACAAAATTTCGGTAGTACCCGGCTAACCCTAGGAAACTGCGCACTTCGGTGATATTCTGAGGGGTGGGCCACCCCTCCACCGCCTCTACTTTGGCTGGGTCGGTGGCTATCCCCTCCTCACTCACCATATGCCCCAGGAACATCACTCTCCTTCTGGCCAATTGGCACTTGCTTGGTTTGATCTTAAGCCCCGCCTGGATAAGCCTGTCTAACACCTCCTCTAGCCGGTGAAGGTGCTCTTCAAAGATAGATGCGAAAACTCAGACGTCATCCAGATATACTAGTGTCAATGGACGATTCTGGGTATTACAATTATTCAATACATATTTACTTTTTCACCGCTAGGCTTATCCACAGACCTGCCTACAAGCCTACTCAAACCAAGACCTTGGATCTGGCTCTACCTTCCCTGGCCAGTGACCTCAGATTCACCTCAGGATCCTGGCTAGGGGTCATGACCTCGACCCCCACTAACCCTAGGTACAGGGTGGAAGTGTGCTCACACCCACCTCCATTCCTAGCCAATCAGGGGCCGAGCTGCTCCTCCCACAGGAGCTGATGCAATGCAGGCAGGGTCTTGCCTGTCCCTGAGCATGACGTCATGCTTCCCTTAAGGATGACGTCATGCCTATCCCAAGCTGCTCCTATATATATGAATACAGGACTGGCTTGGGACATGTTAGTCTGCTCCCAGACCTAGAGGCTACATCACCCTATACTAAGGCATAGGCTTGGCTGGATAAGCTTGGTGAGTGATCATGCTGTACCATCTTACATGGTCACTCTGTACCACCAATCTTACAATAAAGCTGGATCAACTGAAGAGCTCCAAGTTCCTCTTTTTCCTTTGTAAAGGACATTTAACGCTCCTTTGACATTGGTCGAGAAACCCGTAATAGTGGAAGATCCCACCCTATACCCTCCCACAAAACCAAGAACAATAAGTGAGTACTCTACAAACAGACCAGCTTCAGGATCCTCCAGCAAGTCACAGTCTATAGGTACACCACCTGCCTCCACTGAGGTACTACCCCTGCTCAGTACAGGTTCCTCCAGTGTATGCTGCTACTACCTCCATAGCAGGACAGGGTCTACTCCTCCAGCTCCGGCTCCTACTGGCCTCCACCTTACATCCAGCATGGTACCATACAGCACACCTAGTGCTATGAACTCTATACATACCACCTACAACACAGCTGAGTACAGGAGGATGCAATCCTATCCAAAAGGATACATACACTTATATCCACCTGATGATTGGCACCAGCAACAGGTAGGAGGTTCACATTAATATATTGACATAATTGCAGAACAAGTTCTGGTCATGGTTACTTTTGTCATGCGGGATCTCTCATATTGACTGATACTATACTCAGTGATCTGTCCTATGTGATATATACCCCTTTTAATATGCCCAGTCCCTATGTAGAGTATATCCCATATTAGCAACTCACTGACTCCAGGTAGACACACCTTACTATTTCCCCTATAGCCTGTATGTCCAGCCCCCTATGTAGAATATACCCCACTAAACCACTATTGTGGATATACCCCTCTATCAGGGACCACATAGTCGTAATAAATGCCAAATTCTACCTAAGATAATGGTAATTTGGAAACAAATCAGTGTGGCAGAAAAGAAAAACGTCACCCAGACCTTTTTCACATGACAAGCTAATAGCCTCAATAAACCCAAACATTTTAAGCCCATTCTCCAACAACAGCCATCATGTATCAATCTAAATAAAACATAAACATCTTAGACCTATTTCCAGACTTTTAACAGAAATCATAGCCCCCTATACATGTAGAATATACCCCATTAGTAAACCACTACTATGGGCATACCCTTTTGTCAGTGCCCATATGATCATAATGCCACCCAAATTCTACCTCAACATTAGAGAATGTCATAGAAACATATGGTACCCTATTTTTTTCACAACAGTGTTTCATGCTGTATTTCTCACTACATATATCCCAAGGGCTACTCAAAATTCAATCCATTTACGATTAGAATGTTCAGCCCTACTCTCCAGGAATTCTACTACACTAGCATATCTCTTAGCCCCTTTTACATCACAAATCTCATTTACAGTCTAAAATCAAGACACCTAGTTTCCCACTCTCAGAGTATATCAACAACTACCTTTAAAGTACATGTTTGCCTATTCCCATGACAGTTACATTCCCTCAACCAAATATAACCAGAACCACACCCTTTAGACCCATCCTGACGACAATACTTTGAAGGAAATCACAGTATCTTTCACTCTTCCCATAGAATAGCTATAAGCCCATCATACTAAGTGGTATATTTTAGGCCCAACTTCACAACAATTACAGAACTTAATTAAGCCCAGTCATTATGCCTCCCAGAAGCTGAATACATAGACAAACCGCTACTCTGTTTTGCCCAAAAACCTACACCACTGTGGTCAGACCCCCCCCCCCCACCCCCTCCCTGGTCGTGTGTCTGACCTCAGGATAACCCCAACCCTCCTGCTCCTCCAGAAGGTGGACATACACACACACCTGCCGCCCCCAATAGTCTGTATTCGGTCCCTTATATTTAATAAAACCACTACTGTGGATACTCCCCTTCCTTCTAATCAGGAACTCATATAGCCAGAAAGTTGTACCTATTTTTAATGGTAATTTGGAATACAGCACCATGGCAAATCAGAAAACGTCATAGTGGCATGTAACATATCATATTTAGGCTTTACCAACGATAACCATAGCCTCTTATTGAACTAAATCAAACCCAAATACTTAAGACCTTTATCACGGCAATTCACAAATTAGGGTGATGGTAAATCTTATTCTAACCTTTAATCGAATTTGAGCAATTAATTAGAGTATATTTAGGCCATTCTTACGGCAACTTTAGCCCATAACCACTCAAAATTAAATTCATTTATCCCAAAGACTTTTACAATCTAAATTCAATGAAAGTTCATTGTACCACACTAATCAAGCTCCAACATGTTCTATAGACGCTGGATTCATTGTGAAATCCCTGCTGTGTTTTCAAAATATCCCTACCCCAGCCTACACCACATGGCAAGTCAAACATACCTCCATCCTATGCACCAGTGATCTGGATAACCACCACGTGCCTACACCTTGATCCCTGATCAAGTGCAGAAATCCGCATCCAACACCGCCCCCCCCCCTTAATTTGCCAAACATATTACCCTCAGAGCATATACATACCAACCACATTGCACCCAGCGCCCCACACGCCACCTGTCCAACCCTAAATACTGACCACCCCCCCAGAAACCTCCCAATACTCAACCCCCATTCCAGATTTTCTTTCTTTACTTTTCTGTTTTCTATTTATCAACTTTTCCTTCTCAAAAACACCAATACACCCTTTTTCCTCTTATTGTACATTGTATGAAAGTTACACAACACTCACATGAGTCTTGTAGATTTAGTTTTTCCGCGCCCATGGACGTTCTCAGCACACCCACGTTCAATGGTTCGATACGCCACATATACTACCCAAGGCAGCAGTGCATTCTAGGGTATATGTATAAAATTTTTATTTTATATATTCTTGCACCGGCTTGATGGCTTGTCAGGACTCCTGTTAAATTCGGTATTCTTGCCACCGACACGCCTACTGTAGGAGTCCCTGTCTTCCATGCTCCAACCATGTTTGCACCTCTGTTTTTCTCAGATCCAGTAATGCAGGTGGAATACCATTTTGATTGGCTGTAATCAACCACAGCCCCAATTTCACGCCAAGCTTCCACCAAGCAGGCAACCCACCTGGTCAGAATTCAATCATAACCTTGACCTGCATCTACCAACCTTCTTGACCTAAAAATTCCAATTTTTAATCAATACATACCAGGCCTCAGCGCTGAGGCCACCAGAAATTTGCATACGGGGCAGGCCAGCCCCCACTGCATATATCCAATAAGATAAGGCCTAGCCTTTTAAGGGCAAGACATACCTACATGGGAGACCTGCAACTGAGGGTTAGCTTCCCTCACGACCAGGTTTATAAGCCTTGACCCACCCCAATCTTATCCATTCTCAATAATACACCATATCCAACCACTTCCTGTTTTTCTGAGAGCAAGTGCCTGGTTGAAGTTAACCATGGCGAACAGGGCATGCAGCCAGCCCAGGTAGGCCTGTCTTATGTGTTCCACTCTAGTACATAGACCATCAGTCGTTCTTGCATTTGGTAATGGCAAAGTTTATTGTCATACTGCCCAGACTCCTCAATAAACCAATGGTAGTGTGAGCTCAGAGTATCTAGAAAAAGTTGAATGATCTTCACTCTTCACTGTCCAATGTTGTGCCTGCTAATCTTCCATTGTGTGTGGACCCAATCACCCACCTCCTTTAGGTTGGTTTATCATTATTATGGAACACCAATATTTGATTTCCAATTAGCAAGTGATGATCTAGGTTAAGAAACCAAATTGTTAAGCACAAGTTAGTGCTCCAAAACCGACTCCTAAGACCTGCTGAGAATTGAATCTCCTAAGACAGGCAGAGAACTGCACAAATTAGTGCTCCAAGCCGACTCCTAAGACCTGTAGAGAATTGACTCCAGGCAGAAAACTGGCAATCCAACCTGGTGACCGCAAGGCACCAAAAGTTTTCATCAACAAGGTATTTTGGAATCCACCCGTGGACCATACATATATGAGTATCTATCTCCCCCTTTCCAGCCCTAGCACTTATCCATTGTTAGCTAAAAGCTAAAACCTTTTGTTCCTTTATTCATGTATTTATTTATTTATTTATTTACTTATTTTCTCTATAAAACCCCACCCTCCCCCCACTCCACCTAACCTGAGGTCAGTTATCATCTTAAGTAACCACAAATTCACTCACACCACACTTACAAATCCACTTTCCTCCTTCTCCCATAGATTATCCTTTTTGTCTATCGTCAAATATTTCAAGGCTTGTGTGGGGATAGATATTCTCCTTAATTCACACCCCAAGATCAGTCGACCCATACATCAACAATATTTCCCCTTTTAGACAATATCCAATTTCTTATTTATTTCCACATTTGTGTGGGGATCGACATTCTCCTTAATTCACACCCCAAGATCAGTCGACCCATACATCAACAATATTTCCCCTTTAGATGGTATCCAATTTCTTATCTATTTCCACATTTGTGTGGGGATGGACATTTCATGATTACATCCCTTCCCTATAACCCCCTTCAACCCCCTTTTTCTCAATTGTTTTCCTTTAACAACTTCAATCCACTCATCTTGGAAAATTTCCAAGCTTGTGTGGGGATGGATATTTAGCCTGCCGTTAGGTTAGTGTGAGCGCTAGAGTGTCGTAAAAAGATGAGATGAAAAATGCTCCACCCTTTTCTGAAGTAAGATAGGTAGATGACCTTTCCTTTTTCTGGGCACATTAACAGCACCACCTGATTATAGCCCCACCTTGCACTAAGACATGCCTGGCCCCGGTTAACCACTTACTCACAGTCTGACCCCCTTATCAATTCACGATTAATACCCCATCCTATTATGAAAATGAACCAAATGCCACCCAATCCCCCAACCACTACCCCAACACACTCAACACCCCGTTTCACGGAGTACTAAGGAGATCACTGGGAATATTGAGTTGATGTACTGGGATCATCCTGAGTGATACATGTAATGTAACCAAAGTGTGACCCAAAGTTTTGATTGTGTCTACTTATTTTTGTGACTTCCTGTATTGCCTCTAACAATGCCTGCTAATCCTCAGACTCATTCATATGACCGCTTTTTCCCAATGTATTCACCATCATCAAAATTAAGTGATTGTAGAGACAGACCTTACTTAAAGAAGCAGATGTGAAGATAATCACAGTACCTGACTACCATTCAACTACGTTTAAGGGCTCCATCTTCCCATCTTCACCAGGGCACATCACAACAGCAACGTGGCTTGCCACCACAAACCCTGTCGCCGAATGGAGCTGCAGAAACAAGCTGAGCGCAAGCCACCGGAAGTCTATTTTTTTGTTAGACAAACCTTACTCAAAGATGCAGACATGAAGCAGACAGCAACAGCTGACCCCGTTTCAATCACGTTTAAGGGCTCCATCTTCCCATCTTCATCAGGGCACATCACAACAGCGACGTGGCTTGCCACCACAAACCCTATCGCCGAATGGAGCTACAGAAACCAGTCCACTGCAAGGACTGAAAGTCTAATCTTTATTGTACAGGCTTTTCTTCTACAATAGCAGAATATTTTTAAAAATCCTTAACCTTCTGAACTGTATTGTAACCAGTATTTCCCATAATTAAGGAATTTTCAACTTAGATAGAAAATGCATGCATATTTTTAGTTTTTGATCTGTTTTCTGTACTATTTCTGGTTTGCCTGCCTCAAAGAAGACACTCCAGGAATATATTAGTTTAGTTTAGAAAATAGAAAGTGGAATTTTGATCACATTGATGTAACAAGCCGATTCCCCTCAGTGTTTAATCAAATTTTTTTTGTGCATCAAAGAGCTCAATATACATGATACCTTTTGACCTTGACCCTTTCGGCCCCTGTACTTCATATATTTAGTACTACGTATTATGTCTGTGCGGTATAGGAGTTGAATAGACGGTTCCAAATAGCAATATGTTAATGTGAGTTGTGTACGCATGCAGATGTGCACATATATTGTGCATATGCTGAGGTCGGTATGCGTATAGATCCACATATTTAAATAACCTTTCCGTGCATTATTACACAAAACATCAGGTGCATTAGTGCTCTCTCATTTTAATCATACTTTGCTTGATTGTCCAGTCCTATTAATTTTCACTGAAGTTATTGGCAGGAAACCTTTGGCATACCACATTGTATATGAAACCCTCCTTCCAGTCCTAGCCATATAACCAATCATTGGTAAAGAAAAGCAAAAGTTTTAAATAAGAGTGTAATTCACCTCCACTGAAAAGGGCAAATACCTCAATGATCACGCCCAAACTACATGTTTTTGATTCCTATAGCCATGTTCAACCACAAAGTGCTTTCCAACTTGACTTCTCATTATTCAAAATTAATACAACCAAAGATACTTTTTCAACTCTTGAAAAATAGCATAAGTTGCGAGATCACTATCACTGAAAGGCTTAACAGATTAAGTCATTCATGACCCCCTTTCACCCCCCCCCCCTAACAGACACAGGGCTGTGATTGATAAGAGTTTTGCTCCATGACTAAGGCATATAATGGCAACAAAGCCAATACCATGTCAACACAAATCAGACACGCTGCACATACTCCCTGAAGGAAGGGAACCTGGATGCACATTGCAGCTAGTTCACCTTTTTCTAAACGGCAGTATTGTGTACCAAAGATTGCAGCCAAGCAGCAACAAAACAGTCTGAGTGACATAAATTAGAAAGCCAAGGCACTGCAGTGTTCTAACAGACTTTCTCCAGCACTCACAAACCAAATACACGGAAGTATGCCCACATATCACCAGAGCCCCCATGCAGACCTTGTCTGTCCCAAATCCACCCCCCCCCCCCAACAACTTCCCTGTTGGCCCCATGCCCCCACGTATAGTGATTTCTCGAATCTTAAACAAACCTTGATAATACTCATAGCAATGAAAAACAAAATTTTTGTTGGTTTAAATGCGCATGGTTGTTGAACAGGAAGTGATGGAATATTGGAAGTCTGGCATCAAACACTCCCTCTCCTTACAGGGTATGCATGCACCTGTCACTCATACGGAGCTGAGTGCTTGTGTGGGGATATCCTCACTCACTTCCATCATTATAACAGAAATTACTCAACTTCTCAGGCCTGGCTCAGACATTAGATTTAAACATACAAAAGAAATGTTTCAGGTATCCACTGAGCTAGGGTTGGGAGTGTGTTAGTCGTTATCCTGTACTTGTACATTTTTTCTTGAGCCCTCTCTCTATGACAGGACTCTGGAAAAATCCCTCATATAGCATCAAGGCAGCCTTGAAACCTACCCTCTAGGCTGTTTCTTAAATGTCATACCCTTTTCAAACCCACCATGTGTTGTATTTATGGGTTTTAGTCAATTTATTCGACATATAATTTGCATGTTTAAACAAGCTAGTGTTCAGTGTGTCTCCTTGATCAGCCCCAAGTCAAGCCACCTTTCGCAAATATTTCAATACAAACCAGTTAAAGGTATAATTTAATCCCTTGATTAGGTCACTACTCCTTAAAAGTTTCTTTCATTTCACCCTCAATTTACTCATAACCTTTAAGGACCTATTACAATGAGAATCCTGTGGCAATTGCCTTTATACTGATCAAGATTGCACAAATACATCCTTTTCTGTAAACATGAATTTAGTAAACACTGAATCCTTACTCCTGTAAACCTATATTTTCCCTGCACTCATAGCGGAGATGAGTGGGAGTGTGGGGATATGTCAATGGACGATTCTGGGTATTACAATTATTCGATACATATTTACTTTTTCACCGCTAGGCTTATCCACAGACCTGCCTACAAGCCTACTCAAACCAAGACCTTGGATCTGGCTCTACCTTCCCTGGCCAGTGACCTCAGATTCACCTCAGGATCCTGGCTAGCGGTCATGACCTCGACCCCCACTAACCCTAGGTACAGGGTGGAAGTGTGCTCACACCCACCTCCATTCCTAGCCAATCAGGGGCCGAGCTGCTCCTCCCACAGGAGCTGATGCAATGCAGGCAGGGTCTTGCCTGTCCCTGAGCATGACGTCATGCTTCCCTTAAGGATGACGTCATGCCTACCCCAAGCTGCTCCTATATATATGAATACAGGACTGGCTTGGGACATGTTAGTCTGCTCCCAGACCTAGAGGCTACATCACCCTATACTAAGGCATAGGCTTGGCTGGATAAGCTTGGTGATTGATCATGCTGTACCATCTTACATGGTCACTCTGTACCGCCAATCTTACAATAAAGCTGGATCAACTGAAGAGCTCCAAGTTCCTCTTTTTCCTTTGTAAAGGACATTTAACGCTCCTTTGACACTAGGCAGGTTTCCCACTGCAGGCCCCGCATCACCACCTCCATGACTCTTTCAAATGTCCCGGGTGCATTGCATAACCCGAAGGGCATACGGCGGAATTGAAACAATCCCCGGTGGGTGGCAAATGCAGTCTTCTCCCTGTCCTCGGCGGCTATGTCCAACTGCCAGTAGCCACTAGCTAAGTCCAGGGAGGAAAACCAGGCAGCCCCGGCCATGGTGTCGAGGCAATCCTCTACCCGAGGCAGCGGGTAGGCATCCTTGATAGTGACAGCATTTAGCCGCCGATAATCGACGCAGAACCTCATTGTACCGTCCTTTTTTTTACTAGTACAACGGGGGATGCCCAGGGCCCCACCGCCGGCTCGATTACCCCGGCTTCCAGCATCTTATCCACTTCCTCGTCTACCACCTGATGCCTGTGAGGTGCCAGACGCCTCGGCGGCTGTTTCAAGGGAGCTGCGCCCCCCGTGTTGATGTGGGGTTGAGCCAGAGTAATATGGCCCCTGTCCTCCGGCCCCAGCTGGAATGCGTTGATCCTACTCCTGAGCAAGGTGGCCAATGCCCTCCTCCTGTGCACCTCAGTCCCGTCCACCAGCTCAGCCACCACCTTCCTCCCTTCCGCCGTCAGTTCCTGCCTTCCCACCACACGACTCCTTCCGCCGATCCCCCCTTCGCCAGCCTCCACCGAAGTCAGGGTTCCCAGCGTTTCGGCGTGGTGGATTGTCAATGCTTCCCCTCCCGGGTTCAAAACCCGCACACATGCTTGCCCTTCCTCTGGGACTATTAGCCCTCGCCCCACCAGGAACGGGCTACTCTTTCCCGCCGATTCCGCCTTTTCCACCATCCCTTCCTGCCCTTCAGGCCAATCCCCTAAGACCTGGCCCTCCACCAGCGCTTCCTGCCCGCCGGCTACCACCGCTGCTCTGGCACACACGATCCTCCGGACCAGCCCTTCTGGATTCGAGTCCCCCCCCGGCCACGCCACCGATGCTTCCGCCATATCCACCTTGATACGGTGGTCCCTCAGGAAGGAAGCTCCCAAGATGGCCTCATTGCCAATCTCTGCTACTGTAAACGTGGTAGTCGTGATTGTAGACCCCAGTTGAAAGCTTCCAGTGACCTTCCCCCGCACCGCCATGGGCCTGCCGTCGGCGTTAAAGATGTCACTTTCGGCGGGATACAAATCGGGGTATCCCCCTGCCCGTCTCCACCAGTCCACTGACAACAGGTTAAGGGACGACCCCGTATCCACCAACAGCTGTACCTCCTTTCCGCCTATCTTCCCAGCCACTATTATCCCATTACCCCCTTTTTCCTGTCTCCCCTGCACCCTCTCGTCCGGCCATTTCTTTTCAACCCTAACAAGGCCGCTGGTCAGGGTCGATTCTAGTTTTCCGCCGGGCGGGAAGCGCTTGGCGGAGCTGAATCCACTTTCCTCTCGGCGTCTCCCCCCTTCTTCAGTTGGGGGCACTCCCTCTTAAAATGGCCCTCCTGCCCACACTGGAAGCAGCCTGTTCGCCTCCTGGTGGTCGCCTGGGACCCTGCATCTACCTTCTGGCTCAGCTCCTTCACCATGGCGGCCATCTCGTCCATCTTGGTGCAATAAGTTGTCATCTTCTCGGTGAGGGAGGCGTCGGCGGCTCTCACTTTGAACTTGTCTACCCCTTCCCGGTTGATGGTCTTCAGATAGGCCTCCGCCCCTATTGCTGTCATAACAGCCGCCTGCAGGTCCTTGGGCTGCGTCTGATATACCCACTGCCTAAGCTGACTGTCTCCCAACGCGGACAGGAACCGGTCCAGAACAGTGCGTCCACCGTCTTTGCATCGGCGTCGGGGTAAGCTAGCCGTGTGTATTTTGTAAGTTCCTCTTGCAGAGCCTGTAACGTTTCCCCCGGCTTACGCTCCCTGGTTCGGAGGAGCGCTTTGTAAGTTTCCATCTGATTAGGCGGTTCGAACCTGAGTTCCAAGGCCTCCCTCAGCTGCTGATACCCTTCCGCCGTAGCTGGTTTAACCCCTGTAAGCAATCGCCGGGCCGGTCCTGTTAGGCTCAACCCAAGAAACATTCCGGCCTCCTCGGGTGTCCACCCATTAACCCTTACGCACAAATCAAAATGGTTGAAGTAGTCTGCCAAATCACCAGTCCCATCAAATTTGGTAGGTTTAATAATTGGCTTCCGCCCCTCGGCTGGTCCACACTCATCTCCTCCTCCTCCCCCTCCGATCTTCCTCCTGCCACCTCTACTGGCGACGACACCTTCTCCTTCTCCTATCTCTCTCTCCTCCACTGGAGGCGTCCGGCCCCTCCGTGGGGGAATCAGGCGCCTTCTTAATCCCTCTCTCCTTTCCACTTTTATCTGTTCGGGGGGCTCTCTTCGTGCCCGACCTCCCTGACCCGCCTCCGGTTGTCTCCCGTTTACCTCTCTGCCCTCGTCCCCTGGGCGTTCCTTGAACTCTACTTCTACAAAGGAGCTTGTTCATAGACAAATATGTATTATTGTGAAGAAAGTTAACCATCATTGGACTCAATTTCTTCAGAACTGAGTAGATCTTGTTAGAAATATCCCTAATGTAATAGGAAATGTGTCAGATAGTTGTTCAATACTCAAGAGTTGGCACTTACTTAAACCTTGCTAGCTTTTGTTTAGCAAGTGGTGAAACCTTGCTAGCCTTTGTTTAGCAAGTGGCTCACCAACAGACAACTGCTCTACTCAGATATGAAAACATGATTATGGAACCCATCGATTTATAAAAAAAAAAATAAATCTGAAATTGTGCTGCCAAAGCCTTATTGCTAGACCTGTTTACATCTTAGAATTTAAATATTTGCTAAGGGGCCATTCAAATATTACGTAACACGGTAGGGGAGGGGATCATGAATTTTGTTACACTTTGTTACAGAGAGAGGGGGTCTGCCCAAGTGTTACATGATAAAAATGAGGAATACATCACATGGCTAAATTTGACAATTTACAAGCATTTTAATGTGATTTTAGAGATCATCCTATAATTCTTGTTAAATTGAGAAGAATAAAATAAATTTAGGAATATTGATTAGAAGCCTCATATTGTTACAAGGGGGGAGGGGGGTCAAAAAGTGGTCAAAATTGTGTTACATAATATTTGAAAGGCCTTTAAGCAGCATTACTCTAAATTATGTTATTTATAATATTATATAGATTTTGATCAGAATTAGAGATAATGTGTGATGATTATTCTGTCACAAACCTTCTCTAGAAGTTCTACTAAGGAAATCTAGCTTAATCTAGCAACATCAGATAACTGTGATTGCATGGATCTTGCAATTTATATCATCATTCTGTCAATGGTAAATAAGCTGCTTTATAAGATCACTTCTGTTGGCAGAAGTGGACCTTTCCAGAGTCTTACTGGTAGGACTCAGCTTTAAGTACCAGCCATATGATCCAACAAACAAAAGGTGCATAGCAAACTAACCAAAAGACCCTACCTGTGACCATTCTCCTTGCTGGAAGGTCATGTTACAAGACATTAGCTAGGACTTTATTTTAGGCCATAGATATGTTCTTAACTCTTTCCAGCCAGCTCTATCATTGTTAAAAGTCCCTAAAATACAGCAGATTGAGGTCCCGGGCAAATATATATTGATACATGGTGTAAGGGTGACCTCAGGAATAGAACCAATGTTTGTGAAATGTATACAAAAATGACTGATTTGTAATCTGTATGTAGTTTCCTTTCATATAATACCATGATACCTGGCATTACTTATTGAAAATAATTATTGATGGGGCCCAGAATAATGTTATTAGTTACTTTAAATGCTCTCCTTATAGTGCATTAATGTACTAGCCATATTTGACCTGGTAGTGCATTAATGCACTAGCTGGCTGGAAAGAGTTAAAAAGACATAGACCATCTGTCTGTCACCAGTGATCATCATCTAGATGATGGAAAACATCCATATAACAATTAACATTCTATCCAGATATGTTCAAAGTGAAGTAATGGAACTACTATAGCCTACATATTTCAGGGCATTGCCACATGTACATTCATGATAGGCTTTTGCATTTGAACATTCATTTTTACACTCCACCTTCTCAGTTGGTACTGAGATTCTTGGAAGGGTTGGCATGATACATTGATGTAGCATTTGCTAAAGGACTGACTAGCATTTCATTGGAGAAGAATGACATATGAAGGGATTTAATGACCATAAGGAGGTAATTTCATCACCCTCTACACACACCCAAAGTCACAGACCAATACTCTAAGCATTGGCCTAAGGTAATTGACTTGAGGCTAAGGCTATGAGGCATAGGGGCATCCTACATTGTATATGACAAGACAAGGGCTGGATTCATGTAGAAGCCATGCTATTTACACATGATTCTATGGTAGTATTAGGTACATAAGGAGTCCCTTCTTGTTACAGTTCCTATAATTCTAATCCTTGGTCATTAATTTATTCTAATAATGTTGCTAAATATCACTCAAAAGGATTAATTAATAGGTAGTTCTACATACTGGAAGCAAGATATTTACCAAGCCTCAGAATACCCAGGATATTCTTTGTATGCTTTAGAATGAGAGAGTTCAATA
The DNA here is from genome assembly GCA_949317995.1 of Acholoe squamosa. Lineage (NCBI taxonomy): Eukaryota > Metazoa > Annelida > Polychaeta > Phyllodocida > Polynoidae > Acholoe > Acholoe squamosa. The sequence goes on along the minus strand of OX439049.1, from coordinate 50,249,459 downwards.
TGGTGATTATGTGTTATGTATGATGGCATGTAACAGCACATAGGGGCAATATTTAATTTTAGCCTTACCATTTTGGTGGGAGAGCTTTGATCATTATCAGTAGGTAATTTGAATCAGTCTGTATATTTGATATGACTTTGTATACACTGGTATATGCCTTGTGGCTGATTGGATCTACGGTTAATATAGCTCTTGATAGCGACTTGACTTGACATGTTAATGTTGGTAGAATTCCCTGACTTTTCCTTGACAGGAATGGAATGATACCACTGATAGTGGGTAATCAAGCACATAGACTTCATGTCACACTTATCATAACAGCAATTACTAAGGTATGGCAGGTTACAAAATGACACCCAATGAAATAATTATTAAGATATCATCTGTGTTCTGAGACTCGTATGAGATGCACATAAATCACAGACTGACCTGTCACCTCAACCCGATACATAAGCTGCTTTCAATGATACTTTGCTGATGGTATCTTGAGCCAAAGTAGTGACAGTTGATTTTGTATTTAAGTCTGAAGAACTTTTATGAAGCCCCTGTATACGATGTGGCTTATAGGTAATTTCAGGCTCTCCCTGCAGCTCGAAGTATATTACTTTGACTCAGGGTCCAGCTTATAATTGGGAGTACCATACTATAGAATAGTAGTAATCTAATATTTTTAGGCCGCTAGGTATGGTTTATATTATTTTCCAAAATAGAAAAAGGAAATGAGTAGCTGGGTGATTTTTTTTTTCTACGGGGACATTTTATGATAGGATCATATATTTCAAGCAAATATAGCTTACTAATATTTGAATCTCATTGGATCTACATTTATATTATACACATGTACATGAACTTGGCTATCACATGGTCCTTGGAATGTGGTTGGCTTACAAACAATACACTCATGATGTCTCTTGCCCAGCAATAGACATCTTTAGTAAGAAGCCCCTGTGATCACTAGAATACCTGGCAGATATCTTTTCATTTCTGGAGCATCTGTGTGTCAGCTGGTAGGCTACTTGCTATGCAAAAGCTAGTACTTTCTAAACAATAACCAACTGCACAATTTTTAAATATAATTAATTCCTATTTTGGGGGGTATTTTGAGGTATAATTGTTTTCAAATACATTGAGTCCATGGATGCTTAGTTCTCATCAAATCCAAATGTCTTTTTATAAATATATGTCTCAATATAGTTTGCTAAGTAAATTTGTTGTTGCTAGGCAATCAGCTCTAGGAGTAAAGTGAAAGCCTCAGATGTTTTTGAGGATATAAGGCACACTACAATTATCCATTAAATAATATTTTTCCAATAGAAGATAATGCTGAAATTGCATGTTTTCATTATGCTTGCTATATCATTTTTTTCTACATTCCCTGATTAGCACACTGTATTTTGGTACAATATTACATTTTCTACAATGGCATGGACCCTCTCAATACCAAAATGAGAAGCAATAGTCATGATCTCCGTTCTGTAAGTCATTCCAAGGAAAGGTCTTTCTTTGTCTCAGGAAAGGGTCCGTTGCTAGCTAAAATCAACTGTTGCTAGGTAACCGCTTGTCCTTGCAACAAATGGTTGGCTGCAATGTGATCGTTGGGTCCAATTTAAGGGGGGTAGGTACCATTAGAATTGTTGTAAGATGAATATTAGTGCCATAACAGGTAGACCAATGTGTATTTTAGCTCTTAAAAACCAGGCTAAAATTTCAAGAGATGGTTGTAAAGAATTGCAGATTTCTCAGTGACTGCACGAGCTTTCATTGGTCAAACATTACTTTTCCATACCCAGAGACAGTGGACAACATAAAAAACAACTTATAGCTATCAGTAATCTTACGAATTAAATGACCCCAGAGGGCCCCCTGTGCTGCTCCTCTATCAGTCCTATATGTATCAGGAAAAAACATAGATTTATTAGCAAATGAACTTACAGCTGCCTTAAACACCTTTTCTCTTTGGTCCTCGGCTAACAAATTAACAATGAATGAATCGAAAACAAAAATTATGACCATTTGCTTCTACAATTAAATTAAAAAGAATACAGAAGCCAAAGATTGTTTTGAATGGAAAAACTCTTATGAATGTCTCATCATATAAATATCTGGGGGTAACTTTGGAGTGAGTGAGTAATAGATGTTTAACGCCATTTTGACAGCTAAGGTCATATTCATGGCGAGAACTACATTACACAATTTCACAAGGGAATGTGTCAGTGCCCGCACATATGTGCACCACACACATTCTGAGGGTATAGAAAAGAGGAGAAATAGACCCTTTTAAGTGGGCTAGGGAAGCCCGGGGTAACTTTGGATCAAGAATTGAATTTTAATATGTATTTAAGAAATGTAATAAAAAATGGTCGCTTTAAATCTTAAATCTTGTATAAAACCAGAAAATATTTGTCAACTACTGCAAGAATAAGAATGTATAAGATGCATATTATTCCCATCATAGATTATTGTGATATATTGTATAATGGAGCTAAAGCTGACCTACTATTAGAATTACAACGACTACAAAACAAATGTTTAAAAACCTGCTTAGATGTTCACCTACTGACCCCTACCAACTTTGTCCATACAGAAACTAGTACTCCTATGTTAGAGTCTAGAAGATTCCATCATATTAAAATGCAAGCCTTTAAAAAATCTACCATGGAAAAGTATATCAAACATATTGTAAGAACTACTAGATTTTCTAAGGCACCTATATTAAAATATGAAAAAATCAACTGTACATCATACGGTCCTCCTCAGTATCGCCCTCAGCGTCCTCAGGTAATTCAGGTAAGTAGATCTCTCCCCCTTCAGCCTCTCTAGCTTCCTCCTCCACCTCCTGAGCCCTTTCTACCTCTCCCTCAGGCAGTTGAGGTTGCACTAGGGGTGTTCTCTCATCCCAAGCCCACCCCTCTGCGGCTCTTCCTTCCGTCGCAGGGGTTCCACCAATCATGGGAGGCCGCCCCAACGCCATCTCCAGTTTTCTCTGGCGGCCTCTCAACCCCTGTGGTCCACCCTCCGCCCCTTTTTCCCGATTCTCGTCCTTCTTTACCGCAGACCTTAACTCCATTTTCTTTTCTCCAGATCCTCCCTCAGCCATTCTTCGATCTCACCGGACGCAGGTTCTTAGAAAAGTATTAAGAACACCGCTGTCACCAATGTAGCGCCCATTCGTATTATGAATGATCGAAGAACACAACCCGTCAAGTGAAATTAACTCGCTTGGTTTATTGCCCTGGCACTCCTTGGCCACACCATCTAAATGCCATCTGCTGGTAGAAATGTTGTCTGCAGCCTCCTCCGGGAGCTAGCTGCTTGACTGTTCACCTTGGGCTGTCGGCTGGATCTGACCTCCGGTGGAACTAGTCGCGCTTTATATACAAGTCTCCACCGAGACGCTGCCTCTCGTGCAGCGTTTCGGCGGACCACTCCCGAGCGTTGAGACTTTCCCCGAATGACTGCGTGGCAGTCATTCGGCGGACAAGCCTCTCCGCTACAGTACGTTACGTGTCCATTACGCCATATGGGGTCATATGGGGTCATATGGAGCCATATGAAGTACAGGAGAAGCTAAAATGTGAGACACCCTAGCATCGGTAATACTTATCCTATGAAAATTCTAAGGTTACCTACCCCCCCTAAATCGATGCCAAGGAATCCAATGGTGCTATCCATTCTGTTCTATTCCTAATGGTTGATTAGCAACAGGCCTTTTAATCAGAAAACATTCCAATTTCAGGGGTAATGGTGAAAACTATCATTTTACAAGGTATTTTCACAATAATAATTTCCCAAGAAAGAATCATTCATAGCTATATCATGAAACTTCTTGTGCATGTTCCTCAATGCCTATATTTTCCATTTCAATTGAGAAATTATTAGAAAAGAAAGATTAATTTTTTACGCTTTTTTCACTTTTATTTATTTCAAACTCATGAGCTTGAGCCTCAAAGAGGAGTTCTGCATGGAAACTTTTGTAGAGGACGGTGAATATATCTAGGATCACCGGTACTCGAACCCGGATCTCTGACATAACATTCCAGCATGCTAACAATTACACCATGATCCCTTGCCTAGTATTTCCACCTTCCAACTACACCTGGATTGGTATGATACACACTAGGGGAGCAGTGATTACCAGGTAACTGGCCCCTGAGGGTCGATCTACCGGGCACAGGGATTTCTTGTCCCCTACACTTTTAACAAATAAATCTTAGGAAGAAAATCCTAGTTTTTTTTTCACAAAAACGTATGCCACACACTAACTTTTTTCTAACTTTAGGGTTAAAATTCTAAGATTTTGATCACTAAGATTTTTTGACATAGGATCAATGTTAACTAGGATTTTCTGACAAAGAAGTATTACTGGTCGTGTGGCCGGGCCTTGAGACCCTAGCCCCTCTCCCATCTGTCCCCACATATATGTTGGGCCCACGTGATGTGGGGTCAAGTTAAGTCCCAGTTATATATAGGTCTATATTATACATAACACCACCTCCAAAAAACTGAATGGAAGGGTTCACGCATGAAGATATTATCATTAAGGTGAACAACCTAGTGGGTTGGTTTGGTTTGAAATTCATTTTATTTTATTCTGAAGAGGTTCAATAGGCTTATAGCCTGTATTACCAGACTCCACAGCTGTCTGAGTACTATATCTTATACGACTATGAGAATATGTAAAGCAGTGATTTTAAGCGCTAAAACCCATAGTCCACTTTGTCTCTCTCACGCGATTGAGCCATACATGTCCTATATAAAGGCCTAGTGGACTATCGATGAAAGGCATGTTATACATACGTAAGTGTAGGAGCACTGGTTCCATTCTCATAACCCAATATCAAGATTAACACTTACATTGATAGCCGCCTAAGCCTCTGTTGCAGAAATGTATAAAGGAAATGTACGGCTCAGTCGCGTGACAGAGGCCAAGTGGACTATGGGTTTTAGCGTAGATATAAAGAAAAGTAAACATACTTTGGTAGGACACTAATAGCTAGTGTTCAACATAGACTTGTATGAAAACCAAAGAAAGACAGAAATGATAGAGTTTTATGCTGGCTATTGTTATACTGTGCCTGTACACTGGTGCTCAAGATTTTCAGGATGTCATGACATCACTTTTAGAAAGGATAGAGCGTCACTCCGTCACTTTTTATGTATATGCCAATGTACTGGAAACTTTTGAAATAGTTGCTGTCCATTATTTTCTGAAACCCCTGCATAACGACCGTCTCATTTTAAAACCCTGCCATCACAAGGATCACAACCTTCAATTTTTACCCATGTATAGGCACAACATTTCCATCTATATGCTCATGATCATGTGTTAAGGAGATGGCAACCAGTGGAGGTGGAGGATTAAATAACACCTACCTGAATGGGGTTACAATTAGGAACTGCTTCTGTCTATCTATAATCACTTAATATGCGAACAAATGAGGAACTTCAAAATATAAAAGGCAGTTTAGATAATGATCAACCCGAAATCGATGGCACAGGTTTGATACATTTATCTTATGCTAATGTAATGGTTCGAGTTCTTATAACTTCAGTTAACTTCAAGATAACAATATATCAATCAAAACCAGATGAGTTTGGGTTAGTGCAACCGCCACATGTATGTTTCTGATGTTACATAAGGTTCGAAGTAATGCTATTAGTATAGCTCAGTAAGCAGGGTGTTGCTACAGCCACAGCCAGAAGCCAACTAACTTCCTACGAGGTCCCAGGTAGGACTGGAGTAAGCACTCTCACTGGCAGCGACTCCTAACCTCGTCTCTGCCCGAACCTACCAGACTACTTTCCTGACGTCACACGCTAAGCACCGCCCACGGCGCACATATGGTAAACAGAACGCACGTGTACACGAACCATAAGCATGGCATATGAAAGAGATGTCAAGATGTCTCTCCAATCTTACAATTTACATCCGGAAAAGACTTTCAGTTGAAGCCAGAGCAGTGAGATTGTCTAAAGTACCTCTATGAAGGAAAAGATGTAATTTCTCATCTGCCAACCTCATACGGTAAGGGAGTGGTCATTATTTATCAAACAGGGGGGTGGTGGGTTTTCGCGTGGACGCGCGCAAATTTTTTATGCCCCCCCTCGACGGAAGTCAAAATATTTTGCGCCCCCGCGCACCAGAGGCGCGGAGAGTTTTCGCACCCCTCTTTGATCTATAGTAGTGTGCAGGTTTTTTTGCTAAAAATAGGGTGAATTTTTTAGCCTCCCCCTCAAGAGGGGTCTGAAAATTTTACGCCCCCCCTCAAACCCACCACCCCCACTGTTGATAAATAATGACCACTTCCTAAGTGAAATTTGCTTTAGAATTCCCACGGAAATGTGTCACTGGCACTGCATCAGTGCATGACTTCTAGAGTAGAGGTTCCTATTATCGGCAGGGCCCTATTATCGGCAGTTTTGATTAATCTGAGGTCCTAAACCAATGTTACTAAGTCCTGGGAGAGTGTACCAAAGGTAAAAAGCTAATTGATTGCATCCAGCACACATATAAATAGCTTTTTCACATAAATCACATGTGAAGCAGACTTTTTCTTCTTTGAGAATTAGGGAGTTATCATTTTTTAACAACAGGGGGGGGGTTGGCGGGTCTGTGCGCGGATGCGCGAAAAAAATTTCGCCGCCCCCTCTGGAGGGGACAAAATCTTTTCGACCCCCCCCCATAACGGACACAAATTGTGCGTGAACATCCCCTTTGGGCCTATAGTAATGCGCAGGGTTTTCCACTGAAAACAGGTGAAATTATTTTGACCCCCCCATCAGAGGTATTGAAAAAATTCTGACCCCCACTGGTCAAGGGGTTGAAAAAATTCTGATCCCCCCCTCAAATCCACAAGCCCCCCGCCCCCAATGTTAAAACATGATCACTCCCTTATCTGGGTCAAATCCCAATGGTGCATTGGCCAACCAATGCACCATTGGGGCCATTTCCTGAGTATTTTTGGTGATTTTATGTAACAGTGTCATATATGCTAAAATATTCTTTGTAAAATGTAGTTTGAGTAGGAGTGAAATAAGTGTGCAGAGGTTACCATGGTAATAGGGAAACTTGTTGACACTAACCAATTTTCACTTTCCAAAATCCAGCCTTTAAACCCCAGCCCATTCTTTATTATTAGCCTTACTGTATTTTTGATCATACCTACAGATAGATATAGGTTTCTAGTATTTCCAGTAAAAATGGGCTGAATTTGGGCACACTGGTTGCCATGGAAACAGTGCAAAGAATCACTGGGCGATAATAGAAGAAATTAAGTAAACCAAGTTTGCACTGTCACTGGAAGGAAAATAAACCAAATAACTTGTGTAAACACCCATATACTATTAGATTGGTGTCTTGATGGTAGGAACAAAAACCTCCAGTGTTAATCCTCAATACCTTATATATCGATGGGTACCAATTCATATAGAGCAGTGGACCCTATCATCGGCACCTTAGGGGTAAATCCTCAAGCAGATGTTAGGTTTTAGATATATGAAATGTAATATATGCCAAACATGGAGAGTGGTAATTTTCGCAATTTTTCTACTCTGTGGCCTTGAGATATCATAACTGTTCAGTCAGCATTTATTATTTTTTCTGACCTATTCTGAGCACCTATTATCAACACCTGTCTCCTATCATCGGCACATTGACCTACATTCCTTTAGATTTGGCTCATTAATAAAATAATAGACTATTGTTTATGTTTTCCAGTGTACAGATTACAAAATATATAAATCATGTGAGATTGTGAAATTACACATGTGTAATTTCACAATCTCACATGATTTTTATTGACTAATCACACTGTATTTACTAAAACACATGACTAAAAAAAACAATTCTTCTATAAATAATGAGATAGGAAAATAAGGGATTCTGACAAAGAAAAATGTGAAATAGAATATATTTTGTGCTAGGTGTTTCATTACAAAAGTTTTCCTTCATTCTACATGCACTAATGCCTCTCTTTTTATGATTTCAAGATTTTGGGAAGAATATTTATTCACAGATGCTGATAATAGAGTCCTTAGGTCTATTTTGGAGCCTATTATCGGCACCCCTTTCAAATAAATGGAATTAAGACATAGAATTCAAAACAAACCTAAATATTGTAGCGGTGGGCGGCACCGAGAGCGGCACGGCGGTACGTACCGCGCGGCACGGTGGTGTGCCGCGCATCCGGTAGGGGGCGCCCCGGGCGGCGCGCGTATATAAGACGACGCGTGCCGCACGGGGGCAGTCTAGTCTCGCTTGAGCTGAGAGTAGGACGTGCCCTGTGCTGGTCTTAGTGCCTCCACTGCTACTCTTTACTAGGCTACAGGAACGACGCGAACTGGTGATAAGTTGATGACAAGTGATGTTACATTCCTGCATTCTTCAATAGTGAACTCTAGTTTATTTACAGCACTTCTGTCTTGTGTCTTCTCTGCACTCATACCAATTCCCGTTACATTGGTGACAGCCGGTGTTTTCAAAGGAAAGAACTCTACGCTGGGGGTGTTGATATGAGTGACAGGGAATTTCAAGAACTTATGGCAGGAAGACCTAGGGTAACCTAGTCGAAGTTATCCCTGGGGAGGACATATTTCTGAGAAGGTCCAGGGAGGAAGGTCCGCCATTTTCCATGCCGCTGCCGCAGGAGGACACCGTACCGCTGCCGCACGTACCGCTGCCGCAAGGGACCCTCGTGCCGCAGGACCAAGGCGTACCGCTGCCGCAGGGCCTGGACAAAGGCGTACCGCTGCCGCAGGTACTGGACCAGGGCATACCGCTGCCGCAGGTACTGGACCAGGGCGTACCGCTGCCACAGGTACCGGACAAGGGTGTGCCGCTGCTGCAGGGACAGGATCAGGAGGTACCGCCGCCGCAAGGGAGAGGCCAAGAAGTACCGCTGCCGCACGTACCGCAGTACCAGGTCATGCCTCAGCACCGCACTGTACCTGGTGCCGCTGCCGCGGCTGCTAACGTCCACGTACCACAGATGGTGCCGCAGCCTCGTCTGATGGAAGATGGTCTCCTGACGAACCAAAGAGCCTGGGCTTGGCAGTACGGTGTGGAAATGGAGGAAAGGCGGAAGGCTAGGGAGGAAGAGAGGGTAGCACAAGAGGCTAGATGGGAGGAGCTAGCTCAGAGCTTGGCGCTGACTCACCTAGAAAGAGGGGAGGAGACGACTCGTGACATCCCAGTTTCTCTGGCCGACCATACAGGGGATAGGGGATCACCCTGGGAAGGCACTCCACGGCAGGGGGGTGACCTGTCGCTACCATGGGGATCATCATTCTCGGCACCGGTCCGCAAGGAAACCGAGTCCGTCGGGAGGGATAATCGGGAGGCTCGGACTCCCCTGACCAGGCACGAGCTCCGGTTACCACTCTACTCGTCAGATGCTCCTAGCGTTCCCCCTCAGGGGAGTTGGCCATGGACCCCCATGTTTCAGGGAGCTGCCCCTTCGGTGCCTTCCAGCGTGTGCTCTTAGAGGGCGGCTAGCCTCGCACCTACAATTTGCCCTGACGACCGTGGGGCGATGTCCTTCCCGAGGAAGGAGGGAGGAGAGATGCCCTCGGCGGCACTACCTAAAACAAGTAATACGGCTCGCCTACCACCTGGGTTTCTCCAGTTGGGGGAGAGCCGCGTGGACCCAGGCGGCCTCGGGACGGACCCGATTCCAGTGAGACAAGAGGCAGAGAGGGATGGCGTTCTGGCCCCTAGTCCAATGCCCCCGGCACGCCTAGGAGATCGCGAAGCAACAAGCTACCCAAGGACGGGAGGATGGGAGATGCCTTTGGCAGAGCTCCCGAAACCGGTAGACGCCTCGCGTCTTCCACCAGGCTTTCTCCGGGTAGGTGAGGGCCGCATGTACCCGGGTCACCTGGAGAGAGACACTACCCTGGAGAGGCACGGGGTCCCAGTAGGGACGGCGGGGTATGCAAGAGCACCCATGGGACCAGCGGTCGCCCCTCCCATGGGGCTGGCACCATCATATGGGTCCTACGTCTCCCCTCCCCTCTGGGGCTGGAGAGCCCCTTCGGAGGGCCCCAGGTTCCCCGAGGCGGAAAACCTCCAGGGATACCCTACGCAGCGGATGGTGCCTGCACATTCCCCGGCAGCAGGGGACGATTGGAGTAACCTCCCTCGGCCCGTCGCACCCGCCATGGAGTTGCCACGAGGACCAGCGGGAGAACCCTCTATAAAACAGTGGGGTGGCCCTGAGAAGGCACTCAAGGGCATCAGTGGCAGCGAGGGCAGCTCGACCACTAAGGAATGGGGCAAGGGAGACAAGTTGTCGAAACCCATATTCATGCCCGGAAAATTTGATGGGTCAGGTCATCTGACGGAGTACCTGGCGCACTTCGACCTTTGCCGGAGGGCGAACGGATGGGATCACGAAACAGCTGGAGTTTTCTTGGGTCTAAGCCTCACCGGCATTGCCCGGAGATTGCTGGCGGGAGTCGAATCGGGAACCGCCCGGGGGTACTTACAACTGCGGGAAGCGCTGGTGGCCCGCTTTCAACCACCTAACCAGGCCGCCATGTATAAGGCCATCCTACGAGCCAAGGAAAGGGTAAAAGGGGAGTGCTTGCAGGCTTACGCAGAAGAAATCGAGCGGTATACTCGAATGGCTTATCCGGGTGCTGACGTTAACACCATTAACGTTATAGCAAAGGATAAATTCATAGACAGCCTGAAGGATCTGGAGTTGCAGAACTGGATTCACCAAGGGACTCCCGAGACTCTAGTCGACGCAGTACAGATCGCCCTGCGAGGTGAGGCCGTCCTAAGACCTAACCGAAATTCCAGCAGTGTGAGAGCCGCCGACAAGACCATGGCGGAGGAGCTGGCGCAACTGCGCGCAGAGTCGGCGAAAGATCGGGAAGCTAACGCCGCCTTCCGCGATTCTTTTCGCGATAAAAACAGCCGGAGTAGCGGGAACGGTAGAGGTAATTCTGGCCGCTCGTCTTCGGCGAGACCCCGCAATAGCGACCTACGCTGTTATCACTGCGCGGAGTTAGGACACATGCGGGTAAACTGCCCCGCCTGGAAAGCAATGGTAGAGGTAGCGGAGACTCGCTCCCCGTCCGGGGCCCCCTCCAAGGCAGCTGACAAACCGGCGGAAAACTAGGAACGACCCCAGAAGACAGCCGTTCTGGGGTCGACAGCGAAATAGATAGGCAAGAGAGACAGCTTATTCCTGGGCGCCTGGAGAAGGGCGGTTCCGGCTTGTTGATGGAGGGGAAGATGCGGGGTTGTTCCTTAGGGTGTCTGGTGGACACGGGAGCAGCAGTGAACATCCTCTCTCTGTCTTGGTGGCAAACCAACGGGGAACCGGGTGCTTTGGAAGAGACCACGGAGGCCCTATACTCGGTGGAGGGACGACCACTGAAGTTACACGGACGGATACGATCCCAACTAGCTTTGGGGGGCCACGAGTGGGACACCATCTTCGAACTCTCAGACATTAGTTCAGATGCCATATTGGGTGCAGGATTCTTGCGGGAGTCACAACTGGTGGTGGACCTGGCCGGCGAGTGCTTGTGGCTTAGGGGCAGGAGGGAGGCTCCCATGAGGGAGTGCCGCGTCCTCAGCCGAAACACGGCCGTAATTGCAGCAGGAGAAGAAGCCGTGGTGGACGCCTACTTAGTAGGGGACTGGGAAGGTCCGGATGACGGGTTGATAGAAGGCCTGCGGGAAGTGGAGAAAAAACGGGGCTTCCTCGTCAGCCGTACTCTGGTGGACACTCGGCAGAATGAGACACCTCTGCGGGTTTTCAACCCTGGCCAGTCCCCAGTTATCATTTACCGGGACATGACACTGGCATCGATTGAACCAGTGCAGCCTCGGGAGGAGGGGGGTACCACATGCCCTCGAGAGTGCCGTATGGTGACAGCACATCCGGGGTCAGCCGAAGCGGTCTCCCTACCGGAGAGGGAACTATTATCTCCGGATGAGGAAGGCATCATTGAAAAGATGACGGCAGGGGTAGAGGAGGATAAGAGGGAAGCGGTGGCCACGCTCCTTCGCCGGCACCGCAAGGCTTTCCAGCTGTGCCCCGAAGAAACGGGCCGAACAGGCCGAACCGCATTCGAACAGGGGAACACCCGCCTATCAAACAACCCCCAAGGCGCTTGGCCCCCCATCGCCGCTCGCTCGTCGATGCTGAGGTAGAGAAGATGCTGGATGCGGGGATAATCGAGCCCGCGACGGGGCCGTGGGCCTCACCTGTCGTCCTCGTTAAGAAGAAAGACGGCAGCATGAGGTTCTGCGTCGATTACCGTCGCTTAAACGCAGCAACAATAAAGGATGCGTACCCCCTACCTCGCATCGACGACTCCCTAGATACCCTGGCGGGGTCGTGCTGGTTCAGCACGATGGACCTCGTCAGCGGTTATTGGCAGGTGGCCATGGCCGAGGAGGATCGGGAGAAGACAGCCTTCTCCACGCACAGGGGGCTCTTTCAGTTCACCGTCATGCCTTTCGGCCTCTGCAACGCCCCCGGTACGTTCGAGAGGTTGATGGAGGTGGCGATGCGGGGCCTGCAATGGTCGTCGTGCCTCGTTTACCTCGACGACATCGTGGTCTTCTCCCGGGACTTCGATAGTCACCTGCACCGGCTGGGGGAGGTGCTGTCCCGCCTCGAGGGTGCGGGCCTCAAAGTGAAGCCTTCCAAATGCCATCTCGCGCAGAGGGAAGTGGCTTTTCTAGGGCATGTGGTCAGTGCCCAGGGAATTGCTACCGACCCCAGGAAAGTGGAAGCTGTTCGGAATTGGCCCACCCCGGAAAGTTTGACGGAAGTAAGGAGTTTCCTGGGCCTCGCGGGCTACTACCGGGCCTTTGTCCCCGGATTCGCCACCCTCGCTAAACCCCTCACCACCTTAGCAGAGAAGGGGAAATCCTTCCGCTGGGATAGCAACTGCCAGGCGGCCTTCGATGCGTTGCGTCAGCTCCTGATAGAGGCACCTATCTTAGGTTACCCCGAGGAGGAGGGCGCCATCGTGCTGGACACGGACGCGTCTGACACCGGTTTGGGGGCGGTGCTCTCCCAGAAACAAGGGGAGGTCGAGGTAGTCCTATCCTACGCCAGCCGGACTCTCACCAGGCCGGAGCGTAATTATTGCGTGACCCGACGCGAATTATTGGCCATCATTTTTGGACTTAAGAGGTTCCGGCATTACCTCCTCGGGCGGCACGTCCTGATTCGGACTGATCACGCGGCCCTTAAGTGGGTTATGGCCTTCAAGGAGCCGGAGGGCCAGGTGGCGCGGTGGCTCCAAATCCTCGATACATACGACTACAGCGTGGAGCACCGGCCGGGTCGTCTACACGGAAATGCCGACGGCCTCTCCCGCATCCCATGCCGGCAGTGTGGGAGAGCGGACGAAGAACCGGAAGTCGGGGCCGCCGCTACTGGCGTCCGAGCCGTGACACGGCAAGGTTCTCGGGACCCCGACGTAGCCGAAGAAGTGAGGGAAGAGTGGATACGGGACCAAAAGGCCGATGAATTGGTGGGCAGAGCGTACAGGTGGGCGGCGGAGGAAAGGGAACCCGCCGAGGAAGAACTGGCGGGTGCCTCCTATGGGCTCCTATCTTTGGCAGCCCAGCGCAGCCGTCTCCTACTGAGGGAGGGCCTCTTAGGTCGGTGGTGGTTTATTCCGGGTGGCGAGCGCCAGTTCCAGGTAGTAGTACCGGAAAAGCGGAAGAAAGAAGTGTTCGAGGCCTGTCATGGCGAGGGTGTCATTGGTCACTTCGGACGCGACAGGACTTTAAGGAAGGTCCAGGAACGGTGGTATTGGCCGGAGTTCCGGAGGGAGGTGACATACTGGGCCGCTTCTTGCGCACGTTGCCTCGAGCGTAAACCTCCCCCACATCCCAGCCGGGCTAAGATGGGCCACGTCCCGGTAGGGATGGTAATGGAGAGGGTAGCCATCGACGTTATGGGACCCCTGCCCCTTACCCCTCGTGGAAATAAATACATCGTCATAATGTGCGATTACTTTACGAAGTGGGCTGAGGCCGCAGCGCTCCCTAACCAGGAAGCCGCTACGGTGGCCAGGGCTTTGGTGGAAGGACTGGTGTGCCGTTTCGGTTCCCCCGGGAGCCTGCACTCTGACCAGGGACGCAACTTCCAGTCCCACCTCTTCCGGGAGGTGGTGCGGCTACTAGGGGTGAAACAAACCCGCACCTGCGCCTTTAACCCTAAGTCCGACGGCTTGGTAGAACGCGCCAACCGTACCATCGAGGCCCTGTTAGCAGCCGTGGTGGCGGACGATCACGGCGATTGGGACGAGCAGCTACCCTTGGTCATGTCAGCGTACCGGTCGTCCGTTCATTCTTCAACGGGAATGACTCCGAACATGCTCATGCTGGGCAGGGAAAACAATCCTCCCATCTCCCTTCTCTACCCGGAGGAGGAGGAGAGGGTAGGGGACGGGGCCCACGGTTACGTGGCTGATCTCCAGAGAAGGATGGCATCCGCGCATGAGGTCGCTAGAAGGGAGTTGGGCGTAGCGGTAACCAGGCAAACGAGGAACTATGACATGCGAGCCTCAAACCGGAGTATTCCGGAGGGCACGATGGTGTATTACCTCCATCCAATCAAGAGAAAGGGACACTCGCCTAAACTGGAACGTTGGTGGACCGGCCCCTGGAAAGTGACTAAGAGAATAGGGGAGGCCGTGTACGAAATCTCCCGAGCCCGTACCACGAAGATCGTGCACTTTGACTCCCTGAAGGCGGTACCCACCCCGCCCGAAGGAGTCCGCCCTCTCCAGCAGGAGGTGCGGAGGGTGAGGAGGGACCCCCTCCTCCAGAACGAAATTTCGGTGGGTGGGGGGGCCCTAGCGCCCCGCCTCCCACAGCCTCCGGTACCTCGGGAGGAAAAGATGGCACCACTAAAGGATCTTCCTCGCCTAGAATTTCCTCGCAGGTCCCCCTTCGTAACTCGGGGAAGAAGGGAGGGGCCCCTGTTTCTTCTGTCTTCCGCTCTCGGTATTGGAGACCTTAGTACCGCTGCCGCTGCCGCCCGTGCCGCTGCCGCCCGTGCCGCTGCCGCAGGTGCCGCTGCCGCTGCCGCTGGTGCCGCTGCCGCTGGTACCGCTACCGCTGGTACCGCTACCGGCCGTACCGCGGCTGCAGTAGCTGCGTCCATGTCGTCCGTGTGGGACAGGCTTGGTACTGGGAAAGAAAAAATGAGGGAGAAGAAGAGAACTTTGCAAAGCTATGTCATCCCCAAGAAGCAGAAAGTGGGGGAAAGTCCAGGGAAGAGGGAGGAGGCTAAGAGGATAGCCGCCTCCATCGGCAAGGTTCCCCGGAAAGGGAGAAAGAGGAGCCCTTCTACCGGAAGTTCAGAGAGTGCGGAGGAAGGGGAGATCCTCAGGGTCACCAGAGGGAGCAGTAGCCGGAAAACAGTGAAATCGGCCGAGGGAGCCTTAAAAATCACAACCAAGAGAACGGAGGAGAAAGAGGAAGAAGGGAAAAGTCCATCCAGAAAAGGAGACCTGCGGGGAAAGAGTCCTCCAGGGCCGCCAAGGAGGCGACCTAGGAGCCCCCGGATTACTCCTAAAAAGGTGAGGGAATCGGTCTCACACTCCCCTCCCCCACGCAGAAGCTGGAAGGAGGAGAGGAATAACAGAAAATATGGGAGCAGTCCGGCGCTGAAAAGCAGAAAAATCGAGGCCGAAAGGGGTAGGTCACCCAAGGTGGGGAGCAGCTCAAGGTCGTACCGCGCGGCACAAGGAAAATCCAAATCTCGCAGTCCCTCGCAGTGCCGCGAGAGGAGACGAGACGTAAACAAATCAGGTACCGCGAGCGGCACGGGAGGGCTGAAAACGGGCCGTTCTCCCAAGAAAACTGATCAGAGACACGTAAACGAATCAGGTACCGCGAGCGGCACGGGAGGGCTGAAAACGGGCCGTTCTCCCAAGAAAACTGATCAGAGACACCGCGGAGGGGGCGGAAAAGAGGAGAGAAGGAGGGAGAGGGTTGGATCAAGCCGTTCGGCCTCCCCTGTGCGGAAAAGTAGGCCTAAAGACATCTCCAGGAGCCCCAGCCTGCCGCTGTCGTACCGCGCGGCACGAGGGAAGTCCAAATCTCGCAGTCCCTCGCCGTGCCGCGAGAGGAGACTAGACGTAAACAAATCAGGTACCGCGAGCGGCACGGGAGGGCTTGAAAACGGGGTTAGAGGTTCCGGTGACCCCTCCTCGTACCGCGCGGCACGTCCAAAGTCCAGCTCTCGCAGCTTCTCGCCGTGCCACGAGAGGAGACGAGAAGTAAACAGGCCCAGTACCGCTAGCGGCACGCGCACAGGGAAATCCGGCCGTTCCCCCGAGAAAACGGACCAAAAACGCCGCGGAGGGGGCGGAAAAGAGGAGACAAGAAGGGAGAGGAGTGGATCGGCCCCTTCTGCCTCCCCGGGGTGGAAAGGTGGGCTTGAAAACGGGGTTAGAGGCTACGGT
The DNA here is from genome assembly GCA_949317995.1 of Acholoe squamosa. Lineage (NCBI taxonomy): Eukaryota > Metazoa > Annelida > Polychaeta > Phyllodocida > Polynoidae > Acholoe > Acholoe squamosa. The sequence goes on along the minus strand of OX439049.1, from coordinate 50,233,004 downwards.
GACCCCTCCTCGTACCGCGCGGCACGTCCAAAATCCAGCTCTCGCAGCCTCTCGCCGTGCCACGAGAGGAGACGAGAAGTAAACAGGCCCAGTACTGCTGGCGGCACGCGCACAGGGAAATCCGGCCGTTCCCCCGAGAAAACGGACCAAAAACGCCGCGGAGGGGGCGGAAAAGAGGAGACAAGGAGGGACAAGGTTGGATCTAGCCGTTCTGCCTCCCCTGGGCGACAGAGTGGGTCTCCTAACGGAGTTAGACGTTCGGGGAACCCCTCCTCGTACCGCGCGGCACGGTCACGATCCAACTCTCGCAGTATCTCGCCATGCCGCGAGAGGGGGCGAGAAGTAAACAGGCCCAATACCGCTAGCGGCACGTTGATAGACGCCCTCCCCTCTTCAGCGGATAAGTCGAAAAAAAGGGGTGAAAAGGAAGAGATAAAGACGCAGGCAGCTCGGGAAAGGTCTTCCACACCTCCTCTTCGCGCAGAAAAGGCAGTGAACCCTGGTAAGAGAGGGAATTTGGTGGAAAAGGGTCCCCATACCGCCGGCAGCACAGAGACCTCTAGTACCGCGAGCAGTACTGTCCCAGGGGAGGACAGCAGCAGCCGGGGAACGGTTTTCATCCGGGGGGCAGTAAGGAGAGGGGCTCCTCCGCTGCCACGGGCCCGTTTTGGGACCGGCCGCTTCAAGCCACGATCCTACGGCAGTTGGGCAGCGGGAACAAGGCTCTTGCAGAGGCGAAACCATCTCTTCTGTGAGCACGGGGTGATGGATAGCCGGAGGTACCCGTGTCTAAAGTGTGCCAAAACGTTCACTCAGGCGGGCCCGCGCAATCGGCACATGCGGAAGGCCCACGCTGAGGGTGAGCACCTGAAGGGATGGCTGTGCCCCTTGCGCGGGTGCACCCTGGGGAAGGCTGGGATGCCCTATGCCACCAACCGCCACAACGACATGGTACGCCACCTCCGCAGCACGGGCCACCGGGAGGACGAAGGATCTAAGCACCCGTGGGCGGTCCGGGGTAAGGAGGCCTTCCCCGGAGCCTATCCGATCGTCCCTACCAGCCCAGCCCCGCTGCCGGATACGCCTGTCCAGGACATCTCTTCGGACGAGGAGGTGCCGGTGGTGGGAGCCACGGAGGAGGTGGCCGCGGAGGGGGTCCGGCGCTCGCCTCGCCGACCCAAAAGCGGCCCGGAGTCCGCGCGTGTACCCACGAAGGCGGAACTTAAGGCTCCCCCGAAGGGGAGTCTGAAACGGCCTCGGGGAAGCCCCTCCTCTCTGGGTTCCTCCCCTCGGTGCGCGTTGGGTAGCCCTCCCCCATCAAGTCAGCCCCAACTCAAGAGAGCGAAGAAACCTGCTAGCTCGGGCCCCACCACTAAAGCGAAGGCAGGGGGCAGTACCACCGTCCCCGCTGCCACGCCCCACACCACAGAGCCTGACTCCAGCAAGAAGTCGGGTAAGAGGGCAGTCGCCGCCACCCCCACTTCCGTGGGAGAACGGCCCAAGGGGTCCCAGGGGACCTCCGGGAAGGGTCCGAAGAGGCCTGTGAGTGCAGCGGCAGGGTCGGCAAGGACCGCTCCGAGCTCCGCCACTACCCAGGGCTTGGCCGAAGCTGTGGTGACTCCTGCCCGGCCCCCCTCTCCCCCTGGCTCTCACTCCGGCGCGTCTTCCTCCACGGTGTCTGGGAAGGCATCCACGGCTACCCCCTGTCAAGATCCTTTGGTTCCGCTCCTCGCGGATCAGGCGGAGGGTGAGGACCCGCAGCCCCTCTCCTATGAGAGCGTCGACCTGGACGCTCCGGACGACGAGGTCTTCCTTGATCCCCTTACCGGGGTCTGGGTAGACGTGAACGGTGAGCCGGTGGAGACCGTGATAAACCCGGTAACAGGGGAGGTGGCACCCCTCCGGTACGGTGAGGTCAGCGACTCGGACACCGAGCCACTAGGAGGCGTGGGGCTGGACCCAACTACGGGGGAACTGGAAACGCCGCACACCGAGGCAGAGGCGGGGCTCGCAGGGAGGGGGTCGGTGACTCCCGTTCTCTCGCCTCTCCCTGCTCCACCGGCCAGTCAAGAGGGGGATGCCACTACGGGCGTCGCGCCCCAGGAGCAGGGAGCGACTCAGGAAGCGGGGGCCCCAATTACACATGGGGCGGCGCCCGCAGACGACCTGGCTGCTACTCTCCAGGACACTCTGACACCGTCCCAGGCAGAGACCTTGGCCGCGGTGGCATCCATCATTGCCACGAGCGGGGACATGTCCCTGCAGTTGACGCCCAGCAAGAGCCCCATGGTTCTCATCGATGCGACGGGGGATGTGGCTATACTGGAGGCCGGGTCAACCCCGACGGAGTCCCTCCCACCACTTAAAGACACTTCCCCGGAGGCTAGTCCGCTGGTTGTGCCGGAGGAACTGCCCCAGCAAGGGGAGGGAACCATCCAGTACACAGGTTCGGCCTCATCTGCGGTCCCCCCGGAGCCCACCTCGGCCCAGGAGGTAGAAGGAACCACGCCGGACACCGGGGCGCCTCCTGCAGTAGGGCCTCAGGAACCCGCCTCGGCTGCTGAGGGAACCACCCCGGATACCGCTCCCTCACAGCCCTCCGGCCCCAGAGCCACGGGTACCGCGCCAGGTGGTGGAACCGCGCCCTTCGCCATCCCGGCCGAGGCAATGGACGCCGTCATTAGGTACTGGGACCGGGAGAGTCCTGTCCAAGTAGAGGCGGTGTACTCGGACCAGGGGAAGTGGGACGGACGTACGGCCATAACCCTGCCTCGGCCCTCCTCCCCTCAGCGCCGAGTGCTGTTCTCCCCGCACTCCCGTACGGCCCCAGTGGTGGTGGAGGAACAGGATCCCCCTACCCGGCACAGGAACAGACCGGACGAGGAGGCAGCCCTACAGAGGCTGGTGACAGACGACGGCCGCAGCCCGGGAGGAGCCCTGAGTGACTCTGAGCTTGACTCTCAGTGGCAGTCCCCGGCACCTCGTCCGCGTATACCCCTACGCCAGCCCCGACCTCAGCAGGCCAGGAGACAGCAGTCGTCCGGGCGGTGGGGCCGGGTCTATGTTCCCCCGTCGGACAAACAGTCACCCAAGAAGGGCACGGCGACAAAAGGGACCGCCCCCAAGACGAAGGGACCGGGCACCTCCTTCGGGGGTACTCCTCCGAGTGCGCACCAACAGAGGAGACGGTTCGTTCCCCCCCCAACCACCACCAGCAGAGGCCGAGGCCGCCGCCCGAGTGCGAGACCCGCTCCAGCAGACGCCGTGCATCTCCCCTGGTGGACGGTGTCGGACCGTGACCCGTCGCGCCTGGAGAGGTGGGCGGCCTACCTTCTGCCTCCTCTCTCCATGGGCGACGAGTTCGTGGCAACGGGAGGGGACATGTCATCACGCCTCCGGGTCGTAGGCCCGGACGTGTACGACGTCATTGCATCAGTCACCACCCGCTGGCGCCTCTTGCGGGACCAGCAGGACCAGCCGGAGCAGGAGGTGAGTCGTTCTCAAGTCTAGGACGATTGATACTAGAGTAGAAGACGTATAACCAATCATGTCAGCATATGTCGCGGCAGTGGCACTGTAATTCGTGCCCGGGGTACGGGAGGTCCAGCGAGCGGGGTGCTGGAGAGTAGAACCGTAAAAGAGGGAGGAGCGGGGCCAGGAGGCGCGGTAGGAAACCTAGGGGAGCAGCGTGGCTAAACTGTTGTTCTGTGTGTCGTTACAGCCTGAGGGGGAGGCCCCCGAGTAGGGTGGAGCTACCGGCCTGGTCCGAGCCTGGGGAGGCGTCGCGGAGCCGGGGTTGGGCACCCGGTTCCGGGTCCGTGGAGGGATGAGCCGGAGGCCCCCTCCACGCAGCGGGTGGTGTCATCATCCTTCATCATCATCATCAGCATCTTCATAGTCGGGACGACGGACGAGGACAACGTCGACATCACTCAGGAATTAGTTCTTTTTAGCGCTGTCGCGTAGGCTCCTTAAGAGCAGGGTCATCACGGGTTCTGAACCCTCATTATTTTAGAGTTTGGGCCCGTTGGCCAGCTAAGCCTCTTATAGGCAGGTTCCTCGTTGGGGTTCTAAACCCCCTTTTGTTAGTTAGTTTCTGGGCCCCGTTGGCCGGCTAAGCCCCTTCTGGGCAGTGATAGACATTTGGTTAGGGCTCCTAGCCCTTGTTTTCCCCACATGGCGGGCTTTAGCTAGGAGGGGGCGCATGGGGGACGCCCTCGGTTTTAGGCTCCACATGAGCAGCAGCATGTCAATCTTAGTTATGGGCTCTTTTGGCCGACTAAGCCCCTTAAGGGCAGGGCATGAGTTAAGGAGGGGTTCCTAACCCTATAGCCCCACACGGCTGGCTTAGCTCGGAGGGGGCAGAAGGGGGCCGCTCCCGATTAGTTTCACTCCTTACTTCTAAGACTAGTTAAAGTAGGCTGTTGACCTAAGGGTCCATTCTTACCATTTTACCTTTTTATAATCGTTCCCCCCCTGTGCTTTAAATGGGCAGGGGAGAGTGTAGCGGTGGGCGGCACCGAGAGCGGCACGGCGGTACGTACCGCGCGGCACGGTGGTGTGCCGCGCATCCGGTAGGGGGCGCCCCGGGCGGCGCGCGTATATAAGACGACGCGTGCCGCACGGGGGCAGTCTAGTCTCGCTTGAGCTGAGAGTAGGACGTGCCCTGTGCTGGTCTTAGTGCCTCCACTGCTACTCTTTACTAGGCTACAGGAACGACGCGAACTGGTGATAAGTTGATGACAAGTGATGTTACATTCCTGCATTCTTCAATAGTGAACTCTAGTTTATTTACAGCACTTCTGTCTTGTGTCTTCTCTGCACTCATACCAATTCCCGTTACAATATGTTAAAAGAGGCCATAAATATGTGTCCATACCCTTTTCTATTAACTCATAGTTAAGCACATTTCTGCACAAAAATATGTTCTAAACATTCATGAAATATCATTTATCTTGATAATCGAGGCAATTATAGGCTGTAAGGGATTTGACCCAGATAAGGGAGTGGCCATGTTTTAACAATAGGGGGTGGGCTTGTGGATTTGAGGGGGGGGAATCAGAATTTTTTCAACCCCTTGACCAGGGGGGTCAGAATTTTTTCAATACCTCTGATGGGGGGGTCAAAATAATTTCACCTGTTTTCAGTGGAAAACCCTGTGCGTTACTATAGGCTAAAAGGGGACGATTTTCATCCCTTATGGGGGGGTCGAAAATATTTTGCGGGAGGGGGGTGGTGGGTTTGAGAGGGATTTAAAATTTTTCTGACCCCTCCCGAGGGGGGGGGCTAAAAAGATTTTGACCCCTCTTGAGGGGGGGGGCTAAAAACATTCACCCTATTTTTAGCAAAAAAAAGCTGCAAACTACAAACCACAAAATATAGTCCTCCCTAAACGCCTCAACTTCCACACTTAGATCGGTTATCTGTAGCTTTTGAATTCAATGTTTTCTTTTACTCCTCTCTACTTGATCGTTTCAAATGATATCTGACATCGCTTTATTTAGATATCAATTCCCTCGCGTAATGGACAGATTTGTTCCCTAGTCAAGTGATGAGGAAGGTTCGCGCAGAGATACAGTGAGTGCCAGGAGCGAAATTTCTGCCGACCGGAGATTGTGGAGTAAGGTGACCAGTGCTGCCATCACCCATAGTGGCCAGAGATCGAAGTGACCTCTGGTCCTACCAGTGTTTTTTTTTTGAGGTTTGAAAATTAATTTTATTGTCCGACACAATTTAACAAAGGTGGATAATGACAATAAAGGTGATTCCTCATCCAATTCATCTGTTTCAAATCGAGTTATTTTCACATTATGATATATATGAATGTACATGATGAAATGAGGTCAAACAGGTAAAGAAAATATGTATTATGTACATAAAAAATACAAGACTACCATAGGACTTAATGGTCACACAACAGTGACACAGCGGATAACAGGGTTTAAGCAGGCTCAAACACATGCTTCATTACATATTACATTAAGTATAGAGTACGAGAGCAAGACAATGCAAGATTTGAAGTATGTAGTTATTAAGTTATTAATTGACTCCGTCAAATAAGCAGTAAAGATTGTCAATGGGTGTAGTCGTTAAAACAGCTCCCACAAACAATGACATTGGAGCACACGATAACCATACGACAACCATTACTAGATTACCAAGATTAGCCAACATTCTCAGTGTCCAGTAAGAGTAGTCATTACAACAGTTCCTACTTTACACGAGGGGGTAGTCATTACATCAGCTCCCTCAGTAAAACACATCAATCATCCATGTTTACAGGATTCTTACTGACTTTAGTCAGGTCAGTTATGCCAGATAATCTCTTCTTAAATATAGTCTTATCTTTACTGTGCTGATACCAGCTCCATAAATTATTCCATAAGGTTATACCACGATGCATAGGTGATTTATTATAACCATGATTTTGAGCAGTGTATTCTTTAAACTTTACATTGTTATCCGATCTTAAACCAGGCCGCCTAGGTTCATTCTCTAGATATTCAGGATTCTTTGCAAGTTTAAACATGTAACACAGTAGCATTACCTCCCTTCTCCTCTTTAAAGTTGGTATATCGGCCAATTTATACATCTCAGCCTCAGACAAGTTCCTACCCCTAAAAACAGTCTTCAGACCTCTCAGCTGAAGCCGATCCAATTTTTTTAAGACAGTCCTCATTTGCACCATCAAATACAAAACTAACATAATCAAATAATGACATAATAGTAGTTTTATAGTCAAATTGTGCCTCAGTTTACTAAATCTGTACAGTCTATAGCTTACTTTAGAATTAAGATCCTTCAATGCACTATTAAAGCTCAAGGTCTTATCTATTTTTAGGCCTAGGTAACAATAGTTCTCAATCACCTCTAATTCAGTAGTACCAATTTTAAGTGAAGGTACTTTCATCCTCTTTAACTTATGGCTACTACCATACCAGACCACTTTGGACTTATCAATATTTATCGTCAATCTTTTTGATATAAACCAGGATAGTATACTATGTAAAGCAGTCTGCATTTTTCCTTGGGCCCTATCAGCACTGCAACCAGAAGTTAGTAAAACTAGATCATCAGCATACATATAAAAATCACAATTTTGTAGCACAGTACCAATATCATTTACAAAAAGAATAAATAACAGAGGTCCTAACACGGACCCTTGTGGGACTCCAAAATGAACTGGCATTACTTGTGAAGTATAATTTCCCATTTTTGTAAATTGACTTCTTCCCGTCAAATAGCTCATTAACCAATTGAGGTTACAATCATCCAGTCGCAATTCCCCCAGAGGTTCAATAAGATATAAATGATGCACAGAGTCAAATGCCTTTCTAAGGTCAATATAACTGGCACAAGATAAGTGTCCTCTATCTCTATTTTCATATAATTTGTTTAAAAAGGCAAATATAGCGTCTCCTGTTCCTAAACCTTGTCTGTAACCATATTGACGCACTGACATTGTACCAGACCATGCATAATTTTTTCAGCAATCTTTCCTGGCACCGGGAGAAGAGAGATAGGCCTCCAGTTTTTGATTAGTTTGCAGTCATATCATTAGATAGCTGCTTACCAATACTGGAAAAATACGTATTCATGTAATCCACAGACTCTTGCTATGATATGATTATATCATTATCATCAATCAATTCAGGTGGTTCAACATCAACTTCAGGTTTCAATATACCATTCACAATTCTCCAAAATTTCTTTGGATTATTTTTACAATCCTCCAAGGCTAGCTTGGACTGATCTGCTTTCGAGTACTTTATAGCCCTATTGATTCTACACCGTAGAGACCTAGCTACAATTAGGTAGTGTTCATCTCTAGTCTTTAGAAACAAACTAACATTATTTTCTCTTTCATAAATAAGGCTCATTATTTCAGGGGTCATCCACTTATGCCGCCTGTCTACATATTCTACTCTCACCCATGGACAGTAGGTATCTAGGAAGTCTTCAATATGTGCTTGAATCATCCTCCAGCCTTCTTCAGGATCAGAGCAGGAATAAAACAAGTCCCAATCAAGTTCACATAACCAATCTTTAAAAAGATTCTCATTGAAATCCTTGTACCTACGTATATACATTATTTTCTTTGTAACTTTCATTTTACATTTGACACTAAATACAGGCAGATGATCACTAACCATAAAATTTAGAACCCCTGAGGTAACATCATCATTGTAGTTTGTCAGAATATTGTCTAAACATGATATAGTTTTCTTATAGGGTCTCGTACATTGATGTATCAATTTATGATAACCCTCAAAGCGACACAAATCCAACAGCCTAACAGCACTTGGCAATTATCTCTCGAAGTATTGATGTTTATATCTCCCATAAGCCATTGTTCTTTTTTGTTGTTCTCAGCATGCTTCATTAATTTTAACATGTGTACAAAAAAGGGTCCATTTTACCAGATGGTGGGCGATATACAATAATCACTTGTATCATAAGTGATTATTATCCAATGTATCATATCATCATTATAGTCATCATGCAGCCATGTTTCGCTCATTGTAACAATGTCAGTGCCATAAAACCGCACTGACCGATCTGCCCTCTCGAATAGGAAGCTCAAACACTCCACGAGCCCCTACACTAATAACTTCTTCCCGTAGGGTTAACGTTGAAGAGCCGATCGCCACACCCCCCTGGCATAATATGGGCCGATCCAGCACAGTGGGCCATCATGTTTAGGTGCCAACAAGTATGGATCTGTTTAAACCTAGGACGTCGGGACTTTGAATCATGATGCCATGCTCATTGTGGATCCATTAAGGTTGGTCACTCCTCTTTAGCAAAAGTCGCCAGGAAATTTTTATTTTTGGTCTATAGGCAGCTTAAATCATATATAATTGAATGATGAACAGAAAAAATGGGGGTCCAGAGCTACTTTTTAAAAATACAGAATTTTGAAAAATAAAAGTATTTCATTTATTTTATCTAAAATGAGAAAAATAGTTAAATTTTCTTGATTTTATTTGATATCAACCATGAATCACAGAAATCTGAAACCTTGCACATGGAAAGACTTTTTATTGAAGAAAATGACAAAATAATTTTCTAGACATATGGCAAAGCATTCTGGGTAAAATTGTGCTGTTTCAGGAAAAGGCGAGGTCAATTTGGCATAATATTGTAATAGCTTTGCCTGAAAACAGTACTAAAAAGTCATCTTTCTTTTTTTTATAAAATATCTTACATAATTATCTTTCTCATGATGATGATTTTGACACATGTTCCCATGCATAATTTAACGGTTTTGGATCATTGAATAAAAAAGTACTCCAAAAATAAACAAAATTTCATATATGGGGCATTGCATGATGGGGAAAACGGCAGCAATCATGATAGAAAATGATTTTTAGCTATAGTCTTAGCTATTCTGGGCAGTATAATCACTTAAAAAAAAATAAAAAATTTGTTCATAACATTTGATGGCTACTGATAAAAGTTATAAATAAAGTCCGAAAAAGACGAATTTGATCTAGATGTAAATATGACAAAATTTTTAAGTCCCATATAACACTCAAACTGTTTGTGTATATTTAGGCCTTATGTATGTATCTGCCTATCAAAAATGGTGCAATTCTGTTGCGCATGTACATGTGCAATGGGTTCATTTTCATACTCACATTATTTCACTTTGAAGTGTAAATCAAATCATTTGAGTCAGACTCAGTTTTATATAGCAAGCTCGTCTCCAGAACCACAGGCTGATGTATATTTTTGGCTCTGGAAGCTAATTCAGAAAGTATTATCTTTGAATTTAGGTGAAGTCAGTGAATATTCAGCCTGAATATTGAGTCTAAAATTGTTGTGCAATTCTAAAATACTTGTCAGACTCCTGGCAAACATTCCATCTGGCAAGTTCCTAAGGGTATAGATGGAAATTTGGCATCCTAAGTTAAGTTTTATGAATTACAACATCTTTTTCGAAGAGAATATTCTCATGCATGTCTAGACTTGAAGGGAGAATAAATCTTAGTTAGAAATACAGTTTTCATACTCTTTATGAATTTTCACACTCTTCAACTTTGTGAATCACCTTCCTGAATACCTCTATCATGCCATTGTGTAGGTCACATGCCCGAATTTCCAAACACTCTTTGAAATAGGGTCACATAAGTGAAAGGCGTGCCTCGCTTGCTCAATCAGCTAATGATTATCTGATCCATCATGACGGATCCATTATATCTTTACCATGAGGGTCCAATTGTTGTAGGTGATTCATTTTATCTCCATCAATACAATAATATCTACTAACAAGGATAACACCATGTATCCTTTGGTTTCCACTGGTGATATGCCAAAATAAATAATGGTATCACAAGTCGATAGTATGAATGGGGTGTTGTTTTATCTAATTTATGGCATATGCTCCATTATTTCCATCATAAAATCCTGGGGTCCACTGGAGTGAAGTTAATAAATTACCAACAGAATTGTCTCTGATCGTCATCACTTTTTAAGTCAGTTTGGGTTCGATTATTGTCAAGACAACTCCAAGACTCCCTTCAAGAATTACCCTTTTCTGCTTACATCCATATCACGGATTATGAGTATGTATAGTTATTTCCTTATTTCTATTCATATTGACTAAAGGTGATGAAAGGTGTGTTGAAAAATGTATTTGTTAAAGGCCGAATATATAATGTTTATATCTCTGTGTATTACACATTTTCTGTGCTAAAATACTAAACATGTGCTTGATTGATATTCTTTTATTTATACTGAAATAATTGAGGCAGAAAAAGTGTGCCTGTGGTTACAATCATTCCAGTCAATTGTATATATGCTTTCTGGTTTGCAATATACTCAAATGAATATTATGATGATAATAGTAATAATAATGATAATAATAATAGTAGCAAGGCTTAAGGCCATGACTTAAACTAATAGAAAAGAACAAAGTAAAAAGGAAAAAAGAAGCGCTTGAGCAAATGAATGCTCCATCTTGCTTTAGAAATATATGCTTATTTTGAGAACTAGTGGGCGGATGTTACTGGCCCTTTGGATATTTGGACTGATGTTATTGTCCGATAGAACTTGATTGGTCAGATCAGGTTCTTAACGACTGGTGTTATTGTCGATAGGACTGATGGTATTGTCCTGTATAAAAAATATTCTGATTACTGCAGGTAGGAATTTCTTCCTATCCCATGTGATTATTTAGCAATCCAAGGGGGGTAGAGGTGGGTGGGGGGTAGGAGGGAGGGTCATTTAGACCCATGTCTGGTCGTTATAAGTATTAATCACACAAGCTCTGGCTTTATTATCAAGGCCATTCCATGAGATAGCAGCTTTATAGGCGATACTTTTCCTAAAGGTTAGATTAACAGCCCTAGGAACAGCAAGCAACCGCTGATCATGCCTTCTTGTGTGTACTTGTCTGTTATCAATACAATCAGGAATTAAAGAACGATCAAAGGCAATGTTAAGAAGGTGCATGGCACGTCTATCGTTCAAACTATTGAGGCGAGCCTTCCTATGGAGGGCTGTTCTACTTGTTATGCCATTGCGCCTATAGGCTATGCGCAGAGCTTAATTAACATAATTTAACTATTTTTACCGCAGCATTTTCCGTTAGGTTGTACTTAATTTTATTGTATAAATAAAGTTTATGTTTTACATTCCTGCCTAGTGTACCTGTGTGGTGTTTGAAGTTATGTAGAGGATCCATGATGAGGCCTAAATATTTGTATGATGGAGCTGATTCAATAGTTTCAGTTCCTATTTGAGGCTAGGCCTAACTAACTTCTTTAGAAGAGCTTTAGTACCAAAAGTAATATATTTAGTTTTTTTGCAGTTCAGAGATAGTTTGTTAGAAATACACCATGTATTAATTTTGGAGAGGTCTCTGTTGATTGTGAGTGTGACATTATCCTCTGGTTTATGGGAAAGATAAACTACTGTGTCGTCAGCATAATGTTGGCAAGACATATTAGTAAAAACTTCACTCAGGTCATTTATATATACCAAGAAAAGAAGGGGTCCCAATACCGACCCTTGTGGGACACCACAACTTATATTGTGAGGGGCTGATAGAGTTGAGTTAGCTTTTGTTTGTTGTGTTCTATTGGTTAGGTAATGTTTTAGAAGCTGTACTCACATTTCATTTAAGCCTAAGTTTTGTAACTTTTTGAGAAGAATTATATGATTTACAGTGTCGAATGCTTTCTTGAAATCGAGGTAGATAACTGTTATGCAGTTGTTGTTAATACCAGAGTAAATGTGTTGAGTTAGTTTATTTATACTATCTTGAGTTGATCTTCCAGGTCTGAAACCGTCTTGGTTATCTTTGAAGAGATTATTTTCTTGCAAGTTGTTTGTGTAATACCTTTTCCATGATCTTAGACGGTAGCGGCAGGATAGATATAGGGCGGAGATTTGGGCGTCACTGTCCAGGGCCTATCTCTGTGTTTATGCAGATTCGTAAGGTTATTCACTCCTACAAAGAGTAACACTATGTAATAGGTGTTGGACTTTAAATGGTTAACAACAGGGTCCTGTATTGACTCAATGGTCGCACCAGAGTAGGGTAGCACCGTGACTTGTATGTTAGGCTCCTTTATATCCTGTAATGCAGCTATTATTTCAGGCTCCAAGCCTTCTCCTCTACTGTCTCTAAAGAGTACAGCTTTAAACATATTGTACTAACAATGTGTATGTGCCCCAGCTGTATAATATCAATGTCAGTATGTCTCAGTGACTCAAGTGAAGAAGTGAAGTGGGTCAGGTCAGTGGGCTCTGTGGGTCGGCTAGAGAAAGTAGGCCGCCGGGCGGTCTATTAGTCTGGCATGGTAGTGGACATTTTAAGTGTCTACAGGGGGTTTCTGGAGAAGAGCTCGAACTTGCTGGAGGGAAACTCCACATCTATTCTGTCCTTTTGGTTTGCAGTTCTTTTCCCCTTCTTTTAATGTGTAACCAGTAGCAAAAGTCAAATCTTGAGTAACCTCGTACAGTGGGGTGTTCCCTGTCTGGATTAGTCTCGCAGCGTCTTGAGGATTCTGGCGGAAGCGTGCATGTTGATGTCAGTTGGCTCTTCAACATTGCCACCTGTGTTTGCATCAATACTAAGATCTTCTGTGACTTCTTCTAACTCTTTCACCTCATCAGTTTTAACCTCTTTATCGATCTCTTCAGTTATTACTTCATCCACAGTCCCTTCTTCTACAGTGTCTTGGGTTACTTTTGCAGTGGGCACCTCTACATCAACTCTATTTTCATTGATCCCCTTTAAATCATCAGCGGTAGGATTCAGCTGTAGGATTCAGGTTGGCCCCCTCAGTGTTTATGTCAGTGGCCACACTAGTTTTGTCCACAATTATCACTTCAGCGTCTGCAAGTACGAGTAGACACTCTGACACTTGGCTGCTTGTAGGGAAGAGGATTAATTTAGATCTATACATGTGTCTCCATACCATACTTATCTAAGTGGCGGGGTGCATTCTACTCCTGAGGATGCAAGTTGAAGTCTCTTCAGGATCTTGAAACGTTCTATATCTTTCCATTGTTTATTGTTAGGGAGATTTTTGCTAGCTTTTTTTTGCATCGTAGCCATCCTTAGCAAGTAGTGCCTGTCTGGCAACTAGTGGAGATTTGCAGAATAGACCCGCCTGATGGACATATCCTTGTTCTACGGACTCATAAGTGAATCCTTTGTACCTGAAACTAGCCGGATATAGATTGTTTAGGAAGCTATGCTTGCTTTGAAACGCTATTCCGTTTGTGAGCACGAGAGTTTTGGCATCTTCAAGTCTAAGGCCTTTCGGGAGTAACTCCAGATTGTCCCAACTCTATTTTCATTGATCCCCTTTAAATCATCAGCGGTAGGATTCAGCGGTAGGATTCAGGTTGGCCCCCTCAGTGTTTATGTCAGCGGCCACACTAGTTTTGTCCACAATTATCACTTCAGCGTCTGCAAGTACGAGTAGACACTCTGACACTTGGCTGCTTGTAGGGAAGAGGATTAATTTAGATCTATACATGTGTCTGGTGTCCATACCATACTTATCTAAGTGGCGGGGTGCATTCTACTCCTGAGGATAGAGTGGTGTCGATTTAAAGTTTTTCTGGAGACAATCAGCAAAGAATTTTGCCCATGACTTGAGCGTTGAAGGAGCAGGGTGAAGGCCATCAGGGGAGAGTTTCTTATATTTATGAGTAGGGAAACCATGGTTCCAATGGTGTACTGTCTTGGTTAACCAGGGCCCAATGTAAGGTGTGTCCTTATTCATACAACAGAGCACTTTGTTGAGATGTAGGACCCCCTCATTTATGATAGCTTGGTGCTCAGGATATTGGTCTGGGTGGCGATTGTACATTCCCATATTAATTCCAATAAGTGGTGCAAATACAACCGGTTGGTCATAGCACTTAGTTGCTGCTTTTATTGTAGCGTACTTAGACGTTAGGACATCCACCAGGTTACCAACATCATCCCATTTGGGCGTAACTGTCCAGGGCCTTTCTGTGTGTTTATGCAGATTTGTAAGGTTATTCACTCCTACAAAGAGTAACACTATGTGATAGGTGTTGGACTTTAAATGGTTAACAACAGGGTCCTGTATTGACTCAATGGTCGCACCAGAGTAGGGTAGCACCGTGACTTGTATGTTAGGCTCCTTTATATCCTGTAATGCAGCTATTATTTCAGGCTCTAAGCCTTCTCCTCTACTGTCTGTAAAGAGTACAGCTTTAAACATATTGTACTAACAATGTGTATGTGCCCCAGCTGAATATCAATGTCAGTATGTCTCAGTGACTCAAGTGAAGAAGTGAAGTGGGTCAGGTCAGTGGGCTCTCTGGGTCGGCTAGAGAAAGTAGGCTGCCGGGTGGTCTATTAATATGGCATGGTAGTGGACATTTTAAGTGTCTACAGGTGGTTTGTGGAGAAGAGCTCGAACTTGCTGGAGGGATACTCCACACCTATTCTGTCCTTTTGGTTTGCAGTTCTTTTCCCCTTCTTTTAATGTGTAACCAGTAGCAAAAGTCAAATCTCGAGTAACCTCGTACAGTGGGGTGTTCCCTGTCTGGATTAGTCTCGCAGCGTCTTGAGGATTCTGGCGGAAGCGTGCAAGTTGAAGTCTCTTCAGGATCTTGAAACGTTCTATATCTTCCCATTGTTTATTGTTAGGGAGATTTTTGCTAGCTTTTTTTGCATCGTAGCCATCCTTAGCAAGTAGTGCCTGTCTGGCAACTAGTGGAGATTTGCAGAATAGACCCGCCTGATGGACATATCTTTGTTCTACGGACTCATAAGTGAATCCTTTGTACCTGAAACTAGCCGGATATAGATTGCTTAGGAAGCTATGCTTGCTTTGAAACGCTATTCCGTTTGTGAGCACGAGAGTTTTGGCATCTTCAAGTCTAAGGCCTTTCGGGAGTAACTCCAGATTGTCCCAAACGTACACTCTTCCATCTATAGTGATTGAGTTGCCCTTATATTTAACCGTTTTCCCGAGGGATTTGGCATGTGTACCGGCAATTTTAAGGTCTCTCATTCTCTCTTGCTCCAGGGGAGTGAGATCATCACTTTTATTCACATTAGACCAGTCCACTAAGTTTGGGATCTTGCTAACGTTGGAGTAGATGTTACCCTTTAGAGAGGCTTGCTTGAGTTGTACCATTATGGGCCTAGGTGTCTTGGCTTTTGGGTTTTCCTTGCCTAGTCTGTACGCTGCGACACAATCATTTACTGCCAGATTTGTGCCCATTGCTATGAATAGGTTGGACACTGCAGCGTAGGCATTAGGGTGGTCCTTTTCACTTAGTCCCCTGATGATTAAGTTGGCTCAGCGCGGTATACTTTCTAATCTTTGATTATGTGCTTCTAGCTGGTCTATTTCAATTTGGCAGGAGGCAACCTTCTGTTCCAGTACATCAATTCTGCTGTCCATTGTTTCAATGGTGGCACCTTGGGTTGTAATTGTGTTTTTCTGTTTCTCCACTAACCCAGATAGTGACTTGATTTGTTGAGCATTGGCTGCTACCTGCTCAATGAGGGCATTCATCTTTAAGGCCAACTTTAGTTCAAGTGCATTCAGAGTCTGAGCTGTTGGGTTTTCATCCATTTTTGTGACAGGAGAGGGGGGTTTCTTCCTCAGAGTGTGACTCAGTGCTATCACTATCACTATCAATAATACTCCCATCATTCCCGTCTTCGTCAGAAGGTAGTGACTCTTCAGCATCTTCCTCACCCCCCTTATCATCATTTTCATCTTCATCCCCTCCTTCTTCATCATCCCCCTTATCTTCATCTTCATCTTCACCTTCATTTTCTTGAGGTTGCAGTGTTGTGTTGATGTCAGTTGGCTCTTCAACATTGCCACCTGTGTTTTTATCAATACTAACATCTTCTGTGACTTCTTCTACCTCTTTCACCTCATCAGTTTTAACCTCTTTATCGATCTCTTCAGTTATTACTTCATCCACAGTCCCTTCTTCTACAGTGTCTTGGGTTACTTTTGCAGTGGGCACCTCTACATCAACTCTATTTTCATTGATCCCCTTTAAATCATCAGCGGTAGGATTCAGCTGTAGGATTCAGGTTGGCCCCCTCAGTGTTTATGTCAGTGGCCACACTAGTTTTGTCCACAATTATCACTTCAGCGTCTGCAAGTAGGAGTAGACACTCTGACACTTGGCTGCTTGTAGGGAAGAGGATTAATTTAGATCTATACATGTGTCTGGTGTCCATACCATACTTATCTAAGTGGCGGGGTGCATTCTACTCCTGAGGATGCAAGTTGAAGTCTCTTCAGGATCTTGAAACGTTCTATATCTTTCCATTGTTTATTGTTAGGGAGATTTTTGCTAGCTTTTTTTGCATCGTAGCCATCCTTAGCAAGTAGTGCCTGTCTGGCAACTAGTGGAGATTTGCAGAATAGACCCGCCTGATGGACATATCCTTGTTCTACGGACTCATAAGTGAATCCTTTGTACCTGAAACTAGCCAGATATAGATTGCTTAGGAAGCTATGCTTGCTTTGAAACGGTATTCCGTTTGTGAGCACGAGAGTTTTGGCATCTTCAAGTCTAAGGCCTTTCGGGAGTAACTCCAGATTGTCCCAACTCTATTTTCATTGATCCCCTTTAAATCATCAGCGGTAGGATTCAGCGGTAGGATTCAGGTTGGCCCCCTCAGTGTTTATGTCAGTGGCCACACTAGTTTTGTCCACAATTATCACTTCAGCGTCTGCAAGTACGAGTAGACACTCTGACACTTGGCTGCTTGTAGGGAAAAGGATTAATTTAGATCTATACATGTGTTGGTGTCCATACCATACTTATCTAAGTGGCGGGGTGTATTCTACTCCTGAGGATAGAGTGGTGTCGATTTAAAGTTTTTCTGGAGACAATCAGCAAAGAATTTTGCCCATGACTTGAGCGTTGAAGGAGCAGGGTGAAGGCCATCAGGGTAGAGTTTCTTATATTTATGAGTAGAGAAACCATGGTTCCAATGGTGTACTGTCTTGGTTAACCAGGGCCCAATGTAAGGTGTGTCCTTATTCATACAACAGAGCACTTTGTTGAGATGTAGGACCCCCTCATTTATGATAGCTTGGTGCTCAGGATATTGGTCTGGGTGGCGATTGTACATTCCCATATTAATTCCAATAAGTGGTGCAAATACAACCGGTTGGTCATAGCACTTAGTTGCTGCTTTTATTGTAGCGTACTTAGACGTTAGGACATCCACCAGGTTACCAACATCATCCCATTTGGGCGTAACTGTCCAGGGCCTTTCTGTGTGTTTATGCAGATTTGTAAGGTTATTCACTCCTACAAAGAGTAACACTATGTGATAGGTGTTGGACTTTAAATGGTTAACAACAGGGTCCTGTATTGACTCAATGGTCGCACCAGAGTAGGGTAGCACCGTGACTGGTATGTTAGGCTCCTTTATATCCTGTAATGCAGCTATTATTTCAGGCTCCAAGCCTTCTCCTCTACTGTCTGTAAAGAGTACAGCTTTAAACATATTGTACTAACAATGTGTATGTGCCCCAGCTGTATAATATCAATGTCAGTATGTCTCAGTGACTCAAGTGAAGAAGTGAAGTGGGTCAGGTCAGTGGGCTCTCTGGGTCGGCTAGAGAAAGTAGGCTGCCGGGTGGTCTATTAATATGGCATGGTAGTGGACATTTTAAGTGTCTACAGGTGGTTTGTGGAGAAGAGCTCGAACTTGCTGGAGGGATACTCCACACCTATTCTGTCCTTTTGGTTTGCAGTTCTTTTCCCCTTCTTTTAATGTGTAACCAGTAGCAAAAGTCAAATCTCGAGTAACCTCGTACAGTGGGGTGTTCCCTGTCTGGATTAGTCTCGCAGCGTCTTTAGGATTCTGGCGGAAGCGTGCAAGTTGAAGTCTCTTCAGGATCTTGAAACGTTCTATATCTTCCCATTGTTTATTGTTAGGGAGATTTTTGCTAGCTTTTTTTTGCATCGTAGCCATCCTTAGCAAGTAGTGCCTGTCTGGCAACTAGTGGAGATTTGCAGAATAGACCCGCCTGATGGACATATCCTTGTTCTACAGACTCATAAGTGAATCCTTTGTACCTGAAACTAGCCGGATATAGATTGCTTAGGAAGCTATGCTTGCTTTGAAACGCTATTCCGTTTGTGAGCACGAGAGTTTTGGCATCTTCAAGTCTAAGGCCTTTCGGGAGTAACTCCAGATTGTCCCAAACGTACACTCTTCCATCTATAGTGATTGAGTTGCCCTTATATTTAACCGTTTTCCCGAGGGATTTGGCATGTGTACCGGCAATTTTAAGGTCTCTCATTCTCTCTTGCTCCAGGGGAGTGAGATCATCACTTATATTCACATTTGACCAGTCCACTAAGTTTGGGATCTTGCTAACGTTGGAGTAGATGTTACCCTTTAGAGAGGCTTGCTTGAGTTGTACCATTATGGGCCTAGGTGTCTTGGCTTTTGGGTTTTCCTTGCCTAGTCTGTACGCTGCGACACAATCATTTACTGCCAGATTTGTGCCCATTGCTATGAATAGGTTGGACACTGCAGCGTAGGCATTAGGGTGGTCCTTTTCACTTAGTCCCCTGATGATTATGTTGGCTCGGCGCGGTTTACTTTCTAATCTTTGATTATGTGCTTCTAGCTGGTCTATTTCAATTTGGCAGGAGGCTACCTTCTGTTCCAGTACATCAATTCTGCTGTCCATTGTTTCAATGGTGGCACCTTGGGTTGTAATTGTGTTTTTCTGTTTCTCCACTAACCCAGATAGTGACTTGATTTGTTGAGCATTGGCTGCTACCTGCTCAATGAGGGCATTCATCTTTAAGGCCAACTTTAGTTCAAGTGCATTCAGAGTCTGAGCTGTTGGGTTTTCATCCATTTTTGTGACAGGAGAGGGGGGTTTCTTCCTCAGAGTGTGACTCAGTGCTATCACTATCACTATCAATAATACTCCCATCATTCCCGTCTTCGTCAGAAGGTAGTGACTCTTCAGCATCTTCCTCACCCCCCTTATCATCATTTTCATCTTCATCCCCTCCTTCTTCATCATCCCCCTTATCTTCATCTTCATCTTCACCTTCATTTTCTTGAGGTTGCAGTGTTGTGTTGATGTCAGTTGGCTCTTCAACATTGCCACCTGTGTTTGTATCAATACTAACATCTTCTGTGACTTCTTCTACCTCTTTCACCTCATCAGTTTTAACCTCTTTATCGATCTCTTCAGTTATTACTTCATCCACAGTCCCTTCTTCTCCAGTGTCTTGGGTTACTTTTGCAGTGGGCACCTCTACATCAACTCTATTTTCATTGATCCCCTTTAAATCATCAGCGGTAGGATTCAGCGGTAGGATTCAGGTTGGCCCCCTCAGTGTTTATGTCAGTGGCCACACTAGTTTTGTCCACATTTATCACTTCAGCGTCTATGGTGCCTGTACTCACCACACCGTCTGGGTATTTTTCTAGATCAGCACAGTGTATCCTACGTGTAGGTTTTACAGTGACTATGCCTTCCTCTATTACCTCTATCATATCATCTATAGGGACCACTACATTGGTAAGTGCCATTTCATTGTCTTTTTAGTGGGTCTAGTTGGAGTTGAGAAAGAGTTAATCTCTGTATCTTGCCATATAGATACATCGTCATCGTCATCGTAATATGGCGGTGGTGGGGCTAGAATATAGTTCCTCCTCACTATGTATTTCAATGCTTTTACCTTTATTTATTCCACCTAAACCACCTGACAGCATTTGAATTACCTTTTTGCCACTTGTGTGTAGAGCATTAGTAACAGCTTGTGCCATTGTGGGGGTGGGAGTGACTGACTTGTGGCGTGTGTGTTGACGTTGTTCTGTCGCTGTCCGCTGCCGGGCGACGAGGTGTATTTAGTATAGAAACATAACAGCGAGACGCCCTCGGAGGAGGAAACGCGGTTGCCTAGCGGTTAGCGCCTTGCGCTCAGCCGTCAGAGGTACATGGATCGCGCCCCAGTCCGGGCACATCTTTTTTCGCCGTGTGCGCTGTCGCTGTCCGCTGCCGGGCGAGGAGGTGTATTTAGTATATAAACATAACAGCGAGACGCGTTTGGAGGAGGAGACGCGGTGGTCTAGCGGTTAGCGCATTGCGCTCAGCCGTCAGAGGTACATGGATCGCGCCCTGGTCACGGCGCATCTTTTTTCGCCGTGTGCGCTGTCGCTGTCCGCTGCCGGGCGACGAGGTGTATATCTAGTCTAACAGTTAGTAACACGGTCCAGGCGCATTTTTTTTTTCGCCATGTGCGCTGCAGGGCGACGAGGTGTATGTACCGATCGTGGACAAACACTATTTTTCACCGTGTGCCGCTGCTAAGCCTAGCCAAGACCGGGGCTGTCGCTGTCCGCTGCCAGGCGCCGAGGTGTATGTACCGATTGTGTACACACAATGGCTGGCATCGAGTCCCGGGGAGGGGGAATAATTTTTGTTTTCAACTTGAATTTATTGGTATTATATTGATTATTTATTGGTTTCGTGGTATAAAATAAGTAGTCAATGGATAACTCATGACTCATGTGTGTTAGCAAAGGCTAATAACACTCAGCCTACGGCCTCATGTCATTATCCTTCACTAACACACACTCATCATGAGTTATCCATTGGTTACTTGTTCACTAACACACACTCGTCTTGAGTTATCCATTGATTACTTGTTCACTATTGCGACTTTGATAAGATGCCTAAAATCGGAACAGGCAGCAGATCGCAGAGATATTTGAGCCCTAAATCCCAATACAGGATTTGACCTTACTCTTGTATATATTCCCTTTTCATGACTACAATAGTCATTAGTGAAGGATGGTGGCCAGTGTAGATTAGAAGTAAGAAAAAGGAAAATAAGCTTGTTTGAACTAGCTGGTAAAAGTACTGGTCCTATGCAGCCATGATATACTATGATATCGAAAAAAGTTCTTCGGGATATCTAAATTGTCAGTGTACTAAGATTAGACATACTGTCAATGGGCTATTCTATTTATTATAATTATCAACAACATATTCAAACCAAGCTGACCAACCCTCCCCCTCTAGAACCCAAGGCTACCCTATTTTTAACCTGAAAGGGTGAGTGACCCACTCACACCCGTCCTCCTCCAGTGAGTACTCCCAGGTCCCACCTGCGGATCCCCACAGAAAGACATGATATCATGTGCTATTTTTAGCCTCACCTGCCCAGATGACTCACACCGGAGAGCAGCTCCCTCCTCCTACTCTGGATTGGACTGGATCTAACCAGATAGGGACTGAGCTGCTCATCCCCCAGACTGCATCACTGTTCACTTCCAGAAATAGTACATGAGTAACACTGAGTGGCTCTCCCTTTATAAACAGGCAGAACCAATTCAGAGCATCTTATTCTTCCCCAAAGCTAGACCTTATGACACTCAGGTGCCTTGGCCCCAGGATATTGCTTGGTCAGACTGGCGAGTACCATACTATTATACCGTATTGATTACTCCCATGCCAATCTTACAATAAAGCTGGATCATCAGCTGAATTGTCTGGACTACTGCTACCTCACTTCATGACATGTATCAACCTGTTGACAATGGTGGAGAATCCTCACTGTAACAATCCCATTGTTTTCACTTCTCATGAGCCATGAATCAAATTGAGAAAACACCCAAAGAGTTTGCTTCAGAATGTGCCATTACATCCCCAGGGCTAGATGCGCCCTAACCAGCAGCAGCTGCAGTGGCTCCAGACACACACTAGCCTACTCAAACAGCTGACTCGTCACCTGATGCCTTTCTGTTAGATCCTATCCTGGCAGCATCATTATTAACACTTAAGCCAACACCTGTGAGTAGGAACAAAGCTTTCTCATCAAGTATAGTTGATAGTAATACTGCTACACAGACCAGCACACCTAGTACATCACAGGCACCAGGCCTTAATTTGACTCTAGAGCCCAGGCCTCCTCAACTACAGGCTGCCTTACAGGGCATACCAGTTTCCACTCAGCAGCCTAGTACCAGTACACACTGCACTGCTCATCAGGCAGGTTTTATACACCCATACCCCTCTGAGCTCACTTGGGAAAATTTTGTAGTCCCAGACTCTACTACTAATACACCACCTAATTCTGATCTCTTGAGACAAAGAGTAAGAACAACCATTGCCAGGGTGGCTTTCTTAATAGCCAACTAGAGGTTCAAGTCATTACTAGAGGTGTTTTGCATTCCTAGTAGACAAATGTGGGTGAAAAGTTGGACCCCACTCTTAGTACAAAGATAACAGTTGCAGCCTCTAGTAGAGTTAAAACTGACACATTTCATAATGTAATAGTAGGGGTGAGTAGTACAACACTGCATTATATACTTTTCCATCTAACCTCTATTAAGTGCCCTACAAATGCACTTAGATGAGACACCCTCAGAGGTCATCTCAATCTCCTTTAATGTGTCTTTACCCCCCCTCTATGCACAAACATACTAATGGACTACATTCAACTAAGTTTGTGTGAAGGGTGCCATTTGATAATGATAATAAAGAAGTTGGCCTCATAATATTATAGGTAATACCTAATATATAAGGTGCAGCTCATACACAAGAAAGCCCTGTATGCACTTTGTAGAGTCTTATAGGCAGGAAGATTTCACATTAGATCTGTGGTCAAAATTATGCCCCAGGAGCGCCTTATATGTTTTCCTCAAACTGATGTTGCATCTTATATATATAGGAGGTGTGCCTTCTCTGTGAAGTATTACAGTAACAAGCATAATCAGTAGGATGATGTCATAGAGGGTAGTCCCATACCTTTCTTCCAAATTCTGTTACTATGGCTGGATCACCTGTACTATTCACTTCCGTGGATCTACATAGGGGCCTATTATACAGGTAAAGGACTGTTAGTACATAGTAGTGTCTCTTACTAGAGGTATAATAAGTGATCTGTACTACTGCTCATTGTGAAATGGTCATGCCTACTATAGGTGGGACCTCTAGTACAGTAACCTATAGTAGGGACATCCTCATGGACTGAATAGTTTGTCATTAAGAAATGACTCCCAGGTGGACATCAGCAAACACAAACAGTACCGCCAGAGCTATGCAGGCACCAACCTGCAACTTCAAGAACACACAGTGTAGTGAGAGCCCCTCAGCCTTTTTAGATCGTATCAATAGACTATTGGAGGAACAGTGGCCTGACACTACTACATTTAGTGATCCTTTCAGATCATACCGAATTCCCTCCACCCCTGAGGCAACCCCACCACCACCCAACACCTTCTCCCCCAGCCTGGAATCTGGAGTCTCCTCATCTGACTATACACCTTTACCTAGCCCCAGGAAGAGAAGAGTACAGTCCAGCTCACCTCATAGGAGATGAACATATAAACTGCTAAGAAGTGTAGATTCAGCAGCAGGTGGAGGTATTATAGCAGCCACCACTCAATTCTTCAACAGAAGACCAACTGCCCCCAACTTCACCTCAGAGGGCAGCATCACTTCTGAAGAAGATACTGAAGTCTCTTTTCCTCACCTTAACAGGTACAGGACAGACAGCAGCATGACATCTGGACCCCCACCCAGGTAAGACCAGGATGACCTCGCCAGAAACCTGGTAAGAGAATGCACACAGGCAGTCAGTGATTCTTTATCTAATTTGCTGACTCGCCAAATTAATCTCCTGTTTGCTGAGATTAAAAGGGTAGGCCAGGAACATACCAGCCAACTGTCTAGAGTCAATGACAGACTGGACAACATGCCAATCTGAGGCGAAATCCCTGGTTTATCCGCTACTCACCAGATGGCAGCACCAGCTCCCACCAAGCAGAAACAAGGCCCAGCATCCTAGGCTCAGTGGTAGGAGACATACACTACAGCACAAGAACACACCCCTGGTAATATGCCCATACCTTTGCAAACCTTGAACTCCCAAAGCACAGGTGCGCATCACATGGGTTATCACCAGGCATATGCCCATTCTACACCTTTGATCCCAAATCTAGGGCAGTCTCACTTCACCAACAGTATGGGACAAATCACACTGGAAAAAAAGAAACTCTCCTCAGCCCAGCTCAGCTCTTTTAAAAAGCCTGAGACTTTTGACAAGTCCACTGAGTACAGAGCTGCATCCACATTCATCATGGAATTCAAATTCTGGATCAGGAATATGTACCCTCGCCACCCCCACCTACATGCCTCATGTTTGTACACCTTCATCAAAGGGAGAACAGCCCAATGGTTTTTCTCTATCATATTTGAGAAGCCCATCATGTATGATAATGAGGCTGTGTATGCTGCTTTCCTACAGCGTTTTGGTACCCCCAACCCTGCAACCATCATTAAACGTTACAGAAATAGGAAGCAACAGCCAAATGAGACTGTGGAGCAATATCTGGCAGACAAGACTCTTCTCCTGGCCAATAGCAGCTTGGAAGAATCCGTACAGGTGGATTATCTAATCAATAGCCTAAAACCTGAAATTAAGACAGTAATCATCCCTGAAGGACCCAAGTCTATAGAAGAGGCAGAGTGCCTAGCACCCAAACAGGAGCTCAGCCTTGAAGCTAACAAAGCCTCCTTGGCCTCCGCCCAGCAAGCAGACCTCTGTGCCGTTTACAACAACAACAACAATAATGGCAGGTCCAGAAAGGAAGCCCATTATCAGAACAACAAAAAGGATGACAGGCTTCCAGGTGGCAACTACAACAAGCAGTATGATGCCAAATACAGAAGTGGTTTTAATAACCAATCTGAGCCCAACAACAGGAGGTACAAGGGCAGATAGATCTCAAGACTCACCTGGAAATAAACATGGCCACTCACCCCAGTTTAACCCATTAAGGGCTGGCTATGAGAGGACTTTGAAAGGCTAGAGGACTGAATTTTGAGCAGGACATTTACCAGGGGGCGGGAGGGTCCAAGGTATAATACACTATCCATCAATTTGATATAAATTTTAGCCATTTTACAATGTCTCTATCACTGTAAACTTCTCAGATTCTAAATCCTCAGCCCATCATTATACCAAAAATAACAATCCACTTAAGTCTATCTCTAATTTCCAAACATGGCTGCCCCATAATATATCTATGTTGATTATACTCAACATCAGGTCCTGCATGGTGTTGAAAATACTCAACATCCGCCCCTACATGGATGTTGAGTATTCTCAACAGCAGGCCTTAATGGGTTAAGAGGTATCTAAGTACCCACAGGAACTCAGGTACAGATGATAATAAAATCATCATCACTGTGGCCACAGCCCCAGCTGACAATAAGAGGTCTCTTTCAAAAGGCTCACACCTTCTGCTGATTCCACATCCCCTAATGACACCTCACACCTTAAAAAAGGGTCAGGGACTCAACACCCAGCAGACACTCTAGGAGTAATAAGGATAATGAGCCTACTAAATCTGACAATGACACTGGACTCAACAACATTGTTGAGGACAACTTTGATCACAATGATGGCGATTAAGACTTCATTGATGATGAAGAGGAATATGACAATCAAGAATAGGTGTCTGGGGAAGGTTGGCATGCACCGCATGACCCTGCCCCCACCCCAGTGGGCATGAAATCTGGAACGCCCCCTACCAGCTACCAATCAACTGATCTTCAAAGTGATACTGAAGTCAACTCCCTCCAACAGCCTGACATCAACAGCAGGTTAAACCTTGATGACAGCTCTTCAGACAGTGAGGACTGTTATGAAGACAGCAACAGCAGAGTGGCATGCCTCCAACTGAGAATCAAGTCAGATAAGTATGGGCAGCAAGGTAAGGTCTCTTACATTAATACTGAGTTAACTAGAGGTGCAGATTTTGTAAACATAAATTACCACCCCTACAGAGCCTTGGTAGACCCTGGCACCTCTTTATCTTTGATCAGTCAGAAAATGGCCGATAAGTGATGAACACCCCAAACTTTAGACATCACGTATGACTGTCCTCCTGACAGACAGATCCTCAGTGCAGGTAAACCACACATTAAATCTAAGCTGCTTGATAGAGGGAGTAGAATTTATCACCAGGTTTTATGTTCCTAAGTTGAATCACCCCCTCATCCTTGGAGTGAACTTCATGACCAAATACAAGGCCAAACTCCAAGCGACCATCAGCCTTCATATTTAGGCCAGTAAAATGCTTCACAATACCACCTAATTCGGAAACCACACTGAATGCCATGGTCATTGGCCCAGATAAATTAACTTACAGGTATCACTGAAAATGTTGATATAAAGTTACCCTTCTTAATCAAACATGCTTTGGTTAAACCCAAAACAGCTCAAAAATAATACCAGTAAATGTGGCAAATCCAAATGATTTTCCTTTACCTTTAAAGAAGCATATGGCTCTAGGCCTATTCAAGCCTTTCAACATCAAAAAGGCAATACAAATTGGCCCCTTATATAGTCACCATTCATTCAACCATGTCACCCCTGATCTTTTAAATAAACATTTAGAGCAGGGAATTATTGAGGAGTGCACCAAACCTTGTCAATGGAATTCACCAGCCTTTCTAGTGCCAAAACCTCAAGAAGACAGATCTGTAGCCTCTGGTTGGAGAATTGTAGTGGACTACAGATGGGTTAATCAAAACCTCAAATTGTACGATGGTGTAAGAGAAGTGTAGAGGTCGGCAGAAAACGTCCTGGAGAAACTGGGAGTCGAACTTTCGACCCTCCAACCTGCAGGTGGAAGCTCTACCGCTGAGCTACTTCCCCGTCTGACATTCTCTACCTTCTACCCACATCTGGATCGGTATGATACACAAGGGGGGCAGCTTATACCGGCTGACCAGTCCCTCAGGGCTGGTGCAACCGGAACAGGGCAGATGGCCTACTGCCATGGACTTACAGCCAGAGCTGGCCCCTACACTCCTTCCAACCAGCTTCAACCATGGCCAACCAGCACCAAGCATTTCTCCCAACCAGATCAGTTTGGGCTTTATCAAGCAGTGTGAGGCACTCCTGACTTCCTAGTTGACCTACCAGTACGCAGTACTGTCAGGGTCGAAGTGTATCTGTATTATACCATTTCAGGCACCTACACCTGGATTGGATTGACACACACATAGTGGGGAGCTACCACCGGATGCCAGCCCCTTGGGGCTGGGATCTCCAGAAACGGGGCTGCTGGCCTTACGGCAGAGCTGGCCCCTACACTCCTCCCTACCAGATTCAATATAGGGTTCGGTACCAGATACCCGGGACTAATACTGAGTTGTGCCCAACCACCTGTTTCCACGTCTCCCAGCACTAGCAAATTGAATCGGCATTCGTGTCATACCAGCCCAGGTACCAAGTTCTAGTAGTCCCCCCTTGCAGGGCAGGACCAACTCGGTTTCTCCACCAGTGTAGAGGTCGGCAGAAAATGTCCTGGAGAAACCGGGAGTCGAACCCAGGGACCCTCCAACATGCAGGCGGAAACTCTACCGCTGAGCTACTTCCCCGTCTGACATTCTCTACCTTCCACCTACATCTGGATCCGTATGATACACAAGGGGGGCAGCTTATATCGGCTGACCAGCTCCTCAGGGCTGGTGCAACCGGAACAGGGCAGATGGCCTACCACCATGCACTTACAGCCAGAGCTGGCCCCTACAGAAGTCTCTAATGGATAATAATGTGTAATCAGCAGTGTCGACAGTGATGATATATGTAGGGTGATTTAATGGAGATGCGAAGAAAAAGGCAGTAAGGCGAGACAGAATAATGGATTTTTATTGGCAAAGCAGTCTGCAATGAAATAAATTGGTAGCGTGTTCCACAGGAATTAGGGTGTAAATTGTAATGTTCAAGTCCATAATGGGATTTGAGACAGAAGGATCGATTGCTCCAGTCGAGAGATGAAGCCATTGCTAGTACATTGTACCACATAATGTATCCAGCGAACTTCAGGCCTGAAGAAGCAATAAATGGGGAATAAATATGAGCAAGTGACGTCATGAGACAACTACATGTCTCTGAGCAGGCATGTTGAGATAACAACAATCCTCAAATAATATATTTATGGAATTCTGAGTCAGGAACGGGGAGTTCATTCAGAGGGAGCATGGAGACAGCATTGATAGTGAGGCACTCATATCTGCGCTAACAGTTAACAGCCAGATACCATTAGATCACAGTAGGGAGCAGCCTATACATATTAGGAAACAAAGCATTGTATTGGAGGAGACTCGACATGCACATTCAGCAATAACACCTTCACCTTTTATCGCTGAAGAGATTTAGTAGTTTCTCAGACATATTCATTCAGGACTCAAAACAGCACTGCCTGGGAACATCCCTGTGTGAACTTATGACACACCTTAAGGTGGGCCTACTATAACAACCATTCAGACTCTCCATGTGAGTACACTGCATTGCCTATTCAGGAGTTAAAGTCGGATTAAGCTTGCCTTCTGCCTTGCCTACTGTATAACATCATGTGATTTTAGAAAGGGGGGAGTTGTCATTAAGAAACTTTAATATGGAAAGGAAATAGAGATTGTCAGGATAAGGGTGACATTTTTCCTGGCAGGTGGGGTTTTGGTAGGTTTGTTTCCTGTGACCTTTTTCTCATTTAGAATAGTTTGTGATTGTGTGGGGGGTTTTGGTGTGCCCTCCTGAATCATTTCTCTAGTCTTTGAGCGTGTGGTCATAGGACACAAATGGTTTGATGTTTCCTCTCCCTGCATTGATTCAAAGAATCTGACTGATTTGGAAGTTGCTTGAGTGATAGCATATAATGTGTCTTCTGAATCTTCATCATCTGAGTCAGGAGGGGTGAAGGGTGGCTCCTTAGGAGTTGCCTTCAGCATCTGGTTGAGTGATGAGAATTCAATAGGCTCGAAGTCATTATCTGGAAAGAGTTGTGAGTATTCTCTCTCACAATGGCAAAACAGTGTGTAGATTGCTTCAGGATACCCCTAATGGGTGTCTCTGGCCTTTCAATGGTGTTGGGTGGATCATCCCTTTTGAATGGTACTTTCTTTGTTACTTTTGCAAACTTGGTTCTACTGGCTGCTCTAACTCTCCTTGGTGGGGGTGGAGGGTTAGTCATGGGCCCAGAATCTGGGTATTCTCTTCGAGATATAGCATCTGGTGGTATGTTATCATCGCCCTTCACATGTTGAATGGTGAATGAGAATTGCTGTATGTCTAGAGCCCATCTGGCCCATCTATGTGTGAGTCCTGTATTGGTTAATAGTGGGATTAGGGCTGCATGGTCTGTGTATAATTGGAAGTTTCTAGTTTCTAGGTAGTGTCTGAAGTGTAATACTCCATACACTACTCCCAGTAGTTCTCTCTCTGTGGTATTGTAATTTCTCTCATGTTTAGAGAGGGTTCTACCTGCAAAGGCTACTGGTCTGAGCACTCCTTCATTATCTCTCTGTGAGAGTACAGCTCCTAAACTCACATTGGAAGCATCAGTTGCCAAACTGAACTCTTTCTCATAGTTTGGATATCTGAGAAGAGCATTGGTACAGAGGGCATGCTTTAATGTTTTGAAAGCATTATCTGCATCCTCTGTCCAGACAAATGCTTTGAGATGTGTCTGTAGATCATACAATGGTCTAGCAATTTGGGCATAACCTTTGATAAACTTTTTGAAGTATTGGCATAGTCCTGTGAAGGATCTGACACTTTTGACTGACTTTGGTGTTGGGAAAGTTTTGATTGATTCCACCTTTGTGGGAGATGGTTGCAATCCCATGGGTGTGACTCTCATTCCCAAGAAGTCTATTCTGTCTATGAAGTATTCACATTTTGATTTCTTCAATTTAAGTTTACCAACTCTTAAGCTGTTGAAAACATCTTCCAGGTCATGGAAGTGTTGTTCGATTGATGCTGATAATACTAATATGTCATCTAGGTATGGTAGGGCGCATTTGTATTTGAGTTTGTTCAGAATCAGTGTTACTAGATGGCAAAACCCCGCCGGGGTGGTTGCTAATCCCATCGGCATCCTTTGGTAGACATATTTTTTGTCATTTGCTATGAATGCGGTTTTATGCTGGTCCTCCTCTCTTATAGGAATTTGAAAAAATCCCTGTTGGGCATCCAGCTTACTGAATACTCTTGGTCTGAGTGACCCTATCATGTCTAGAGTGTCATCGGCCCGGGGTGTAGATAAGGCTTGATTGATCGTATTCTGGTTCAGATGACGAAAATCTGTTACGAGCCTATGGCCTCCTGATGCCTTATGTACTAGAAAGGATCTGGATGCCCAGGGGCCCTCGGCATATTCTCTTAGAATGCCCTGCTGTACTAGCCTTTCACATTCTTCCCCTATCGCGGCCTGTTTTTCTGGTGTTTGTCTATACGGTAGGAAATGACATGGTACTGCTTCAGGTTTTACATGTATAGAGTGGGTATACAGGTGTGTGGCACCAATGTCTCCATCTTTTCCTACAAATATATCATCATACTTGGTCAGCAATGATTCTAACCTATCATGCTGATCTTTTTATGTGAGCACAGATTTTGGTGGAACATTCTCTTCCAATTCTGGCTCGAGGTCATGTGCCTCACTGTGTATAGCTGCTATTTCGGAGAGTCTGATTGAGTTAGGTTCAGGGTCAGCATATGTAGACTCACAGTCTGAGTCTGTGTCACTGAATGGAGGTTCATCTTCAGGCCGTATGGCTGAGATGGATTGATCAGTGTGTGGGGTAGTGTCTGATACCTGTTGAGGTTTTTCTAAATCAGATTCCTTGACTTCCTGAAATAGAGCTATGATGGCACCCTTTATGATTTTATGTGGGCGCCTGCTGGTGTTGAGTAACACTAGGGGGTGTTTGTTATTTTCCCTGGGGGTTACTGCTGCCCTTTGAACTAGATATGGGGCATTGTTATTTCTTTGGAGGTTATCTACACAGAAAACATGCCGCCGCCTAAAACTCGTCAATACAGACGAGTTTAGGGTAGTCAAGGTCAAAAGACCACCTATACTTGTCAAACTGACAATAGAAAGTCGTCATACTGACGACTAAGGTGGTCAGGATGACGACCTAAGGTCGTCACTTTGACGACCTAAAGCTGTAGTTTTAGGTATTGTCAACCTGAGGACTTAAAGTCGTCTGCACTGACTAGTTTCGTTCCTCTCAGTTTTTCAGTGTACTACTCCAGTTTTGCCTTGCAGTGATTGAGTAGATGTGACTTTACCCAATACTGCAAGTTCAGAGAATGGAGGAATGGTAAAATCCCTTACTGCCCTAATGGGTTTGAGAATTTGTTCAGGATCAATATTGAATTCAATTTGAGATTTTGTAGTGCTTAAGAAATATGTGCCGAGAACAACGGGCTGTGTGAGGTTGGGTATTACAGCAAATTGGTATTGGAATCTGACACCTTGGATTCTAAAATTCAGCATAGCTGAATGTCTAACATGACACACCGATCCATCTGCCAAATGGATGTTGATTTTTGACTTCTTTAGTTGGATATGGAATCTCTTTTGGAGATCCATGAGGAATGCTTGTCTGACACAGGTGATAGTAGCACCTGTATCAACCAAACATTGTACATCTGAAACATCATACAGATTTGTATTGATAAGGCCATTTTGAAGAAGTACAATAGAAAGCTTGGTACTCTCACCTGTATCCTTTGATGATGAATCTGGTGGGGTGATGTGTATCACTGATGGACGTCTCTGTCTGTTAGATGGTAGATTGGCACTAGCAATTGTCTCTGGTTGGATCTTTGTTAATCCTGATTGATTGTTTGTATGTGGGGTGTCACAGTGCACTGGCCCATCGGCACTGTGACATCCTAGTTTTCCTGGTTCTGTGGGGTGGTTGCGATGCTTGCCACCAGGAGCTTGGAGAGTTGGTCCATCACTTGAGGTATTGTTTGGGGGTTACTGTGTTGGTTCCCCTGGTAACCTCTTGTGTTGGGTTTGTAATCCTCCTGATGTGAGGTGGAACCCTGGTTATATTGACCAGAGTTGCTGTATTGCCCAGAGTTATTAGAACCCTAGTTGCTATAGAATCCAGAGTTGTTGGATCCCTGATTGTTGTAGGCACCATAGTTGTAGTTTCTATGTGGACTATGGCTCCTACCGTTGGATCCTTGACTATAGGATCCAGAGTTGTTGGAACCCTGGTTGTTGTTGTAGGAACCATTGTTGTTGTAGGATCCATTGCTGTAGTTCCTATGTGGACTATGGTTCCTACTCTTGGATCCTTGACTATAGGATCCAAAGTTGTTGGAACCCTGGTTGTTGTAGGAACCGTTGTTGTAGTTCCTATGTGGACTATGGCTCCTACTGTTGGATCCTTGGTTATCATAGGATCTGCCATTACTTGGGGTTCTGTCTCTCCTATCACTGTATGAAGAGTTACCACTGTTGGAGTTGGATGAGCTGTTGTCTTTTCTGCTGTTGTGACCCCCCCCGGTTGTTGCTGTTACCCCCTCTACCTCTACCTCTACTGGAGCGGTAGTTGGGGTCATAGTTATTTCCTCTATATCTACCGGTAGGGTCTTTGGATGCAGCCTTAGCTTCCTGTTGCCTTACATGGGCACTAGACATTAGGTTAACATCTTCATCTGAACTAGTGGTGATTTCCTGGACCTTTTTCTTGGTAGGCTGTGGGTTAGACCCTGCCTCCCTTATTTTCCTAGATCTTTCTTGGGTCTCAACCTCTAAGGCTAGGTCTAGGGCTTGGTCAAAAGAGTCTATTTTCTTGTTTTCAAGAGCTACAGAGATCCAGGGCCTCATGCCTTGGGTGAATGCTTTACTTAAGGTTTCATTTTTTTGGAGTTGGGCATTACACACTTTTCTGAGATGGCATGCATAGTCTAGGACAGGTTCATCTATCCTTTGTGCACGGAGTGCAGTCCTGGAGATGATATTGTCTCGAGTAGCAAAATACTCTTTCAGTTTATACACTACATTGGTCCATGTCAACATGTCAGGTGTGGCACTTTCCTTGAAGGATTCAAACCAAGCTAGTGCTTGTCCTTCAAGGTACTTGGGTAAATATGTTACCATGGTGTCACTGTCTGTTACTTTGTACTTGTCCTTCAGATATTCTGGGAATTTGTGATCAATAAATAATGCTGTTGACATGAGTGGTGATGGGTGAGAAAAAGTTTTGGGTTTTGTTACCTCATGTTGCCTGATCTTTCTGTCATCATGTTGTTGCCTGTCTATTAGCTTGGTCACGTTGGACACCATGGAGATTATGATGTTATCCTTGGATCCAGAGGCAGATGGTGTGACAACAGGTGTGGTGGTGGGTGTGGGAGGCTGTGAGGTCTGGGATGATACCATCTTCATGAGATCTGCTATCTGTTGTTGTTGTCTCTCTAGGGCCTTCCCCTGGTCTTCCATGGCCTTCTGCTGGGTGTCTATCGCCGCATTCCTCTCCGCCAATTGTTGGTTGAGGATCCTCTCCCTCTCCTCTTGTTGGGACTTGTTGGACTCTAGGGCAGTAACTGCATCTTGGATGGCCTTCTCATAGGCCCTTATCTTCTCAGCTGTCTGATCGGGTTGGGGGCCTTCATCGGTGTCCATGGTGGAGGGTGTGGGAGATGTGTCTCTGGAGGAGTGGCTATCAGAGGCAGGTGCTGGGGTGGAAGATCTAGATGAGGGTATGGATCCGCCCCCTGAGGCAGATCCCTCTTCCTCAGAGGTAGATAGTGTGAGTTGGGCGTCCTGAAGAGATCCCTGGGAAATGTTGGATCCCTGAGAGCTGGTTGTTCCCTGGGTAGACAGGGTGGGTGGTGTGGGGTCTACTGGGTGTGGCTCTGCTGTATTGGAAGCTGAGTTGCCCCCTGTGGGTCTCCTAGATCTAGGTGGAAGGGAGACCTCTTCAGCAGGTCCCTGACTACGTAAGGTCTTTGTGTGTTGTTCTGCCAGCTTGACTGATAAGAACTTGATGTGTGGGGAAACCTCACTGACGTGTGGGAGACCTCACTGACATGTGGGAGACCTCACTGACGTGTGGGAGACCTCACTGACGTGTGGGAGACCTCACTGACATGTGGGAGACCTCACTGACGTGTGGG
This sequence comes from Acholoe squamosa, assembly GCA_949317995.1. NCBI lineage: Eukaryota > Metazoa > Annelida > Polychaeta > Phyllodocida > Polynoidae > Acholoe > Acholoe squamosa. The sequence continues at coordinate 50,198,537 of OX439049.1, read as the reverse complement.
AGACCTCACTGACATGTGGGAGACTTCACTGACATGTGGGAGACCTCTCTGACGTGTGGGAGACCTCTCTGACATGTGGGAGATCTCACTGATATGTTGGAGATCTCAGTGTCGTGTGGGAGATCTCATTGATGTGTGGGAGATCTCATTGATGTGTGGGAGATCTCATTGATGTGTGGGAGATCTCACTGGTGTGTGTGGGAGATCTCACTGGTATGTGGGAGATTTCGCTGGTATGTGGGAGATCTCACTGGTGACCTTTTTGCACATGGTGTCAAGGTCACTGGGTGGGTGGAGTGGGGTTTGCTGTGTGTATGATTGTTTTTAGTAATGTTGCCAGCTTAATTTTTATGAGAGCCTGTGAAATTTGGGATCTTAGTAGGATGTTCTCCACCACTTTGTCATACTAGTAATTGTGCATGATCAAGTTGTCATATGAGAAATATCATATGACTAGTGGTATATAGAGTGTAAGACCATCAAGCTCTCATAAATAGTTGTTATTTCCAGTTATCACTGGTTTATTCAGCTTTAGGCAACATGTAAGAAATATCAATCACACAGATGTTAATATGCAGGTAATTTCCACATACAGTAAATATACAATAGTTCATAGAGTATAATGTTCTGTTCCACTCCACCTGTGAGGTAATGGACGCCGCTATGGCCCCCATTGTCTTGATCGCTGTGGCATGTTCTGACCCTCATAACTCAACCAATTACGCCGTTACAACCGCCATTTTGCGCCTGCGCAGACTTGAATATGTGAAGTTGTCAATGCCCGCTTTTTGTGCGCTTAACTCGTGCTGGTTTGTCTGTGGCGCATTTGGAGGTTAAATTAGTCTACATAGCGTAACTTCCTTAATAATAGGAGTAGAGCCTTGATCTTAGGCTCATTTTGATCGTCTAATTATGGTCTTTCTATAAATGCTTTGATATGCTCAGGAGCGATGCTAGAGCGACCGGAAGGTTATGGCGTCGTGACTTATGTAACCTATGGTTCAGTGTTTGGGTGCTGAGACACTCATGATGGCGTCGGCGGTGCCCAGGCACCCGTGACGGCCGTTTGCATTCACTTACAAGTTATTAGTTTGTGCACTGGACCATGAGGTCGCTGATTTAGATCCTTAGAATCATTATATTGTGCAGTGGACCATGAGGTCGCTGTCTTTGATGTTGTAACCTATGTATAACTGACCTGGCTGGTGTGCAGTGGAGCATGAACGCTCTTATACAAAGTTTGAGCGCTCTTATAGCTCTTAGAACCAAACTATGTATTGATTTCTTATACATTCTTTGCTTAATACAATAATATGTTACAATTTATGGAATAATAAAATGGTATATGATAATATTATCCAGGGAACATAATTGAGTGTTGACCATCTGAGAAGTGCCGGAACATTTGAGGAACCTTTGTACTCTTGTTTTGCTTGACATGTTAGTAACCGAGGACAGGAATCAATAAAAGTCTTCAGTCAGGAGGTATCTCTCACTGGTTTTATTTGAGTAGGACCGCTGCACAGTACTGGGCTGAGGTAGTGGCACACTCTACCCTTTATGGTGAGCTAGCTCAAACCCCAAAACACACTTTGTTGCATATGTATACAACGACCAGGAAACAAGGCTAAAACAACTCCAAATTAATAAAGTAAACACACAGTTTCCCCAGGGCAGATGACCTCATGCAACAAATTGGCAGAACAGGTGCCAAATATTTCTCAAAATTGGACATCTATAGCGCATACCATCAAATTCCTTTGGCTGATGAGTCTAGGCCTATAACCACTTTTCCAGCCAATGGAACCAGGTATAGGGCTAAAGTCCTTCCTATGGGACTTAAAAACTCAGGTCTATCTTTTATGAATGTCATGGAGCAGATACTTATGAAATGTAAATATAGAAATGCAGTAGCAAATGATGATGTCGTGGCTATCTATAGCCCCAGATGGGAAAGACACAGGCAGGACCTGGATGAGGTGCTTAAGCTTTTCGTTAAAGGAAACATCAAATTAAAATCTGAAGAATGTGAATTTGGCACCACCAAGATGGATTTCTTAGGATTTTCTCTAGACCAACATGGTGTGTCTCCTTCCCAAGACAAAATCTGGCCTGACCAAACCTTTCCCCCACCTAAGAACATTCATTACCTTACGTGCTTCAAAGGTATGGCACAGTTTTACAAAAGGTTCACAAAAGGTTTTTCTCATATCATGGAGCCCCTATATGAGGCTACTAAAAGCACCTTTAAATGGCCGTAAGCTGTCAGCGAGCTTTTGAAAAAATTGAAGCCTCAATTTGCACTGAAGCTGTACTCAAATTCTCTGACTATAGCAAACCTTTTTTTATCTTCACTGACTAAAGTAATTACAGCTTGGGAGCTGTGATCACACAGGTGGATGACTATGGTTTCTACAGACCAATTGTATTTGCAGGCAGAGGTTTGACCCCACAGAAATCCAGATATGGAATAACAGACAAAGAATTACTGGGCACCGTCTTTGCAGTAAAATAGTTCCACCATTATGTGGATGGAACTCACTTCAAGGTTTTCTCAGACCACACCGCCTTAGTTTCCCTTTTCAATAAAAAAGAAAACATTACAAATGGGAGACTAGCCAGGTGGCTGGACACAGACATATCTTATGATTTTGAAGTTACCTACAGGGCAGAGCCAATTTTGAGGCAGATTTCCTCTCCAGAAGGACCTACCCACCAAGCTCTGATGACCCTTTTCTGATATTACCATGACTAAGGTTTACAGATCAAATGAGTCGGTACCCAATCACCCCAATCCAGATGGGACCTCCCAGATCAATACTAAATGGAGGTAAAATCTGGGGAAGCAAAGGCAAACCACCAAAGGGTGTCATTGCAAAGGAAAATAGCTCTGAGAGGAATTATATAGCTTCACTTACAGCATACTCAGAGCTGTGTGTCTTAACCAGGGCGCAGTCACAGAACTCCCGGGAAGACACACCCCCGCCCCCACTCAATCACCCAATAAACAGAGCCGACCAACAAAGGTCAAGTAGGCTGGTTCTAGGTCAAGAGGTTGACCCCCAAAACCAGGTCACCAAGGGTATCAGTCAGGGCAGCTAATGCCAAAAGAGCCAAGCTCTCACAAAAGGTATTACCTATAGCTGAAAGGGCCATCACAAAGCTTTGCAAGCACCCATCTGTCACACCTTCTAGAGAGGTATTAAAAAGAAAAAAAGCCTCATCAATGCTAAATTACATTGAATTTGGAAAATTGCCAATTGACTCAGGTTTAACTAACCAAATCTTGAGCAATCATGATCAGTTCATCATTCTAGATGAGATTCTCTTCAGAGTCACTAATACTGTCATGGATAAATCCCTAGACCCCACCCTCCAAATTGTGATTCCTGAAAAATGGGCAGAGTCCATCATTGAATCCACACATTGTTCCTCAATGTTCAAACAAGTGTTTGACTTTTGTGGCACCTGCCATACATGTCACACCACCAAAAAGAGGCCAAAGCATCTAAAATCACCAATGACACTCCGCGAACCAGTGCTAACAGCCTACTCCCATGTCACCATGGATACCACAGGTCCTTTTGATCAAGCTGTGGATGGTTCTCACCATATGCATGTGGTAACAGATAATGCTATCAGACATGTCACAGCATGGTGTACAGAAGAAGACAACACAGCCGCCGATGTGGCCCTTGGTTTCTTTACGAGAGTAATCTGTATCCATGGAACACCTTCAGTCCTGAATACTGATAATGCCAAACAATACACCTCAAAATTCTTTGCATCATTTTGCAATAAATTTGGCTTTAAACATGTTACAGGGAATGCACACTGGAACAGGTGTCAAGGCCTCTGTGAGCATCAGCACCAGATAATAGAACCATCCCTCAGAGCTTTTGTATCCAAATCACAAAAGTATCGATCAACCTTCCTCCAGGCTGTGATTTTCAGTATGAATAACACCAGTGCCCTAGGCTACTCGCCCAACCTCTTGGTTTTTGGTAAACAAACACACCTACCGACAGAGGCTGCATTGGTGCTGATCACTTCTGCAAATAATATTAAACAGAAGGAAGATATAGCCATCCATTTATTAAATCTCAGAGATAATATCCAAATGAGGGCAGCAGAGAACATGATTAAGGCTCATAAAAAGATGAAAGCCAAGCATGATGCCTCAGCAGAGACATGCACCTTCAACACTGGTCAATCAGTGTATTTACACATCCCTAACCTTCTGGTGAAACACACGACTAAAAAGCTGCAACCTACCTACTCTGGCCCCTACATCATAGTCAAAATCACCTCATCAGTAACTGCAATTATAAAAAGATTGCGGGATGGAAAAGTTTTCAAAAAAGCTGTATCTAGGTTGAGAAGACCGATCACAAGAGCCAGCACCAAAGCCATCATAAAAAGGGTTCAAACCAGGCCTGTGACAACCCTTTTCGACCCTTACTTGAGTACAATACCTGACATCAATACACCAGCCCCCCCCCCCCTCCCAAGAAGAAGAGAGGATGGCCCGCTAAAAAAGATATTGTCACCTTTGCCCCATCTCCACTCAAAAAGGCAAAGAAGAAAAAAGCAGCAATCACTTGTTAAAACTCGACAAGAAATATGTAAAACACCCCACCATCACACACACACCAATACACCACCAAATACAACCCCCCCGACCCCTCCACTCTGGCCACCGGCCCACAACCTAGCCATGTGCCAGACCCCTGTTATTTGCAGGAAATTCAACATTCACACACACCTAGTACCTAAGCAGCATTTTAAAACACTAGCATCATGAAATTTCCAAAATACGAACCCTTACACCAAATATCTTTCATCTCACTGTATATTATTTTGTTTACTTTTTTGTTATTTCTTCTAATCAAAAATAAACTTGATTTCCACTCATAAATCATTACACTGAAGTTTGACTTCAGGAACAGGATCGTGTTTCAATAGTTTCCATGACTGGACACCCTCAAATCGTAGTGGGAGGTGTAAGAAATGACTCCATACCATTGACTACATAGTGAGCTCCAGTGGAGGCCTCAAAATAGCAGCTGCTATTTATTCAACTACTGGCTCAATACACACCACTATGAAGTCATAGCACCCAGTCGTAGGGGCCACTATTGGCCACATAGTGACCAGTCATACCTCCTTCATGGTCTAGTATGCACTCCTGTGTTCAAAATAGCATAGGGCTGCAGTAACTACCATAATGTCTCATATAGAAGCCGGGCCTTGAACAGCAGCCTCCCTTGAATAGGGGCCGGGGTAGGAGGGCTGTCAAATCGGTGTCAAATAGGGGCCGGGCCTTGAATAGGGGCCTGGTGGGGCCAGTTTTAGGTGGTTTTAGGAAGACATGATGATGTATAATTATTCTACGTAATTCCCTTTAAAATTACATCTGATAGATCTTTATCTAATGACCTAATTGTATCTAAAACAATGTATGCTGTTATTCTTTCTTAATAGTAGGGCTGAGGTGTCAGCTAGGTGTGAAATCCTTTGTAATTTTATTAGAAAGCCATGGTGGGTGAGGGTTAGGTATGACAGGCATGACAGCTTTGTAAGGCCTAGTGCTCTATCTACACCACTGCATACTAGTAACTACATAGTTGGCCCATGTGTGGAAGTAATGCTCAATTCTTAGGTGAAACACCACACTTTTCCAAATGATATTTTATTCTTTAGAAAAAAGCCTGCCATCCCAGAGTCAAAGGCACTGGCCACAGGGTTATAGGTAGTAGTGAAAGGAACCCAGATTGGATACATTTGAGCAAAGGAGTGCAGAGGGCAGCAGCTAAGGCTACCCACTAATTATTCACACAGAGGGTTGTCATACCAGGGTCCCTTATCGAAGCACTGCTGTGGTGCCTATTTAGCCAGCAGGCAGTATGATCACCCAGTAATGTAGCCAGCTATTTAGTCACCAAGGCCAAAATCCTAAGATCACCTGCTAAGATTTGACCCATCTCCAGTCGTAGCTGGCTGAACCTGTCGTGGAAACTATTGAAACACGATCCTGGTATATGTCTTTTATCATAAAAGCATGCATACACCGGCTTGTTAGCTTTTCAGGGCTCCTATTTACCAGTGACACACCTATTGTAGGAGTGTGTGTTCCCCCATGCCCAATCCATGTTTGTACCTCTGTTTAGCACGAGGGCAGTGATACAGGTAGAACCCAATATTTATGACCTGTCAATTAAGGCAGATCACATGCTCATGCATGATGTTCTACACATCCATGATCCCCTGGTCAGCAGCTTTTCACACACACAACTGACCTTACCCACTCCCACCTTATTATACAACTGACCCCAAGGTCCCAATTATAAATTTTCATTACCTAGGCATAGGTACTAAAATTTGCATAGAGGGCTAGCGCAGCCTAAACTGCATTCATCCAATAAAATTTGGCCACCGCCTTATAGGGCAAGATATGCCACCATAGGGAGATCTGGAAGTGAGAAATAGCCACCCTCACGGATGGGTTTATAAGCCTTAGCCCACACCCACCTTACCCACTTTTACAATAACATTAAATCCAAACACATCACCATACCAAGTGAGCAAGTTCCTGGATTAGGAGCAACATGGCGTTCACAGCATACGATAAGCCCAGGTAGGCCTGTCCTATGTGCCCATACCCAGTACTAGACTATCAGCCGTTCTTGTATCGTCAATGGCAAAGTTTGTTGCCATGATACCTAGGTACCTCTATTAACCAATGGCAGTGTGAGCACCAGAATACCTGTAAAAAGTTACTGATACTCTCCACAACCCACACCTGACTTAATTTGTTTCCCTCTGTACTCACCCCTCTGTCTAGTTACCAGTTTATTCAAAAAGTAGCTTACTCAAAATCAAAACTTCTCTTCAGGAGGAAGTCACAATCTGATTGGACAATCCATGACCTCCTAGGACCCATTGGAATATTGAATGGCAGTAGACACATTTTAGAGACTAGGCAAATTATTGTAGATCACCAAAATTTGGTTATCAATATGACCCCTGAAGATTTGAGCTACTACCTGAATGACCCAGCAGTTTTCAAAGAACTGCCCCTACATGACCCATTGGTCTCTACAATCATCAAAAGAATGATGTATTACTTATCTTGTGACATCCCTACTTCTTCAGATTGGAGCACCTTTTTTACTAAAGCAGCTGCTTATATTGCGCTGTTCTGTGCGCATGCACTAGTGGCTTCTGACAAGCCCCTTAAAGACCTTCCCAGGTATTTCACTGGGATAGGCAGAATTTTGGCCATCAGAGATACAATAGAGCTCACCTTCCAGCAAGCCATTTTTTAAGCCCCCTCGTGGTCCAATAAGTAGCACAATTACTTAGCGCACACAAAACCTCACATATAAGGATACACCCCCCCACAATGGGGATTTTCGAATTTTCTAAAACAAGTTCCCATTACTTTTGTTTAAGGGCTGCAGTACCTATGGCAGTTACATTCATCCTCTTTGCTCTCACTAGTGAATTACAACACCAGGAGTCACCTCCAAGGACTATCTTCACACCTAACTATGGGACTCTTTTCACACAGATGCCCCAGGCACTACTCTCAAATTTCATGGACTACCCCTGGTTTTCAGTCTTAATATCTCCCTCTCCCCCACACTCCAAAGACCTGATAGACCAAAATGCATGTAGTAGAGTTGGCTACTCATTTCCTACTCAATATTTTGGAATACAATTACAAATCCTTAAACACACTGTCAGAATTTCAAAATGATACTGATGATGCACTGTCACTGCTGGCCCATAAACTTCAAAATTAAATTCAAATTTTTCAGAAATAATTATCATTCTAATTTAGAAACCCAAGCCAGACAGGACACCTTCTAAGTAACTCCATGCTGTTTTCAGCAGCAAATGCACAAATTGAATCTCTCATTGATCTCCAATACACAGCGTAATGACGTCACTGGAGCGTCCCCAATACAACTCCCAGACTCTTGGACGTTGGTTTTTTTGCACGTTATAACGTTGACATGGTAACATCTACGTCCAATCCGACGTTCACACGTGGTGCACAAGTCAATACAATAACATAAGCACATCTTCATATTGACTGTAGTCTTGCAGCATGCCCCCGATTTTCCACTCTCCCAGCACCGACCCAATCTAATTCAGATAACACCCGGCATCAAATTTAGAAGTCCCATAATCAAAACCAGAACTCCAAACTGGTGGTGGACTTTTCTATATTATCAGTAAAAAGATTATCACAGCTTAATTTGAGCCCTCCTGGCCATCCATATCACAATCACAGTCAAAATCACAAGTAAATCAACAGTTGATCACATAGCGCATCCACCTTCTGGATCTAGTCCTTTTCTTCACTCCTCTTCTACATCTTTATGAGATGCCCAGAAGGCCACCGACCGTCCACCCTAAATCAAAAACAAAAACCAGGCCTGTAAAGATGCAAAGCCAGCAAGAATTTCAGCAAATTCCATGCAAATTCTTTCCTTTTGAATACTATATATCAACCCACGTCTTCTGTCTCTTTCTGGAACCGGCCCATCCATCTACATCCAGACACTACAGGGCCCACTCGATCCACCGGCAGCCCCCTCACCTGGCCCCCAATGTGGACAGCACTGGTACAGCACCCATCCTAACACCACATAGATGTTACGGATCCTAAACAGAAACCAAGTCCCTTTTAACAAAACAACAATAGCACTTTCGCGATAGCTAATTGACAAATCGCACTGCCCCCACCCCTAAAACACCACTTACCTCACTGGTTCGACGATCCGGATCCTGAGGCAAACAGGCCCACCTCCCAAGACATGGATGGTAACTCTGATCTCCATTTATTTTTTTTCTGTCTTGGCCGTCAAAATTTCAGCGACTATTAATCCTACCAAATCCTCAGGCAGGTCTTCAACCCAATTCTTCAGCAGCTTCTTACATCAAAAATACTGGCCACCCCTTTTTATAGTAGACCCAACCGCAGGAACCCTAAGCCCATTTTTTGGCCCAATTTTCGAACCTCAAAATTCAACCTTTTTTCAGTTTTTCCGAATTTTGCCACCAACCAACCCCCTCTTAGGCCCTGACACACAAATTAGACCCCCACTTAGCACCAAATGCACCAAAGGAATGGTGCAAGTCTACACCATTTAGTCTTACCAATCGCCTCATACCATTAAAATGAATGCTGGAGAAACATCGACTTAGTGGCACCATATGGTGTCTTGGACTAGAACTAAAGTCCAAAACCATTGACCTTAGTAACAAGCCTCCCGCACGTTTTCTACCTATCTACCAAGCCCTGTAAAAACTGGTCCTTGTCATAAGACTGATTTTTTATGCTTCTGAGTTAATTTTGGTATTATTGTGGACCTGCTTGTGAAGCATACAACCTGAAATGACCTCTAATGCCTGTGTATCTCTGCTGTTGTCCCCCTGATTGCCCAAGGCAACATATTAGCAGCGAATATCACTGTTGTCTTGAACATCATCTTTAATTAATCATTTTTCATTTTCTGTACATTAGGACAGTGTGCACTTGTTTTTTGCTTTAATTTATTGATTGGTAGCAACTGCTAATACTGCCCTGATTACCCAAGGCAGCATAAAGCAGCAAGTATCACTGCTGCCCACATTACTCAGGACATATATTTTTGTGAATCTTATCTTTACTTTAATTTATTAACCAATGAGTCATGACTGGTTTATTTTAAACTGCCAATACTGCCCTGATTACCCAAGGCAGCATATAGCAGCGATTATCACTGATGCCCAACAACTCAGGACATATATATTTTTGTAAAACCCTCAGTGATACATTTCACATACAGGAATATATTTTTATACAGACATATCATCGGCAGACCAAATCAGTATTACTACCTTACATCTGTCACCATATGGGTCAGTGTCAGAATAAGTGTACAAAACCTGGAAAACCATGGTTTTTGGCCTTTATGCAGCCATAGAATAAATTATGCTTATCTAATCTTGTCTTCCATGGTCTCATCTTACAGAAGACATTCTAGCCTTTTGAAGAAACGGAAATGGCGTCACAAGGTTGAGCTGCATCGTCGATAGCTCCCGTGAAATAGGACTTTTTTACATGATTTAAACTGTCTTTGGACTACAAATTTTGTCAAGGAAGTGAATGAACACCTATTCTACGACAATAGCCATGTCAACTATAAGAGCCACCTCCAAAACCAGGGGAAAGGATGATTTGTTGAGAAATGATGCGTCGTTACTCGACATTATCGTAGCTGTCAACAGCCTAGGCAAGCGGATGGCTGACACGGAGTCAAAATGTGACAGTATGCAATCTACCTTGGACAACTTAACCACTACCATCGATAAACTCAACCAGACTAATATTGACACCAATATGACCCTGGGAAACATAAATCAGAGAATTACCTCCACTGAAGGCACCATGCTTGGCGTTACGAGTACATTGACAGCGACGGAGGAAGCCATGAAAGGTCACACAACGGTTTTAGCCGCACAAACTCGGATTTTATCAGAGCATGCCAACAAGTTTGATAAAATGGAGGTAAATGAAAGAAGGAAAATTGTAATAATTCAAGGACTGTCATACAGCGCTGATGAGAATTTATTGGAAAAGGTTGGTAAATTGTTCCGTGATATTCGCGCAGAATGGGACATCTCTTGTGTAGAAAGTGTCACGCGCGACGAAACCCCGATCCAAAATGGCGGCGCCCAGGCAAAAACAAATATACCTATCCGGCTAGTGTTTAAAAGACCTGATATTAAAGCGAAAATGATGAAAAAACTGAAAAATCTCAAGGGCAAACAGGAATATAAGAAAGTATCGATCGGTGATGAACTTAACGACAAGGAATTCAAGAGGTTTAACGACCTAAGATGCATGTACTTCCATGCAAAGGCAAGTGGGTATCGAGTTCAACTTAGACAACGATCTATTATTCTTGAAGGCAAGTCGTATGGTCATCACTTGTTAAATGCCCTGCCATACAACGACTTAAACATGGAAAAAGCTACAACAGCCAGTACACCTGATGGGGTAATGTATAGGTCTCCATACAATAGACTGTCAAACCTCTATATGTCACCCTTCAAAATGGAGGGGGTGAACTATTGTTGTGCTGAGCAGGCCTTTCAGGCCCAAAAAGCAGTCTACTGCAAGGACCCACCAGCCTTAGAACGTATCATGAAACTTCAGGATCCATTTCTTATAATGGCAGAAGGCAAAAAGATTAAGCAGAAACCAGAATGGTCCAAGAAAGCTGAGACTGAAATGTACCGTATACTTAAGGCGAAATTCTACAAGAAGCCCATGAGTACATTTTTGAGATCATTTGAAGGTAAGGAAATGTATGAGGCCAGCTACCACCCCGTTATGCTCTTTCAGAAAAATATCCATTTTAGCCATCGGTCAAATGGTCCCTGATTTGTGGGTCAGAATGTCCATGTGGACTGGGTTTTCGTCATCGACGCCTCAACTAGATGTTATAATGTTGCTAATTTATTTAAGTATCTATTTGTGTTTGTTACATGTCGTATCAACCATCACAGCCAGCTTATCAATTCTGACAAGCATTGGTAGGCTGTGGGCCTCGAGTGTAGCATTTTGAGTACCATTTCTCATATAGGGGATTTTCGTCACAGACGCCTCAAGATTTTGTTTGTTGCAAAGTCAGAATCATCTGCTGTTACCCAGTGGAAGTCAATTACTTGGGATAGCCTTGTTTTCGTCAAATAAGTGTTACAACTGGTTGTTTATCAAAGATTTTCTGAAGATTCTCTGCAAACTTTGACAAATTTTGCCATCAAAGTTTAGGAATCCGATCAAATTTCTTTCGCAGTCCAAAGATTATATCCCCTAGTACTTGCTGATGTGGTTAGATTTGGTTAATTTGGTCTTATTTTGATGAAAACAGTATAACTTGATTGAATCAGTAAGCCTCTTGGACTTGGCAGGTGGCTGCCATGTTGATTTTGGGCGATATTTGATACAGACTCATGTTCGTGAGGCGTCTGTGACGAAAACTCCTGTTGAACAAAATTCTCTCTGGCGAGCACCATATGCTGCCCTAAGGTCAAAAATAGATTTAAATGTGCAGATATGATGTGCCCCAATTATTTTAGGGCATTTGCTACATGTTCTGTTGATTTTATTCAAGAGTTGGTGGGTCTAAAATTGTGTTTGACCTAAAATTGCCTCAAATTGCTCCAGAAATTCCTACCTGTACATGAAATGAGGGTATTAAATCAACTTTTCTGTGGTTGATATGATGTTTTGTACTCCTCTTCATCAATTGTGTGTGTTATAATTAAAATCCCATTACTTATTTGGCCACAACAAGCACCAAAGCGCAGAAATGAGTTTTCGTTACAGACGCCTCCGACAGAAATGAAATTCTGTTCTTCTAATCTTGCAAAGCATCATCTATACAATATTTATTCTTGGTAGACTATGATACATTATTATTCAATGTCCTGACCTAAAATAATTACATTTCCAGCATATTTATCTAAATTTATTGCATTTTTAGTTTTCGTCACAGACGCCTCATTTCAACATTTTCCCCCAAAAAAATATTTTCAGTCTATATAACCAACTAAAACTTTACCACAAGATGCCCCTAGCCTAAGTCCATTTTGGTACAGAGCAGCTTTGCAATTGCTGAAAAAAACCTTTTGGGGGCCCCTTTACCTGTGTGAAATTTGGATTTTCCTCATTTTTTTCCACTTCGGCATACATTCAACACTCAAGGGTACAAAATTGGTTTTAGTGAGGCCTCTACTGTTTTTTTTTCTCCAAACTAGACATAATGAGGATTAGTTATAGCAATTCTGGAGCTAATCAGGGCATTATTTACAGAACTACAGTAAAGTTAGTGATTTGAAGATAAAATTGTCCAATTTTTCAATATTTTGATAATTATGTCCAGGCTCTCACAAAAGATTTTTTAAGATACAGTTTTGCATTCTTGTATGCTTAATCCAGTTAGTAATAGCTACTTGCAGGCCAAATTTCAAGTTGTTGTGATTGTCCTAACTTGTTTTAGAGCAATCCTAGAGTTTTCATCACAGACGCCTCACAAAATTTGCTGATATCCAGTTGGCCATGAACAAAAACTGCAGTTCTTGGAGGAAGCCAGTCCACCTGGGGTTTTCATATGGCCAAGATGTTGCATTATCAATATAATACACTTTTGTAATGTTATCTTGACTTTTATCTTTCTGTACTGTGTGAACCATATATGTGCACTTTTTCTGACATTCACCCATATATTTTTAGAAAGTTTTGTACAAAGTTTGCCTCACCTTTCAGAGGATGTATGTTTTTCATGTAGTTTTTTTTTAGACAAAAAGAAAAATACCAGTTGTTATCCTATATATAATTGCAGGGACGAAGTGGGATATGTCAATGGACTATTCTATGTATTATAATTATCAACGACATATTCAAACAAAGCTGACAAAGCTTCCCCCTCTAGAACCCAAGGCTACCCTATTTTTAACCCGACAGGGTGAGTGACTCACTCACCCCAGTCCTCCTCCAGTGAGGACCCCCAGGTCCCACCTACAGATCCCCACTGGAAGACACGATATCATGTGCTATTTTTAGCCTCACCTGCCCAGGTGACTCACTCCTAAGAGCAGCTCCCTCCTCCTATTCTGGATTGGACTTGATCTAACCAGATAGGGACTGAGCTGCTCATCTCCAGGACTGAGTCACTGTGCACTTCCAGAAATAGCACATGAGTAACACTGAGTGGCTCTCCCTTTATAAACAGGCAGAACCAACTCAGAGCATCTTATTCTTCTCCTAACCTAGACCCTACGACACTCAGGTGCCTTGGCCCCAGAATATAGCTTGGTCAGACTGGCGAGTACCATACTGTTATACCATATTGATTACTCCCATGCCAATCTTACAATAAAGCTGGATGATCAACTGAATTGTCTGGACTCCTGTTACCTCACTTCATGACCTGTAACGACCTGTTGACAGTACAGTCGAGGAATAAAGCCAAGGATCTAGAGGATAGACTTGATCTCTGGTTATTATGATCCTTGTATCGCACGATAGAAAGAGATAGAGAGAGTGTGTGTATCTGAACTTGTCATACATAGAGCCTATAATATGGGGAAAACAGAGAAGTTGAGGTAGGTTTCATTGGCGGCCAACCAGTGTAATGTTCAAGTCTTTTACTGATGCCAAAAACAGGACAACACAAACATAACCAATCCCTCTCTACTCCAGTCAAAATACGAAACAGGTCAGACGAGAACTGAAACCTTATGCATCTGGGAATAATATCCGAAACAGAGATCACAGAAATAGCCTAATAGGAGGTTTACTAGCATGGAGAAAGGAAAAAATGCGATATTCTTCTATAATTAAAACTTTTTTCAGGTCGTGAAAAAAAAGATTCGACAGTGCAGGCAAAGCAAAGGCATCTTGTACACATCTGAGCCCAGGAGTGTGTTGCACATAAAGGAAAGGTAGTTTCTCCTAAGAAGTACCTCACCTGCAGCAGTCACTAACTTTTCAGTACTGACTTTGTTTGGTTTTGCACAGAAGTGCTCATGTCAGTCTGTTACAAATACCTTTCAATGCAGATGATAGCTACTCAAAATAAGAGCACTAAAATCAGAATCACCCAGTAAGGTACCTGCTTGTGGAATACACACTATTTTCAAGCAAGGCAGGTGGAGTTTCAGTGTATTGTGGTGAGTACAAGTTGAATGGTGGAACAGACCATGACCTTTTAACATGAGAGGGTACCTGCAAAGTGCTCTGTTTAGCGTGTGTGCAACAGCATCCTGACTTGGCAGTCTACTTTTAAATTGTTCCCAAAGTAAGCAACGATTTTCTTTTTTTCTTTTTTTTTGGGGGGGAGGCATACCAGGCAGACCAGCTACAAGTGCAACTGTACTGACACGCACTGCGGAAAATAACTGTTGAATCTACCAGGAATCCTTGTAAAACTGAATAGTGAACCATCATAATCATTAAACAGGGAGTCAGTCTAGTTTTACAGTACGTGGTACAAGGAATCTCTATGAAAATAATGACATCTTAGTGAAAATAACAATGGAATCCTTCGTCATTTTGACAACATTTGCTTTACAGTACGGTTTTACAGATGCCCAGTAATGCGATATGAAACTGATTGTTTGATTCCACTTGACAGACAATGCTATATCAAACTAATTCTTAGTATGAATAGAGGCCCTCTGAGTCATGCAGACTGTATCTCACCTAGTATGTTAAGAAATGCCTCCTGGGGGTTGAGGTTCAGGGTCTAAGACTAATCCAACCTTTGTACATTTCAGTGTGAAATCAAGACAGCTGTAAAATGGCATGCCAACGATCATGATTCACGACATAGACAAAGTGCAGCCAACATATTGCCATTTCCCGACATCAGCTTCCTGGCCATCTACGTGATCTACCTTATGAGACCTATTGAATCAATATAACTGACTTAACACTTAGATCTAAGAAAACAAACCAATAACACCGTCTAAGACAAGTGGTGAGGTACAAAAAAACTAAATCATGGGTCATAGTGATCATGATAAAGACTTTCCGCTTTCTGAGAAAACAAACCTCTTGAGTAACTCGGGGGAGTCAGACAGAAGTGTGAATGAGCAGTTATCCCAAAGACAGTCCCGGTCACGAAGCCGCTCACAGAGTCGCTCACGCTCCAGGATTGGTTCCTACTCGAGGAGTTCCTCTGGGACACTAGCCAGAAGCACAAGCATCACCATAAGTCATGTAAGACAATCCCTATCATTTCTTCTTTTTCTTTTGTAACACTGTCTTAATATTCGATTATTTAGAGCCATTGATGTGATGATGATGCCTTAGTGTGAATTAAAATGGTTGTACCTCATACACTTATTCATGAGATCATTGAGGCATTAAAAATAATATTTACACATCTACATAGGTTGATAAATATTACAAGAAGCATTGTCAGAATTTATGAGCTCAAATATAACCACATTTTGAGGCCTAATAGTGCCAGTTTCCTAATATATCAATCTGTTTCAAAAGTTGCTATCTTAATATAGGAGAGATACACACCCTTATATACGCGTTGCTCTATTTGTGTTATATTTAGTTCTGAAACAGATTGATATATTAGAAAATTGGCACTTTTAAATTGGTTATACTAAGTGCCAATAGCTCTACTAAATATCTAAAAGTTTTGAAACAGCCCCCAGGTCAAAAGGTAGGATTTTTTTGCACTTTTCCTAAACGCCTTGCCATATCTGTCATCTGAATAAACAGTACACTGTTCCAGGTGGGGAGGTTCCCTCGGCAACAGTCAAAATTTAAATTCGCGCACCTCTTTAATCTATAGTAGCGCTCTGACTTTTTTGCTAAAAACTGAAAAAGAAGGTAAATTTTTACACCCCTCCTCAAGAGGGGTCAAAACTTTTTACAACCCCCCCGTCAGGAGGGGTCTGAATTCTTTTATGCCCCCCCCTCAAACCCATCCCCCCATTGATAAATAGTGCCCACTTCCTAAACTTTGGCCAATCCTACAAGGCACAGTAGGGCTCCTTCCCAGAATATGGCCTAACCTGCACCTTAAAGAGGGGGTATGTGAGGTTCCAAGGGAGTGTAAAATTCTCCTGTCATCACCAAACTATCAGTAGATCTTTATAGTATAAATAATCAAGCAGGTTGGACCCAATTCCTGAAATGGAAGCCCTCACTGCCTTTCACCTTGTCATTGATTCCCCCCCCCCCCTTTGCACACAAGGGGCACCGGTAACTACATCAGAGGCTTTGCCATCTAGTGTCATTTCTATTGTCTTTCTATTCCTCTCTAATTTGATACATATACATGTATCATAATTGATAATCCATTTAAAAGCATACAGATGGCCGATGGCCAAAATAAAACCAGGCACCTTGTTAACAATGGTTGAGATCATGTACACCCCAAGTTTGAACCCAATCAGAGTGTTTGGGAACTTTTGTGAAAAAATATGCCAAGGGGTATACCTTACCTTGAAATCCCTAGAAAAATTAAAGTTCTCCAATCATCCCCAAATTATCAGTGGATCGCAATGGGATTATGGACAATACATTGGGGTCAATTTAGCATGGGAGATGCGTCTTATATGCAAGACAAGGCACATACATGCTATGGACTTACAAACCTAAAGATTTCTCTCTATAATTCAAAGCTCCATAGAACATTTCAAAATGCACAGACGGGCAATGGCCAAAATAAAATGGAGGCAGTTGTGAGCAATCGCTGAGATCATATATATATATATATATATATATATATATATATATATATATATATATATATATATATATATACCGTAATCCCCCGTGTATAAGGCGCGTCTTATAGGCCAAACAAAATGCTGCTGGGTCTTATACGTGGAAGGGAAATTGCCTTGAGTTTGGGGTGCGCCTTATAGGGGGTATCTTTTACTATAGAACAATACTACATTAACAAAAATCTGCCCTCAGAGGTGCGCCTTATACATTATAACAGACTTCCCTGAGTTGGGGGTGCGCCTTATAGGCGAGGTGCACCTTATACGCGAGAGATTACGGTATATATATATATACCTTGAATTTGAATTCAATCAGAGTGTTATATATGGACATCGTTTATCTTTATATACTTGATAACTCTATACATATTCCTATCACTGTACATTGTATATCATAGTACTACATGTGCATATACACACACCTCCCCCTTAGTTACACGTACTGCTAATAGGGGTCGCCTCCATGGCTAACATATACCTACCTGCTGCATCCTACCTGTAACCTCAGACCAGCATAGGCCACTAACCTATACACTACCATTAAGTAGTATCATTAAGACTCTGTACAATATGCTGGAATAGATACAACTGCATCATCAACTCACACAAGGTCTTGCCTTTTAGTCATGTACACTTGATAGCATTGATAGCACATCAATGTGTGATAAGAGCAATTGTGTTTTTCTTGTGAGAAAATGGCAATGTTGAGAATAATCTCAGAGTGATCCAGAGATGGTTTGGCTATTATTACAGTGGTGGATTTCAAGGGGGCACAGGGGGGCGCACATTCCCCTTTTTTCCACTACATAAGAATTTACGTACCTTTTTTCTTTCTTATTTATTTTTTTTTGGGGGGGGGTTGGGGGTTGGGGGGTTGGTGAGAGTTCAATGAACCCTGCAGGACTGATCATCTTTTCTCTCTGTTCATCTTTTGGATGAGTGGTGAGGAACTATAACAGGCTTGTGTAGCGGGTTGTGTGGTTTTCCACAATTTTTGTTTTGCATATTTTGGATCCCAAAAGTTGCTCAAAAATAGGTGGTGCACCGCCTCCTTTACCAAATCCTGGAGTGATGATTGGTGAGTTTTTATTTGCAGAGGACATAATCATTTGTTGGCATACCACTTTATTATTATATTCTGAGGGTGTGATAACACAGTTCAAATAATTGTGCAATTAGAGCCCCAAGTTTTCAAAATAAAGGTCTTTGCCTTCTCACTAATTACTCCTTCACAAGGGGCACCTACAGCAGTGTAAGTGCGGTCTACTGTTAATCCATTGGCATTCATGTCAATACATCCTTTGTTCTTTCTAACATAAGAGATTTCCCTCTATAACTTAAACTATCAATATTGGCAATCCATCTTAAAGCATAGGATAATTAATGAAATAAAACCCATAACCTTATACATGATAGGTCAGATACCTGGTAACAAATGCCTTGATTGATTTTGAAGTTGATCAGGCCACTGATATTTCCTTGTAAGAAAATGGATAAAAGATAGCATTCGGCCCTATATGGAAAGAGGGTTTTATATCCCCTGTCGATTTTAACGGATTCTGCTCTTGTCCCCCTGTCAATTTTAAGGAGTAGGCCCTAGACATCTAGAAACTCTTGAAACCCTGCCTTTCGGCAAAAGGTAGGGTTTTCTCCTAAGGCGGGGTTCTAGTTTCAAAAGTAGGGTTATGAGAAACGAAAGGGAGGGTTATCTGGTAACCCTGCCTTCTGATCGAAAGGCAGGGTTACCAGAAACTGGCCTTTTGGTTGATTGGCATAGTTGCGGTCCAAAAGGCAGGGAAAATAATAAAAGGCAGGGTTTTCTGTCTTAAAACTATATCTGTTGGGTGATTGACATAGTTTTAGGGTGAAAGGCACGGTTTCAAAATGAAAGGCAGGGTTTCCTGGGCAAAAGGCATGGTTGTAATGAAAGGTAGGGTTTCTTCTAAAAAAACAGGTTTTTCGATTTGAACAGCATAGTCTCAGGTCAAATGGTAGGGTTTTTGGTCAAAAGGCCAGGTTTCTGGTTGAGAAAAAAACAAGTGTTTCACACTTTTCTTAAACAGCTTGCCATAGATGTCGCAGGAGTTTCACTCTCATAACATGTGCAGTGTATGCAAAGTTTTATTTATGGTTGGCAAATCCGATTGGAGAATGTGAAAATGATACACAATATGACTGACACTTTTTGTAGGTGATTTGCAGTAGCAAATGCTCTCTTTTTATGGTTGTTGTTGCATTTTCCGAGAGGACATACCCAGTGGGCACACAATGTTGCATCAACATTGACAACCAGTTGATGTTATGTTGATGGTGTTGATCAACCTGTTTTCAACACTTTTTCAATATTTGTATTTCAACGTTGTCAACCATCACCATTTAAACATCCAGTCAACAGTTGACATATCAATGTTGAAATATTGTTGTCAACTCAACGTTGATTCAACATTGATTTGTCAATGTTGAATCAACAATATTGATTTCAATGTTGATACAATGTTGATTCAACATTGATATGTCAACAAAACAACTGTCAACGTTGTTTCAACATTGTTGGAACAATGTTGAGTCAACATAGAAACACAAACATTGAATCAGCGCTGATGGTTAGATGTTGAATCACAGTTGATTTCGAGTATGTTGTTTCAACTTTCAATTTCAACTCTATTTCAACCCTAAATCAATGTTGATATGCAAACATTGCAAACGTTGATTCAACGCTGAATCAACATTGATGTGCCCACTGGGTAGTGTATATATTGATGGTCAGTTATGCTGACATTTCTTGCTTATGTTTTGCTTGCTAATGAAGGTCGTTGTTTGTGTGTATAGATATTGGAAATTCTCAAAATAGTTGCTGCAAATAGCACTACAGATAATGTTAGCTGTATAAGGAATATCGTGCACATTTCCAGCTTTGCTGGAGCATTTCTTAAAAGATATTGTCAGGTTTTCTGCACAAAATGTGGCACACAAACACAATAGAAACCCATTTGGGCTCAGAGACTACACCTATTTTTGCTTTCAGGAAGCACACCTGGTTTCAAGTAGTGAAGTTACTAAGGTGCCCTCTCTGTGGTCATCTTCCAAGTCACAACTCGTGATCCTGGCAGCTCTCTTCTTTGCAGATGTGATTAGCTCCATGTGCTTTGCCATTATGGCCCCATTCTTTCCACAGGATGTAAGCTGTATTGATCTATTAGCAAACATCTCTAGTAAATCTGTCCTGCTCGTAATATATTGTATCAACTTGTCCTGACCTTTTTTTATGTCCAACATTTCCATCTAGAAAAGCATATTTTGGTGAATT
Organism: Acholoe squamosa; assembly: GCA_949317995.1. Lineage (NCBI taxonomy): Eukaryota > Metazoa > Annelida > Polychaeta > Phyllodocida > Polynoidae > Acholoe > Acholoe squamosa. The sequence goes on along the minus strand of OX439049.1, from coordinate 50,177,911 downwards.
TTGGATCTGATTTTATCCTCAAGCCCCCATTTTCCCTACCCCACCACAAAATTAATCTAATTTGAGATGCAAAGTGTTTGCTTCTTTTCCATTCTGAGTTCTTGGCAGATATTAGGGGGGGCGGACATACTCAGGCCCCACCTTCTTTATGATTGGGGGGCAGGCCCCCAGCCACACACCCCCCTTTCCTACGCCCCTGCAATGGTAGTCTACACAATACCTAAACTAAATGTTCTTATACTTATGAATACATCACTAAAATGTAGGGAATTACTAAAGGTAGGCGAAAATAGATTTTCCTACCAAACATAACAACATAGATTTATTATGTGTGCATTAAATTACATTTACAGGCGGAGAAGAAGGGGATGTCATTAACAGTATCAGGATGGGTATTTGGTATATACTCACTCATCCAATTTGCTTTTGCCCCAGTTGTTGGAAGGTTGGTGAGTATCATTATATAACTTAATATGATTCACGGTTGAATGAATATATAACTGCAGTTGCAAAATGGCACATCATCTTGTATTGACTATGGCAATGTTTGCCCAAAAGGTTTTCTTGTAAGACATGTTTTTAGAAAAGATATTGTAGAAGGGTGTCAGGATGAAAGCCACATTCATGAACAGAAAAAGAAAATCCTCTCCAATGTTTCAAGTGATGCACTCACATTGGTGAGCACCAGCGAACCAGAGGTAGCCCCCCCCCCGTATACATCTCTAGTTTACTTTTTATGTGTCATTATATTGTTGTTTTTATGTGTTGAAAAAGATTCCAGTCGTTGGATCATGGTTTCTACTGTTGTCAGGAATGTTTTTTGGTGGTGGATGTACGGTCCTCTTTGGGTAGGATGAATTATTGATATCAGTATGTAATGATAAAACTCAGGAAGCTACTTTATAAATGGGACACGGAAAGAAACATCATAGGTTTACTGGGCCATTCATATTTTACAGTATTTCATAAATGGCACAAGTATACATGGGCATCTACAAAATATAGAATAGTCTGATCAGTGATATACACTGTCATTTCTGAAATTACAAATCAATAGTTTAGTTTAAGTATCAACATTGTGTCATAACAAAGTATATGTAAGCTGTGGGATGTTGCCTTCTGACATATGTTGCCTATCTTTGTCCTCAGAGTAATTGATAGAGTGCCTATCACTAAGGACAACAACTGGACCTTCACCATATTTTGCTTTGTATTGAGGATCTTCCTAGCCCTAGGTGACACAGCAACCTTAATAGGCTCATTTGCCATAGCTACCAGTACCTTCCCTAACGACCCCAGTACTGTGCTGGTAGGTTATATCTGCAATTGCGTTTGTTTTCTTCAACTTGGTAGTTAATGGAGGTGAATTGATAAAGTACAGGGTTTAGTCACTGGGTGTAATTTCCTACATGGGAACTCATGCTCTAATTCTCTCACCTAGCTTCAGTAGAGAACATCATTAGAGAGTTTTTTCTGAAATCATGATTAGTACAATCCTGTCGTGCAATTTGAAATGCTGGTAAGTCTGAGAAAATGCGATTGATACTGAATAGATTCCTGGACATGTTTGTGATTGCACATTTTAATATCGATCAATGTAAGTTGGGGGATATCCTGGAGCATTAGGAGGTCAATTCAAAACAATGGTAAATGTGCACTGCCATGAATTAACCCCCAGGTTGACTTTTATTTAATAGTTCTGCTGAAAGACATACTGAAAAATAGAACCCACTTAGCCGAAATGCATCTCGTTTTAATGGATTTTATTATTGGTACCTCACAAGCAGTATCTTCACTAGAAATGAAACCTTATTATGGACTCAGAAGAAGTTAAATTCTTAAAATGACTTTTATCTCTACATGTCTTCAGGGTGTCCTTGAGATAGGTGAAGGGGTTGGTCTGATGCTAGGACCTGCATTGGGAGGTGTACTATATGAGGTAAGATTCAGAATGCAAAGGAATTAATGGAATATTGATGAATATAATGGCCTGATTAATCCTTTATTTGTCTTAATTGTTTCAATATGAAAATAATGTGTGTTAAATTGAGAAATCAATAGATTATGACAAGCTAAAACTTAATAAAGTTAACCCTCAGGAGCCAATTCGAGCAAGCCTTTTATCTGTTGTTTGGTATAATGTTAATCCACATTTTGCAAGATAGCGAAAAGTGGTCAGAAATTGTCAAAAGTCCATTTTGTTATTTTACTTTTCATAACCACATGATTCAGGCTGGTGGGTTTATTGCACCATTTGCTGCTGTTGGAGGTGCAATGATTCTTTCAGTCTTACTGCTCTACTTCATATTACCTAAAGATAATGGTAAGCTAGCTAGATGTCAAGGTGGTGTAATTTCTAAAAGGTTTATCTGATTCACCTAGGGCGTTTCTCTAGGCTTTCCTCAAAATACAGATTTCAACTACTATATCAAACCAGAAAGATCACAGTTATGCTGATCTCATACTTGTAGAATTCAGTTCCGACATTTGTCACCTTTTGCCCCTGCTCATTACTGAAATCGCTTACAATTATTTTGGCAGGTAATAGCAGGAAGGAGGACCCTGGATCTATGTTAGCCCTACTGAAAATACCAGTCATTGATCTGATACTAGTGACTAACGTTGTATCAGCTCTTCTATGGGTCGGATTAGATCAAGTACTTGAGCCTAATCTAAGACAGGTGAGAATAGGTCGAATCACACATGGCAAAATAGGGCTTCAATACCTATTTCTGTTGCATTGTATGGTCCTTGTGAAGGTTTTAAAACACAGGGATTGATCAACTCATTCCAAATCCGACAGTGGTTCAGGGTACAGTTTGCAGTAGTCTTTCCGTTTTATGACCTTGGCAAGGGCCACAGAATAAAGACAATATCACAGAGATATTGAAGCTTTACTTCTTCATGTGGAATTTGACTTTATAACACACTATATTTATACTGAGATACTGTGTCATCAATGCTTCGATGTATGTCGGGGCTCCCCATCGGTGATATCGAGATCACCTCTCTTACCCGACACTTTGGGGCACTGGAGTCCAGTGCCACGTCACCTTAGGGTCACGTGGGCCTTGACTCTGGTGCATATAAGGCCTTTTTATGGCCTTCCTTAGGGTCAGTCCAGTCTTGATAGACCATCCTGCCAGATGGTGATCGGCTGCCCGACTACCATGTTTTGGATACTCCTCTGTGCTGCTGCAAAGAGGAAGTATATATGTTGATTGCTTTTACTAGACACTAGTAGATTGAGCTAGTCGACTAGTGTCGAGTTGTTAGTGGTTGAATACACTACTGCCTGTAACTGTCATCGAGAACAGCTGGTGCGTAGTGCGTTGTTGACAATTAAGTTTTAACTGGAACCTGATAAGTTGATCTTCGTTTTCTATCGAAGTATTCGAGTAGAATCCAAGGGGTAGAATGCTACATATGTATAAATACAGGCATAGTAGCCCATCTTTATGTTTATTTTCCGAAGGTTACATATTGGGTTCAGCCACTATATGGAAAACTCTTGTATAACTATATTCCCTTTGACTAAGTATCAATCTAACTGCAAAGGGTTGCTAAGTTTGTAACTTACTGCTGCTCAATTTGATGGGAAAGTTTCTTCATACTTTCTTTTCAGTTTAACTTATCACCTTCAGTTGTTGGGCTCGTGTTTCTTCTAATTTCTGGACCTTATGCAATATTTGCACCTATATCTGGACTAATAGCAGATCGCATGGTGAGACTTTATTAGTTACAATTTTGTTGAAATATTCCTGCTTCATTCTTATGAAAGCAAATCATGAATTCAGATTTAGAGAGAGCTCTCAAAATCCACACTGACACATTTATTCTATAAACCAAAGATGACTTACCTTCAACTTGCGATGAGTTTATCTAACTCATCCGTTGAATAATCCATGGTATTCAATAAATTGTCAATTAACTTTGTGCTGGTGTTATATCACTCATAACTATATCAAATATGTTTTATTCTTATGCACTATGTAGGATAATAGTACACCATTAATGATCATAGGCTTCGCTGTACTGACAGTTGGGTTCTTACTGCTGGGTCCATCAGAACTCATAGGGCTAGGTTCATACAAGTAAGTAAATGGAGACAGGAAGATACATAGAAGACCTGAACAAACATTGATGAAATGCCAAAGACTCAAAAGGCAAAACCTATGATATTTTGTGACATGTAGGTCGAATCCCACATGGCGAAAAATGGCTGAAATATCTCTACGATTTTGTCTGTTGTGTTGTAAGGCCCTTATTGAGGCCATAAAATGCAAGGACTACTGCAAACCTAACCCTAAACCACTGTTGGATTCGGGATAAGTTGATCAATCCTTGCATTTTATGGTCCTCACAAGGGCCATACAATGCAACACACAAAATCACAGAGATATTTCAGCCATTTCCCAGTGGGCACATCAATGTTGATTCAGCGTTGAATCAACGTTTGCAATGTTTGCATATCAACATTGATTTAGGGTTGAAATAGAGTTGAAATTGAAAGTTGAAACAACATACTCGAAATCAACTGTGATTCAACATCTAACCATCAGCGCTGATTCAATGTTTGTGTTTCTATGTTGACTCAACATTGTTCCAACAATGTTGAAACAACGTTGACAGTTGTTTTGTTGACATATCAATGTTGAATCAACATTGTATCAACATTGAAATCAATATTGTTGATTCAACATTGACAAATCAATGTTGAATCAACGTTGAGTTGACAACAATATTTCAACATTGATATGTCAACTGTTGACTGGATGTTTAAATGGTGATGGTTGACAACGTTGAAATACAAATATTGAAAAAGTGTTGAAAACAGGTTGATCAACACCATCAACATAACATCAACTGGTTGTCAATGTTGATGCAACATTGTGTGCCCACTGGGTTTTCGCCATGTGGGATTCGACCTTGTGCAGCATACCCATATTGTGTGAGGAACCTTATGACAACACATATCATTGAATGTTTCAGAGTTTTTGTGGCATAGGTTAGATATGATACAAGAAGTTACATTCTATGCATGAGATAACTCTTGTTTTCCATTATCAAACAAACAGGGAGCTGTGGTTAAACCTTGTATCACTTTGTATACTTGGGGTAGGTATTTCCCTAACAACAGTACCTACATATGACAAGATCCTCACTTCAGCAGAGTAAGTATGATATGAATAAATAATACCACTATTTATAAAAAGTACTGATTAAGCAGAGGTATACTCCCTCATATTCCCAAGTTCCACTCACCAAACATGGGCATATGCGTTACCTGCGATTCTCCAAATCCTGTGTTCTAATTTTTTTTTTCATTATCCATCGGATTTGCATGAATGTCGCAGCAATTTTGTGTCAATATTGCACCATTGATGCACCTGTGACTCCTAGAACAATGGGTCGCCTGGAACATATACGCCCATGTTTTGCTGGTGGATCCCTGGCTTAATGCTTTAATAAAGTTTAATTTATGGCACTGCTTTCTGAATGATAACATTTTAAAATTGTGATGGTCGAATGATCTATTTTGTGATATACACTCTAAAAAATGTGTTAAGTTTTTAAACACTTTCTCCCATATTCAAAACACTTTCTTGTAACATGTGTTAAACAATTTTTTGGGCACAACACTGAACACTTTTTCAAAAAAGCTGGGCCCGTAGTCAAGATGAGCTCAAACACTTTAATGCACAGAGTGAGTCTGTGAGATTCAGACTGGGGTGTATGTATTAATCCTGAATATTACAAAATGGGTATTTATCAGGGGTTATATTGGAATCAAGGTAATGAGAAGGTCATTTTAGACATTTCTTTTACAAATTGATTCTAAATTAAAGTGGCAATGTTACTTTCTATCAGGATGTTGTGTATCATTATCATTTATACTTAAATTCAGACATTTGTGTCCATATGAATGGTACAGTAGTACCATCATAGGTGGCCCCTGTCACCTAGTGAGTTGGATTGGAACCAAGTATCAAACCACTTTTATAAACATGAACACTTTTGCAGGAAAAGTGGAAAAGTGTTTTAAGAAAAGTGTTTAGATGATGAAAATGTGTTTTCTCAAAAGGTGTGAAGTTAATGACTGTGCAGATCTTTTCACTTGTCATGGATTATCAGAAAATAATGGAACAGAATGTATCTGGTCTGGAACTTTATCATTGATTATAATTTTCTCTTATAAATTTTTCCGGATACAGAAAAGCAGGCATACCTAAATCTATGGGCACCCATGGTGCTGTTGCCAGTTTGTGGACATCAGTTAATGCTTTAGGGTAAGAGATTTCATCTTTGTGGCCAGATACCCATATACTGTACTTATATATGTACAGTGAACCTTACAGGTAAGATTGATTTAGGTTGAGAAGGGTGACTGAAATGAGAAATTATTGTGTTTTATACTCCCTCCTGTAGTTATGTAGAGCTATGTATACATAAGGTGAGGCTCCACTACGCGATTTTTGCAGAGAATCGCAGCAATTCTCAGAAAATGGGAGACAAACATGAGTTAAAGAGTAGTATGTGTCACCATTACAAGGTAGAATGTGTATGTTGAGGGAGCTCTTTGTTTATCTGGGGATTTGATTGTGTGCGATCTAGAGCATGCTTGTTTTGTCAAAGAGATAATTTTGTTTACTAAATCAAGCTGATGTTATGTAAACATTGCAGACTTTCACATTAGGGAGTCTCTGCAACTCAATATCAGACAGGTTTGATTTTTACAGTAGAAGACCCTGCAATCTGTGTGACTGCTGTTGTTTTTTATATTTTGCTGTCTTGCTGCCACCCAAACACAGAGTCTATGCAGGTGCAGGTTAGTCTGAAATATGGTACACAAGGAGAGAGATCACCTATGAAATGACCCCTGAAATCTCATGTTTACATTTTTGAATCTCATGTTTGCAATATAGGAATGTCAACACCCTATAGCTTAGGCACTATAGGGATAGCAGTTAGTGAGAACGCGCCAAAGAATTGTGTAGTGGAGCCTCCACTATAGTTACGATCTTGAGGTAGTAGCTAAAATCGCAACAGATTGTAAATTGTAGAGATTTTAGAGCTCTAATTCGCCATGCGGGATTCAACCTATATAGTATGAGGGTATTCCTACTGTTATGCTCAATGCATCTTTTCTGATACCAATATCATTTGTACAAAAAAAATTGGGTATTCATGATCATTCTTGGTAATGTTCGGTGTCAGTAGTGTCATACTAGTGATTGTGCATGATCAAGTTGTCATATGAGAAATATCATATGACTAGTGGCTTATAGAGAGTAAGAATATCAAGCTCTTATCAGTGTAATTCCAGTTATCACTGGTTTATTCAGCTTAGGCAGGACATGTTATGTATCAGCAATACAAATGTTAATATACAGGTAATTTCCACACAGTAATTATAATAATGGGTTTTTAGTAATGTTTCACTCCACTTGTGTAATAATAATAACAATAATAATAATAATAATAATAATAATAATAATAATAATAATAATAATAATAATAATAATAATAATAATAATAATAATAATAATAATAATAATAGTAATAATACACTGTCCAGTATGGTTCTAGGTGGGTTCCCACAACTTAGCTCCTGACCTGCTACTTAGAGGGATAATATAAATGTGTAACTTTACCCTCTGGTGGATGGATGGTAGAAGATAGCCTCTGGCCACCAGTGGGATGTAGTCCTATGCCTGTCTGGCATAGTCTAACCCAACAGAGTGCAGAGCTATAGCAGGTAGCAGGAGAGCTGGACTGGAGATGTTACTGCAGTGGTGATTCTCAGGATTCTGATTTCCAGAGGTGCAGTTAGGCTCAGGGTCAGCATAATTATGTAGACTTTCAGTCTGAGTCTGTATCACTGAATGGAGGTTCATACACAAGCAGTATGGCTGAGATGGATTGATCAGTGGGTGGGGTAGTGTCTGACACCTGTTGGGGTTTTTCTAAATCAGATTCTTTGACTTCCTGAAATAGAGCTATGATGGCACCCTTTTTGATTTTATGTGGGCACCTGCTGGTGTTGAGTAACACTAGGGGGTGTTTGTTATTTTCCCTGGGGGTTACTGCTGCCCTTTGAACTAGATATAGGGCATTGTTATTTCTCTGGAGGTTATCTACTACTCCAGTTTTACCTTGCAGTTATTGAGTAGATGTGACTTTACCCAATACTGCAAGTTCAGAGAATGGAGGGATGGTAAAAATTCCTCACTGCCCTAATGGGTTTGAGAATTTGTTCAGGATCAATATTGAATTCAATTTGAGATTTTGTAGTGCTTAAGAAATCTGTGCCGAGAACAATGGGCTGTGTGAGGTTGGGAATTACAGCAAATTAGTATTGCAATCTGACACCTTGGATTCTAAAATTCAGCATAGCTGAATGTCTAACATGACACACTGATCCATCTGCCAAATGGATGTTGATTTTTGACTTCCTTAGTTAAATATAGAATCTCTTTTGGAGATCCATGAGGAATGCTTGTCTGACACAGGTGATAGTGGCACCTGTATCAACCAAACATTGTACATCTGAAACATCATAAAGATTTGCATTGATACAGCCATTTTGAAGAAGTACAATAGAAAGCTTGGTACTCTCAACTGTATCCTTTGATGATGAATCTGGTGGGGTGATGTGTATCACTGATGGACGTCTCTGTCTGTTAGATGGTAGATTGGCACTAGCAATTGTTTCTGGTTGAATGTTTGTTAATCCTGAGTGATTGTTTGTATTTGGGGTATCACAGTGTACTGGCCCATCGGCACTGTGACATCCTAGATTTCCTGGTTCTTTGGGGTGGCTGTGATGTTTGCCACCAGAAGTTTGGAGATATGATCCATCACATGAGGTGGTATGTGGGGGTTACTCTGCTGGTTTCCCTGGTAACCTCTTGTGTTGGGTTTGTAATCTTCCTGATGTGAGTTGGAACCCTGGTTATACACTTGCTGTAGTGACCATAGTTGTTGGAACCCTGGTTATTGTAGGATCCAGAGTTGTTGGATCCCTGGTCGGTGTAGGATCCAGAGTTACTGGATCCCTGGTTGGTGTAGGATCCACTGTTGCTGGATCCCTGGTTGGTGTAGGATCCACTGTTGCTGGATCCCTGGGTGGTGTAAGATCCACTGTTGTTGTTGTAGTGACCAGAGTTGCTGGAACCCTGGTTGTTGTAGAAACCATTGTTGTTGTAGGATCCACTGTTGTAGTTCCTATGTGGACTATGGCTCCTGCTGTTGGATCCTTGGTTATATGATCTGCCATTACTTGGAGTTCTATCTCTCCTATCACTGTGTGAAGAGTTACCACTGTTGGAGTTGGATGAGTTGTTGTCTTTTCTACTGTTGTGTCCCCCCCGGTTGCTGTTGTTATTGCCCCCCCTACCTCTACCTCTATTGGAGCGGTAGTTGGGTTCATAGTTATTTCCTCTATATCTACCAGTAGGATCTTTGGAGACAACCTTAGCTTCCTGTTGCCTTACATGGGCACTGGACATTAGGTTAACGTCTTCCTCCTCTGAACTAGTGGTGACTTCCTGGACTTTTCTCTTAGTAGGCTGTGGGTTAGACTCCCCATCCCTTACTTTCCTAGATTTATCTTGGGTTTCAGCCTCTAAGGCTAGTTCTAGGGTTTGGTCAAAAGAGTCTATTTTATTATTCTCAAGAGCTACAGAGATCCAGGGCCTCATGCCTTGGGTAAATGTTCTTAGTAAGGTTTCATCCTTTAGGCGTTGGGCATTACACACTTTTCTGAGATGGCATGCATAGTCTAGGATAGGTTCATCTGCCTTTTTTGCACGGAGTGCAGTTCTGGAGATGATATTGTCTCGAGTAGCAGAATACTCTTTTAGTTCATGCACTACATTGGTCCATGTCAACTTATCAGGTGTGGCACTTTCTTTGAAGGATTCAAACCAAGCCAACGCTTGTCCTTCAAGGTACTTGGGTAAATGTGTTACCATGGTGTCACTGTCTGTTACTTTGTACTTATCCTTCAAATACTCTGGGAATTTGTGATCAATGAATAGTGCTGTTGACATGAGTGGTAATGGGTGAGAAAAAGTTTTGCGTTTGGTTACCTCATGTTGCCTGATCTTCCTGTTGCCATTTTGTTGTCTGTCTAGGATCTTGGTCATGTTGGACCTCATGGAGATTATGACGTCATCCTTGAATCCAGAGGCAGATGATGTGATGATAGGTGTGGTGGTGGTGGGTGTGGGAGGCTGTGAGGTCTGGGTTGATACCAACTTCATGAGATCTGCTATCTGTTGTTGCTGCCTATCTAGAACCTTCCGCTAGTTGTCTAATGCTGCATCCCTGTCTGCCAGCTGTTGACTGAGGACCCTCTCCCTTTCCTCCTGTAGGGCCTTGTTTGCTTCTAGGGCAGTATCTGCATCTTGGATGGTCTTTTCATAGGCCCTTATCTTCTCAGCTGTCTGATTGGGTTGAGGGCCTTCATCGGTGTCCATGGTGGAGGGTGTGGTAGATGTGTCTCTGGAGGAGCGGCTACCGGAGGCAGGTGCTGGGGTGGAAGATCTAGATGAGGGTGTAGATCCACCCCCTGAGGCAGATCCTTCTTCCTCAAAGGTAGATAATGTAAGTTGGGCATCCTGTAGGGATCCCTGAGAACTGTTGGATCCCTGAGTAGACAGGGTGGTTGGAGTGGGGTTTACTGTGTGTGGGTCTGCTGTATTGGAGGCTGAGTTGCCCCCAGTGGCTCTCCTAGATCTAGAGGGAAGGGAGACCTCTTCAGCAGGTCCCTGACTACGTAAAGTTTTTGTGTGTTGCTCTGCCAGCTTGACTGATAAGAGCTTGACATTTGGGAGACCTCACTGATGTGTGGGAGACCTCACTGATGTGTGGGATACCTCACTGATGTGTGGGAGACCTCACTGATAATTGGGAGACATCACTGATGTGTGGGAGACCTCAATGACGTGTGGGAGACCTCACTGATGTGTGGGAGACCTCACTGATGTGTGGGAGACCTCACTGATGTGTGGGAGACCTCACTGATGTTTGGGAGACATCACTGATGTGTGGGAGACCTCACTGACATGTGGGAGACCTCACTGACGTGTGAGAGACCTCACTGACGTGTGGGAGACCTCACTGATGTGTGGGAGACCTCACTGATGTTTGGGAGATATCACTGACGTGTGGGAGACCTCACTGACGTGTAGGAGACCTCACTGATGTTTGGGAGACCTCACTGACATGTGAGAGACCTCACTGATGTGTAGGAGACCTCACTGGCATGTGTGAGACCTCATTGGTGACCTTTTGAACATGGTGGTAAGGTCACTGGGTGGGTGGAGTGGGTTTTGCTGTGTGTGTGGTATTTCCTGGTAATGTTGCCAGCTTGACGGATAAGAGCTTGTGTAATTTGGGATCTTAGTAAGTAAGATGTTTTCCACCACTTTGTCATACTAGCGATTGTGCATGATCAAGTTAAGAAATATCATATGACTAGTGGCTTATAGAGAGTAAGAATATCAAGCTCTTATCAGTGTTATTCCAGTTATCACTGGTTTATTCAGCTTAGGCAGGACATGTTATGTATCAGCAATACAAATGTTAATATACAGGTAATTTCCACACAGTAATTATAATAATGGGTTTTTAGTAATGTTTCACTCCACTTGTGTAATAATAATAATAGTAATAATACACTGTCCAGTATGGTTCTAGGTGGGTTCCCACAACCTAGCTCCTGACCTGCTGATTAGAGGGATAATATAAATGTGTAACATTACCCTCTGGTGGATTCCCACTGAGTCATTCAGGTCTCAGTGGGGGCACAAAGGACCCCTATAAGCACCGCTAAGTCCCCCATTGTCCCGGTCGGTTTGGCATAGTCAGACCCTTATAACTTGATTGTCAGGATTCTGATTTCCAGAGGTGCCCACCAGGGTATAAGTTCCCTACCCCTGGCTTGGCCCTCCAGACTGACTGGAGCCAGTAGCATATACCCTTGTGTCTGGCCGTTGGTGGGCAGTCATTCAGGTCTCAGTGGGGGCACAAAGGACCCCTATAAGCACCGCCAAGTCCCCCATTGTCCCGGTCGGTTTGGCATAGTCAGACCCTTATAACTCCGCCGTTTATGTGTCTAGAGGTTTTAAATTGCGCCTGCGCAAAGAAGAATATGTCAGATTTCCACTCCTTATTTTCTGGCCACATAACTTGCGCTCATTTGTCTGTGGCTCATTCAGAGCTTAAAACAGTCTTGGTTGCATAACTTTCTTAATAATGCAAGTAGAGGTCTGGGTTGATACCCGTGGGGCGGCTCTAGAGCTGCTGGAAGTTCACAACACTGTCCCTTATGTAACCCATTGTTCAGTCTTTGGTGCTCAGACACCTGTGATGGTGATCAGTGGTGCTCAGCCACCCGTGACGGTCGGTTGCATTCACTTTTAAACATTATATACACCATTGTTTGTGCTCAGTGAACCATTAGGTCGGTAGCTTTGACTATTAGATAATTATATATACTATTGTTTAGTGGTCAGTGGACCATGAGGTCGGTCCTTTGGTCTTATAACTTATGTATATTCACATAGCTGGTGTTCAGTGGAGCTCATATGGAGTTATATGTATTAATGCCTCACATATTCATGGATCAATACAATCATATGTTACAAATTATGGCATAATAAAATGGTATGTCATAGTAGTATAGTATATATTGGAATGGGACTATAGCAAATCTAAGGATATTACTCACTGGGCATGCAGCCAATCAGAGGCCTCCGTTTGGTCACGTGACCTGTGACGTCACTGGACCCCCCGTGGTGCATGCCCATATATGGTCAAGTGACCTTGACTTGACCTCATTTGCATAATAGGCCACGCCTCCATTTGGTCACATGACATGTGACGTCACTGGACCCCCATGGTGCATACCGATATAGGGCCATGTCACCTCGACCTTGACCTAATTAGGGGTGTGCATACCCATATTTTGCCATGTGACCTTGAGCTCGACCTAATTAGGGGATTACCCCGGTCACGTGACCCCTCATTTTGAATAATAGACCATGCCCCCTTGACCTATTTATGGGAACAGGACTATAGCTAATTACAGGATGCAGCCAATCAGAGGCCTCCATTTGGTCATATGACCTGTGGGTGCATGCCCATATATGGCTATGTATCATGAGTTCAATGCAACTTTTGAGTTTGTCCCGTTCCCAACCACTTTTACATTTGGACTACTCCAAATCACAATAAATTTTGATATCTTAGGTTTTATTGGCCCAGGAGGTTGTGTTAGTTGTGCCCTTTCAGAAGATGTATGATTTACCCAATTGCTTTGTTATTCTTTTGTTAAAAGGGGGCAATACATGTCCCAAATTCCATGTTTTTCATCATATTCCTCTTTTCAGTGATATAAAAAACAAATGCTAATCCACTATATGTAAGTGTTTTTGTGTTCATATTTATGTCTATACCATTGGCTATCATTTTAACCTATGGGCATGTTTTAGTAAGCAATCTGGTCAACATGGTATAGTTATATATGAGAAAATAGCAAAGTCCCATTCCCAACCACTTTTTAAAAGAGTCTTTAAAAATGAATGCTTCCCACCATATTTCTAATAATGATTTTCCTGAAGCTACAATAGTTGTACTATAAGTGAAATCCATATGTCTCTGAAGCAATGCCCAATCTTTCCTAGCCTCTGTCTCCTTATTTATCCATTCTCAGGATCTTCTTAACTTACCATGGTGCTTATGTCCCGTTCCCAACCACAAAAAATTAAGATAGTAGTATCTCCATAGTTTTCATATTTAACTGTTTGCATAATATGCACAACTTAGCCCTATTTAAGCCCTAAAAGAAAATTTAATATAGAGCTTTTCTGGTCATTCATTTCTCTGCAACCCTTCATCAGTCACCACATGTGTCCTGTTCCCAACCACTTTTGTCCTGTTCCCAACCACTTCTTATAAGACACCATTGTTCAGTTCTACAATGCATTAAACTCACTCTAAGGCACATATTCCCTCCCCTTTGTTCTCCCATCCACTCATAACATAAAAATAAAAAAAATGCCAGTCATTGTAATGATAATGTCCTGTTCCCAACCACTTGTGTCCTGTTCCCAACCATTTTTTTTCAAATGTAACATTATTCAATCATAACTCTTGTGAGACTCAATCGCAATTACCTATCCCTTCACCTCGGTCGTCCCATTCACTCATGACATAGTATTGTCTCAGTATAATGAAGTAAATCACAGTCACTGTAATGATAGCATCTCATTCCGAACCACATTCTGTGTCCCGTTCCAAACCACTTTATTCTTGAAGGTGACATTCAGTTGTACACCTGAATCACCAGCACCAATCCCGTGGCTACTGTCCCCCCATCCACTGATTGCATAGAATTATGTCAATTTATTGAATTACTCCTAGTCACTGTAATGATTATATTTTGTTCCCCATTACTCATGTCCCATTCCCAACCACTTATGTCCTGTTCCCAACCACTTCTTTAAAGAAAAGTAACATTACTCAGTTTTTGTCATTCATGAACCTCACTCACAAGCACCTGTTCCTTTGGCCCCGTCCCTCCTTTAGCTCAGCACATTGAATTACATCAATATGATGAATAGACCCCAGTCAGTATAATGATAATGTCCTGTTCCCAACCACTCTTGTCCGTTCCCGACCATATTTTAAATGTGACTTTGTACAGTTCTACCACACATGAAAATCACTTACCACTGGCCATATCCTTTCCCCTTCCTTCATACTAACTCATGACAAATTTCTTACTATGTATCCTTTAGAATTTTACCCACATATATGTATATACTGATCCCAATCACCTTTGTCCCGTTCCCAACCACTTTACATGGTTGAGTATATTGAAATTTATGAAAACATCTTTGTGGATATGGTTCTCACCTAGGATAACAATTTAAGGGGAAGGTTTTGCAGTATCTCTGGGACCAAAAGTATTACTCTGGCCCTATTTGTTTACCTTGTACAAAATTTCAAAGTTTAGTATAAATTCTTGCAAAAAAAGGGGTGAAAATTCAAATTTAGGGAGGCTGGGGTCTTAAATCCCTAATGAGATAAGTGGAAAGGATGTTACAGCTATGAAGTATGTTTATGACCAAATAATTTTCCACAGAAAATGTATAGAAGGTTTGGATATTAAAGACTATCTATGAGGACAAAATAAAGTGGTTGGGAACGGGACAGAATGGGGTACCATATGTCTGAAGAGGTGCCATGCGGGAAACTAAATTCTCATGGGGGAAACTAAATTCGGGGGAAGATGTCTGTGTTGTGAAGTGTTTGAAATTTGCTTGTTTGTTTTGATGAATTCCCTTTTCTGAGTAAAGGCTAGATAACCATTACATAAATGTTGAGATACTGAAAGTGAAAGATGATCAGCCAGGTCAATATAGAGGTGCAGTGAACACAGTCACATCATGTCCTTAACTACAACCTAGTACAGAATGTAACATATAATAACTCGCTCTGATTAACACAGCGTCAAATAATATTTCTGTAGATGAAGCTATATAGTTACCCCTTCTGTTATACACAGTAGATCGAGTCTCATTCTATACAGGTTAATTACCCTGGGTTAATTACCAGACTATACCTTCGGTCACAAATCATAGAAAGTGTGCATAAAGGGCCTTACATGTCATTTCACCTATATATGTATATACTGATCATATCCTGCTCCCAATCACCTTTGTCCCATTCCCAACCACATTACATGGTTGAGTATATTGAAAATTATGAAAACATCTTTATGGATATGGTTCTCACCCAGGATAACAATTTAAGGGGAAGGTTTTGCAGTACCCCTGGGACCAAAAGTATTACTCTGGCCCTATTTGATTACCTTGTACAAAATTTCAAAGTTTAGTACAAATTCTTGCAAAAAAAGGGGTGAAAATTCAAATTTAGGGAGGCTGGGGTCTTAAATCCCTAATGAGATAAGTGGAAAGGATGTTACAGCTATGAAGTATGTTTATGACCAAATAATTTTCCACAGAAAATGTATAGAAGGTTTGGATATTAAAGACTATCTATGAGGACAAAATAAAGTGGTTGGGAACGGGACAGAATGGGGTACCATATGTCTGAAGAGGCGCCATGGGGGGAGTGCACATATTTAAGAAAAAACAACCTTGTATGGTAATCCATCAATAAATATAGTTTACTCATACAGATGGATTTAAGCCTACTACAGTTTTAGGTCTAACCCCTTCCCGATCCCTATGGATCCAAAAGTTGCATCAAACTCATGATACAGAGCCATATGGCCATGTGACCTTGAGCTTGACCTAATTAGTGATGTGCATGCCCATATATGGTCATGTGCTCCATTTGGTCACGTGACCTTGTGGGTAGTTCCTTATTTAGAAAATAGGCCACGCCCCCTTTGGTCACGTGATCTATAACCCGTGCATGGTGAGCTCCTTATTTGGAAAATAGTTTACACCCCCTTAGCCAATTAGATTTGTGACCAGATTATGTAAAAGGGGGTTGGTAACCTTTTTTGTATGTAAACAACATGTGATTTAACTATGTGGTTTTTTTTTTTTTTGGGGGGTAAAAAAGAGAAAAATTGAGGAAAAACCCTTGGGGCGGGTTGGGGGGTCCTTGGGGTGGGGACGCCCCCTAGGGTAGGGTTGGGTGGGGGGACCTTCGGGTGGGAAGGGACCCCTTTAAAATAGGGAAAAAGAAAAAAAAATTATTTTACTTTTTTAAGGCAAGCTAAAAGGGGTGGGTTTTTACTTAAAGCAAGTAAAACGTCAAAGTAACGTAATGAGTGGGTGGTGCCACCTGTCGTTTTTTTCTTTTACTTTTTATTTGTACTTAGTCATTCATATATTGTGTTCGCAGCACGCATTCTCACATTGTGTGTGCAACATGCTAAGGGGAGATAAAATAAATGCTACTTTTCTTTCAAGTGTTAGCTGTGAAAAATGTGTAAGGTGAGAATGCAAAGTATGAAGGGTATATATGTCTGTCGCTCTAGTCTAAAGGACACAACTTATTTTTGCGTCTTGTACACTTCATCATCAACAATGTATTCTAGGATGCCTGTTTGCGAGGTTAAAGCTTTTCCAACGGATTTAGGTTCTTTTCAGTAAGTATTTACCTTGTTTTCCAGTATAACCTTGAACCCATAGAGGAAAGGTCACATGTGTGGTAAGATAAGTTTCTATTAGTTAGAGTTATGAGATATTATGTATGTTCAATAATGACAAAAATAATTTGTATCATTACATTTATTTTTCAAATATTCATGCAAAAGCATGACCTTTCCAGTAGAAATTCTATGATATAACTGTGAACAAAGTAAAAATGTTGAAATTTTTTATTTGTACTCATAATAACAGTCATCTTGAGAAAATCACTAGGTAACTGATGAGGGAGTAGTGTATATTGAACTATCTGTCTATCTATGAAATGACACTTAAATAAATGCGTTGAAAAAAGAGACTTGGATAAAGATATCAAGGGGCGCATAACCACCTAAGGGTGGTTTATTATGTAAATGAGAATTTTCATAAATAATTTTTTTTTTATTTTACCTTTATTTTTTTTTAAATAAAAAAGTAAAAGGAGGAGAGTGGTGATGGTGTTGGATAAAAGAGGGTGAAGCGATCAAGTGGTGCCTTGTCTAAAGTAGACCTTTCATAAAAGACAACAGAATAGAGACCGTTTGTTAGCATAGAACAGCTGATATGGTTCACAAGTTTGGTCTTAGTCAATACAGAAAAGACAGCAAGGTTAAATTTGTATCTGACCAACTTGACAAACACAATGCACAGAGCTCTATAGACCTAGACAAGGTGTGGGTTTGGTTACCAGGGATTCTTTTGTTAGTTCATGGGTAACACACCAGGTGGCAACACTGTGCTGGCGCTGTGCAGTCATGGCGAGATCGTGTATCAATTTATGCTTTATAAGCTTGAGTAATTGCTCAGAATTGCTCCCACCTTTGTTTTTGGGAGTATATGGGTGCATAACTGGATTTGGGTTATGTATGGTTATTGTTGTTTGAAACCACGGGTCGAAAAAATTGAATTTTTTGAAAAAGTCAAAAAATGTGCCAAAAGTTCTGAGCGCAACGCTCAGGTCAGTGCACTATAAAAGGGCAAGCGGGTGTTTTTTTTTACCTTAGACGTTTTGCGAATCTATGAAATAGATCTCATTTTCCCCAACGGCACCACTCTTCACCTCACAGTGACAATCTCAAGCGAAAGGTGGGTAATTAGTCAAGAACGCGTCTCAAATTCGGAATTTTGAATTAATTTAGTGTTTGGTTTGCTGTTCTAAAGAGAAAGATTCTATTTCCAGTATTACACAGATCGTTTTCACAGTCATTTAGTCCGGGGACCAAAATGGCTACTAAGGTAGGTGAAAGTTTACTGAGCAAAAAGTCGTGTTAACACATGTCAATGTTGTTGTTATGAAGCAGGCAACAGTTTAGGACGTCACCAAATGGCTGGTTACCATGGTGATGATCCTGACGGATGTCAGTTTCGATACATCGATGCATATTCAAGATGGCCCCGGGCTGACGCGACTGGCGGGAAAAGTCCAACCAAATGCTGTGGCTGGCGTTATTTGGATAAGTAAAGGTGCATAACTTAGCTGAATTTATCTACTGTTGTCGCTTGATGTTGTCGTGTGTGGATAAGTGGTTACAGGGTGAACTGATATGTTATTGAGACTTGGGGTGTAAGTGGGGCCCTAAGGGGGGCGAGAGGTTCTGTAGGGGGATAGTGTTGTGGGATGGGAAAAGGGAAATCCCCTCATCAGCGTCATCACCAACCTATCCAGTGCTGTGTCTGACGCAGGGCAGAGGACGATCATCACATGAATCTAAACTAATTAGATCTCGGTATTTATGTAAAAAAAAAAAAGAACGTAAACTCACCATCAAAAGTGTCAGTGTCCCTCTCAGCCAGTGTAGGATCAAACAGGGGGGATTTATCCTTCGGTGGTTTGAGAAGAAAGAGCCGTTTCCTTGGGATCATTTTCTCCATTATTGATATCAAAATGGCGGGGGGAAAGGTGTGGTCAATAACCAATCATGGTTGACGTACTTAATCACCTCCTTCAGCTTAGTCAAAAAAAAGTTTGTGGTTCTACCACGATCGGTGTACTGTGAAGAATGATGAGCTATGTCAGGAGTATGGTCACATGGTGCATGTACACGCACACAACATGTGAGAACACAGCAAAGGACACCTATGATTGGTGACAACAAGTGTAACCATGGTGAAAACTTGAGGTGATATCCGAGAAGTGTGTTATTCAGTCTGTGGACAATATTGAAGATTTATCATGAATAACTGATGCAGTATTCTTTAGGGTAAGTACATCCTTAATCAGTGCTAATATTTTTTGATTGGACAGCGGGGTGGTTGCTATGGATACACCAGAAACATTAACCGGTGGGCTTCCAAAATGCCGCCACAGTGTAAGTTAATGGAAACTGGGACAATGGGTCCAGTGTAAAGTTTTGGGTGCAGGGCAAATTAGAATTTACCATTATCATGTCGCGATCCTTTTAGTGTACACATACTGATGCTATAGAATAGGTTGTATTTTTTTATTTGTACAAGTACAAGTGGGTTATGTGCTACAGAAATATGAGGTACAAGTTATACCTCATATTTCTGTAGCACATAACCCAGGGGAACATGTACACAGGTGAAGACAAATTCAAAAGCAGATAAAGTTGGTCAGTATAGGGGTATTCTAATAGTTTAGAGGAAAACAGGTAAGACTGATCTTTAGGACCAGGCAAGTTTGACTGACAGAAAGCAAGAAAGTAGGATTTTAATCCAAATACCTTTATTTGAAAAAAAAATGACACTGATAATAAATCAAATGTGTACTTGAGTCAAAACTATGCTACAAATAGTATACTTGGGCCCATATGGACAATAAGATATCCACATATCTATAGGTAATACAGTAGTCAGAATAAGTGGGAAGGTTTTAAAAATGTTGGGGAAATAAGAGGGGTAGACTACAACTTATAAAATTACTAGCTTCACACATATCCATGTTGTGCGATTCATCTCAATGTAATGTGAGTAGGATCTGGATATGGTTATGTAAGATGGTAGCGACTGTACTTGTGTATACCCTGTGGAGTAGACATTGCTTGTATCAAAGCAAATCGGGAATACCTTTGTTCTATAAATAGAGTAAATTTTATACTTTTCCCAGTTTGATGGGTATGGGTACAGTGACATGTAGCTTCTTTCGATTCTGCCAGTGCACATGCACTCTCCTCTTGTAGTAGTAACCTATGGGTACACTTAGTATCAGCCCACCCTTAGAAATATTTTTGTTTCCTGTCCAGAGGGTTGGTGGATTTTTTTTGTGAGAATGAGAAAAATTTTTCCTGAGTTCTGAAAAAAAATTATTTTATGTCCATCAGCTTAAGAATCTTAGAATGTGATGGCAAATTCAGCCCGTCCCGCTTACAATGTTCATGAACAATTAAAAAATATTTTCCTAAAAAAAGAATTTCCCTACCTCCCTCATGGGTCTGAAAAATCGCACTCTCTGGACAGGAAACGAGCATATTTTAAGGGTAGCCTCATAGCTCCCTTTGTGGGCATTATGTAGTACATCTAATAAATTATTAAGGTCTAGTTGTATTGTCTCATAGGGATTAAACAACTAGGTGTCAATATGGGTGAAAGTGAAAAGTCTTCGGAAAGAGGTCAGCGGAAAATGTCCTGGAGAAACTGGGAGTTGCACCCAGGACCCTCCAACCTGCAGGCGGAAGGTCTACCGCTGAGCTACTTCCCCCTATGTTACAGCTCCATAGACATCCTACTCAATTTTGACATATTTCTATAGTGAATAAAATCACCAAAAAAGCTGAAAATTAAAAAAAAAGCATATTTCCCATGTCTAGGTTTTTTTAATTGTTCACCATATTCCAATGAAATATCATAATAGAATTTTCCATTCTCGTTGCTAACAAAATGATGCACAAATGGAACTGTGTCTATTAACATATTGGAAGCTGTAATCCAGTAACCAAGACATAAATATCTATTGATGATAAAAGTATTTTGTTAACGAAAAAATAATTTGACTGACATACCTCTAATTTTGGGCAATGATGAACTACTTTCTCAACCGCCATTTCTTCCAAGCATAATTTGCAGTTTTGCTACATATAAATGAATGGGAGCAAGAACACATTTACCTTTGGAAATGAAGGGTTTATTGTGATAGACATTGTCCATCACACATATGGTCGAAAATCATAGAAGGTTTGCATATGACGAATTTGGAGGTATTCCAGCTCCTACTCTTCAAACTTTAGTTTCCCACTCTATTTCTTTGGCTCAAAGTGTCAGGCTGGATGAGATCTTCATGTTACATATGGGTTTTGATAGTCCCATATGCATATTTTGGGCTCAGGGGGGTAATATGTGGCCAAAATGACCAAAATTGTCTGGGCGAAATTGTGTCTGGGAGAATGACATTTGAGTTAGAAGCCATGTTGAGGGCTTAATTTCCTACAAAAACAATCTTCATACCTCCATGAAAATCTCAGGTTCAGACTATTTTGACCTGTAGATTGAGAAAATCATTTTCATTTATGTCAGATGTGTCCTTGCTATTGTTAAAGAAGCATACTTTTTGCGAATGACATGTAAGGCCCCATATGCACACTTTCTATGATTTGTGACCATATGTATGATGGGAAGGTAAATGACTGCAACTTGTTACCTACTTGCTGGAGTTCCTACTGTGAAATACAAAAGAGTGCACAACCCACCTTCCTCAGACCATTCGCCCACAACTTACTCCTGCTCTGTGATTACCAAAACTGTGTCACCTGGGTGCAAGTAGTTCTCCAAGTTCCCTACAGCGGGCAATACTGTACTGGTATTTTCTCTGTTATGCCTACTAGTACTACTACTACTACTAATACTGCATTCTAATTCTACCACTACTACTACTACTACTACTGCTGCTGCTACTACTACTACTACTACTATTACTACTACTACTGCTGCTGCTGCTGCTGCTACTACTACTACTACTACTACTACTGCTACTTCCTACACCTACTACGATGTTGTACCTGCAACTATTATTCTACTACTGGTGTTGCAGTTGCTACTACACCTGTTGCTGCTATTGCTGCTGCTATGCTACTTCTACTACTGTTATTGTTACTGGTGCTGCTGCTGCTCCTCCTGCTCTTACTACTAGATACTACTGTCACTGGTGTTGTACTGACTGCTGCAGCTGCTGCTGCACATGCACATGCTCCTGCTGTACATGCACATGCTGGTGCTACCGCTACACTTGCTCCTACCACTGCACATAATCCTGCTTCTGCTGCCACTGCTGCTGCTGATGCTGTCAAAAGAGACAGCGGACGTAATCTACCCTTCCAAGAAAAATCAGTGCTCTTTATATAGTTGAGAGAAAGCTGTAATCCCTTTTTCACCTGGATCTTTTCACCCCTGGATTAATCAACATGAAAAAGGGAAAAATGCTTTTTGGAATAAGTGTATCAAAGCGGATAACAGGTGTACCATCTGTGATAATTACCTTAATGCGACTTACAAGTATAAGAGGATTATGGAACGTTAGGAGATTAAGATGTTCAAAGACTGTATACAAAAACTACCGGGGGTGCTTAACAACAAAGGAAAAATATAATCTCGTAAGAGAAAAGTCAAAGTGCTTTAATTGGATTACTAACTACCAAAAGTGTGGGGTACACAGCAGTAATGGTGGATACGTACCCACCTCCCCGCCTGCCTACCTACCTACTTACCTACCTACCTACCATAGTACCTCGCGTATAAGGCACACCAATTTGAGGAAAATGGTATAAAGTGGGAAATACCTATAGTTTTCACTTCCAGGAAAAAATACCTCAGGTTGCATTCTTCCTTTGTACGTACCTACCTTTGTACATGTCTGCCTTTGTAACTACAAACGTACATGTGTGGTAAGCGGATTAAGTCTAACAAATCAGTTAATAAGTTAATCTCCCTTTGTACTCCTTCTCTTTTCGCCAACCTGGGATGTGGGTTACCTTCTATGTCTGTTGAGATTGGGAAAAAATAAACTCAGATCTTTTCTTTTAAATCCGCATGCAGTGCACGGTGGGTGACTATGGGATCAAATCCTTTAAGTCTTTTATCTTTCCCCTCTGGGACCAACCACACTTAATGAACTGAGGAATCCATGCCTACATCAAACGGCAGGTGAAAATCAAAACAGACAGATACCCTACCGAGCAAAGACCACTGTAAAAAAAAATGAGATTAAATCTGTTTTAAGTCTTTTGATCAATTTAAAACCACAGTTAAGAGGTTTATCTCGGACGGGTACATAAGGAAGAGTAAAATTTTGTTCTCTCAGACTTGCTTTGCCACCTTCATCATGGAAACACCGAACACTCTACAGACTATGTTTTCAGGAGAGAAACCAATGTCTTTGCAGGCACAAAAGGATTACTTCTTGCAGAATTAAGCTGGGCCTATGTGGAGACGATTGTTGACGGCGCAATTGTCCCGGGGTGCCCGGCCAAACATCGGTCTGGGGGCAGAGTCCCCGATCAAGAATATATGCCAGAACTCATCTAAATTCAAATTACATTCAGATGAGAGCATCTGAAACTTATGGAAACTTAAATGGAAGATTATTATTCAGATGAGATCTCATCTGAAAACAGTCAGAAGTGTGTGACAGCATGGTCCCACCACATCCCTGAAGAACTGAGGCGGCATGAATGTTTGTCTCCAGTGTGACGTCATTCTACCTCCGGCCACGTTAAAATCCCAAGAAACTTAGATGCTTCGCTGACAGATTGATAGGAGTATATTAATTTCACAATCAGAAAACCTGACCTCTCATCAAAGGACAGTTAGTATTTTTTGGGGGGGCAAGCTTTTAGCTTGCCTTAGTCAGTATTGAGGTTTTATCATGGATTAATCCTGCAACCTCCTTTTAAAATAAGTACATCTTTAAATACGGGTAATAATTTTTTGTTGTGAAGCATCTTAAGGCACTAAATTTTTTTTATTTAAAAAAATAAGACGTAATTCCTCCACAGGGTGCTAGGTGACGTTGCAACAACAACACTCATTTGACGTACATGTATGATTTAAACACCTTTTTCTGTAGATTAGTGGATGAGGGTGAGTATATAAGATCACACCGATAATGTTATAAACGGAGGCAGGCCACAGCAATAGTTAGTACCCTGCTGAACATGGTCAGCTGACGACCAACTTTTACGGCAGCTGGTATGCTAAAGGTAGTCGGCCACCAGGCGACTTTACCCTACATGTCTGTGAGCTGAGATGCAAGCACATGTATGATTTAAACACCTTTTTCTGTAGTTTAGTGGATGAGGGTGAGTATATAAGACCACGCCGGGTCATGTTATAAACGGAGGCAGGCCACAGCATATATCAGCAATAGTTAGTACCCTGCTGAACATAGTCGGCTGACGACCGACTTTTACGGCAGCTCGTATGCTAAAGGTAGTCGGCCACCAGGCGACTTTACCCTACATGTCCGTGAGCTGAGATGCAAGCAAGAATAGTATAGGTTCCCTAGGATATGTTACTCCATAGAGTCCTATAGTGCAAGCCACCCCCCTCTACCCCCCCTCAAAAGTAGGCTACCTTTTGTGTTCAGTACTGAGTCCTATGTAAGATAAGGGGGTTTATGGAGATGTCAGGAATCTTTATCAGAGTGATATCAAATGGAAACAAGGGACCACCCATACCAAAAAGTCCTGCTGAATCCAAAATTTGTGGTCTTAATTCTCAAAATTTGGCCAAAGGTACCTAAAAATGAGGTTTGATGATGAGAATATTTTAAAAATGCAAAAAAGTTATATTGAAAATGAGTGGGACTTTTTATAGATGCAACATGCTAATCAAAGTCAGTACCTCAATCTACATATCCCAATGTTTGCCTATCCCAACCTGACAAGTACTCTGCCTGCGTATGGCTCTGCCTCTCCCACATACTGCCTATCCCTTAGTCTGCCTATCACTCATACTACCTATCCCTTGAAACATCTAGAGTTTAATTAGGTTTTCCCTCAAATGGCTTAAAGGATTAAAGTTTACCCCTCACCTTTGTACCTAATTCTCTCTGTACATTCTTACCATTAGTCTACCTATCCTCAATCTGCCTATCATTCACTTTACCTATCCCTCATGGTGACTATCCCCCAACTCTCCACATCCCTCATATTTGACTGGCACATCTGTGATATTACCTAGCACCAATGTATCTTTTGAATATGCTCACCTTACAAGGTACCCTCTGTGCTTATCTCTTAAACTGTTTATTACCTATCCCCATTGCTACCCATCCTCTTCAATACCTATCCCTCAAGCTCACTTTATAGCTTTCCTACCTATCACAGCTTGATCAGCTGGGATAGCTCACATCCAACCTTTATTATCATCTCTTAGTTAACCTATCCCCTAAAGAACAAATCCAACAGTCTACCTCAAGCATACATCTACTGATCATTCATGCTATATAACCTTGAGGTTACCTAACCTTCAGGCTGCCTATCCTTCATGGTATATAGTCCTCAGTCTACCTAACCAGCTATCTATGTATCTCTCACCTTGTATTCTATTCTTTCTGCCTTTGTGAGTGAGTGAGTGAGTGAGTGAGTAATAGATGTTTTACGCCATTTCGACAGCTAAGGTCATATTCATGGGGAGAACTACATTACACAATTTCACAGAGGAAAGTGTCAGTGCCCGTGCATATGTGCACCACACACATCTGAGGGGATAGGAAAGATGAGATATAGACCTGTTTAAGTGGGCTAGGGAAGCCCACCTTTATAGTAGCTCTTATAGTCTATGCCTGGTGAAATATACCTATCGCTCATTGTACCTATCCTCAAGTCTGCATATCACTCATGTTTACCTTACATATCCCTCAGCCCATTGAATTATCATGCTTTTCTAAAATGCCTCACCATGGCTATCATTAGACTAGCTAACTTCCTATCCTACATGTATGTTGTTTATTCCATCTTCCTATCCTCCATGCTGCATATCATTCATGCTATCCCACTTGACAAAACAACTTTTTTTAAGGTTAAAAAACTGAGGGCTATATACCATGAAGGATAGGCAGCCTGAAGGATAGGTAACCTCAAGGATATATAGCATGAGTGATAGGTAGATGTATGCGTGAGGTAAACTGTTAAATTTGTTCCTTAGGAGATAGGTTGACTAAGAGATCAAAATGAAGGTTGGTTGTGAGCTATCCCAACTGAACAAGCTGTGATAGGTAGGAAAGCTATAAAGTGAGCATGAGGGATAGGTATTGAAGAGGATGGGTAGCAAGGAGGATGGGTAGCATGTGTAATAAACAGTTTAAGAGATAGGCATAGAGAGTACCTTGTGAAGTGAGCATATTCAAAAGATACATTGGTGCT
Organism: Acholoe squamosa; assembly: GCA_949317995.1. Lineage (NCBI taxonomy): Eukaryota > Metazoa > Annelida > Polychaeta > Phyllodocida > Polynoidae > Acholoe > Acholoe squamosa. The sequence continues at coordinate 50,151,420 of OX439049.1, read as the reverse complement.
AGGTAATATCACAGATGTGCCACTCAAACATAAGGGATGTGAAGAGTTGGGGGATAGTCACCATGAGGGATAGGTAAAGTGAATGATAGGCAGATTGAGGATAGGTAGACTAATGGTAAAAATGTACAGAGAAAATTAAGTACAAAGGTGAGGGGTAAACTTTAATCTTTTAAGCATTTGAGGGAAAACCTAATTAAACTCTAGATGTTTCAAGGGATAGGTAGTATGAGTGATAGGTAGACTAAGGGATAGGCAGTATGTGGGAGAGGCAGAGCCTTACACAGGTAGAGTACTTGTCAGGTTGAGATAGGCAGACATTGGGATATGTAGATTGAGGTACTGACTTTGATTAGCATGTTGCATCTATAAAAAGTTCCAATCATTTTCAATATAACTTTTGTACATTTTTAGAATATTCTCATCATCAAGCCTCATTTTTAGGTACTTTTGGTCAAATTTTGAGAATCAATATCACAAATTTTGGATTCAGCAGGATTTTCTGGTATAGGTGGCACCTTGTTTCCATTTGATATCACTCTGATAAAGATTCCTGACATCTCTATAAACCCCCTTATCCTACATAGGACTCAATACTAAACACAAAAGGGAGCCTACTTTTAAGGGGGGGTAGAGGGGGGGGCTGGTACACTGTGTCCATAGGTAAAGCTCTGAGTTTCACCTCCTATCTATTGAAGCTTCTTGATGCAAACACCGACACCAAAAAACGATTAGCATGTTGCATCTATAAAAAGTTCCAATCATTTTCAATATAACTTTTGTACATTTTTAAAATATTCTCATCATCAAGCCTCATTTTTAGGTACTTTTGGTCAAATTTTGAGAATCAATATCACAAATTTTGGATTCAGCAGGATTTTCTGGTATAGGTGGCACCTTGTTTCCATTTGATATCACTCTGATAAAGATTCCTGACATCTCTATAAACCCCCTTATCCTACATAGGACTCAATACTGAACACAAAAGGGAGCCTACTTTTAAGGGGGGGTAGAGGGGGGGGGCTGGTACACTGTGTCCATAGGTAAAGCTCTGAGTTTCACCTCCTATCTATTGAAGCTTCTTGATGCAAACACCTACCTCACCCTTTCTCCCAAAACTAATATTAAACCATCCCCATATCCTTCAATCTGGCATGTGCAGTGGTGGCACAGAGCAAATACTGGGGAAAAAATTCTCATCTACTTTAACCATTTGCTTGCTTCACCCTCTTTCATCAAACATCATCACCACACTCATCCTTTTTTAATATTAGTAAACCCACCTCTGGTCTTAAGGTAGGGTCAACAATCCCCTAATTAGGTCAAGGAATTAGTCTATTAGTCTCTTATACAAATAAGGGGTTACATAACCGGGGTAAAAAAAGTATCACAGTCATATACCCTTTATACTTTACATTTTCACCGTGAATTAAAACCCTCCCAAAAAATATTTTTAATATTAGTAAACCCGGCCCTTTTTTGAGGGGTGGGTTTACTTACTTTTTTTGGGGTTTTTTTGGGGCAAGCTCTTAGCTTGCCTTTAAAAAATAAACTAATTTTTTTTATTTTTCCCTATTTTAAAGGGGCCCCTCCCCACCCCAAGGTCCCCCCCACCCCAAGAGCCCATCACCCCGCCCCAAGTGTTTTTACTTTTTTTTTTTTTTTTTTTTACCCCCACAAAAAAAAACATGTAGTTAAATCACGTGTTGTTTACATACAAAAAACGTTATGTGGTTAACTAACCCCCTTTTACATAATCGGGTCACAAATGAAGGCCTCTAATGGGCTAAGGGGGTGTAAACTATTTTCCAAATAAGGAGCTCACCACGTGGGGTGTAGGTCACATGACCATATGGGGCGTGGGCTATTTTCCAAATAAGGAACTCACCACCAGTTATCGTGACCAAATAGAGCACATGACCATATATGGGCATGCACACCGCTAATTAGGTCGAGCTTAAGGTCACTCGACCATATATGGGCATGTAGCCACAGGTCACATGACCAAATGGAGGCCTCTGATTGGCTGCATCCTGTAGTTAGCTATAGTCCTGTTCCCGTAAATAGGTCAAGGGGGTGTTGCCTATTATATAAAAATGAGGGGTCACATGACCGGGTTAATCCCCTAATTAGGTCGAGCTCAAGATCATATGACCATATATGGGTATTGTCAATGAACCGTTACAAGTCGATGTTGTAATGAACACTGAATCCAGAGAAGTTCTTTGATCCTTGTTTATTGCTTGCTGACGGGCAGGGCTCCCCTTTCTGATGTGTCCTCGGGGCGAGACTCGCCGAGGAATCACCATCACGGCGTGGGGACGGCTCTGTTCTATAAATAGAGCAGGTGCTTTCCCCGAGTCCTATGGGTATGGGTACAGTGATACGGAGTTTGTTTTGATTTTGCCAGTGCATGTGTACTCTCCTCTTGCAATAGTAATCTAGTGGTGCATGCAATACCATAGCACTTGTGGGCGGTGTGGGGTGCATCAGATAGGTTATTAAGTCCCATTTTCAACGTGTAATGAGGGATTAAGTTAACAGGGAGCTCGCCTCCATCAAGGGGTTGAGTGAGTTTAGTGGGGAATCTAAATTGGTTTGTATATTTATAAGGGTTTCAATGTGCTTTGGGGGTTGAGGGAGGGGGGGGGTGTTTGCTTGGCTTTATGTGAGTGGAAGGTGTGTAGGGTGTAGTTGTTTGGTGAATTTGGGGTTGGGGAAAAAGGAAAAAATTCATACAAATTCTTTTTTAGGGGGGTTGCGCTTGTGTGGGGTGGTATATTTGTTTCTAGGACACTTGTAGGCATAATTCTTAAACAGACTAGGTTGCTAGGCTAATCTATGACTAGTAATTGATGTGTTTTACCCTGACTTTTTTGTAAGAGGATTAGTGACTAGTGAGCTGAGATGGTTCAATTCAGTGGTAGGGGTGGCTGGCCTGATATTTAGAGCAAATTCATTTAAAAGATTGATAGCTGTGCCCAAACATATCCATGGCCTTGCTCCTATTGCCATGTGGGCGTAGAATGCTATGGATGGTCCACCCTGAGTTGAGTCCATATAACTTTAGTGCCTCAAGGCTATTGAATAATATTAAATAAATAGGTAGTCTAAGGTAAGATAGGATGGTGTGGGTTGAGGGTGGGTGGGTCGGGGCAAGACTAGCCGAGGAATCACCATCACGGCATGGGGACGGCTCTGTTCTATAAATAGAGCAGGTGCTTTCCCCGAGTCCTATGGGTATGGGTACAGTGATACGGAGTTTGTTTTGATTTTGCCAGTGCATGTGTACTCTCCTCTTGCAATAGTAATCTAGTGGTGCATGCAATACCATAGCACTTGTGGGCGGTGTGGGGTGCATCAGATAGGTTATTAAGTCCCATTTTCAACGTGTAATGAGGGATTAAGTTAACAGGGAGCTCGCCTCCATCAAGGGGTTGAGTGAGTTTAGTGGGGAATCTAAATTGGTTTGTATATTTATAAGGGTTTCAATGTGCTTTGGGGGTTGAGTGGGGGGGGGGGGTGTTTGCTTGGCTTTATGTGAGTGGAAGGTGTGTAGGGTGTAGTTGTTTGGTTAATTTGGGGTTGGGGAAAAAGGAAAAAAATAAATACAAATTCTTTTTTTAGGGGGGTTGCGCTTGTGTGGGGTGGTATATTTGTTTCTAGGACACTTGTAGGCATAATTCTTAAACAGACTAGGTTGCTAGGCTAATCTATGACTAGTAATTGATGTGTTTTACCCTGACTTTTTTGTAAGAGGACTAGTGACTAGTGAGCTGAGATGGTTCAATTCAGTGGTAGGGGCGGCTGGCCTGATATTTAGAGCAAATTCATTTAAAAGATTGATAGCTGTGCCCAAACAGATCCATGGCCTTGCTTCTTTTGCCATGTGGGCATAGAAGGCTATGGATGGTCCACCCTGAGTTGAGTCCATATAACTTTAGTTCCTCAAGGCTATTGAATAATATTAAATAAATAGGTAGTCTAAGGTAAGATAGGATGGTGTGGGTTGAGGGTGGGTGGGGTGTTGCCAAAAGGTTGATAAGTAAGGCTTAAAGTGGTCAGGCCGTCATAAAAAGGCATGAAGTGGACTGCAAATTCAACTATTGCATTTTACAAAGCACTCTGGGCACACACTACCATTGGCATGTAATGGGTATCTGGGTAACATGATGGCATAATCCACGATTGTCATGCTAAAACGATTGATGACGCTACTAAATGGACACATAAGACAAATCCTACCTGGGCTGGTTGCATGGCAGCCTCGGCATTTCGGCCCTGTGGTCTCCGGATACTTGCTCCATGTGGTGACTGGGTTTGGTAAGTTTGGTGTATTGTTGAGAAGTGGATAAGATTGGGGTGGGAGGAGGCTTATATGCTGATCACGAGGTGGTTATTTCTCAATCACAGGCATCCCTTAAAGGTATGTCTCTCCCTAAAATGGCAAGGAGCCTTCCTATTGGATGGATGCTAGAGGACTGACCGGTCATATGCAAATTATAATCCTGTAGCGATCAGGATGGAGTGGTCAGTTATGACACAATAATTTTGTGGTTATGGGTGGGTGGCGTGTGAAATACTGATGATGAAATCAGGTCATATAGGATCCCTATCCTGGCCACCTGTGGTGCAGGAATTAAGGATGTTAATGTAATTATGTGTCTCACCAAATATTCCAGTGCTAAATGATAAACAGAGGTATAAACACGGATCAGGATGCAAGAGAGCTGCTCTCCTACAGTAGGCCGTCATTTGGTAATACCTTAGGGTATTGAGGAGCCCTGAGCTTGTATCAAACCGGCGCATGCATGTCCCAAAGAAATTGGATCACAAACTGAAAATACGCTGTGACCGTGGGTAATTTATGTGGCGTGCCAACCAGTTTCATCCAGTTTATGGCTGCCTGAGCCTTCAGGAAATTAAATAAATTTTTTTGGCAATGTCACCCACTGAGTTGTGGTTGTAAAGTTGTGATGTGTTGGTATAATAATTGGAAATTATGAAAGAAATGAAAATAAAAAAAATTTGGGTTTTTAAATGAATGCTCTCCATTTTAATAATTCATGAGAAATGGAGAGAAAACATCTATTATACGAGGAAAGTATGCCTATAGTGTCTGGGTAGTGTTTTGTATGTATGTTTTAAGTTGGTAAAAGGGTGAGTTTGTTGGAAAATAATAGAGTGAGGTGTGGGGCTGGGGAGGGGGTGGGGGGGGTCTATACTCTGAATACTTACGTTGTAAGATATTTCTGATTTTAGAGTGTCTACCGAGTCTAAAATTGGGTGTGTTGGATGCTCTATCAGCCATTTTATTGGCTAATAAAAGACAGGGAGGCGCTAGGATCAACAAGAGCTCTATACAAGTGGTTATCTATGTCAACAGATACTGCACCCTTAGTCAATTCTGTATCAACAAAAATGGCCTTACCTTGCTGTCCATATTTATCAGACTTGATCTTCAGCTTCAGAATTGGAGATCATCCTCATCATCGTCAGTGCAAGAGTCCTGGTCCTCCTTATATTCCATATGTTCTGTGTAATAGTTACTGGAGGTGTGAGAGACAATTCAGTTAACTTCTGCTTCAGTAATTGAATCAGGAGTAGTGGGGGGCGGTTGTTTGGTTGGGTCCTTTATGGTGGGGGCGGGGGCTATAGGTGCTGTAGTTCCTTCCCCTGAATCCTAATCATCACGACTGCTCCTGGGGCTGTCGCAGTCAGCATCAGACTGAGATGTTGTATAGCTTCTGCTATCTTTTCTACCAGGGGTAGGGTCCCACGGTGTGATTAGTGGGTATAACTGGATCATTTTGAAGGCGTCAGGTGACAAATTTTCTCTCTGGTGTGCTGCAGCTGCGATGGGTTGGGCGCGTCTAGCCCAGGTGATGCAAAGGTATGTTCAGAAACTGGCTCCTTGGGTGTGGTCTCACTATTACTCATGGCTATGAGAGGTTATGTAGTGGGATATTCTGAGGAGTTCTCCACCATTGTCAAAGAACCGTTACAAGTCGATGTTGGATTGAACACTGAATCCAGAGAAGTTCTTTGATCTTTGTTTATTGCATGATGACAGAATGGACATATAGGTTGTGACAATGATACACTCGCCAGCGTGCAGGCTCTGCCCCTAAGATTGTGGCTCAACCTGTCATAGGTTCTAGATACTAGGGAGGTTGTGTGTAGAATAAAGAGATCTAAAGAGATAGATGACTGGGAGCTGCTCGCCGGGTCTTATATACCTAGGTGAGCAGCTCACAGGGTGATGAAGTGTACCGGTAGGAGCAGGTCAGATCTGGTCAGGTCTGGTTGGATCTGGTCAGATCTGACGCGCCGTCATACCCGGTGAAGAATTTACTAAATGTGTAAAATAATGAAGAATACCCAGAATAGTCCATTGACAGTATGCACACCCCTAATTAGGTCAAGGTAGAGGTCACAGGTCGCATGACCAAATGGAGGCGTGGCCTATTATGCAAATGAGGTCAAGTCAAGGTCACATGACCATATATTGGCATGTACCACGGGGGTCTAGTGACGTCACAGGTCACGTGACCAAATGGATGCCTCTAATTGGCTGCATGCCAAGTGAGTAATATCCTTAGATACATACTATACTACTGGTGTCAGGCTCTATTTTTCAATGATTGTATATCTTTTTCAGTGAATTCATTGGTCCAACCCTGCTTGGTGCCACCTATGATACCATTGGCTTCAGCTGGTCAATGACACTTATTGCCACTATGACATTTTCAATGGTGAGGCTTTTATATATCGTGACAGATATTTAAAGAAAAACAGAAATAAATGAAAACTTACTCTTGGATGTAAATTTTGACTAAAATCAGAGGATATCTGAATGCTGACATCTAAAGGGGGGGTCATAATGATTGTGCTACTCACACGAAGGAAATTCAAATTTATTCTGCTCAGGCCACATTAAGATGGGTTTGAAAAACTCTGGGAAGTACTAGTTAATTGGGATTCATTTATTTCAGTATGAACATTAACATAAATGTATATTTCTTGTCGAATTTGTTAACACCATCTTTGAAACCATACACTGAAAACATGTTGGTGAAAAAGGTCCTCTGTGCAGAGGACTTTGGGTCCTCAATTTGAGGACTTTGGGCCCTCAAATTGATGGGTCCTGGGCGGAGTACCGGGTCCTCACTAAAGTCCTCAATTTGAGGACCTAATGTCCTCAATTTGAGGACCTTTTATGATGGAGCTATGCAATCAATATGATGAGTGTGGGTAGTCAATTCAATGACATTCATTTTTAATTTCCATTAATTATGAAATAGTAAGTAGATTAACCTTAGAATCCCCCTACCCCACCATAGCCAGACCTTTATTAGATGTATTGTCCTTCTGGTAGACCAAGTGACTGGTATTATATGTAAACAACAGTTTCTAGCCAGTCTGTGCACTTCTAAGTAAGTCTTCAGACACATAAAAGGTGTTCAAGCACATAGAGATCCCATAACTCCCTTCAAATTACTTGAGCAAAATTTCTTGCTGTATTTCCTATCCAGCATAAATATAAATGGCTATTGCAACATTCGTGATGCAGATAAGTACATTATTAACTAACAAAATTATCTATAGGATGACCTACAGTATGAAATATAGATTACACTACAGCTTAGTGGGGCCCCCTGGTGGAAAAAAAGTATTGTCTTCAAAATGATGACCCCATCTTCAAATTGATGACTTGAGGTCATCAATTTTGAAAGAGGACCCAAGGTCCTCTGCACAGAGGACTTTCGTATAAGCTTAAGTTTTCAGTGTACATGTCAGTTGTTATGTATCTCCTATCATAGGACGAATGCCACATGGCGATTCAGGGCTCTGATATTGGTTTTGTCCTTTGCATTCTAGGGGTGTTCTTGAGCCCCTAGATCGCAAAGAAAGATGCCTTGTGGGTCGTAATTCAATGTGGGATTCCGTATAACTTGAACAAGCCTTGTGATCTAGGGGCTCAGGAATTCTCCTAGAACGCAAAAGACAAATTCACGATATTTGAGCCCTAAATCGCCATGTGGAATTTGTCCTTATGGATTTTCCCATGCTTTTTTTTTGCAGTTTTTGCTGACAATATGCATCTATATGTATGAAAATGATACATGCTGTAGACGAAGTAGCAAGAAGCAATATTCGCCAATTGCTTCACGGAATATAGAAAAGCCTTCCGATGACTTATAAGGTGATTTGCACGGGTTTGAGATTGAATTCTTTATTAAAATTGTGTCGTTCTTGGTTCATGAAAGACCCTTTATATTGTATAGAATATTATGTCTGTCCTCATTCCATCTTTCCATCCTCATTTCTTGTAACAGGGGTAGACAGGGCCAGAAATCCTTTAGAATTGGCCATTTGGCCAGTAGAAAATTTGAAATAACATTGCTAATTACTTGACTGTGGCCCGGGTGGCCAAATCCCCACCAAATAGCTGTTGAATCTAACCGGGATCCTCATATAAACGTATGGTAGTAAGCCAGTGTACTTTTTACAAAAACCCAGGTGGCAGTGTGGTGACTCAAGGAATCTCTGTGAAAATAATGATGGATTTCTGGCAGCTTTGGGACGAGGATTCCGTCGTTATTCTAACGATATTTTTATTACAGTGTAGAGCAATTTCAGATAGAGTGGTGATTTAAAATTGCAATATCCACTAGCATCAAAACATATCATATGTCAATGAACATCTATGACGCTGGAAAGGCATAGTCTCTAAAGGTATAATGATTTGTCAGTGAGATATTCAATAGCTGAGATATATTGAATAACTTGGTGGTGGATTTCAGGTGCAATTGCCAACTTCAGGAGAAAATGGACTAACTGAGAGCTTCTTTTAAATCATGAAGTATTGGCTACAACAATAGCAGAAATATCCTTAATGTAAAGCAGGTCAAATTCTTTGTATCATAAGTCAGCTAAATGAAGAAAGCTTGTACAGGAGTGGTCAAACTTTGGTGAAACCACTGTTCCAAGTGTTTAGAATATGGTATTAATACAGAATTTTAGAAAACACAAATTTAGGATACAGGCATATTTTATTGGTCAATCATGTCCATATAGGCACATGAACACGATTCCTGTATCACTCGATTTGCAACACAGAGAAGGTGAAATGTATTTAAAAATCACTTTACATCCAATTATTTGGGTTTCTATGATGGTTTCATGATTACTTCCTTCGTTATAGGTCGAATCCCACATGGCGAAAAATGACTCAAATATCTCTGCGATTTTGAATCTGTTGTGATTTTGGTACCTACCTCAAATTCGCAAGGATTATAGAACAAAAGGACACTGTTGCGTATTTTCATGTACTCTTTGGGATAATTTGCCTTTATTGATGTTTATATATCTGTGAATTATATTTTTTCTGGTCTAAAATTGCAAAGGATTGCTTGTGTTCTATACTCCCTGCTGTAGTTATACCCCTTGCGAATTCGGAGTATACCCCCAAAATCGCAACAGACTCAAAATCGCATTGATTTTTGAGTCATTTTTCGCCAAGTGAGATTCGACCTTATATAAGATTATACAGTGTACATCCATGCTATACAGATTCTTTGACGATTGCTCAGCATGTTTCTTTCGGCAGAGCTTAAAGCTACAAGACAAGTCATGTATTCCTTGATCTATTTAGACACCATGCAAAACAAGCACCTACTTTTATTTTAACTAGGTCTACCGTATACATGTGTATTGGATTTATCGATGAGATCTCCATCGGTGTTATCATCCTGTCAAAGTGTAAACTCTCAGAACGTGACCCTGAAATGTAAGAACATAATTAAGTGATTTGGTACGAATTTCGGTCCAATATTGAATATATACCAGGCTGCAAATAAAGGACAGGTGACAGGCCTGATTTTCGTGGACCTTAAGAAGGCCTATAGGGTAGAGGCTCCCTGAGTCGGACAGACACCTAAAGTCGGACATCTTTTGCATTGAATTACATAATAGATATGAAAAATTCAGCTATCATTTGAATTAGACATGAACACTCAGGTATCATACTCTTTAACAAATGAAGAATAACATGTAAAACCCCTGTCATACATGGTTTTACAACTGTACAAACCCAGGGTGTTTTTGTTATATTCTGAGGATGAAGAATGGTGAGTGATTGGAGATCCTGGTTTGATTTGTCAATTTGTCATGTCTTAACCTCCACTTTTATAGGATTTCTATACATGTCAAAGGCAATATACACATTTTTGCTAATAATTGACTTGACAAATCTGAATACATCCCTCATGTTACAGTATGCCTTTAACCAGAGAAAGGTTTGTTTCTGGCTGAATTTGATACTATAATGATATCATGTTATCCTTGAACTAAAAACAATGTCTTAAGGTGAGGCTCCACTACGCGATATTTGCAGAGATTCAGAGCTATTCTCACAAACTGGGACACAAACAGAGACTAATGAATGTTTTTTTTATTATCATTGCAAAGTAGAAATTGTATATTGGGGAAGCTATTTGTTTATCTGGGGATGTGAATGTGTGCAGTCTCGGGCATGATTGTGTTGTCAAAAAGATGTTTTTGTTTACTAAATCAAGCTGATGTCATGTAAATATTGCAACCTTTCACATTGGGGAGTCTCCAAAATTTGATATCAGACAGGTTTGATTTTTACAGGACTAGTTGTTGTTGGACTGTTGCATTGTTATTTATTATGGTACAGTGTTATTGTTTATACAGCAGAAGGGCATCTAGCTCTACCTGATCAGTGTGACATCTCAGTCACAGGTTTTGAGTAAATATAAACAGACCTGCAGGGGTCGGAGAAAGCATTTAGGGAAACCGGGAATTGAGCCCGGGACCTCTTAGCCTTCAGACGATTGCTCTACCTCTGAGCTACTTCCCTGTACATTTCCTACCTTCCACCCACACCTGGACTGGGGTGATACAGAGAGGGGACATGTGATTACACAATGACCGGCCCCTGAGAGTCGGTGCATCGTGGGCGGGGAAATCACATTCCCCTACAGACCAATAGGTAAACACACTCCCTGTGATTACAAGTGACCCCTCAAATCTCATGTTTACAACCTTAGATCTCATGTTTACAGTTTAGGACTGCCAACAGCCTATAGATACCTTAGACACTGACACATGAGAATGTTCCAAAAGATCGCGTAGTGGAGCTTCCACTTTACTCAGTTCTCAACCAACATTACCCCAGCGATCTACTGCAGAATAATAGCGATGTCTTCAGATTGTCAAACCAGGCAAAAATTAGCTTTAGAGCCACAACAATTTGAAGTTTACCAAAACTAACGAAGATCAGCCGCTGTGGTTGTCCTGTCTCGATTCATCACAAGGTCCATTTTCTGCTTGGATGAGGAGTAGGCGAAGATGATGTCGTATCGAATGTCTGTTCTCAAGGGGACCTAATTGTAAGAGGAATCATTGAAATGAAAATCTGAAGAATCAACGCATAGTATGGTTTAGATATATTTGATTCCATGATAACTATAAGAATAAAGAAGGACGATCCTGAGTCAAAAAGGATTGGCTATCTAAATCTGAATAAAGTGAGCGAGCTGATGACATTGATGTATCTTGTTAATCTGAATTGCAATCATGATTAGGCCTATTCAGCAATTTCCATTCCAACATTGCTAAATTCTGATAATAGATGATACTCATAATTATACTTACATTATGATCAATGGAGGCAGTTTCACCATTCTTTTACCTGTTGTAGCCCTTCAGTATATACTTGCCTGTTGGAGCATCCTGTCCTACTTCTGGCTTCAACTTAAACATTTGGTTAAACACTTATTTGTCCCGCTTTATCAGCTTCTGGTTAGTACCAGGAACCGTTGGCGCAAACTGCTCTGTGCTCGGTGTGAGAGAAGCAAGTTTCTCGGCATTGAGACCCTTAAGGTTGCCATAGAGTTCAGAGTGAATTTTCATCACTCTATCTATGGCTGCCTCCAGGCCCTCTCCATGCGAAGTAACATAGTGCCAGACCATGTCTCTGCGTCGGGGAGTGACACATCCTGCGCATTTAGCACATTTCTTGCCAACCTCCCGATCGCAGACATATTCCGGCCTCTGGTGCATATGAACCTCCACGAGATGACGAAGGAACTCGTCTTTCTCGATGAAGAATTCAACCTCACCTTCACTCTGAGTACAACGTTGAAAGGGACAATCCTTACAATCCTCCCCGTAGTACTCATCTAGAGCAAACTTTAGTTTGCCCTTCTGGTCATAATTGTACAGATCATTGGGTGAATTCTTAACGAATTCCCAATAAATCCAGTACATATTGGCCGGTTTCCTGTCGGAGAGCTTCTTGCGAAGCCACTCCTCCATGTCTTCACGCTTCTCACAGGTGATCCGAGGGGGTAGTCTCCAGATGGATTTACTCCCCTTCAGGTGTCCCCTGTGTAGAGGAATGAAGTTGGCAAAGTTGCTATTGGCATTTTCCCAGATAGCAGCCTCTTGCTCGTCGGTCGGAGTGACATCCACAATTGGGTCAACCGGCTCCTCTCCCTCTGGGTCGGATGGTACATCCACAGGTTGCACAACGGGTTTTTGACCCGCGAGAACCTGGGCTGCGGCATCTTGAGCGTCTCCACTCCAATCGGCCATCACGTCATGTAGCTTGACGATTGGCACACCGAGCTCAACCTTTACGGTTGAGACAGCCTGTTCAACTTCTGGAGTTTCAGTTTGAATGTCTTCCTCGATAGGTTCAGGTTTACGTTGGTTAACCTTCTTCTTATTCCGTCTGCGGGATCTGCCGTTAGTAGAAGTGCCAGGCTCGGATGCGTCCGTCTGATTGCCGGAGACATCCGAAGCCTTAGCTCCCTTCTTATTGGCCGAGCGTGGGGACACCCGACGGGTTCGGGTACTGTCGGCCACACTCGTGCTGGTAGAGGGTTTGGTTCCTGACCGCTTCCCTTTACCTTTACCTTTAGTGGGGGTTCCTTTACCCTTTCCACTAGCTGTTTTCCCTATCGTCTGTTCAGTCTTTGTAGGGGTAGACTGAGCAGCTTTAGGGGAACCTTCTGCACTAGGTGGAGCCTTCTCAGGTACCTCTGCCGCATCTCCCAAGGTAGGAGTTTCAGCAGGAGACATGAGACGCTCCATCCGATCGGCCATTTTGGCTGTTACCTGCACGGGTGCGGGCCCGGGTACAAGCTCCGGGTGCGCCAGTGCATACTGCCTCTCCAATAGACGTACTACGAGGTCTTGTATTACCCCGAGTCTGTCTAGTGGAGACACACCAATCCGGGCCTCCTCTGCCTCAATGGTTTGAGACGTAATGGGGACCCCTGGACAGTAATCCACAACAGTGTTACCTGCTGCTTCATACTCCTCCGCTGTTCCTAACATTAGGATCTGGTCTCTATCTATGTACCTAGAGACCTCATCTGCCTTGACACCGGTGTAGCCCGTTTTGTCAGACACATAGGAAGGCCTATAAAAAGTATTCCTCCGGAAAGCCATTTCTGCGTCCCAGACGGCTTTACGAAACCATAAATGGACTACCAGTCCTTTGGCCATCTGATGGTAATCCATCAGCCAGGCTTCCGGAAAGGTATTAGCCCATTGCGGATGAGCACATTCCCAGATTGCGTTGACAATACGCTCGTCAACCTCTCTGGGCGTCCCATAACAGGTAGGTATCAGCATTTCCTCAGAAATAGCTAACATCCGTCCGTCATAGGGACCGGCTACATCGTGCCATTCGGGACTGTCTGGTAGGGGCAGCTCTAGGTACATTGGCCTGTCAACCAGAGAAGCAGGTCCCAAAGCACCGGATGAGGTACTCCCACCCAGACAAGACGGCAATTGAGGGGGAGGGGGCATCAGAGCCCTGTCGTGAGACTGAACTCCTGCCGGCTCTCCACTCAAACCTTCGGATTGAGGGGCTACATAATGCTCACCTACATCAATTCTTTGTTGAACACCTCGGCGTTCAGGACTCGTCTGGAGTTGTCGGATGCGTCATAGAACGATTCTATGTCGCTATCGTCTACTCCAGAGAAGTACTGATCAACATTCATTTGTTGATCCATCTGATCACAATCAGCATCGTATTGCTGATCATCGTATGTATAAGTGGGACTCTTGGGAGAACCACTTCCATACTCTGGCGGGGTGCTAGCACCGGCACCACCGCCAAGGCGGATGGCCTCTTCTGCCATCGACAGAAGTGACGGTTCGGGGGTTTAAATATCCCAATCTACCGGATAAGCAGTTAAGACTGCTTACCCAGTGAAAGGCGGGTGCCTTTTAACGAGGGCACACCTCGAAACACGGCTGTCACAGGCTATCAAACTCCAAAAAGTGTAAGACCACCCTCGGCCACATCTTCTTCCTTCGCAGGAATAAGACAATATGGCGGGTTACTCGAACTTGAATCGCTGTGCATGATCAAACCGGCGCCTCACGTGACCATTTGAAAATAGGTCAATAACTTTCCCGGGTGCCCTTAATTAGGTCACGCACCCCTACATAAAAACAATACAATACCCGATCGGTCGTCTGTCCGTACTCAGGTCTCAACCATGACAACTCGCTAGGTATTATGAAGTTTATGGATAGCATAGGCATATCCACCGGATTATCCGTCCAAAACCGTAGGTACATTGTCATAGGTCCTTTTCCAGAAACTCATGACCGGCTCAAATATACATTGAACAAGGTTACAACATATAACAGTACACAGTACAGGACAACACACTCGTTGTGTTAACAGGCTAGGTTACGGCAGTCTTTAGCAACCTTGGACTGCGTCTAAGAGGTTTTGAGGCCTCTTTTATTGACCTGGTATCCATAAGAGCCTTTTCCAAGGTCTTCTTAGCCTTAGAAGGACCTTTCCTCTTATTTCTACCTGCACCTGCCGAGACGTTTTGTATCTTCCCCTGTTTTCCGGATGTTACGACAGGGGGCACCACCCTCTTCGGGTCTGCAACCTTCCGTGGCCGCCCGGGTCCTCGCTTTCAGGTCTGTACCACTGCGAGTTGCTTAACACGACTTTGTTCCATTACTTCCAATAGACCATCGCCGTACATTTCGGTGGAGGTATACCTCCCCCTCCATGGGTGTAGTCTCGCTACATTCGACTTGTAACATTTACCAAGCTGTGATTTAATAATCACCCTGCAATCACTGATAACCTAAGTTATAGTGAATGGTCCATCCCAATTGCTGGCTAATTTCAGGTTGGCCAGAGGTTGGTGTAGACGCAACACCCTATCCCCTAGATTAAAAAATCTAGCTTTTAGACCTGTGTCATAGCCAACTTTCTGCCAACGTGCAGCTTTTTGCATCATCTCTAACCCTCTCATAGGCTTGTTTGAAATTATCTCTTAGAGATTCTACAAACATCACCTGGCAAGGGGTTTCTGGATTCATTCTTATTACGCCAAACACTAAATCTGCTGGCATAATCAAATCCTCTCCAAAAACGAGGAGATTAGGAGAACAGTTTTTGCTCGAGTGTACAGTGCCATTATAAGCATGTACCACGAATTCACATTGTTCATCCCAATCGTCCATTTGCTCATTTACTAGAGACTTCAATACTTGGATCAGAGTCTGATTGAACCTCTCCACTTGTCCATCACTCTGCGGTCTATAGGGATTAGTTCTTGTCTTGCAAATTGCCAGACAATTACACATCTCTTGCCACAGACTAGACTCAAATTCTCTGCCCTGGTCACTATGTAACATGAGTGGGACACCTAGGTGCAACACCCACCCTTTTACAAAGGCCATAGCACAAGTAACAGCCTTATGATCCGGTAAAGGAAACACTCGGGTGTACTTGGTATAATAATCTGACACGACCATCATACACGTGTTGCTACTAGGAGTGGGAGGAATCCCACTAATAATGTCAACAGCTACTCTAGCAAACCTTACACCAAACAGTTCCTGGGATAATGGCAGTTTGCCTAACCTGGGTCCTGGTTTGTTCTTACAGCATTCGGGACAGGTCTCTACCCATCGGGTGAGATCTGTACTCATGCCAGGCCAATAGTATCGTCTAGATAGACGTTCTAGAGACCGTTTCTTTCCAAAGTGTCCACTAGTTCTATGCCCGTGACAGAAATACATAATGTCTCATCGCATAGCACTAGGTATGACAACTTGCAAGGTTTTCTTCCTATTAGAATAGTTCTTCCATCGAAATAGAATACCATCCCGGACTTCCAGCTCGGCCCATTGAGCTAGGAATCGTCTCATCTCTCTGTTCTCCAATGACACTTCGGGTCTTGGAGGACAGATACCCTGATTAAGAAACTTAATCAAATGTGATGTGACTGCAACAGACTCCTGGAACTGTTGGATGGTCTCCAAGGACCAATTCAAAACATGTTCCGGTTGGGTTTTGAAAGGTACTCGAACCCCTGCCAACACAGCATTGTGTGCTCCACAATCAGTGCACTCAGCATTTGCACATTTCCTCACTGGGATTCTAGACAAAGCATCTGCATTCAAATGTTTTGCCCCCGCTCGGTGTTCAATCTGGCTGTGATTTAGACCGAATTCGGATAGGTGCGCCAACCAGCGACCTATCATCCCCTCTGCATCTTTGAAGTTCAATAACCATCTGAGAGAAGAATGATCAGTCCATAGAGTGAAATTACTTCCCCACAAAAAGTGCTTGAACTTCTTCGTATAGACCACCACAACCAACAACTCACGTTTAGTGGTACAATAGTTTCTTTAAGATTTACTCAATGTGTTGCTAGTGAAGGCTATAGGAACTTCAACTCCATCCTGGACCTGAGAAAGGGCGGCTCCTATGCTTTCGTTACTAGCATCAGTATCTAGAATGAAATGATCATTCTCCGTAGGGTACTTCAACACAGGTGTACTTGCAAACAAATCCTTTATTTTCATAAAGGCCTCGTCTTGCTCGGATCCCCAAGGAAATCGTTCCTTTCTTACTCCAGGTGTCCAGTGGGACAAACTCTGGATAGGAAAGACGACCCTTGAATATCCTGGGATAAAGTCCCGATAATAGGAACAGAATCCAAGAAAGGATCTAACTTTTTCGCATTCGTGGGTGCCTGCCAATTTGACACAGCATCCAGTTTCTCCGGATCGGCTTTAATCCCTTCATTCGAGATTATTCGTCCCAAGTAATTAATAGATCTTTTAAAAAGATCGCATTTCTTGGGCTTCAGCTTCAATCCATTAGCTATGATCCTTTCCAGAACCATACCTAAATTTTCCGAGCATTCCTCGTATGTCTTCCCAAAGACTATCACATCATCTAGATAGACGAGACATTTCTTCCATAATAGGTCACTTAATAAAGTTTCCATCATGGCTTCAAATGTCGCCGGTGCATTACACAATCCAAACGGCATCACATTATATTGGAATAACCCAATATGACTGGAAAAGGCCGTCTTCTCCATGTCTTTCGGATGCATACCCACTTGCCAGTACCCGGATTGTAAGTCTAGAGAGCAATACCATTGCTTACCTCCAAGGGAGTCTATAGTCTCATCAATCAGTGGTAAGGGATATGAATTCTTCTTGGTCATACCATTCAATTTCCGGTAATCTATGCAAAAACGGATGGTACCATCTTTCTTAGTCACCATGTACACAGAGCTAGACCAAGGACTGGTTGATGGAATTATTACATCCTGTTCAAGCATTTTAGCTATCTCCTCCTCAGCTACCCTCTTTTTGGCTAGTGGGAGTCTTCTATAAGGAATCTTAAAAGGTTCATTCTCACCAGTGTCAATTGTATGCAGTACCTTATCGGTACGCCCCAATTGTTCACTTGGTGCTGGAAAAGCTTTACGGTACTTATATAGTAAGTCAGTTAGGGCTTCACGTTGTTCATCATTTTCACCATGGCTTTGGCTACTAGAGTATCTAGTTCCGGATTCCTTTCGGGTGAGGAAGGGACTCCGGGTGCCGAAACATGTTCACAGCCTTCTACCAGTTCAGAGAGGACAACCGACCCGAGGATCGTATCCTTCTGTACGTAGACAGTCTTATTACCGGTATTGGATATAGGAACCACTGTCCAAGCAGCGTTAACTACTAGAACATTGGCGAATTCCAATCCGATACTTGACAACATTGCCATATCTGGCTCTGCAACTCCAGTTTTTCCTGAAAACTTTCTGTCCGCTTGACATAGGACATCACAGGCTGTGCCTGGTGGTATCTTAACAGTCTGGGCTACACTGGCTACACTGCTCACTTGCCTAAGTACGCATTGTACTTCGAGATGATACGGGTCTCTCACTTCCAATATTCCCCTCTGGGAATCTAACCTTGCTCCATATAATGCAGCAAAATCCAGACCCAGTATACCATCATCCGCGATGTTCGCCACAGTAGGAGTAAGGATGAAGTCCTTATCCTCCTGTAGACTGAACCTCATACATGTTCTACCGAACGTTTGTATCATGCTACCGTCGGCCGTACGAGCATTTCCTTCCGTTGTGAAAGTTTCGTAGGCAAAAGATCGTAGAATCTCTTAGCAATACAGGAGTGGCTAGCACCCGTATCAACAAGAAACTCAGCAGATCTACCACTCACAGATACAACTGCATACCACCTCCTATCTTTCAAGTAGGTAGGACTACTTGCGTACTTAGCAAGTTTCGTCTTAGCGCCGAGGTCAAATCCACATCCCTTCAAGAATTCGAGACAAGGATGACCTGGGGGAAGCTGGGCACACCCCACCCTGGCCAACTCATTGGCCACTTCCTCTTGACTGATATCGGGTTTCCCCTCTGTGTTCTTCTGCAGGTTCTTGACACCTGGTGTACTATCAGTCTCCCCAGCCTCATGAGTAAGGAACTGATCAGGTCCCTTAGCTTCACTGCTGGGCGAAATCGTTAGAGGATTCTCACCAGCACTGCAAGCGGCGATAGGCTGGCAGTCATGGCAATCACTCATTCGGGGGGTAATCCGGTTGCCTTCATGGACACCCCCACTCAGTTTTCCTTCTTTGCTGAGTCCTCCTTACTCGGATTGTTCCGGTAACGAGCATTTCTATAAACTGGCTTATCTGCCTCACATTCGGCAGCGTAATGTCCAGTTTCTTGACACCGAAAGCACGTCACTACACTCCTATCAGGCTTAGGCCTTGTAAGATTTTCAGTGATCTTTTTTACCAAATTGTTAACCAGGTCCTCTGATAAAGACGGACCAGTGGTGGGTTTGGTATCGGGTTGAGTCACAGGAGGTTTGGTGGTAGTCACTTTCTCCTTGACGTAACCCAGCTTCTTTCCCCAGTTCCGGTTGTACCGGGGGTTCCCTTGGCCAACGGCCCCAACGTTTTCATCTTCTTCAGGTTCCCCTGATTCGGATGAATTGGTTTCGGGTATCCCATCCGGGATTATCATTGCTATCATCCGTTGAGGTACCTTCTCGGCAAAGATACGGGCCTTACGATCATAATGATCTAAGGACTGGAACAAATCTGTCAAAGAGGCATCATTCTTCCAAGCTTCACAGGCCACTGTCCTGTGTTCCTGATTCCGCAATCCTTCGATGAATTGTTTAAACATTTCATCTAGAAAGCATTCATCATCTAATCTCCATTGAGGTCTGCCTTTGTGCAACAGTCGTTGACATTCTAAGCCGAACTCTTTGGCAGATTCCTTAGGTTTCTGCGTTCTTTTAGTGAACGTCAGCCAAGGATCTTCTCCAACTATATTTCCATATAAATATGAAGCAATCTCTATGAGTTCATCATATTTCATATGGGCTGAGAGTCCTACAATTTGGGAATCTCTCCATTGTTCCACGGCTCCTTTACCATCGCCTTCCTTTAACCAGCATACCAGATAAGGGAGAGCCTCCGCTTTGCCCCATCCATTGCAGTTAAAGACATCCGCGCAGCCTTGATACTCCTCTTTCCAAGGATTATTGGCATTAAAGGGAGTAGGTATCTTAGCTACTCTACGAGCCGGATTCGTGGATCCAGTAAGGGTTAAACCCCTACTCCATTCCATGATCTCTGTATTGTCCAGACCTTGATTGTAACAATCAACACCTAAGTTAGCAATCACTGCATTGGAATCGTGCAGTGCTTGTAACCCTGGAGAAAGAGATACTCGGCGACTGAGTCTCTTTTTCCTTGGAGGATTCGTACCATAAGTACCTCCAAAGCCCCCGGGTGGTGGTCCTCCTCCACCCTCCGTATGGAGGCACCTGTGAGTAGGTGTGTCCAGCGGCTTGAGGAGTTGGCCCTGGATTATTGGTGGGTTGTGTATTTCCACCAAAACTAAAGAAACCACTATTGGTATTAGTGTTTCCTCCTGTTCCATACGACTGATTTCCATTATTGGAACCAGTCCTACCGGCAGAGGGTCTGCTTTTGGAACTATCTCCTGAAGGTCTGGATCCTTGACCGCATCCGGATTGCCCTCCAGCTGTACTGTTCTTCCGGATGTATTCTGGGCATTACTATTAGACGGACTCGCTCCTGATTGGGATTGATTCCATCCATACTGGGCATACGGGCCATTTGGTCCCCCTAAAGGTGACTGTTGTGGCCATCTGCCGTCAAAGGTGGAGGTTCTTACTGAGTGGTTTTGTTTAGCTCCACTCGTAGAGTTACTTCCAGCGTTTCCCGTACCTAAACCAAGAGGTTTCGAGGTATTATCAGTGAATCTAACCTGATGACTCTTTACTCCTTTGCAACGAGGTACAGTTGTCTCTGTTGCCTCGTCATCGCCCCTCAAAATGTGCATCCGGTTACTCGTCGTGTTTAGGGCAATTCCTGAAACAGTGAAGTCTGGTTCAAGAGTGCCTACCGCACGACCAGTATCCTCTAGATACTTCGACATCTGGATAGCTTTAGCTTCCAGTTCGGAATAATCATCCAGCATTTTTGTCTGCTTGACAGTCAAGTTTGCGGATTCACGTATCCATTGACCTCGCAGTTTTTCATGCTCCTCGGTTTGTTTATGGTATGTATTTCGTGCACCCTTGAAAGCTGATTCTATTTTCTTCAGCTCTTCCTGATAGTTGCCATAGGCCGATTGAGTTGAATTTAACTCTTGTTTAGTTCTATTCAACTCATCACACGAGGCTCTGTATTCCAGATCCGCCGTGTATAGTGCATCACGATACTGTTCGTGCTGGAGTTGGAAATCTTGTTTTTCCTTTTCCATTTGATCCAATAACAATTGTTGTTGGCGTCTACAACTCTGATCGTAATCAAGACGTTCTGATATCAACTGTTTATTTTCAGCCAGTATCTTGTCTCGAGTTCCGGTCAGCGTAACAAGATCCTTTTGGATCTTTTCGTATTCAGCTCTCATTTCTTCAAGCTCATCCATTTTGTTCTTTTCGAATCCGCATTTTTGGTGTTTAATTCGAGAACTATATGGAGTTTCAAACATACTTGCACTAGGCTTTGGTACCTCAAATGGTAGTTGACCAAATTGAGCGGTACTTTTGTGCATAGGTGCAGGTTTCAAAGTACCTCCTGGCATGAATAAGGAATCTCCAAATTCTTCCAGTTCATCGTGTAAGTTCTTTCTTACATCCGCTAACCCATCAGGGTAGTGTTCCTGTGGATCTCTCCACTCCGTCCCTTGGGATGGTGACTTGATTTCACCATCTTCCATCGGGGAATTTAGCTCATGATTTGGGCCATTTCCCCTAACTGGGCTCAGCTCAGTCATTTCTGACTGCGCTTACCCGAAGACCAACTGGTCACGGCACCAGTGTAGTGGTTCGTCTCGTTAAGTTAGATTAAGGAATCATAACAAAGAGAGAAAAAGTTTCCGGGTAGGCAACCGAGCTTTTATTTCATAGCTTATGTTACATACGATCACAGCCTCAGAGGACTACATGCTACTAGGGCATTCGGTTACCCGAAAGGGTAACGACCTGGTTGAGCAGTGGGTAGAACCACTACTGGAGAACATGGGGGTAGAACCAGCCTTATATAGAGGAAAAGCCCGCGAAACTCAGACCGGCCACGTGACGTGTGGCGGACGCGTGGTAGGCCCCCTGGTGTAATGGATACGAACCCAGAGGCAGGTGCTGCCACCTGCCATCCGGACTCCCCCACTACACCCGAAGACCTAGGTCTGAGTCCCATGGGTACATGAACGTAAAGTGTAAATACCATACCCCTACACATACATCACATATTGTCGCCAATGTGCCATCATAGTACAGATGTCAACAAGATGTATGTTACTTGACCTCAATATTAAAAGCTTGTATTAGTTGTTCTGCAATGTAATTTTAGTGGCACGTGAGTAATGTATATGTCACATAGTATCTTTTTCAAACTTGAGACATTAAAGATTCATACCTTTTTCTTGTCTCTTTATGTATTACCTGCAGCCCTACAAAGATAATACTAATTCTGAAGAGAGATCAATCATTAATTGGTAGGAAATAGTTGTAAATGTTGAAAAAAATGTGTGAGATTAGTAGAACATTAGAGGTGGTGCTAATTATACGCCTGGGCTTATACACTGGGAAATATAGTATGTTTGTTCAATAATTCAAGTTAATGTAACATAATGAAGTTGGCTAAATTTAATATGAATACTTTATAAGATTTCACGCTTTGAGAATGGTGATCCCCTAAATTACCAGAAACACGATGAACACATGGAGAAGTATTATTTGTCAATTATCTTATAAGTCGATTTTTTAAAAACTTTTTTTTTTCTTGTATAAGTCGATTTTTGATCCCAAGTTGGGGTTTTTATATATTAGATTATAGTGTTAATGTTTCTCAAGTCTTTTTTCTTTAGGTCGAATTTGTTTCTCAAAGATAGGGGTCGACTTATAGGTGGGGTCGACTTATAGGCGGGGTTTTACGGTATTACAAAAACTCGGTAGAATTAAACTTTATTAATAAACACCATTCACAGTGACATTTACATACATCACCCAAAGCAGTCTGTAATTAACAAGAATTTAGGCAGTTGCCAAATGATGCAAAGTGTCTAGTCCTGGAATCTCCGATGCATGAGGGAGCAATTATGAGCACCTATGCTCTTATGTTATAGTTCTATGGCCATGTCTGAATGAAGAGAGCTCTTGTGAAATTCAAACACCTCAATTGAATCTTTGTTGATCTTTACTGGGAAATAACTTAAGGATGTGTGGGAGGTAACCTGAACTAAACCTATACATGATACTGAAGAAATAAAACAATTGCTGAATTCCCAAAGAAAAACTATGGTTAATCCTCGTTCGCTGTACAGTGAATCGGGAGCTGTGATGAACCATGCATTATAAAGGAACCACCGGCACCTGTCATTGTCAGTGATTCATCTTTTTTTTTTTAAAAGATGAATTTTTGTACAGTGCAGGGGTAATCTGTCTAGGGGAAAACAACTTTGGGATGTCCTCCAAGCAGAGACCCAGCATACAGCCACAAAAGATGCTTTTCATCAAATGCGTTGGTGGAGGAAAGAGAGATACAGATCATTTACTGAAATGACATCAGGGGTAATGCACATTACATCACACACGTGTATTCGCGCACAATTTTTTCTCATTAGAGGGTGGTCATAATTGAAAAACACTCTAGAGTATGGAGATGTCTTGTTTGTCAATAGATAGTCATTCATTCAATCATCAAGAAATCTCATATTATGGATTTTATTAGTAGACGGTGTAGGTAAGTATGCCTTACATAGTTACCTGAATGTATGACAGTGAGAACTATAACAGTAATGGGAGAAGCATCAATGCAGTAAAGGGAACCATTCTTCCGATGGACCTGCAAAACATTAAGGACATGCCTATTGTAAAACTTATATTCAGTTGAAAATATATACGCCCAATTAATAATCAACTCAATATTTTAATCTTAAATCCTCTTTTAGTGACCCTACATAAGATTAATGTAACTAACCAATACTCTTCTGATAACAAACCTATTGTGAACCTGTCATCACACATCATCACACATCATCACACGAGCAGAAAACAGTCTGCCTGAGAATTGATTATAATTCTGTCCCACTACCTCCAGGATAGACCACCGGGGGCTTAAGAGGCAATGAGATATCTTTTACAAAAAGCTCAGAACAATAAAAGTCTGGTCTAAAGATGATCACAAGAATTATCTGGGAAGATATCCAGAATCAACAACTGTACCATTTTTCCGAGGTTGAAATAATTCAAAGTGCAATCTGAGTGGAAACCTCCTAAAGGCTCAGTCAACTTGGAAACCTTTAAGAATCTGAATGAAATCTGCCTCTCTAAAAATCACCCAGTCAATAACATTGACTAGAATGTTACTAAAGGTGAGCGCCAGACACTGCCAGGATCCTTGGTCCATGACAAAAACCTGAGTTTTAAACATGAAGATAATTTCCAGTTCACTAGTGTCAACTGCCTATACAAACAGGAGGTACAGAGCTATGGACACCCATTTGGCAGCAAACTACACCTGTTTCTCAATGTCTGTCCTATTACACCATCTTAACAGTGCACACCCCATCATCAAGTTCACCATAGTAGAACACTTCACAAAAGAAGTGAGCTTTCTGTATACCCTAGTGAAGATGGACACAGATGGGAAACTGTATGTGAATCTGTATAGTTACATCCAGTACAGTACGGCTCGGCATATCTTCCACATGTGGTGCAAAAAAGCAGTACATACACAGTGAGGGGAGGTTAGGGGTATGTTCCAGAACGGGCAACGATTTGCCTCCCATTTGCTATTGTACAATTTGTTCAAAGGCATTATATGATACTTAATTGTAAAATTACATTGAAAAGATTCCTTGGCTGTTCAAACCTACCGGTATATCAGAAATGGAGCAAGACTGTATACATACATAAACTCTGTACTCAAACCCTGTTCAATGTCGTATATATTAGGAGACAGATCCTACAATTTAACCAGATTCTGTGATCGTAGTGGTATTTTGGGGAACGTAGAGCTATTTGGGCGTCGTATGTTGTTATGAAACATACCCCAGGTGTACCTTACTGTACACACAGGTGATGGAGGGGAGTGGTGGTGCCCTGACTAAGATCACTAAGCCTAGAGCCTATATTATAAGGCCAGTAAGGTCACTAGGCCTAGAGCCTATATTATAAGGCCAGTAAGGTCACTAGGCCTAGAGCCTATATTATAAGGCCAGTAAGGTCACTAGGCCTAGAGCCTATATTATAAGGCCAGTAAGGTCACTAGGCCTAGAGCCTATTATAAGGCCAGTAAGGTCACTAGGCCTAGAGCCTATATTATAAGGCCAGTAAGGTCACTAGGCCTAGAGCCTATATCATAAGGCCAGTGAGGTCACTAGGCCTACAGCCTATATTATAAGGCCAGTAAGGTCACTAGGCCTAGAGCCTATATTATAAGGCCAGTAAGGTCACTAGGCCTAGAGCCTATATCATAAGGCCAGTGAGGTCACTAGGCCTGCAGCC
Source organism: Acholoe squamosa (assembly GCA_949317995.1). NCBI lineage: Eukaryota > Metazoa > Annelida > Polychaeta > Phyllodocida > Polynoidae > Acholoe > Acholoe squamosa. The sequence continues at coordinate 50,126,022 of OX439049.1, read as the reverse complement.
TATATTATAAGGCCAGTGAACCTTGACGTGTCTAAAGAAAAGACAGCATATAAAGAACTACCAACCGCAAGCTCTCACAATGAAAATGACATTTGGTCCTAATTTACAAAAAAAATGACATGATTTCATCAAAATGATGACACAGAAGTAATTTTTTGATGACATAATTCATTCTGCCATCAGGGACCTCCACTGTAGAACAATGTAATTTAAAAAGCATCTTGATTTATTATATTCATGGATATCTGCTTCAATTAAGACAATACATACCTCTGAAATGAAAGGTCAGACTAATGTAATATGATAGAAAATCAATTAAACCAATAAAGAATAATCACCTGAAGAAGGCAAATTAATTGTCGAAACGTTGTGATCCTTACTGGATTTTGATGAAGAAACATAACTGGGCTTTTGATGGGCTTATGTTGGGCTAAAATCCTTTTCATGAAAATCATTTTAAATCAATTAATCCTTTATAATTCATACTCTCACTGAACATCCCATGCCTGTCTAATTGTCTTCTTAGTGTTTTAGTTTGAAAGTAATCATAGGGCTTTCCATGGGCTTGGCATGGGCTAGCCCATGTGTGGTTCTGTGTCTTGACACTAGATGGCCTCGGTTTATCATATGAAGAGTTTTCCTTGCAGTGCTGTATATATTTTCATCTGTGTAATCAAGTCAAAATGTGTTACTCAGGTGAAGAATATATATAAATGAATATATTCCATGGCAGATTAAGAGTGTATCAATGTTTTAAACTAAATTGTATGAATTGATGCACAAAATCAAGTATTCAGTTAAAAACACCCTTCCTCTGATTAGGGATTGACTCTAAGTAAGGCTACACTTGAAGGGTGTATGTGAAGACATATTTGCCAAGGTGGATATCTAGATAGCTAGACTTCCTCAATAGGCCCATTGATGTCTTTGACTAATTTGATGATGAATCTTTTATCTGCTGGGAGGATTACCCCTGCATCCCATCATGGGCCAGCCCAATGTGAGTCCATTCCAAGCCCATGTCATAAATTAAGACAAAGAAACCAGAAAGAAAGAAAATATGATACTATCTACTAAATAAAGCACTCTTGGGTCCCAACTGGGGCCCTTCTGGGGCCCAGTTTGGGCTAGCCCACTTGGGCCCTGACTGATGCCCAGGCCCAAAAATTGATGGGCCCCTGTTGGGCTGACCATCTGGGGCCCAGTTGCTAGCCCACCTGGGGCCCGGCTGGGACCCAGTCGGGCATGTTACCTGGGATGTGTTGTTGTTTACAAACAAGGGGTCACGTGACCGCACTAATCCCCTAATTAGGTCATGTTACCATGGTTACCAGAATGCTGGCCTCTGATTGGCTCAGAGGTGGTCGCTAATCCCCTAAGTAGGTCACGTTGCCATGGCAAAGGGTCATGTGACCAAATGGAGGCCTCCGATCCCGAATGAGTAATATCCTGTAGTTAGCTATAGTCCCATTCCGATACATTATATTTTACTTGCCTCCTATCTAGCTGGGTCAGTAAATATATCAGTAGTGCTTGAGGTCTCACATAGGGAAATTCCGGGGTCACTCAGTGCATCCTTACTGACAGAAGATCTCCGCACTGAATACTACATGAGTTCTGGGTGGATATAATAGTTAGGTAATTTAGTAGAACTCTGTAAAAATTCATAACTGGTCCTGAATAGGTACTGATATAAGATAAAAAATTACTATTGCAGCGATGCCCATTAATTTTGGGCTTGTTTTGATTGGGTCTGAACTGAAATTATTCACTGCAAAGAATGTCAATTCTGCAGGTGTGTGTACATTTATGACCAGCATTCCAGATTTTCACGATTAACGCACAGGTTTTTTTTATATGTCGTAAATCAATGTTGCCTCTAAAGATATACGTGGGATTTTTTGCTCAATACCTCCGGGGCACACTAGTTATGGCATGCCATGCTACATTAAAATATAGTGAAAAAGGATTTCCATGGCTGAGACCTCAACGAGGCCACAAGGAAATGGGTCAGACTTGAATCATGTCAGTGGGAATAAGCAGCTAATGTAATATTACACTTTATACTTGAACTTACTAAAGCCTCTACTAAGACTACTGACACTTCATTGGGTAAGCTTCATTTAGAATCTATGTCCCATTTATGTATACATAGAAGATATGACTCATTAGTTCTTGATTATCATCTGTAATATCTAACTGAAATTCAGGTAGGACAGTGACTCGTGGAAAGGGCTTATACATGTAGTTCTATTCATCTGGTACATACTGAGTATAGGAACCAAATATTTCCAGCAAAAGGCTGTCATAATAGATATCAGGGATGTGGGATCTCTGTCCTAACTGAGTCTTCTTGATGTTCTAATTCACTGAGTATCTGTCATAATGAATACGATAGCAACCCATGACCTCCATGGGTATAGTCTTCAAGAGAAACTAGCTACCAACACAGCCTTAACACACTGACTTAAGTTAAATTACTTGAATGAATTTTCCCTTAAACTAGATTTTGGTCTGTTAGACCTTAAATGCCATGACTGGGTGTATCCATGCATGTAGGTAATAATAAAGGTCATCACTGGTGCTTGGTTAAACATAGCTAAAAGACCTCGACAGTTGAGTATTTTCCACTGTTCTTCGTAAGATAGATCCCGGCTAAGTTTTTCTTTCTCATTGTCACCTATAATGCACTGTCTAACAAAGTCTCCCAAGAGTCACTTTGCTTCACATACCCATTCACCTTTAGATATAATCATGCGGGAACGTTGTCTCAGATATTGTGCTTAGTATAAATATTTGTGAAATGGTAGCGATCGCCCTTAATAGATTATGTACAGGAGCTAGGCTTTGACAGGAGATAAGCTACTACCAGTATACAGTTAAGAGTTGTATCGAGATCCTGATAACTGTTTGATAGCAGGCACTTACCACATTCAGGTACTCTATACAGGAGGAGGAGGTACTGATACCATTGTCAGTGAATGTTAGTCTCCATAAATAAATCAGAGAAGGTACGAGTATCAGACATGCCTCACTGGTGGTGATTTACATCTCATCGACAGACAACTATCCATGTTAGTATGCATAACATATCTCTATCATATCTTACATAGGAAATTCATGTTTCGATTTATAAACATCCTATTGTTTGCTCCTTTTCATACTCAGATTCTGTAGAACTAAGATGCAGGAGGTTGGTCAATTTTAGCTGTATTCACTCAAGAAAAGTGCTATGTGTTTAGTCTATGGATGTGTAGTCACAATTCCAACAGCTTGTTACATTTTCAGACACATCTTTTGGTTATTGGTGTGTCTATTATGCTACATATGTTATGCACCTAGCCTTTCCGACCGTGAGGATTCTAAATAGATAAATATTGTTATATCCATAAGCTATTAGTATGACTTACAAGGGACTTTAGTGTGTACGTAAAACGTGATTTGTAAGGACAGACAACTGGCGGTTATTTCTTAACGGACTACAACTGGACCCTTCAAGTCCTACCAAAAACTCCAAAGAAATAGGGTTAGCATTTGTATTTTTGTGGGGCTGTCTGTGATTGTATTTCCTTAAGAAAACCTCCAGTAGATCAATAATCGCTATCAATGCATTACTGCTATCCTTTTAAGACTGATGGAGTCTTATTTAAAGCTCAGGTTTTTGTTAACCCCTAGGTGCCCACGTGCGCTTTAAAACGCGGTTTTGGGCTTAATTGGGTCTTTAATACATGTATATTGAAGGAAACTATCATCCAGATACTTCTACTGGTCCAATCTGCAAAGTTAGACCCTCTATAGAACAGCCATGACCTCCCCATTACAATACAACCATCCATTTGTCTCTATCACCATTATACCTAACACAGGGAGTCAACATTTGGAAATGATTCATTAGAGGGCCACCCTCCAGGGGGTTAAGACCAGACATGACACAATTGTTATGCTACCGTGATCTCCCGCATATACGGTGCGTCTTATACGTGAATCAGATCGAGACTGGGTCTTATACGCGGGAGGGTAATTGCCTCCAGTTGGGGGTGCGCCTTATACGCGGGGTACCTTCACTTTCCAAATCATAAAGATGTACACAGAGTCATGTATTTTCTTTAACCAAAGAAAAGGTGTAGTATATACCATTGTGCTCTATATACCCTTAAACTGCTGAATGTAACATGCCATTCTGCTCACCATAAATGTGTTTGGAAATGTGTGTACACTCCACTCACTGAGAGCTTTGTTAATTACACTATTGACCTTTTAATCAAGAGAATCCATGCAGCATTATAATCAATAATACTGTCATAGTGTGTGCTGCCACCTGGTGTTATTCTAGGAATCATTTAACTCATTCACTGCTATTGAGCAAGTGTCTTCATATGGCCCAAAACTGATGTTATTTGGCATCATTTTGAAAGGTACAATACTGTTCATTTTTTTGAAAGAAATAATCCTCTGATTTGCATTATTTGTTAACAAGTTATAGATAAGACAGGTTCAAACCAAATTTGTTATTTGCTCATATCATACCCTCCAATTGATTATCTAGGCTCACACTGTTATAACAGGGAAATAGGCCTGTCTTCTAGAGACATGGCATGCTGGGATACCAGTAGTTTGTAATGTAGAGAATAGAGAATGACATACAGCTCATACAACACCAGGTGGCAGCACACACTATGTCAGGATTATTGATTATAATGCTGCATAGATTCTCTTGATTAAAAGGTCAATAGTGTAAGTAACAAAGCTCTCAGTGAGTGGGGTGTACACACATTTCCAAACACTTTTATGGTGAGCAGAATGGCATGTTTCATTCAGCAGTTTAAGGGTATATAGAGCACAATGGTATAGACTACACCTTTTCTTTCGTTAAAGAAAATACATGACCAGTTGGGGTATTGATAAATGCAGACAATATTTGAAATGCCCCTTTGGGTTGGGTCCTTTGTGTGGACCATGCTCCTTGAGTTAGGGGTGCGCCTTATACACATGTTTTTCAAATATTAGACTCAGGAGCAGCAGATGCGCCTTCTATGCGGTCTGCCTTCCCTGAGTTGGGGGTGCGCCTTCTACGCGGGCTGCGCCTTCTACACAAAAGATTACGGTAGATCATATACATCTAATGTCCTATACTCCCATTAGATTCTAAAAGAAATGTTCATATCCATAGAGATAATCCATGCATTGTTACTAGCACATTATGTCTCCTGAGTGGTAGTACACACACACATATATATATATATATATATATATATATATATATATATATATATATATATATATATGCAGAATTGAATGAGGCCTCAGAATTACAGGTATTATGGATAGGGGGGGTCTATATAGTACACAAGAGAGACCAAATACTAACAAAGACAACAAATTGAATGTTTTGGTAACTATGGTTACCAAACCTGACCAATAAATTCCATGTCCTTAACTGAAAGTCTTCACTGAGTTATGAGTATTCAGGAAATGCAATACAGAGCCAATATCAAAAGATAAGATCAAAATAACACATGGGCTTATCAACTAAGTAATATAATTGTAAAATAATGTAAAATCTTCAAATAATTCTGGGCACCAAAAGTTTAATTCACAGGTAGTTCCACAGGTAATTCGGTAGAGCTGGCCAAGACGTCAGAGGGCATGCAGCAGTTGATATGAATACCTTCAATCGACAATAAACATTTTCCAACCTTTTTTTGGAAATTATAATTCATCTGATTGAAACTATAGGAACCAGTGTACCTTCAGCCTAATCTACATCTTCCGCATTTAATACACATCTAAAAGGCAGAAGTCTCACCAGTTATAAGGTATCTACCTTACCACAGTACCTTCTAAATCACTAGAACCTCGATTTATAAGCCATGGGTAATACAGACCATGATGAAGACACAAAGGCCACAGAGAAATCCAGCCTACTGGGTCACTCAAGTGATGGAACTCAAGGTCGAAATGAGCAATACCCACAACGAGCATCCCAATCACGACCACGCTCCTGTTCAAATGCTGGATACATGAGGAGTTTGTCAGGGACAATAGCAAGGAGTACCAGCATCACCAGAAGCAGTGTGAGTAGTCCATCAAGGAAAGTTTTATAAGATGCTTTACCTATAAAACTGTATGTTTGCTGAATGGAGAGTTGTAACATAAGATTAGTGCTTGGACCATGATCTACCTACCCCCTTGCAATAACCTGTTCTTGCTTGCCATAACTAGTTATTGCATGCAATAACCTGTTATTGCTTGTAATAACCTGTTCTTGCTTGCTATCACCTGTTCTTGCTCGCAATGACCTGTTATTGCTTGAAATACTCTGCTCTTGATCTGCATTCTCTGTCAGGCAACTCATTTTTGAAAGATTTAGACTCTTCAGAATGAATTAAGAGAAGCACACTTAGTCAGACACTTGGACATCGAACCACATTGAGAGATTTACATGATAAAAGTTTATCCCCCACTTGTGTGGATCAATGTTACAAGTGCCAGACCATTGTGTTCTGTCTCTATACTTGTCACAGACAAGAAACCCCTGTATCAATCATGTGTTATCCGACAACACTAGGTGGAATGGGCTTCAAATAATAGTTATCCCTCGGAAACCTAAACGTTTCCGGAAACCTACGAGAGGTGGAGTCGCGCATGCGCAGTCAGTTCAGGAAAACACGGCATCAACAACAGTCAGTTCATACAGTTCACCACTGCTTTAGCCTGGTAAGTACGGTTCTTCTTGATATTTAGCATTCCCTGCTTCAGGGAACCGTTATGAATGTATTCTGCAGCCTTGGTTCCCCCCTGGAACCTTGGATGTTCAGCAGATTCTTAGTTATTTAGGATTCTGTACTGCCTCCCCTTGCGCCCGGATCGACGCCGGGAACTAGGTCACGGTGGCGTCCTTCTCCCTGGGCTGTCCCAGGTCTGGACTAACCTGCACCCCCTGGTGCCAAACTGTCCGGCTTTAGACAAATTTGAGCCTTAATGATCGACTTGCTGCCCCCCGGCAGCTCACAGATCAGTTTAGGACGAGTTATTCGCATCTAAATCGTTCACATTCGCTCAGAAATCGCTCAGCTTGACCTCGTCCCCCGACGACCAGAGCTTGAGTGACACCCCTTACGCACGGCCGGGCCAGACCCTCACTGCCATGGCCGAGCGGGTAAAGGCACTGGAATAGTTCCTCCAGTCGCCGTCTTTTTGGGGGTGGCGCCACTGTACATCAGGAGATCGCGGGTTCGAATCCTGGTAACGGCGCAGTTTTGCGCGCTCGCCTCCCGGCCAGATCCGGACGCGTTCCACCGTCAGAAGACGCAGGTTCGAATCCCGCCCTCGGCGCTCGACGCGTTCGTCGTTACGGCAGAGGATGGCTTTTGAAGATCTATACCGTAATCCAGTCACTACCCTACCTACCGAGGGTTGGCTTTTGGAGATGTTGGAACGAAAATCAGTCTGCTGGAAATGACTTGAACCATGTGCACATAGAATGGTGCAAGGATTTGAACATATTTAGCAGTTATTTTATGATCTTCTTGTATTGTACTTAGTAACTTTTAGACACAGGACTTAGCCTGTTCATCAATTTACTAATAGAGCCCTCTCTGCTTCTTTACAGAAAATGAGTGGAAGGAAAACCGGTAGACGCGCTACCTGTAGCCATGCTATGAGTGAGACGAGCTCCACCAATGGTGACGCCGCCACCGAGACGCCGGTGACGACGAACCCTAGCACCGACACCACTGACACCCAAGGTGTCGGGGCTTGGAGTACCATGGCGACACCAATGCTATTCGACCTCTCGGCCATGCTTCAGGGCCCCAACTCGGGTATGTTCATGGGCCAGATGCTGTCATCAATGATAATGCAGATGATGCAGGGTCAGGCTCAGGCCACGACCCAGGAAGAGGAAGAGCCGGCTGAAGTTACAGAACCGGAACCAGCAGCCACTAAGGCGCTGCCACCAGGCAAGCTTCATGACTTGATGACGGAAAGGATTGTCAAGGAGAAGGAAAAGTCCAAGAAAGGGAAGGACCTCTCGCCACTAGTGAGTGACTTCCTCGGGTCGCTCTTCTCTGAGAAGAGGACACGGGCGGACCTCGACCTCGTTCACGGGTCTTATCCACAGCCAGACAACGCAGCCAAGCTAGTAGCACCTGACCTGGAGCCTGCACTGCAGGCACTTCTGAACAGGCCGGGTAGCGCTGAAAACCCTCAAGAGGGACGAAGCGCTGAAGAAGCTCCAGATGCATCTGGTGAAAGCAATGTTATCTTTCCAGCCAGTGATAGAACTGTGGCTGTCTCGAGGCTCATCGGACTCTTAGTTGGATGACTGCGGAGAGTCATTCATAGATGGCATGCAGCTGATCGTCAGCACGATCAACGCTATCATGTCTCGCCGAAAGGATCTTCTCAAGCCGGTCATCATGCCCAAGTACTGGGAACACCTCCTGAAGAAGGCAGGCAACGATCCCAGGCAAACACTCAAATGGCCATGGCCATGCAGGGGATGAACTTTCCCCGAATGCCCGTAGTCTTCCCGCAGATGGGCTACAACACAGCACCGCGGTTTAGCGGCCCGTGCAACCCTCGGCCCCAGGCCCCACCCGCTGCAGCAGCCGGAAAGAAGCCGGGTTTTCAGAAATATGGCCCTTTGAGGAGCAGGCAATCCCCTTACGTTTATTCACACTGCTAAAAACTTTGTAGCTGGGAGCCTATCTGGATATGTCACCCAGTGGATGGGAATAACTAGAGACCCCTGGGTACTGGGCATGGTGAAAGGGATTTCCATACTGTTCGAAGACCTCGTACCCTGTCAGGACAGAACGCCCTTCCCTTATGTATTAGGCCCTGATAAGGAGGTCCATGTTGCCAAAGAAATTGCCAAGCTGTTGGACAAAGGGGTAGTGAAAATTGTCGAACCGACAGACGGTCAATTCATCTCAAATGTCTTTGTCAGGCCAAAACCAAATGGTGACTTTAGACTCATTTTAAATCTCTCGAAAATGAACGAGTCGGTTCAGTATGAACATTTTAAAATGACCCGCCTGAACACAGCGATAAAGATGATGAGACCCAACTGTTACATGTTGTCCATTGACCTTAAAGACGCTTATTACTCTGTATTAGTCAGAGATGAAGACAGAAAATTCCTCAGATTCCTTTGGAAAGATAACCTCTATGAATTCCAAGCTATGCCAAATGGCCTAGCTTGTGCCCCTCGCATATTCACTAAGATTCTTACCCCAGTGTTCTCCAATCTCAGGGAGATGGGACATGAGTGTTTCCAGTACATAGATGATTCTTTCGTACTGGGGGAAACAGAGGCACAAGAACTAGATAGGTTGGGGTTCGTAGTGCATACAGAAAAGTCAGTTTTTGCGCCCACGCAGAGTCTAATTCTCCTAGGGTTCCACCTAGACTCCGTCACTATGACAGTCCGGCCCACTAAAGAGAAGGTGGAAAACTTCAACATGGCTATCTGAAACCTAGCCAATACTGATGATCCCTACACGATCAGGGACATAGCGGGGATTGTGGGCCTCATGACTTCTCTCTCGCCGGGTGTCCAATATGGCCCGGCACATATAAAGGGTCTAGAAAGAGAAAAGAACCTTGCCCTTGAAAGGCACAAGGGCAACTTTGATTCACCCATGGTTATTGGTGAGGAAGGTTTAGAGGATATCAGTTAGTGGCTGGAACACCTCCCCACAGCTTCCAAGCGCATTCGAAATGAGGGGGCAGATTTTGAAATCATAACAGATGCCTCTGGTACAGGGTGGGGCGCCCACAGGGGCGCCACTTCCACCAAAGGTATTTGGAAGGAGGAGGAAGTAGACCTCCACAGTAACATTCATGAGCTAACAGCCATAAAATTAGGCCTCGAGGCACTGGTCACAGAGAACGGGGTCAATGTGAAAATCAGAACTGACAACACTACATCACTGGCTTATGTCAGAAAAATGGGTGGGGTTAAGTCTGAAGCATGCAATAAGATAGCCAAAGAAATTTGGGAATGGTGTGAAGAACAGGACATTTGGCTAACAATAAACCACATCCCGGGGAAGGACAACGTCCTTGCTGACTACCTATCTAGACACTTCTCGCATGATCTAGAGTGGGAACTAAGTGAAAAGATTTTCAAAAAAGTGTGTAATATCTTTAGCAAGCCTGAAATAGATCTCTTCGCTTCTCGAGCAAACAAAAAGTTAGAAACTTTTGTCTCCTGGGGGCCTCAACCAAGCGCCTGGGAAATTGACACTATGTCAATAACTTGGAGGAATAACTATATGTACATTTTTCCTCCTTTCAGCCTCTTGGGGCCCGTGAGCGGTTGAGAGCCATCCTGATAACACCAGACTGGCCGGGACAGCCCTGGACTACAGCGGTCCGGGTGATGAATGCTCAGGTTCAGGAAGGCCAAGGGCAACCTCTGTCATCCCGGGAAGCCGGCCAACAAAGAGCGACTGTCTGCGACCCCGCTCTTAGCATTTCAGACATTCTAAAAGCAGAGCTATCTCGCCAGGGATTTGACGGGCACGCCATCGAACTTATCACACAAGACGTACAACACATACCTTCGTAAGTGGTACGCCTTCTGTGTAGACACTGACACACAAATTCTCCAACCATCGATCCAACAAGTGTGCAAGTTCCTGGCGAAACTGGCCAAAGACAAGAATGGGTACACCGCGCTAAACGCTGCTCGTTGTGCGCTCTCGGCCATTCTGGGCGACTTCCAAGGCCAATCAGTGGGCCAGCACCCCTACGTAAAGCTGCTTCTGAAGGGGGCTTATGAGATGAATCCACCAGCCCCTAGATACCAGGAGTTCTGGGATGTGAGGAGGGTTCTAGACCTCCTACAGACCTGGGACAATGGCACCATCGCACTCAGGAAGCTCTCCATGAAACTGGCCACTTTGCTCCTCTTAGTCACATCACAAAGAGGCCAGACTATTGTCAACCTTTCCATCCAAGGTCTGAAAATGGGAGACAAGGTGGTATTCAAGATGACAAGGCTCCTAAAGTCTAACAGGTTGGGGGACCCCCTCAACACGATAGTCCTGAGGAAGTTCAACCAGAACCCTAGGGTGTGCGTCGTCAGGTGCCTAGAAGAGTACCTGAAACGCACCCAAAACAAAAGGAAGAGCAAGAAAAACTTTCTGGTCAGCTTTGTCTCACCCCAGCGCTGTATCTCCCACGATACACTCAGCCGTTGGGTCATGGTCGTTCTTAAAAAGGCTGGTATTGATGTCAACCAATACAAGCTCCACTCCACCAGAGGGGCCTCTGCCTCAGGCATCCTTAAGGTGGGAGGAAACCTCAACACCCTCATGAGGAGAGCGGGTTGGAGGCAGGCAAAGTACTACCACAAACCAATCGAGGATGTGGTAGGGGGGAATGCGCTCCTCGAACAGTGACTGTTCTAGAGACTGAGAAAATACTTATACCACTTCTTTCAAGGCACACCTTGTGTTAAATATAGATTTGATACTAAAAAGATTGTGTTTGGGTTTCTGTTGGGGGATTCAATTGCTCTGAAACTCTCGTAGGTTTCCGGAAACGTTTAGGTTTCCGAGGGATAATTTTGAAATTATTCGAGACTTACCTGTAAGTTGAGGTATAATTAAGATTATACCAAGGGAACCTAGCGGTTCAGGGAATATACGCCCTACCCACCCTCCCTCAACTTACTCGTAAACTCATCAAGTAGACATTATTTATAATAATGAATATAATCAGGGGGATATGGCCTACACATCCCAGTATATATTTTATCAGTTGTAGGCTTTCATCCCCCAACAGGCTCTTAAGGACTGACTGCGCATGCGCGACTCCACCTCTCGTATATTCCCTAAACCGCTAGGTTCCCTCGGTATGAGTGTAGAGGTACATCAATACAAACCATAGTGGTGGGTACCGTCTGGCGTGGCAGGTGAGTCCAGTCGTTGGATGTTCCTCAGGATCCGGATAGGTGGCAGCACCGATCCGGGTCTGTGGGGACATCTGACGACAAACTCCTAGGCCTATATAAGGGCCGGGGCTCAGTCGCTACGTCAGAGGCCCTCCTGGCCTCTGAACATGTAATACCTATTTTTCTATTCGCTGCCTTTTACCATCTTCCGGGTAGCCTTGAGTGTCTAATGTAAATAAACCATCCGTTGGCATACACTTGAATCACCGCCTTACTCCTTCTTTCCTGATCAGTAAGGCCCGAACCAACCAAACCGTAATACTAAACCATTACATTGGTGCCGTGACCAGTTAATTCTGGTGTATAGCTCGGACGTTATAACGTCCGAACGGCTAGTACATGGGTGGAAGCTAACCCTGAAGGGTAATCAGTTGCCCAAGAAAATGGCAATGGGTCATTGTTGATCCATACCCATTCGAACCCACAGGATGTAGACACTGCATCCTGAAGGGATCCCGGACCTCACTATAAGATGGACAGTGAAGAGAACATACCAGACTCTGTACGGAGGGAACAATCCATACAGAGAAAGGGTAATTTGATGAGTCAACAATCACTTGTTGATGAATTAAGTAATTCGATGTTCGAAGTTGGTGGAAGCACTAACCCAGAACATCCGGGACCTATGCCAAAGAGGGTTACGTTTGGAGAATTACCATACAGTATACCCAGACCCGGACTACCAATATTAGATTATAGCGCCATAGACGGCGACATAACATATGCGGTACCGGAAGGTGAGGAATTTAAACAACTGGATGTCCTGTTGTTAAACGAAACCTACATAACTTTGAATGAGAATTTAAATATCTTGATCAAAGCGAAAGATGAAGTAATCAATGAAAAACTACATCTAGAAGAAGACTTAATCGGTATGCGAAATGAATTCGATACCAGAAAGAGTGAGTACATGAAAGAATTAGAAAATGAAGAAATAAAACTTCAAGACATGAGAAAGTCATTCAATAAGGAATATGACAATAGACACACTCGTATCCAGACATACATAGATATGAACGATCAAATAAGTCTTGTTAAGGCAAATTACGAATCCGAAATAAGCCAATGTCAAAGCGAATTGGAGAAATTGAAACTTCAGTGCAGTAAACAAGCTGAAGACAATGAAACTATCTGGATGGGCATTATAGCTTATAATAAACAACTGGAAGAGGATAGACAGAAACTCACGAATGAGCTTCAGGAATTGCAGACTACTGCAGTAACGCTAGATAAATACGTAGAAGCCGCACAATTGACTATAGGTACTATAGATCCAAATGTGGTCTCTACAATGTTGGCGAATACATCCCAAGATGTAACTCCCATCAGATATAACCCATTCGTTGCCGATGGGGCAGACAAAAATGTAGTTTCCGGAATTTATAAAAAACCGGACCACTCCGCATCCAGCGGAGTAGGCACTCCAAATAGTACAACTGTATCAGTAGGAACAAATAAAGGACCTACCAACAGTGCACCTACACCTCAAGCTCCGGTGCTTGATACAATTGTAGGTCCGGCTCCACCGATACCAGATTTGAGTCATAAAACTAAAGCGACTCACGTTAATGCAACTAGTGTATATAATACTACACCAGTACCTCAACCACAGGTACCGGGACCAGCGAGAAATTTACTAACACCACCATCATATTTTTCTCAACCCGGACATAGCACACCAGCAGGTGCAAGATTGCCTAACCCGCCCTCGGGTCAGAGCAATGTACCTAATGGTGGACGATTTTCTAGACCGAATCCTCCACAACCTAATGTGACAGGAGGTACGTATTTGCCAAGAACACCTCCACATGGATATAGTAATAACTATAACCAGGCAGGAGGAAGTAACTACCATTACGGGAATACGAATAACCAGGGGTGGAATCAAAATAATTCCTATCCCGGGTCTGCATCTTCCGGAACAACTGGAAATACTGGTTATAGAGGTGGATATCCTAACGGTTCGTCCGGGAACCACCCCAATAATGGTCCACCCGGAGGTGATCCCCCAGGCGGTCCAGGTGGATCTGGATCCGGAGGATCAGGATCGGGAGGAGATGGCAGGAAACCAAACAGGAGAACATCCATGCCTGCAGGGATGCAAAACATCTTTGATAGAAGCCAATGTATCCAAAATTTGGGCATTGACTGCTACCAGAAGGGAGCAGATGGCATGGAAGTCATGAACTGGAGCATGCAAGAAGCAGACAGACTGCGAGGATGTAATAATCCGGCTCGTAGACAGGCAAGGATACCCCCTCCCTATGATTCGAATGATCCATGGAAGGATAGGTATCAGGCTTTTGTGGATGAAGTCAACTGTAGTGGTTGGACAAAAGAAGAAGCTCTGCCTTACTTAATCTGTTGGTTGAACAAAGGTGGAAAAGTAGCCCTCAACCAGTGGAGAGCAGCATATGGCATATACGGCACCTATGATCAATTGGTCGAATGTGCCGCGTACCTATTTGGTTCAATCATTCGAGAAGATCCATGGGTAAGCTTTAAGATGAGGACTCAGAAACCTAAAGAATCTCATAAAGTCTTTGGTTTGGAGCTACAGGACTTGCTATCCAAGGCACGTCCGAATTGGGCTCATGATGATGACTGCTATCTACAAGAATTATTCACACAATTCTATAGTGGATTGCGAGATCCGGATCACAAACAAGTAGTTTGGGATTCATGGAAGGATGATACATCTTTCAGCGACCTCTTTATATCAATCGATGGATATGATATGAAGAAAAGGTTAGTGGGTTTAGGACCGAACCCAGTGCGAGCAGCTCCACTACAATACGGAGGTGCCCCAGCACAGGTATATGAGACTTCCCAATTGGCTCCTGTTGACTTGCAAGAGGCTGACCAGGAAGAGGAATATGTCTCCGACGAAAATGGAGAATATATTGGTTCAGTCCAGGTAGCTGAAAAGTACTACCGACAGAAACGGTATAGAAAAGTGTATCCGAAAGGAAAACGCATGTCTGTTGCTAATAAAATGGCTTCCGGACCGATTCAAGGTGGTAACGTGACATCTACAGTCACTCCTACAGTAGCAGTCGCTGCTGCTCCAACTAATCTGGTGGAGACATTGATAGCCGGGTTGACAGAAGCTCTGAAAAGACCTTGAGTTGATAAATCTCAAAGGAGATGTTTCAGATGCCAGAAATTAGGACACTATGCGTCCGAATGTATGGCTGAGAAACCTGTCCCTCGTAGACAGGAAGGTGTCTCTGGTTTAACAGCAGAGGAAAACTAAGGAGGGGTCCCCCTATGGGCAGAGAAGGGGATCCCAGTGATAAATCTTGCCATGATATCACCATCCGTAACGATAGTTTGCATAAAGTAGCAAACTCGCCTAACACCGAGGTGGTTGTAGACACCCGGAAGGTTGGGGAAGCTGATATAACAGGTGCCCAAGGGGCACAGGGGAAACCCAATATCAGTGATGAGGTAGGCGGCTATGAGTTAGCCAGGGTTGGTAGTGCCCACCTACCCCCGGGTCATCCTTGTCTGGAATACCTGAAAGGATGTGGATTGACTCCAGGTGTGAACAATAACGTCCCAATGGTCACGGACATGCCCTCTGTTCTAAACGGAAGGCGGTGGTATGTTTGCCTCACTGTTAACGGAAGATCTGCCTAATTTCTTATGGATGCGGGTGCTAGCCACTCCTGTATCTCCAAGAGGTTCTATGATCTTATTCCGAATGAACATGATACTCTCATATCGGGAGGAAATGCTCAGACGGCCGATGGCAGTACCATGCAAACATATGGAAGAACTTGTGTGAAGTTGCAATTGGATGGAATACATGACTATGTCATGAGTGCCACCGTTGCGGATATAGCAGATGAGGGGATACTCGGGTTGGATTTCTCATCCCTGATTTAGAACCACAATCAGGAGTGTTGAGTGTGAAATACCCGTATCCTGTAAAGGTTAGGTGTGTACTGAGACAAGTAAGCAGTATGGCTAGTGTAGCACACACTGTGCAAATTCCCGCAGGTGTAGCCTGTGATGTGCTCGTAAGAAGCGATCCTGCAATGCGCAATAAGCCTGCAGTGATAGAACCGGATGTATTTACTTTGTCGAGCATCGAATTAATTTCTGTAGACACTATAGTAGCAAATGCATCCTGGTCGGTAGTACCTGTTTCCAACACTGGAAACGCTACTATCTACCTTAACAAGGGACAAGTATTTGGGAGCGTAACGCTATCAGAAATGGTAACGGATAGTAAGTTAAACTTACCGAAAGTAATAGAAGATGATGAAATTTCGGATGACTTGCTTAAGTTATATGAAGAAACTTCATTAGAAAATCCGGAACATCGGAAAGAGTTTCACAACTTGCTCTGTCAGTATAGGACTGCCTTTGCCAAACCTGGTGAAAAGCTAGGTACGACAAATAAGGTAGTACACAAAATAGATACTGGAGATGCGGAACCCTTTAAAATATCATATAGGCGGTTACCTTTACCGAAAAAGAGAGTAGCTGAAGAGGAAATAAACAAGATGTTGGATCAGGATGTGATAGTCCCATCCAATAGTCCATGGAGTAGTCCTGTATGTATGGTAACAAAAAAAGATGGCACTATACGCTTTTGCATAGATTACAGGAAGTTGAATGGAGTAACGAAAAAGAATTCGTATCCATTACCAAGAATAGATGAAACCATTGACTCCTTAGGAGGTAACAGTTGGTTTTGTACCCTAGACTTGCAATCAGGATACTGGCAAGTGGGAATGAATCCATCAGATATGGAAAAGACAGCATTTTCGAGTCATATAGGATTATTCCAATATAATGTAATGCCGTTCGGCTTGTGCAATGCACCAGCTACATTTGAAGCAATGATGGAAACTATCTTAAGTGATTTATTGTGGAAACGGTGTTTAGTATATCTAGACGATGTAATAATCTTCGGAAAAACATTCGAAGAGTGTTCTAACAATCTTAAATTGGTATTAGAACGTATTATTTCCAATGGTCTCAAATTAAAACCAAAAAAATGTCACATGTTTAGAAAGTCCATAAATTATTTGGGCCGCATCATCTCAGATGAAGGAATAAAAGCTGATCCCGATAAAATCGAATTAGTTACGAATTGGAGTAGACCTAACTCACCTAAAGAAGTGAGATCATTCTTAGGCTTCTGTTCCTATTACAGGGAATTTATTCCAAATTATTCTAGAGTCAGTTACCCATTACAAGTAATAGCTAACTGGACCCCAGGATGTACCAAGGAAAAATTTCCTTGGACGCATGAAGAAGAATCTGCTTTTCAAAAGCTAAAAGATCTGTTCACGAGTACTCCTGTATTGCAATATCCGAATGAGACGGATCATTTCATACTGGATACGGATGCTAGCAATGACAGTATTGGTGCTGCCCTTTCGCAAGTCCAAAATGGAAGAGAGGTACCAATTGCTTTTGCTAGCAATACACTGAGTAAAACTCAACTCAATTACTGCACTACCAAGCGAGAGCTATTAGCAGTAGTTGTATATACAAAGAAGTTCAAACATTTCTTATGGGGAACGGACTTTACTTTACGTACGGATCATTCCTCTTTAAGATGGTTATTGTCGATGGTTGGCCCATTTATCTGAATACGGGCTTGAACATCGCCAAATTCAGCATAGACCCGGAGTTAAGCATTCAAATGCTGATGCTTTGTATCGAATACCAATTCGGAAATGTGATAATCCGGATTGTACTGATTGTGGAGCTCATAGGGCAGTGTTAGCAGGGATGCGAAGACCCTTCGAACCCCTAGTTGCCAGTGTACTGGATTGGTCTATGGATCACATACGACGTTTCCAGGAAGCTGACTTGATAACTGCACAGCTACTGCAATTGGTACCAAAGGGTATACGTCCAGCTAGACCGAAGGTCTCTCTGGAAAATCGAGAAATGAGAAGGTTTCTTGCTCAATGGACTGAGCTTGAAGTCCGGAAAGGCGTGTTATACCGTTGGAAGCCATGTAATAATGGTGAGAAAATCATGCAAGTGGTAATACCACATGCAATGAGACATGACATTATGTATTTCTGTCATGGGCACCAGACCAGTGGTCATTTCGGAAGGAAGCGCTCATTAGCACGACTTTCCAAGAAGTACTATTGGCCTGGCATGTCACGAGACTTGCAAAGATGGGTAACCACCTGTCCGGACTGTTGTAAAAACAAACCCGGACCCGGGATGGGCTTCCCCTATCCCAAGAACTTTTCAGAGTTAGATTCGCAAGAATCGGGGTAGATATCATTAGTGGACTTAATACAACCGGTAATGATAATACCTGTATGATGGTACTGTGTGACTACTATACGAAATACACCAAAGTATTTCCACTACCGGACCACAAAGCAGTCACTTGTGCCGAGGCCTTCGTAAAAGGCTGGGTACTGACTTTCGGTGTACCATTAATGCTACACAGTGACCAAGGCAGAGAACTCAAATACTTAGCTATCTGCAAAACTAGAACCAATCCGTATAGGCCACAAAGCAACGGATTGGTAGAAAGGTTCAATAGAACCCTTATTCAGGTCCTAAAGTCACTTGTTAATGAACACATGGACGATTGGGATGAGCAATGTCATTTTGTGACACATGCTTACAACAGTACGGTACATTCGAGTACCAACTGTACTCCGAATCTTTTAGTTTTCGGAGAGGATTTAATAATGCCTGCAGACTTAGTATTTGGAGTCGTAGGAATGGACCCAGAACAAACCTTGCCATGTACTTTTCGTCGAATGTTTAAGAGACAGATTCAAAAAAGCATACGAGTCTGTCCGAATTGATTTGGAGAAAAGTGCCAAATGGCAGAAGATTGGATATGATACCGATCTAAAGCATCGAAAATTCCAATCCGGAGATAGAGTCCTAAGATTACATGAACCACTTAGACACATAAAATTAGCGTCTAATTGGGATGGTCCTTTTACAATAACCCAAGTTATTAGTCACTGTACCGTAATTATTAAATCAGACCTTGGTCGACTTTATAAGTCAAATGTGGCTAGACTAAGGAAATGGTCTGGGAGGGAGACCTCCACAGAAATGTATGGTGAAGGATTCGAAAAGATTTTAAATCGGAATCGGATAACAGACCAGGTAAAGAACCCGATACCAAAAAGGGGCCGAGGTAGGCCTAAAAAGGTATCTGAATCAGTGCCACCCACGCCAACACCGATTAAGCGTGGGGGAGTTAAAAAAGTTTCGGCAGGTGAAGACAAGAAGAAGAGGAAAGGTGTTTCGAAGGCCAAGAAACACCTAGAAAAAGCTCTTCAGACTGTCAGGTCCGAAAAGGAACTATCCAGGAAGGGGATATACGTCCGCCGCAGCCCCTGAATTGCCCAGAGGACTGCAGTGACCTAACCTGTATACACAACGAGTGTAATGTTTACATTTAGAGGAACGGATGACAACTGACCTGAAAGGATTATTTGTTGCCGCCGTGTGATGTACCAGTGGGTAGTGGACGGATAATCCGGTGGATTTGCTTAAGCTTTCCATAAACTCCACTTAAATCCCCAGACGAGTCATCGGCGTGAGCGATAATTACCTAAAAACAATCAGTTTGTTTATGTTCCGCTTGTAGCACGTGCATTTCCGCATGACGTCACCGTGTCCAGTCTCGGCTGACCTCTCGTGACCCCGCTAGCTAGCGAGGAAATGACTTCACGAAAGCTGGCTTGTCGCCATATTGTTTTTCGGCAGGATTCAGGACGGGTGAGCGATCACCCTTCTTTTGAATTTCTGTCGTTAAACGATCCAGGCGAACCTCCAGAGTCGGTCTCTCAGTAGGCGGCTCCGTTAAGTGTCGGCCCCGGCGCCGTGAAAGCCAGGAAAAGGAGTATTTGACTCCCGAGGTGATTCCTTCAGTCATGGCTGAGGAATCTGTAGCAGCAGCCAAGCTATCCGGTGACCCGGATAAGCTGACTCCGTACGCAGAAGCTTTTCCGGAAGCTTTGTCACCTGTTACACAGGTGGAAAGCGAGCTGATGGAAGTGGAGGAATCCACTGATCGCTCGTTTGAAGAGAAGTTGGCTTCATTCTCGCTGAATGAGCCAGAAAAACTGTTGTCACCACTTCCGACCGATGGATCTGGAGATGCTGCGAATCCTGAAGCAGCAGCAACTGGATCCGAAACTACACAAGTTGACGGACCCAAGGACCAGTGGAAGCCAGCAATGGCCGACCCGTTCCCAGCGGCCTATGATGGTCGGTACCTGTATGTCCATCCGGACTTACAGGCACAGGTAGTAAACCCAGACGGTACTCCAGTTGGACCCGAAGGTGAGAATGGCTATCGAGGGTGTTATGGTTCCCGATCAGCTGGATAAGACGCCACCAGAATGGCTCAGAGACCGGCCTTGGTTCCAACGCAGACTCATGGTTGACATTGCCTTTCGACAGGTGGTGTATGAGGCAAACAGAGCCTTCTTGCTAGGAGCTTATCCGAAGCCAGACAGGTCTCAGTGGAATCTGACCAAGACAAACATAGACTGGGTAGGCTGCGTCTCGGAACCCGAAGGCCAAACCTACCCAAGCCCTAGTGTTACCCAGCCTGAGTACCGGACCATGAGGGAATTCCGTGAAGCCGCTGCTAATTTTGAACAATGGGATGATGGTTATTATATAACCGAAGCTGAATTAGTAGACGTTCAGAATAGCTCTCTAACAGGAATGGACAGAAGCGCAGCCCTTCGGACAGTTCTCATCCGTCGTTTGACTGCGGAACAGGAAGCCCTGGAACAGGCTCGAAGGGAAACGGAGGTACCCGCACCTCCAATCCCCGACCTGAAACTAGGCGCTAGAAGCTCAGCCGGTTCTGCAGCAGCTACTGGCAGTACTACCGAGAAGACCAGAAGTCCGGTAGAAGCATCTACCTCCAGTGAATCCGGAACCAACAATCCGGAAGACTGGAAGGTGAGTAAGAACAGGAGATCTGCTTCTCAGCGGCTCAAGAATCTTCCAGATTCTGCTAGAGCCGAACCGAAAGCCAGGACCTCAGCCACTGGTAGCACTGCCATGGAAGTAGTTTCCTCCGATGAGGAATCGGTACATGAGTCCTCGGTAGAGTATGATGAGAAGGCAACTCCATCTACTCAAACCGAGGCCGAACGTTGGGCTAATGCCAAATCCGGATTCAAATCCCGGATCCCAACGTGTTTCTCGGACTGTGCATACGGAGTAAAGAAGGACGGCTCTACTCTGTATGCCTGCCCAGATACTGTTAACAAGAACGGTGAATCCGACGATGAGGATTGGATGCGTCTCTCGGACGAAGATCCCAATCCGAGCAAAGCCTATCGCAAGATGTGGCTATGCTAAATCATACCGAAGGGTATTATACCTATACCCAGAGGCACAAGCTGAGAAGTGGTACGGAGACGACCAAAAGTCTTGTCCCTTGTCCATCTGCCAGGATGCTAGTGATGTTTCGGTCCAGACCTGGAGCACTTCAGCCCGGTTCCAGAGGTATCTGGTAGAGGCCCACTTTCACCATCACCCGGTTTACATTTGTGATCCGAGTTATGGCAAGAAGGGCAAGAAATGTACTACGAAGGTGCAATACAACCGCCGTAGCGATCTGGCTAGACACCAGAAGAAGGCCCATGCCGAAGGACTAGATGGAGCTCGTAAACGTATTATGGAGCTACATCAGGAACTCATGAAGGAGTTTGACAGTCTGAGTGAGGATACTTGGTCGAAGATCCAACCAGGGGACCAAGCCCTCTGTGAAGTTCCGAAGACCAAGGATTCGAAACTCCACGCCAAGATTGTCTTAAATCCCGGCAAGGGTAAACTAGACATGCACGAGTCTCTTTGGCAGAAATGCGAAGAGTCCGGAAAAGAAGGAAAGCGAGCACGGGAGAGAGTTAGAAGAGACCAGAACCGAGGTGGTAACGGCAATGGTCAGTCTACTACTGTCACTACTACCAGGGCAGATGATCGTTCCAGATCCCCCCTGGCACGTCACCCACACGAGCAGACCCAGGGTACTCAAGTTTTCAAGAGACCCGGACCTGCTGGATACGCAGGCGTCGTATCAAAACCGGGGAAAGTGAACACCCGTAACTTTCCGTCCATGACACAAGCACCTGGACCCGAGAGCCAGACCTTGGTCATGGGAAAAGGAGGCCGACTAGTCCCTAAAAAGACTACCACACCTGCTGCTGCCGGATCTGCAAACACTGCAGCCGCTCAGCCGGTAACGTTTACCCCAGAGCAAGTACAATTGTACATGCAAATGGGGATGAAACAAAATCCACCACCCACCTACTGTCTCCCAACAGCAGGAGTGTCCGGAATCCCTACATCCGGAAGTGCCCCTCAGGCAGTGTCGACACCCCCCAAGGTTGTTGCACCACCTGCGAAACCAAAAGATGCGATTACCATCATGGCCGGTAACGCTGAAATTTGGTTCGAAAAGTCTCGTCAGGGGGAAGCAGATGTCCAGAAGGCCATCTACACCCACTGGGAGAAATGTGTTTGTGACAGAGCAACAGAGTTCCATCAGGGTCTCTTGAATGATGCTCTGTTATGTATGAAACAGGTGGGCGATGCCGAAAAGGAACACCTCGAGACTGTCATCAAAGCTCAAGAGGAGGAAGCCTTAGCTGCCAAGGAACAGGCAGCTATGGACGTACATGTTCTAGAAAAACGTGTTAAAGAGGAGATTACTCGGAATACGAATCTGAACACTAAGTTCATGAGAGTATTCGGAGTCGACATCGACGAATGGGATGGTACTCCCGATTCAGCTCTAGATCTTCTTAGGAAAAAGCACACGAAGAAAGCAACCTAAGTGTGTTCCGGGTTACTCGGCTATTTCTTGTCAACTCCTAAAACCTTGATAACCAGACTTAGTTTTTGCAGAATATACCTGCAAATGTTCCATATGCTAATCAACACTTATGATAATTCTATGTGTTCCGGGTTCCTTTATAACCAGAAAATAGCCTAATTCAGGACATATATTCATTATTATATCCTGAAAGTTCTATTCGGATTAAAACCCATACTTATAAAAATCCGATAGTAGACATGTTGCTGGAAGCTACCTCCTGATGCTGTTACGATTAAAAACCTGATGTCTGCTATTACCCGTTCCTGATGGACTTATACGCTATAATCTACTGCTGAACCGAATGGACTTACCTACCATATTAACTACCGGATCTACTATTTATGGACTACCACTATGTCAACTATACCCAAACGGACTTATTACCTGTTGACTACCGGACTATTTACTTCACACCATTCGGATTTACTTATGAACTATAGCACTCCTAGAGGATTGTGGGTAGCTGCCCCAATTTCAACTTCGGTGTTTCTATATACAACCTCTACCAGATATCAGTAGACTTTAGCACATCCACCCCGTGGTTAGCTGACCACACCACTTACCTACAAAGCATCCGGAGCACTACAGCAGAAGACATGAACTATATTTTGTACATATATTATTATGTTTAAAACTCCACTATCATTACGAATAATATAGCTATATGTATATTTAAATTGTGATAATACATTATTACATAGTGTCATACGGGTTAATATTAATACGGATCTCTTGGTACTGTTCATATTACTTAACATGATCTGATACCTATATAGTATATATCCACCAAATTATCATAATTGTCCTGTGTGACATATTTTGTATAGTAATAATTATCTGGTGCTATGGTAGTTATTTAATTCATAGACATATCATTTATGTTACTCTATTTGTTTGTTTTTTTTCTTTTCAAGTGTATAATTCATAACGGTTACATGACATAATGTTTCTAAAATATAGAACCACTTACGAATTCAATGTTCATATGTTAACAAGTATCATTAGATAGCATTGTTACGTTGAAAGTCTTTATCAAGACTACATATTCATTACGATAATAATAATTACAAACTCATTAGGATGTTATTATGTGGTTTAATTCATTATTTAACAGTTTCGTTACACATAACTGTTATTTTCCACATATTCGAACTACACCTATTATCCTGTTTGTTAATCCGTAACTATAAAATGCTATCGGGTATATCGAAATATCTTTCGAATGATACTGTACATAATGTTAATGTTATATCTATGGTTGTACCTCTATTATTAGGGTTAAGACATATCGTAATGTTATCCCTATATAATAATACAATAGTTATAACTCCTTCCTAAATGTCTGGGGGAGTAGTGTAGAGGTACATCAATACAAACCATAGTGGTGGGTACCGTCTGGTGTGGTGGGTGAGTCCAGTCGTTGGATGTTCCTCAGGTTCCGGATAGGTGGCAGCACCGATCCGGGTCTGTGGGGACATCTGACGACAAACTCCTAGGCCTGTATATAAGGGCCGGGGCTCAGTCGCTACGTCAGAGGCCCTCCTGGCCTCTGAACATGTAATACCTATTTTTCTATTCGCTGCCTTTTACCATCTTCCGGGTAGCCGTGAGTGTCTAATGTAAATAAACCATCCGTTGGCATACACTTGAATCACCGCCTTACTCCTTCTTTCCTGATCAGTAAGGCCCGAACCAACCAAACCGTAATACTAAACCATTACATAATCTTAATTATACCTCAACTTGCAGGTAAGTCTCGAATAATTTCAAAAATATATGGCAATGATACCATTTCTTTATGCAACCTAATCATCATCGCTCATTCCTTCTTGCTTCCATAGTACAAAATGCTTTGACTAAAGAAGGATAGTTTCTGGCTATACGCTAGAATCTTGTGTATAAAGTGCTATTTATAACATGAAGGTTGCCCCTTGATATACCTTATAGAATATACCTGAAGTCAAGGTGTACCTAATAGGCTAAGATTTTATACGGTATTAAAACCTCAAATGTTAATCCCCAGATCAACCTTAAGGGTTCAAGGTCAAATCACACATGGCGATTTAGGGCTCAATTATCTCTGCGATTTTCACTATGTTCCGATTTTGGGGCCTACCTTAAAATCACAAGAGATATAACTACAGGGGGGTATAGAACAAAAGCACACTGCTGCGATGTTAGGACAGGAAATGTAAGAAACTCATAGATATAACCATAATCAGAGGCAGAATTGCTCAAATGCTTTATGAGAAAACAAAGAAGTGCCCTAGTGTTCTATTCTCCCACCTATAGTTACATATGTGGGTATTCTGAGGTAGACCCCAAAATCGCAACAGGTTAAAGATTGCAGAGATTTGATAGCCCTAAATCGGCATGTGGGATTCGACCTTCAGTGTTCAGAACTCTTATATATGTGTCTTAAATGTGAAGTGTGCCTTTCACACAAGGGTTTGCGGTAGATATGTTGCATACTATGAACTACTGCTTGTCGCACGTATCTTATTTCAAGATTATATGTACATGCTTATTTCTATTAAGTAGGAAACACAAAATAATGAACAAAAAGGAGCAGCAAACATAAAGGTCCCATTTGATTGAATGAATGACCACTGAGCTATTTCGATTGATTATGGTTCTCACTGACCAAAATTTGGGGATATGGCTATAATCTATGCCCGTACATGCATTTTACTGTGATTAATCTATATAATATGTTGTAACAGCACATAGATACAATAAAGCACTCATGATAAGGACAGTGTCAGTGTCTAATATCGCACAACGAATGTTGTAAACCCTCATGTTTTAGTAAAGGGCACCAGGAGGTCATTTTAGGGCCGCTGATGCATTATCAGAGGTGTAGGAAAAGGGGGGCCCAGGGGGGCCTGGGCCCCCCAATCATAAAGGAGGTGGGGCCTGAGTATGTCTGGGCCCCCCCCAAAAAAAAAAAAATTTGCCAAGAATTCATAATGAATTGAACAAAAAGCTAACACTTTGCATCTCAAATTAGATTGATATAATAATGAGAAAGGGAAAATGGGGTCCTGGGCCTCAAACCAGATCTAAAATTCATCAAACACTTTTCTATACAAATTTTATATAGGTATTTATAGGCGCCATTGTGCTTGAGACGACAATTCAATGTGGTTGAGGTGGGGCCCCCCAATGAAGATTTGCTTCCTACGCCTCTGATTATGCCCATTGGTCTTCATTGGATCATCATGACGATCATATGGGGTTGATACATATACTCCTAGAGGGTCAGCATGATGCACGTTGCATCATGATGTCCAATGGGTATGATGCACTCCTGCATCAGCGGCCTCTAAAGTCTTAACGAATGCACTCCGGCAGACCCACAACCCAGATAGGGGAATGCAAAGACATCTGACATTAAGTCCGCATCTGATAAAATACCTTTGCCATATCATTGTTTTTAAAGGCCGGTTTTCGAATAAGTACTGGTATTGTATAAGCCCCATGTGTTGGGGGTAAGGGGGAACTAAGAAAAAGAAAAACAGAAATCAGGTTTTTGTGATTTAAGACTGATTTGATGAAACATATCGAATATAGCAACATAGGTGATTATACCAGAAACGGGATTTATGCCGGATAGGGGTCTTTTCCCTCCTTTTATAACATTGAATAATTGCTCGAATAATGAAAGAGTTTCATACCTTGCAGGCAGTAGATCTGGTTTTGGGTGCTACTGATGACGTTAAGGTGCCCTCGCTGTGGTCATCTTCCAAGTCACAACTACTGATCCTTGCAGCACTCTTCGTTGGGGATATATTTTCCTTCATGTGCTTGTCCATTATGGCCCCTTTCTTTCCACAGGAGGTGAGTTACAGCAATAACTATAAAATGACAAGGGGGGATGCATGGTCTGTCCTATGCCTTGAGCATATGTCTTCATGTAAGGTTGAACCCTTAAAGATGCCTGGTCTCGAAGGTATTTCTCAAGATGGTTCGATTAGACCTCTTCAAATCATAGCGTGATCCCTCACTCTAACGCAATTACAGCCCTGCAGCTAGTTGTCACTAATGGTTGAAGTGGTATGACTGCCCTATCAAACCCAATGTAACTGCCATGTTAAGTGATGATCGTACAGAGCAGTCATAGGGCACTACCTATGATCACCTGCTCTAATTGTGAAGGTTTCAAATCATAGTGGATGTGTTATGTCATACCATCTTGAGAAATAGCTTCCAGTAGTGATCCCAAGCACTTTCTTATATACCTAGAGCTCAAGGATTATAGGTATAAAACTATGATGGGTTCAGACCCCTTGCATTCGATGTCATGACTAAAAGCGAGCAGGAGCTTAATTCAAAATATCCTGGGATCACAACCCCAGCAATCTTAGGAATAAATCAGCCTTATCCTATTAAGCGATCTTAAGAGTTGACTGGGTTCACATATCCTAGCCAGCACTAAGATTGCATCAATCTTAGCCTCAGCCCTCCTACACTATTCCAAGAAGAACTGACTAGGCACAGGGGTAAGAGTCCCAAAATAAAGGAATAGCTGTGGAGTCACTCTTCTTCACAAGAGTGCTTATACCATCGTTCCCTATCCCCATATGGGCTAACAAAAGAGCACAGGGTGCAGTTGACCCCCGTACAGTATTCAAGAGTTGTTCCCATGAATGTATGATTTATGCTTGCCTATTAGAAGCATTGTGCCCTCCCCCCATGACAAAGATAGAGAAGGGAAGAATTACCTTACAGTGCACTTTACGCATGAGTAGCCCTAAGAGCCCTCAAGGACACTCAGCAAACGTCCTCCCTCCCCTCTTTATGTATGCAGCAGGCTATTCACTCTTTCGATCAGGAGTGTTCCCTGTAAGTGCTCTTGTACTCGGGTGAAACCACTATGCATTTCTTTCACTAAGATTGCAGTGATCTTAGTGGTGGAAATGGAATAGTGAAGTGATCCCAGGACTAGCTATTCTGGACACACCTGCAACCACTGCATTACATAGGGTAGACCAGCCAGGTCTTATGATATGTGCCTACACTAAGATCGCTGGGGTTGGGATCCCAGGATGTTTTGAATTAAGCTCCAGACATAGGATCCTTTATGGGATCAGACCATTACTGTTATGTATGGGGGTCAGGTCGCCAGAAAGCAGATTTTGTGTTTTGGGGTCATTTTGGACTCTTGTGGCTCTAGAGAAAGAAGATGTAAATCAATCTTGCCTTACATAGACTCATTTGATAGAGGACACTTAGGGCTATCAGAAAGGTGTAAATTTGTGGTGATCCATCAAAAACCCATAGACTTATAGCCTGGTGAAGTGAGAAAAACGGCAAAATTGGTTCTTTTTTTTATTTCTTTTTATTTTTTACAAGTGTCCTGTATCAAATAAAGAACATCTGGGGCATCCCAAAGTTATTTTTTGTATTGTATATGATCATATGTATCATTTCCATGAGGTTTGGACATGTTACTGAGTGAGAATTTTTCATCATGTGTCTTTGAAAATAGAAATCTGTAATTTGTAACGTCCGGTATCTAAATCAGTTATAAAACATGGAAAAAATGAGGCTTCAAAAGTTTAGTCATTACCCATATGAAGGGCCCTATTATCCCCTACTTTGGTGAAAAAATTGTGTGTCTATCAGCATTTGTCACCGTGTGAGAGCAGCTTATATGAAATAATTCTGATAAAAGTACCGGACGTTATGTAACGTCCAGTACTTTTATCATCATGTAAGAGGCAGTCTACTGTGCATGCATAACTCAAATTTTGTTCCATTTTGTAAATGAAGTCAATAATAGACATATTGACCTTGTTATTTCATGTGTTTGTTATGCAAAATGGGATATTCCCATATTCTGAGAGCAACTTCAATTACCTCCATATTTCATCATTTTGGTACCGGACGTTACATGACACAAAATAAGCAATAAAAATGTATTTTTTTTTGTTTTCTGAGCTGAGGAGATGTCCCTTCATAAATTTGTTAAGGTTATATTAAGTAATTAGAAAAATAATTTTTCAGGCCCTTCAAGGGCAAAATCTTTCTGATGATCTGACCCATGTTCGAAATTTATATTTAAATCTATCTAAACATTCACATACAGGGGGTTTATCGTCTTATTATCTTTCTTATTCGTGATATCATTCTGTTTCATATCCAATTACAAGGCTGAGAGGAAAGGGATGTCATCTACTGTCTCAGGATGGGTATTTGGTGTCTACTCTCTGATCCAGGTTGCCTTTGCCCCAGTTGTTGGTAAGTTGGTAAGTACACACTTAAATGTGTTCAGTTTTTAAACCCATTAAACACTTTTTTTAACACATTCTTTTAAAATATTGCAAACACTCAGGTCTTGGGGGAAAGCACTTCACACCTTTCCCAAAAGTGTTTAAATCTCAAAATTATCTAAATGACATTGTGTTTAGGTTAATAAAGAGTTGTAATGCCTCTAAGAATGACGTATCCAGGTCAGTAAAAAAAGTGTTTAAAATCAGTTTTTGGCAAGTTATGTATATCATTAATTGTATTTATCAGTTCATAAGTGCATACTATGATTATTGTACTTATCATACACATACAATGCAACAATGGATCATTGTTTTCGTCCAATAGATTCCTGTGGTTGGATCACGATTTCTACTTTTAGCAGGAATGTTCTTTGGAGGAGGTTGCACAATACTTTTTGGGTAGGTCTACTTATAAACTATTTGTAATGCTACTGCTGAAAGACAATTCCTACTTAACTAAGTAGAATAAAATACAATGCTGTGTTTCTAACCCGTCATCATTCTACTTGCACTGTAAAAAATAATTGTTTAATCTACCAGGGATCCTCGTAAAACTGAAAAGTAGACCACCATAATTCAATAGCATTGTACCAGTGTAGTTTTTACAAGAAGGCCCACGTGGCAGTACAGTGGTACACGAATGTACAAGGAATCTCTGTGAAAATAACAATGAATCTCTGGCAACTTTTGGCTGAGGAAATCACTGTTATTTCACTGACATCATTTTACAGTATGTGTCTGTCCAATTTCTTTGTTTTATATTTTCTCAGCTTGATAGACAATATACCCGTTACTGAAGACAACAACTTGACTTTCACCATATTTTGCTTTGCATTGAGGATGTTTTTATCTCTGGGAAATACATCAGCAACAACTGCAATATTTGCCATAGCCACCAATACCTTCCCTGATAACACTTCTACTGTTTTGGTAGGTCAGGGGGCTAATTCATAACACTTAAAATGCTCCATTATAAAACACTGCATGTTGCGAATTGCATTAAAACGATCATAGTTTTTTTATCCCAAACCTGACTATTTCCAAGCAAGGTTTATACCAGATAATCATTTCACTTATGATTTGCATTCCAGATTGTGTAAAAATAGTGTGAAATATTTACATGGTGTATATTCATTCTATCAGGAACACCTGCAATATCCGCCAAATGCAAAATCAGGTCATCCTAAATCCATATCAAAGATTTTTGTAAGTGCTGTTCCCAGGAGGGCACTTAAGTAAACACTAGCTGTGAAGTTTAGATTGATGCATCAGCTTTTATAGCAATATGCAACACTCACTTTCTTTTGCCTCGAGTTTTGTGCCATCTGTGGACCTAGCTGACTGATTATATCTATAGTATTGAACTGACCAACAACATGTGTGCAGCTACATCTTGCAAGGTTCTATTTCCAGGGTTTTCTTGAGACAGCCATAGGCCTTGGGCTGATGATTGGGCCTGCTCTGGGAGGTGTACTATATCAGGTAAATTTGGTGGGGAGTGCATGACTACTGAGTAATAATCTCTTGATTCAGGTTAATGATGTATAGTTGCCTACCTTCTATACATCTATAGCCAAGAATAGTATAGGTTCAAAGCTTCTTGATATATATATATGTCAAAGAAGTTGTATCATCAAAGTAAAATGGTCATCCAGTGATACATTTGTAAACAGTGAGCCTAATAGCTCCACAGTATTGAAATAAGAGACACATTATGACAATGCCATTGCTCCTCCTGACATACATTCTTCTTCAAAGCAATCGCTATTGTAGGGTGGAGGATTCGTAGCTCCATTTGCTGCAATTGGATCTGCAATGATGTTATCAGTTGTCTTATACTACTTTATACTTCCAAAGGATAACGGTAAGTATGAATTATTAGAGGAATGGGATTCAAAAGAAATTAAAGTGAATTAATGAAGTGAACACAACAACTTACAGAGTAGACTTGGCTCTTTATAATGTAAACAAATGGCCACCATTTTGTGACGTCAAAGCAGTGCGATTATCCAGTTCTATTGCATTCTTTTTACAAGTGCCTAAAGCAGATAACCGTGGTATAATGATGGTATACGAGATCATGAAGCCGTATAGGACAAAGCTATGCATTTGACTTGCTTTGGATAGATATAGAGCTGAGACTATTCAAACCCGTGGATGAATTATATGCATTATGTATTCTCATACATTATTTTTCAAACCGTCTTTTCATTGTAGGGAATGGTAAGGAGGAAGAGCCTGGATCCATTATAGACCTCCTGAAAGTACCAGTCATTGACTTGATTCTGGTAACCTTGATCGTGTCAGCTCTTCTGTGGGTTGGATTGGATCCCATACTTGAACCTAATCTAAGACAGGTTAGTCTCCAGCTATGATTCATATGTTGCATATTGATAATCATTATCGGACCTATATTACATATACGCGCAAAAAGAAATATAATTGATTGGCGGTGAGATGTAACCTGATTTGTCCCTATTGATTTTGTTCGTTGGCCTCAGTGTGGCAAATCTTTCCTTATAATTATAAGGTCGAGTTATATGGTGCGACTTTTATAGAAAGGTTTCTGCAATCTGTTGCAATATGGTGTACACCCTGCATATTGCAAGTTATATAACAGCTACATAATGCAAGGCATGATTGTCCAAGATCCCCAAAAGACTTAAATAACTGCCTTTATTATTTTAGCAAAATAGATTGTGAAGCTTGAGTATAAACACTTATCTTTGAACCAGATGTATATATATTCTACCTTTTAGTTTAACCTATCACCTGCAGTGGTTGGGATGGTGTTTCTTTTAATTGCTGGAACCTATGCAATACTAGCTCCTGTATCAGGACGAGTAGCAGATCACATGGTTAGTAATATCCACTACCATAATGATATGTTCATTTATCAATTTCTTTAAAGGACTGGCTCCCAAATTCTTCGTGATCAAAAAGTGCCTTTGAAATAACAACGGAATCCTCATCCAATAGATCCGTTGTTGTTTTCACAGAGATTCCTCATACATTTGTGTACCACCATACTGCCACCTCTTGTAATAATTACGCTGGTTCCCTGGTATACAATTACGGTGGTTCACTGTTCAGTTTTACAAGGATCCTTGGTAGATTTAACAGTAATTTTTTAAGTGTTTGTTCATTTGTCGATTTCTGAAAAGGGGTGGCTCCATATAGATGATTTTCTCCTTCGTGATCAATGTGTTTCCCATACATGACACTGAATGGATGATACTATTTATCAATATATCTGTCTCATTCCAATATGTTTGAAATTTCCA
This sequence comes from Acholoe squamosa, assembly GCA_949317995.1. Taxonomy (NCBI): domain Eukaryota; kingdom Metazoa; phylum Annelida; class Polychaeta; order Phyllodocida; family Polynoidae; genus Acholoe; species Acholoe squamosa. The sequence continues at coordinate 50,093,634 of OX439049.1, read as the reverse complement.
GGAGAATAGCACACCACTGATGATTATAGGTTTTGCAGTTCTCACAATTGCATTTTTATTACTTGGTCCATCCAATCTTATAGGGCTAGAATCATATAGGTAAGTAAAGCCACATTTCACCTTTCATGTCTGACACAAAATGGTGCCTATCTATGTATGCATTTAAGGGGATACATGTATGCCTCGCAATGGTTACTGTCTCTTTTCACTCATAGTATTATTGGTAAATAGTTATAGAATTGGTTATATCACAAAGTTTACCTTGTTTCATAATTATCATATTTTGTATCCATTAACAGGCAGTTATGGTTAAACCTAATAGCCCTTGTCTTGGTGGGACTTGGTAGTTCATTGACCATAGTGCCTACATTTGACAAGGTTCTAAAGGCAGCAGAGTGAGTAGTTTCACATACTGTTTTTCATTGTTCTATTTGTTTTCGTTTATATATCATATCGTGCATTGGACAATCATCTTTGCATGCCTGTTAAAAGAGAATGCAAGACAAAAACATGTATAGAACAAAGCATTTAGAAGAACATTTTCCTGGACAACAGTGTCACCTAGTATAACACAGCCTTAAGTATCTTCCCATACGTGTAGACAAGCATAATTATTTGTACACAGATAATATGAGAACGGTTTCGAACCGGTAAACATGTTTAGGTCTGGGCATGTTTTTTGGCCAAGGGTTTGTACAATATTGATACCCACATTACACTGTACCTACCCAGTATCGGGCTTCCCTAGCCCACTTGGAAGGGTCTATATATCTCATCTTTCCTATCCCCTCATTATGCGTGTGGTGCACATATGCGCGGGCACTGACACATTCCTCTGTGAAATTGTGTATTGTAGTTCTCCCACCTACCCAGTATACAGCTGAACAGTAGAACTGTGTTTTGAAAAGATCTGACACTGCGTTTGGGATCTGGATGCCCTTTTTATAATATGTTATTCTCTAAAATTGAAAGCACCACATTTGTATTTTTACAAGCACCACATTTGTCTATTTACAGAAAAGCTGGCATCCCTGAATCTATGGGTACCCATGGTGCTGTGGCTGGCATATGGACATCTGTCTTTGCTTTTGGGTAAGAGGTTCCCATGAGGGCCCTTGTTCATAGTGAGTAGACTAGAAGGTGGAGAACCAGGAAGATTATACATCTGTGTGCAAAAATAGCTTTTAAAATCAATAGTTTTCCATAGAGGTAATTTATATATATATATATATATATATATATATATATATATATATATATATATATATGGAACTATATACACTCGTGTATATATATATAATTAGCCGCGGACGGTTAGGGACTATTTGCAGCGCGCATTGGTATCTATGATGTCATAGCATGACGTCATGGTCAACACTCCTCCAGTATATAAGGGGGAGGTTCAAAGTAACCGTCAGTTGGCTCGATTCACCTGGACAGGTAACACCACGCTGGGTGTTTCCTTGATTTTTAAATTTTTTAACCGTTTTGAGGGGTTCCTGGTGCCTTTATTTACCATTGAAATGGGTAGAAAGGCTGCTAAAGGCTCGAAAGCCAATACACCAAATGGAAAATCGGTTAAATCGGTGGAAAAGACGAAAAAATCGGCCAATTTAGGACTTGCGAGTAGTTCGACTCTCTCACTTACTGATGATACACCGTCAGTTTCCCGAACTGATACAGGTGTTGTGGGTGAGTCGTCTATTGACCAGACGAGGCTAGATGTATTAGAAGACGAGCTGTCGACCATCAAATCACTTCTACAAGAGGTCGTCAATGGAAAGGACGATCGGGATGGAGGATTCGTCAATGCGTCAAGTCGTTCCAGCAGAGCACGTGCGGATGTTTACAAACAGAGAGGTGTGACGTCACGTAGTCAAGGAAGCGGACCGGTTGCTAGGGCGACCCGCCAAGCGTCGCCATGCGAAATTTCGTCTGACGGCGGGGACGAGTGGGTGCAAGTCGATCACAAGCGACATAGACGACCATCAAAATCCAGTATTTCTGCTCGTCAGTGCAGCCCGAGCACATCCAGAGGGTCGTCATTGGATTCAACATACTCTAGGCATCGTCACCATGTAAAATCGGGTGAGTTTGATCATTCTCAATTCACCAAACGTAAGGAGAAAATTGACACTATTGAGAAACTGATGTCTGTAAACTTGCAGTTTATTTTGAAGTACTACAAATCAGGTGACGATGTTGAGGGGATGCTTAAACATCTCCAGGTTCTAATTGAAAAGTCTGGCACCAAAATATATACGGTTTCAGCCCTGGTAGCCTATGATAAGTCGGTGAGGGACAGGGCTAATGATAGTGGAATAGAGGCTTTTTCAACCATTGAAAATTCAGATATACTACGTCATTTAGCATATGATGGGACCGTTCAGGCCCAGAAAGCTTACAGTGCTAGACCTAAGAATGTAGGCAAACAGAGATCGTCTAATAATCCTTGCTATGCATACAACAGGGCGGAAGGTTGCTCGAAGGAACCATGTAAATATAGACACGTTTGCAGCGTGTGTAATGGTACGAGTCATAATAAGTTGGAATGCTCCAAGGCTAGAAGCGAATAGGAAAATGACGGTGATTTAAGTCCTAACTCTGTAGGTTTCGATATCCTGGTGCCAGAAGCAAAGTTAGTAAGTGTGGTAGACTTTAGATTACCCCCACCCAAAAGTTTCAGATGAGGGTGTTGTAAATATTAATTCTGACCATAGTGACCATAGGTCTAGTCAATATGACTTGGTTAATGAGATTAATATTGATGTTAATATTAGCTCGAAAATTGTAAATGTTACACATAGTCATCCAGTACAGGATGAAGTTGAACCATTATTTACTGTTGTTGTAAAAAATTTACCTAGCATCAGAGTATATGACAGTTGTATAAATGGTGTGTGTGAGTGTGTTCATTATATTCATGGTGAAAAAGCCCAAATTTTGCCTTGCAGAGTGGCCCCCTTTTTGACTCAGGAAGGTATCATTAGTATTAACGATGTAGAAGCAAATTTTCTATGGCAGGGCTTTGTTCAAGGTTTTAAAATTGTTGATCCTTCTTGTAATACGTCTTATGACTGTAAAAACTACAAATCTATTTTGGAAGGAAAATTTTATAACGAAATGTGTGGTATTTTGTTAGAGGAAATTTCTGCTGGTCTGGTCTCAAAGACAGAATTTAAACCCCATTGTATACATTCATTAGGGGGTGTTGAGAAATCTAATGGCAAGTTAAGACCCATAACAGACTGCAGTATGCCTGATAAAATTTCAATTAATAATTTTATGGATACTACTAGCTCGACATTTTCTTATAATAATATTAGCACGGTGACTGCTCAATTGAATAAGTACGATTTCATGAGTGTGGTGGATTTAAAGTCAGCCTATAGGTCTATAAATGTGTATGCACCTCACACGACCATGCAAGGTTTCAGATGGAATTTTGGGCATGGAGATGATTATTATGTAAGCAACAGGCTAACCTTTGGACTGAAATGTGCCCCGTATATCTTTAATAAAATCTCTGATTTTATTGTGGAGGTGGCAAAATTCTACGGTGTAGAAAAAATTGTAAATTATTTGGACGACTTTATCATAATTGCTGATACTTATGATGAGTGTCTTAGACAGAGGAATTTATTAATGGAGTGTATGACCTACATGGGTTTTGTAGTATCCAAAGAAAAGGTGACCGACCCATCTCAATTTTGTAAATTCTTAGGCATTAACATAGATTCAGTTAAGTTGGAACTGTCCTTGCCTATTGAAAAGGTGGAAAAAATGGAAAATCTCTTATTAGATAATGTTAATAAGAAATTTATTTCTAAAAAGAACTTAGAGAGAATAGGTGGTTTAATGTCTTTCTGCTCGCAGGTGGTTAAGGGTGGTAGAACTTTTAGTAGGCGAATTTTCGATCTCTGTGCTCGGGCCAGACCCGGTGGTTATATTAGGGTATCGGCTTGCACTCGCCAAGACATTGAATGGTGGTTGGAATTTTCAACTGTAAAAGGTTAATTCTAAATGATGTATTTGATACACCTATGTACTCTGATTCGTCTATTAAGGGCTTTGGAGCATGGATGGGGAATGATTATTTATATGGTGACTGGACATCTCATGATAAATTCAACCTAGGTTCGGGCCATTTTTCCCTCCCTCCAGTATTGGATGTTCTAAAAAATCATCATAGAAATATAAATGTATACGAGTTATATCCGGTCATGGTTGGTTTGAAACGTTGGATTTCTAGTTATAAAAATAAAAGAATACATTGTATTACTGATAATATGCAAGTTCTAGCTATGATAAATACCGGTAGGTCAAAAAATAAGCTTTGTATGGAATGGCTTAGAGAAATTTTTTGGCTTTGTTTCATCAATAATGTAGAGGTGTATGCAACTTATATTAGGTCAGAGGATAATATCCTGGCCGACCAGCTGTCGAGACTTGCATATAAGGGTATGCCTGGTAAATGTAAAACTTCTCTCCATGAAAATGATATGTGTTGTTTTAATTCCAGAATGGAAAAGGTTACAAAAAAGAAAAGAGTGTCTTTTAGCGAAGGGTGTGTCAGAGAATACGAGGAGAACAAGGAAGCAACAGCTTAAAAGGTACAAGAAATTTTGTGATAAATTTAATTTACCTAAATTTCCTTGTTCTCCCTCACAGGCTGCTACTTATGCAGTATATTTATCTAGTTATATGAAACCTTCTTCTGTAAGGAATTATTTATCATCCATTTGGTATCATCAAAAACTTAGTGGTGGCTTAGACCATAGCGGTAATTTCATGCTAAAAAAGGTGTTGGATGGTATTGATAGAATTCATTCTGTGCCTGCTAGGGTTACTCACCCATTGAGTCCAAGAGAAATGTTATGTATCAGATCGTTTTTGGATCTCTCCAACAGGGCTGACTTGAAGTTCTGGTTAGCTATTCTGTTATGTTATAGAGGTGTCCTCAGAATAGGACATGTTGTATCTTCTTCTCATACACTACGGGTAGGTGATGTAAAAATGTTTAAAAGTTATGCTAGTCTTCGCATTAATACCTCTAAGACTGATCAACTTGGTGCCCATGCTTTTAACATATACTTATGTAGGGATGATGCCTCACTGTTATGTCCATGTAGAGGATTAGAAAAAATTGTGCACAGGTAGGGCTGTGAGTGATTATTTATTTAAAATTAATGGTGTTCCTCTACAGTACCAATATATTAATTCTAGGCTGAAATCTTTATCTATACGTGCTGGTATTACAGGTTCGGTCTCCACGCACTCCCTTAGGCATGGTGGGGCTACTATGTTAAAGGATGCAGGACTTAGTGTAGATTCTATTAAAAAGAAGGTAAATTGGAAATCTAATTCTGTTTTTACATATTTACATAATCATAAAAATGAACTGTTGGAATTAGATAGACTTTGCCAATCTCAATTGCATTGTTGATTGGTATGTGTTTGTTCACATGTGTTTGGCGTGTTTAGGTGTTTGGCATGTATGGTGCTGATAGCCCCAAGGTCAGTAACCCACCAAACTCATGTGTCTGTGTTATGATCATTTATTACTACTGTATCATATATTATTATTACTGTATTTATCATCATTATTATTATCGTTATTACCGGTATTATTATTCCCTGGTAGCGAGATAACTTATGGAACTATATACACTCGTGTATATATATATAATTAGCCGCGGACGGTTAGGGACTATTTGCAGCGCGCATTGGTATCTATGATGTCATAGCATGACGTCATGGTCAACACTCCTCCAGTATATAAGGGGGAGGTTCAAAGTAACCGTCAGTTGGCTCGATTCACCTGGACAGGTAACACCACGCTGGGTGTTTCCTTGATTTTTAAATTTTACTAATGTTTACTATTGTTATTACTATTGTTATTACTATACTATTGTTATTATATTATGCATTTTACTGACCATGCTTTGTCAACTAATTATTATAGTTGTTTTAATAAAGGCATGTATGGTGCTGATAGCCCCAAGGTCAGTAACCCACCAAACTCATGTGTCTGTGTTATGATCATTTATTACTACTGTATCATATATTATTATTACTGTATTTATCATCATTATTATTATCGTTATTACCGGTATTATTATTCCCTGGTAGCGAGATAACTTATATATATATATATATATATATATATATATATATATATATATATATTGCTAATAATTATGATCACCAAATAATCATTAGTTTCTGGTATTGAATGAATTATAACTGTTAAAATTCCTTTTTTTTTAATTTCAATTTGCTCCTCCAGAGAATTCATTGGTCCAATTTACGCTGGTGCTGCATATGATGCAATTGGTTTCAGCTGGACAACAACAGTAATAGCAATAGCAACATTTACAATGGTAAGCATCTTTTTGACAAATTTTGGTGTATCCTGCTATATGATGCTGTGCACAAATCTGATTAAACTCCTAATTGTGAAATTTATTTGTACAAATCTGGCAAACCATGTGGGGCTCTTATCCTTCAAATGTTCTGATCCTTCAAATATCTATCCCGCAAATATTGTTATCCTTCAATTATCCCAGTGGTGTGTTGCGAAAGGATTCCTGACCAGTTCCTTCCCCCAATTCCCTGGCCTACCTACTGTGGGATGCATTCAGATGGAACCAATCATGGTACCAGTTCCCCAAACTTTTTGCAAAGCAGTCTTATTCAGAGGAAGTTAATTCCATCAGAGTATAAGTTTGGAAGTGGCTTCCTAGGGTGGATAATCACGGGGAACTGGAAGGTGAGTTAGCTACGTTCAAATGCAAACCCCAATCTTTTCGCAACAGCCTCTTGTTCCTCAAATGCCTTTGAGGTGAAGTAGGAATTGTAAGGGCACAGTACACCAGAACAACCATTGTTAGGAGAGGTGATACTGATACTTCTGAGCCGTAGGCCTATAGCGTTTGGATAGAGCATTTGAGGGATATAAGCATTTGTAGTTTAGTGCCATATTTGATGGATAAAATCATTCTATTGTTCTTACCCATCAAACGGAAAAGAGCCTCACACGCCCTGCGTTTATGCAATAAACGATAAACCCCAAGGACTTTTTTTCTTACTGGTGGTCCCATTTTACCTGAATGACTTTTTGCTCTTCTACCCTATCCATTAACTGATAGAAGACTCTTAATGCATAGTGTCTCTATATTTGTTTTGCAGTTTATATTAACGATATACATCTACATATATGAAAAGGGTTCATTTTGTAGAAGGACAGGAAAAGGAATACCTGATCATGAGGAAAAAGTGAATGCAGCCTAATCATAATTATTATACTGCTTGATCATTGGCTCGTGTTGAATTCATGCATTCCTTGCACATATTGGACAATTGGAGGCAGTGAAGTGTAATGTCATCGAGAGATCATGCCATTCAAAAATGCAAAGGTTGTGACTCTATTGCCGTGAGACAAAAAACAGGCTAAGGTTACAGTTCATGCTTGGGTGAATTACTCTTGCGAATTGGCTACACAACCAAACTTAACTTCTATGTCAAATCCAAAAGGTGCTGTTTAGAATAGCTCCTATAGGTCGAATCCAACATTGCAACAAAGGGTTCATATATCTCTGCGATTGTGAGACCTATGTAAAAATTGCAAGGGAAATAACTACAATACAGTGTATAGAACACAAGGATACTGTTGTGTGTTCTCCTTCCTCGGGATATTTAGCCTTTGTTGGTGTTTATATCTCTGTGCATTATACACTCTCTGGCCTAAACAGGCTGGGTACACTACGTGGATAAGACGAGGCAGTCACCACCTCCTGCAGGTTGTAGGATAGGGCGATGGTGTGTGCACTGCACGGTCTTATATAACACCATAACAATGAGACAATAGGTAGCCTCACTCACACCCTGGCCACATCTGACGTAAATGTGTCTTGATAGTTTTAAGTGTTATCAATTAATGAATTCATTAATCTACCTCTACCCCCAACATGAAGTTAAGTGTGTGATAACACGTCGTTCTGGCATGCCTCATCAACGTCTATTCAAAGTAGTTTACCAAGCCTTCTAAGGGAGTGATCATTTTTTAACAACGGGGGGGGGGGCTGGTGGGTTTGAGGGGGGTCAGAATTTTTTCAACCCCTTACCCGGGGGGGTCAGAATTTTTTCAACACCTCTGATGGGGGGGTCAAAATAATTTCACCTGTTTTCAGTGGAAAACCCTGCACGTTACTATAGGCTACAAGGGGACGTTCGCGCACCCACCAGCCCCCCCCCCCTACGTTGTTAAAAAATGATCACTCCCTAAAGATATTCAAAGCATTTTTGCCATGTAGGATTCAACCTTATTTTCAGTCATGTGAAAAAAAATGGGATAATAGTTCCCAAAATGCCGTAGAACTGAACACATCACTAAGAGATGATGAGATCCTATTGAAAAAATACCCCCTCCTCCAACAAAAAAAAAAGAAAAAAGACCAAGACATGCATTCACCCTGTGATGGGAAGTGAATACTGGAAACAAGGTTATTCCTAAAGTGACAAGGTGACCTTTGCTAGAATATTGTAAATTTGTACTTGAATTCAGGTCAGCTAGATATATGGCATGCATAATAGTTGTTTCAGCTAGCCTAGTGTGAATTGCATGTATATAATTGTATGCTTCGTATTGAACAACTCTGTGAACATTATAATCTGTGACATAGCAGGGTATAATATGTACCTCTTTATCAAAGATATAACTGCAGCAGCCTTTTTTTTTAATTTATATGCTCTGTTATGTTTCTCCTCCCGTCTGGTTTCATATGAGAATACTAGTTTGTAAATATAAATAAGCAAAATAAAAATATTCAAACTCATGTTCTTGCAGTATAAAGGCCTTATACACTGTGACTGACTACCCTACAATGGTCCGATGAAAATAATAGTAGTATATAGGGGCAAACTCAGCGCATAGGAACAGCTACTGAAATCGATTTGACCTATTTATGAACCAGAAGTGACCTAGTTTTGAGACTGCAAGTGACCATATGCAAATATATGCAAAAAATTAGTTTGATTGCTCTGGAAATCCACAGTAGCAATAAACTCTTGTGGTGCTGTAGTTTGGGCGCGTTTATTTTAACAACAGGGGTGGGGGTAGGTAGGTAGGTAGGTAAATAAATTAGGTAGGATAGAGGTAGGTAGGGGGGTAAGTAGGGTGTGCATGTGTTATACACACACAAAAGTGTGTGTTTTCCCCCTCCCCTTATTACTTAAGGGGTGCCCCCCACCCTATAGCCTACGCTACCCTACCCTACCTTACCCTACCTAACCTATTCTATTCTATCCAGTAACCACCATGTTTTTTTTCTCCCACCGCAATGTTACAAAAATAAATGACCTCTATCAACATGTTCCAATTAACCTTTTACAGGCAGCACCCTACCACAGCATGCATACCCTTATCATAACATTTTCCCACCACTTCTGCCGCGCACCCATTGCTGCTCACTGGTTCGTGGATGAATAACGAACAAAATGTAGGGTAGGGTATAGGGTGAGGGCCACCCCAGTAATGACGCATGCAATGACTGACACCCCCTATTGATAGGGACAACATAAAGAAGAAAAAAAGGTTAATATAACTGTTAATACACTCAAGTATGAACATGTCAAATGCAGACAATTAATTTTCCTTGTCTCTCTTTTTTTTATGCATTATCTTAATGGATGTGCATGATTTATTCCTGTCAGCTAAACCCCTCTTACAATGTTTAAACACATGTATCACCATAAGAAGTATGATATGACACACGTAAAAGATAGGGCTGAGTGTCGGTGCTCAGGTAACTACTCTGTCGTACAACAAGGTGTGAGACCAATCAGCCACTGAAGTTCAGTAGACTGATCAGTCTGCATTTTTGGTCATGTAACTGTAGCTGGGGGTGTAGTCATACCCGTGTGGCTCAGCCCAATTCATAGCTGACCTTTTCGACCTTATTTAGGAGGCTGTTATTATGTGACCACAGAAAAGGTGTCCACTTACATGACACAAACTTTTTTTTATCATTTCGTGTGTCCTATAGCATGCTATAAAAATAGCACACGACCTAGCATGTACGCTCCTGTCACAAGTACCAAATGAAGTATTAAACATTGACTTTTACCCACTGTTAAAAGTAGAATGCGAGTAAAATACATACATTCTTACACGCCTCCTTGTGACAGGACTTGAAAGTAAAAGTGGCGCGCCTACTTTTGCACTGACGTCAGCTTTTTTTAGGGGGGGAAATAGGTCAGTTAGCCAGGTCACATCCTTTTTCCACCGGCCACTAGGTGGCAGTAATGATATTTCATAGAAGAAAACTGGCCCAAAGTAAGACGAGAGGTGATTAGATGTGGGGTAAAGGGTGGGGGTTATTGTCATAATGGGTAGTAAATGTTTTTAAAAACCCTTTTCTCTTTTTCCCCTGTTACATGAAAAATGTAAGATACAATTGAACTTTATACCCATCCCTGTGAGCTGTCACTTATAAACACCTTTTTTTCTGGAAGTCTTCAGAAGGGGTGCTATATAACTATATCCAATATGCAACATAAGAGATTAGATTCGGGCCATAGCAAGGCTCAGCAACCTTAAGTACCAGACTGCTCCTCAGGCATGTAAGTTGGCTAGGTGCCGACTAACACAGCAGCTGGTATGCTATGGGTAGTCGGCAGTTAGCCGACTTCAACCCATAGCTGTTAAGAGCTGAGCCGCGATTTCGACATCCGGAATCCATTTTTCCCCCCCTCTAGTTTTTCATGTGAATGTTATCATACATTTCTACTATGTTTCTACTACATTGCTAACATGATACCAACATTGGTGCTTTTTTAAAAATACAAGCACACATGTGAAAAAATAACTTGAAACCTTTTTTGTTTTTTACAAATTTACTCACATTATTTCACCATGTAGAACACAGAATACATGTTAAAACACACCTTTAACGTATGCTTTTTTTTCTTTTTTTTTCTTTTTTTTTTACAAAATGGAAAAATATAACATTTACCAAAATGTTTTCCAAATTTTCCAAAATCTTTTTTGTAAAATGTTACACTTTTACACACAAGATTATTTACCATGTACAGCACTGAATCCGTGTTGAAAAATGGTTTTAATCCATCTATTTTTTTCACAAATAAAAGAGAGATTTTTTCTTAAAATGACCAAGGGTAAAAGTGCTTACTCCATCTTTTACACACGCGTAGGTAGGTAGGTAGGTAGCGGTAAAATTTAACGACTGGCATTAATCATGGAACACTAGTACCATCGAAGGTGACATTGTGGTGTGTGTGTGTATATATATCAGTTTTGTGTTACACTTTTAGATGTTTATACCGTGTTCCTGGTAAAAAGTAGGTTTGTTAATTAATCCTGATGTGAGTGAGCAGAGTAGAAAGCTACAGATTTTAATTGGAGCTAACTTTTGCTAAATTTTTGAAGGGATTTCCACCAATGTACAGTGAAGTAGTTTAAAAAAGTAGATGTAAATAAAGTTCCAAAGTATTGTATGTTGTATCCTTGATGTTAAAATCCTGGATTAAGTACAAGGTAGTAATATATTTTTGTAGTAGATACAGTATATGGACGGTCATATGGATATATGGACTACCCCCTAGTGTTCACACTGGATTTATCATTCAACCACACTCTGCAGCAACCTAAGAGATTGACCCCATTAATCACAAAGTGACGCCCCAACTTTCAGCACAGAAACAGCCCACTCTTTAGACCTAATTTTAGACAATCTTTTCTCCAAATCCCAAAAATCACTTAAATTGTTAGTTAACCTTTTATCTCACCCCAAAACCCACAGCCCAAAAGAAGCCCCAGGACAAATAATTGACGGTATTTTGAGAGCTTCAATAGGCCTTGGTAGCGAGCCAGAAATAGATATTCTTAATTTTGAAATGAATGAACTGGATAGAATCTGACGAATGGGAGTGTTGCTGCTGCTGCTGCTGCTACTGATGCCTTTGATCCTAGAGGATGTAGCACAGATGGTCTTGAACAGAGTGTAAAATGTAAACAGCATGTAAACTGCTAATTTGTACATGGTGATATGAGTCTGTTTATTTTTTCACGCTGTGGTGGAGAGAATGTTATGTTGAGTAACTCCTCTCTTTGATCTTGAAAGATATGGCACAGGTGTCGTGACAGTGTTTACCATGTTGATAGGGTCATTTATTTTTTTTTACTTTGTGGTGGAAGAATGTTATGATGTAGATACTAAAGTTAACTCTTTTTTTTCAAATCCATTTTTTGCATAGAAGTGTATGAACTTAATTTTGTGCTTGAGAGTCTTTAAGACACCATTTAACCTAATCTCACGATATATATTGGTTCTATTGTTTAAGCTGTTCTGTCTACTGGCGACTAGTTCATAGCTGACCTGCTGTGGACATTGGGACAAAATGCTTATAAAGTTGTTATAAACACACAAGGACCTGTGATTTGACAGTGAATTATGTTGAACAGTAAGCAAGTTCCCCCTGTGGTGGTTTATTCACAGCCAAGGGTTTGATACTGCCAGAAAAGAGGGCATAGATATTGTTAGTGTGCTGCATGTTTGACTGACCAGGGGTGGGCTGATTAATTGGGTTAGATATTGCCTTACCCCTTATTGATGGTAGCCTATTAGTGGATGGGTCTAGACACTTTTTCTCTCCAAAAGTCATCATCATCATCTGGGAGGTCTTGAAGAGGTTGTGGATGTGCTGATAGAGGTAACATATGCTTTAATTTGTCCTGAGTAATTACGTTGTAGGAGTCTGAGTAAGACTTTTGACAGGGAGAATAGTCCTTTCCAATTTCCAATTGATTGTTGGGTCCTATATGATACATAGTGGTGTGTCACACTTTTGGGTGTTTATACCGTGTTCCTAGTTGAGTAGCTGGTGAAGTAGATTTATAAATTAATCCTAATGTGAGTGAGCAGTGTAGAACGCTATAAATGTAATGAAACTAACTTGATTTTGAAGGAATTTCCACCAATGTACAGTGGAGTAGATGCGATGAAGTCCCAAAGCCTGTATGCTGTACCCTTCTTTATTAAATCCTGGATGGAATAAGCACGAGGTAGTAGATACAGTATATGATGGACAGCCAGAGAACTCAGTGTGTAGAGTGAGAGCCAGTGTGAGAACCTTTGGTTATATATGGTCTTGGTCATGTGGTATCTAGATTCCACGTGACTGGTCACGGTTGAGCACAAACTATGTGCGGAATATCTTTTGCATTTACATCAACATAATGCAGGGATGAGTCCCTTTAGCAACAGAGTAAAACGATACTGATGATGAACTGTCCTCAATTGGTTCTAATCTCCAGTATTTAAACAGCAATATACTACTCAACCTGGAACTACAGCCAAACAGGGTACCTTCTACTCAATGTTATCTTCGGCAGTAAACTCGCTAATTAAATCCCTCATAAATTTACAAAACTGATTTAGACACCTTACTGGACTCGCTTAACTTTTTTTCTCACCTCGAGTTTGCAGGTGTGTACATAGAACCAAGAAAGTGTGTGTTAGAGGCTATACTGAGAGGCCTCCCCACCCATTCTGTTTACTGATTATCTATGTTGGTAGTTGTTCTTATACCTATAATTTTTTTATATAGATCCAGGAAAGTGTGTGTTAGAGGGCACAATTGAGAAGCCTCCCCACTTATTCTGAGGACTGATTTCTCTATGTTGGTGGATGTTCTACTGCCTACATAGACCCAGAAAAAGTGTGTGTTAGAAGGCTCCCCATTTCTGACTACTCTATTGCCTATAGATATACAGATGCCTTATTGTCTATATGGGCCCCAAGTATACTAGTTGTAGCCTAGTTTTGATTGAAGTATACATTTGATCTATTATCAGCATCAGTCAAACTTGCTGAATCCATACGAAGAATATCCGGCTGGGAACTGTGCAAGGCATACAGGGTAAGATACATATAATGGCTTCTGTGCCTATATGATAATTTCAGGGAGGAATTCACTTGTAGCAAGGTACAAACTTTATTATTTAGGAAGATTTAAACTCTCTGTCATGTAAGCATGTAGTTGTATCATTATAACATATATCCATAAGGCTGAATCCCACATGGCAATTCAGATTGAATGATTGAAAAATTGATTGATTGAAAATTTTATTTGGCAAAAACATCATACAAGGTTTGACGTTCTTCTCGTTAGCCAAAGTGAGGAAAAAAGTAAACAAAACATACATGAAACAAAATAGTGTTTGGACAGGTTTGCCGTAACAGATGTCTCACATGTAACAACAATTGATTGTACAGGCTAGTTTTCCACATATCAAGAGGTTGTAGCAGCAATTGATTATTTTCATTTGGCATACATACACAGCACAACAGTTTATCAACTGTACACTAATATTTTTCCAGCTTCAGGTCAGTTCACGATCACTTTGAACTTCCCCTTATCTACAGCTCTTTGCTGTTCTGCATCCAGCATGTCCCAAATTGCCTTTCCCCTCCAGAGAGGACTTCTGGTGTAAAAGGCACAGCCCACTGGGCACATCAATGTTGATTCAGCGTTGAAACAACGTTTGCAATGTTTGCATATCAACATTGATTTAGGGTTGAAATAGAGTTGAAATTGAAAGTTGAAACAACATACTCAAAATCAACTGTGATTCAACATCTAACCATCAGTGCTGATTCAATGTTTGTGTTTCTATGTTGACTCAACATTGTTTCAACAATGTTGAAACAACGTTGACAGTTGTTTTGTTGACATATCAATGTTGAATCAACATTGTATCAACATTGAAATCAATATTGTTGATTCAACATTGACAAATCAATGTTGAATCAACGTTGAGTTGACAACAATATTTCAACATTGATATGTCAACTGTTGACTGGATGTTGAAATGGTGATGGTTGACAACGTTGAAATACAAATATTGAAAAAGTGTTGAAAACAGGTTGATCAACACCATCAACATAACATCAACTGGTTGTCAATGTTGATGCAACATTGTGTGCCCACTGGGCCCACTGGGCACATCAATGTTGATTCAGCATTGAAACAACGTTTGCAATGTTTGCATATCAACATTGATTTAGGGTTGAAATAGAGTTGAAATTGAAAGTTGAAACAACATACTCAAAATCAACTGTGATTCAACATCTAACCATCAGCGCTGATTCAATGTTTGTGTTTCTATGTTGACTCAACATTGTTTCAACAATGTTGAAACAACGTTGACAGTTGTTTTGTTGACATATCAATGTTGAATCAACATTGTATCAACATTGAAATCAATATTGTTGATTCAACATTGACAAATCAATGTTGAATCAACGTTGAGTTGACAACAATATTTCAACATTGATATGTCAACTGTTGACTGGATGTTGAAATGGTGATGGTTGACAACGTTGAAATACAAATATTGAAAAAGTGTTGAAAACAGGTTGATCAACACCATCAACATAACATCAACTGGTTGTCAATGTTGATGCAACATTGTGTGCCCACTGGGAGGTTGGACATTGAACAAGCAGCTGAATTTTTGAATTACTTCTCAACCGTCTAGGAGCTTGTTGGACATTTCTTGGGTCCATGGTTAGATCATACATTTTTTTCTAACAAGACAGGGGCTCTTCTATTCAGGGCACAAATGTCTCTGCGATTTTGGGAACAAGCTTAAATTCGCAACAGATATAACTACAGCGGAGAGTACAGAACACAAGCACTAATTTGCGAGTTTAGGCCAGAAAATGTATAATATATAAAGATCAACAGAGGCAAACTATCCCAAAGAGTACAAGAGAAAACGCAATAGTGTCCTTGTGCTCTATACACCCTACTGTAGCTATATCCCTTGCAAATTTGGGATAGGTCCCAAAATCTCAACAGATTCAAACTCGCAGAGAGCACTTTTTAGTCATGTGAGATTCGACCTATTCGACCTATTCGACCTATAAGGTCGAATCCCACATGGCGATTTAGGGCTCAAATATCTCTGCGATTTTGTCCCTTGCACTCTTGGGGCCTTCCTGAGCCCCTTTATCGCAAGGATAACTGCTTAATTGGTCTCAATTCACTGTTGGATTCGGTATAAGTTGAACAATCCTTGCGATCTCAGAGCCCAGGAAGACCCCAAAATCGCAAGGGACAAAATCGCAGAGATATTTGAGCCCTAAATCGCCATGTGGGATTCGACCTATACAGGTACTGTAAAATTGCCCTTTGTGGCTCTGTAGGTCGACTCCCACATGGCGATTCAGGGCACCAATATCTCTACGATTTTGCCCATTGTGTTGTATGGCTCTTGCTAAAGGTTGAATCCCACATGGCGATTTAGGGCTCAAATATCTCTGCGATTCTGTTCCTTGCGTTCTTGGGGCCTTCCTGAACCCTTATATTGCAATGATAACTGCTTGATTGGTCTTAATTTACTGTGGGATTCGGTATAAGTTGAACAATCCTTGCGCTGTAGGAGCCCAGGAAGGCCCCAAGTATGCAAGGGACAAAATCGCAGAGATATTTGAGCCCTAAATCGCCATGTGGGATTCAACCTTCAGGCCATAAAACGCAAGGATCATTGCAAACTGGACCATAACATGGGATTCGGAATAAGCTGAACAACCCTTGTGTTTTATGGCATCATCAAGGGTCATAGAACACAACAGACAAAATCGCAGAGATATTGGAGGCCATAAGGGTTTAAAGAAAAATCCCCTCGTTCTAAGGGGGTTTTATTACTATAGAAATGTAGGGGGAAAGATTTGTGATAGAAAAATAAGCTACTTATAAGCAAGGCTCCTTATATCAGAGCTCTTTATAACGACGTTTTACTGTATCTTCCCGACCCTCTGGTGCACTCAGATTGGGTAGATTCACCCTAAGACGGACACATACCTTGAGTCGGACACCTTCTATCAATAGTTCCACCATAAAATGTAAAATGTTTGCTAGAATATTTAGTTCAAAATGAAAATTCATCTGTTTGTCTTGATAACTAAAAAGATAGTATACACTGAGCTTCGACCTTTATTTAATTTGCACTGTAGTAAAGGTCGTCAATGATATTGGAATTAGAATAGTTAATTTTATAGATATGATTTATACTATAGAAATACACTGTTGATATCTATGTTTATATATATATATATATATATATATATATATATATATATATATATATATAGTAGCGGAGAGGCTCGTCCGCCGAATGACTGCCACGCAGTCATTCGGGGAAAGTCTCAACGCTCGGGAGTGGTCCGCCGAAACACTGCACGAGAGGCAGCGTCCCGGTGGAGACTTGTATATAAAGCGCGACTAGTTCCACCGGAGGTCAGATCCAGCCGACAGCCCGAGGTGAACAGTCAAGCAGCTAGCTCCCGGAGGAGGTTGCAGACGACATTTCTACTAGCAGATGGCATTTAGATGGTGTGGCCAAGGAGTGCCAGGGCAATAAACCAAGCGAGTTAATTTTACTTGACGGGTTGTGTTCTTCGATCATTCATAATACGAACGGGCGCTACATTGGTGACAGCGGTGTTCTTAATACTTTTCTACGAACCTGCGTCCGGTGAGAGGGAGGATCTGGAGAAAAGAAAATGGAGTTGAGGTCTGCGGTAAAGAAGGACGAGAGTCGGGAGAAAGGGGGTCCGGAGGGGTGACCACAGGGGTTGAGAGGCCGCCAGAGAAAACCGGAGATGGCATTGGGGCGGCCTCCCATGATCGGTGGAACCCCTGCGACGGAAGGAAGGGCCGCAGAGGGGTGGGCTTGGGATGAGAGAACACCCCTAGTGCAACCTCAACTGCCTGAGGGAGAGGTGGGAAGGGCTCGGGAGGTGGAGGAGGAAGCTAGAGAGGCTGAAGGGGGAGAGATCTACTTACCTGAATTACCTGAGGACGCTGAGGGCGATACTGAGGAGGACGAAGAAGTGGAGTTCAAGGAACGCCCGGGGGACGAGGGCAGAGAGGTAAACGGGAGACAACCGGAGGCGGGTCAGGGAGGTCGGGCACGAAGGGAGCCCCCCGAACAGATAAAAGTGGAAAGGAGAGAAGGATTAAGAAGGCGCCTAATTCCCCCACGGAGGGGCCGGACGCCTCCGGTGGAGGAGGGAGAGATAGGAGAAGGAGAAGGTGTCGTCGCCGGTAGAGGTGGGAGGAGGAAGATCGGAGGGGGAGGAGGAGGAGATGAGTGTGGACCAGCCGAGGGGCGGAAGCCAATTATTAAACCTACCAAATTTGATGGGACTGGTGATTTGGCGGACTACTTCAACCATTTTGATTTGTGCGTAAGGGTTAATGGGTGGACACCCGAGGAGGCCGGAATGTTTCTTGGGTTGAGCCTAACAGGGCCGGCCCGGCGATTGCTTACAGGGGTTAAACCAGCTACGGCAGAAGGGTATCAGCAGCTGAGGGAGGCCTTGGAACTCAGGTTCGAACCGCCTAATCAGATGGAAACTTACAAAGCGCTCCTCCGAACCCGGGAGCGTAAGCCAGGGGAAACGTTACAGGCACTGCAAGAGGAACTTACAAAATACACACGGCTAGCTTACCCCGATGCAAAGACGGTGGACGCACTGGTTCTGGACCGGTTCCTGTCCACGTTGGGAGACAGTCAGCTTAGGCAGTGGGTATATCAGACGCAGCCCAAGGACCTGCAGACGGCTGTTATGACAGCAATAGGGGCGGAGGCCTATCTGAAGACCATCAACAGGGAAGGGGTAGACAAGTTCAAAGTGAGAGCCGCCGACGCCTCCCTCACCGAGAAGATGACAACCTATTGCACCAAGATGGATGAGATGGCCGCCATGGTGAAAGAGCTGAGCCAGAAGGTAGAGGCAGGGTCCCAGGCGACCACCAGGAGGCGAACAGGCTGCTTCCAGTGTGGGCAGGAGGGCCATTTTAAGAGGGAGTGCCCCCAACTGAAGAAGGGGGGAGACGCCAAGAGGAAAGTGGAGTCAGCTCCGCCTAGCGCTTCCCGCCCGGCGGAAAACTAGAATCGACCCTGACCAGCGGCCTTGTTAGGGTTGAAAAGAAATCGCCGGACGAGAGGGTGCAGGGGAGATAGGAAAAAGGGGGTAACGGGATAATAGTGGCTGGGAAGATAGGTGGAAAGGAGGTACAGTTGTTGGTGGATACGGGGTCGTCCCTTAACCTGTTGTCAGTGGACTGGTGGAGACGGGCAGGGGGATACCCCGATTTGGATCCCGCCGAAAGCGACATCTTTAACGCCGACGGCAGGCCCATGGCGGTGCGGGGGAAGTTCACTGGAAGCTTTCAACTGGGGTCTACAATCACGACTACCACATTTACAGTAGCAGAGATTGGCAATGAGGCCATCTTGGGAGCTTCCTTCCTGAGGGACCACCGTATCAAAGTGGATATGGCGGAAGCATCGGTAGCGTGGCCGGGGGGGACTCGAATCCAGAAGGGCTGGTCCGGAGGATCGTGTGTGCCAGAGCAGCGGTGGTAGCCGGCGGGCAGGAAGCGCTGGTGGAGGGCCAGGTCTTAGGGGATTGGCCTGAAGGGCAGGAAGGGATGGTGGAAAAGGCGGAATCGGCGGGAAAGAGTAGCCCGTTCCTGGTGGGGCGAGGGCTAATAGTCCCAGAGGAAGGGCAAGCCTGTGTGCGGGTTTTGAACCCGGAAGGGGAAGCCTTGACAATCCACCGCGCCGAAACGCTGGGAACCCTGACTTCGGTGGAGGCTGGCGAAGGGGGGATCGGCGGAAGGTGTCGTGTGGTGGGAAGGCAGGAACTGACGGCGGAAGGGAGGAAGGTGGTGGCGGAGCTGGTGGACGGGACTGAGGTGCACAGGAGGAGGGCATTGGCCACCTTGCTCAGGAGTAGGATCAACGCAACACCACATCAACAAGGGGGGCGCAGCTCCCCTGAAACAGCCGCCGAGGCATCTGGCACCTCACAGGCGTCAGGTGGTAGACGAGGAAGTGGATAAGATGCTGGAAGCAGGGGTAATCGAGCCGGCGGTGGGGCCCTGGGCATCCCCCGTTGTGCTAGTAAAAAAAAAGGACGGTACAACGAGGTTCTGCGTCGATTATCGGCGGCTAAACGCTGTCACTATCAAGGATGCCTACCCGCTGCCTCGGGTAGAGGATTGCCTCGACACTATGGCCGGGGCTGCCTGGTTTTCTTCCCTGGACTTAGCTAGTGGCTACTGGCAGTTGGACATAGCCGCCGAGGACAGGGAGAAGACTGCATTTGCCACCCACCGGGGATTGTTTCAGTTCCGCCGTATGCCCTTCGGGTTATGCAATGCAGCCAAAGTAGAGGCGGTGGAGGGGTGGCCCACCCCTCAGAATATCACCGAAGTGCGCAGTTTCCTGGGGTTAGCCGGGTACTACCGAAATTTTGTCAAAGATTTCTCAGCAGTAGCCAAGCCCCTGTCCAGCCTGGCAGAGAAGGGAAGGAAGTTTGAATGGGACCGAGACTGCCAACGGGCCTTCGAGCATCTGAAGCAAGAGCTTATTAGAGCCCCCATCCTAGCCTTTCCTTGGCCGGAGGGGGAACTGAGACTGGACACCGACGCCAGCGACACCGGACTGGGGGCAGTCCTGTCACAAGAGCAGGAGGGGCATGAAAGGGTCTTGGCTTATGCTAGCCGCACCCTAAATAAAGCGGAGCGGAATTACTGTGTGACCAGAAGGGAGCTGCTGGCCATTGTCTTTGCTCTGAAGAAATTCAGGCATTATTTGATAGGACGGCCTATGAGAGTAAGGACAGACCATGCGTCCCTCCGGTGGTTAATGGGGTTTAAGGAACCTGAGGGGCAAATCGCTCGGTGGCTGCAAGTGATGGACACCTACGACCTAAGGATAGAGCATAGGGCGGGGAAGCTTCACGGGAATGCTGATGGCTTATCTCGTAGGCCGTGCAGACAGTGCGGGAGAGAGGAGGCAGGAATGGAAGTGTGCAGAGTGATCACTCGTGCTCAGGGGCGGAGGAGGGAAGCACCCCCAGAAACAGTAGGGAAGGAGATCTCGCCGGAGGCCTTGGCGGAGCCCCCCTCGCCGGCTGAGATAGCTTCCCCCGAAGAGCTGGACTGGGAAAGGGAGCAAGCAGCTGACCCAATTCTGCAGCAAGTGAAGAAGTGGATAGAAGGGGAGGAGGTGGACCCGGCGGAACTGGGAGGGGCTGGCTACGAACTGAAGGCGTGGGCAGCCCAGAGAGACCTGCTGGGGTATCTTGGGCCGGTGGTGGGTGGAGCCGGCGGGGCAGTCAAGGTTCCAGGTAGCTGTCCCCCGAGCTATGAGGGAGGAGGTCCTCCGACAGGTGCATGGCTCAAGCTTGGGGGGGCATCTGGGGCGGAACAGAACCATCCGGCGTCTTCAGGATAGCTACTACTGGCCCGAGTTTCGGCGGGATGCCACTTGGTGGTGCGCCAGGTGTGAACCCTGTGTGAGAAGGAAGTCGGCCAGGCCACCCCACCGAGCACCCATGGGGCATGTGGCGGTAGGTCTGCCTATGGAGAGGGTAGCCATCATGGGCCCCCTACCAGTGACTAGGGAAGGGAACAAGTACATTATGGTGATTGCCGACTAGTTTACCAAGTGGACAGAGGCGTATGCCATGAGGGATCAGCAGGCAGAAACGGTGGCTAGAGTCTTCGTGGAGGAGTTTGTGTGCCGCCTGGGACCCCCGGGGACGGTCCACACCGATCAGGGCTGTAATTTCCAGTTGGCGGTGTTCCAGGAGGTCCTAGGGTTGTTGGAAATTAGCCAGACTAGGACATGTGCCTTCCGCCCCCAGAGTGATGGGATGGTGGAGAGGGCTAACCGAACCATAGAGATGCTGTTGGCCACCACGGTGGCCAAGGACCAGAGGGACTGGGACAGAAAATTGCCCTATGTAATGGCAGCATACAGAGCCTCCGCTCACTCCTCTACTAACATAACACCCAATATGATGATGATGGGCCGAGAGACTACCACCCCCTTGGCTCTACTCTATCCGGCGGGGCCCCCGCCGAGCTCCCTGGAAGGATATGTGGCGGAACTGCAGGTGCAGATGGCCCAAACCTTTCACTATGCTCGGGAAGTGCTGGGTCGGGCCGTAGAGAGGCAGAGGCGTAACTACGATGTGAGGGCAGGGGCAGTGAACATAGTGGAAGGGGACACAGTCTTCTACTACCACCCACTCAGGGTTAAGGGCGTCTCTCCAAAGCTTCAGTCATACTGGACGGGCCCCTGGACGGTGGTCCAGGTTCGGGGGAAGGTGTTGTTCACCATACGGAAGGGGCGCCGTGTGAAAGTAGTACACTTCGACTCTATCAAGAAGGAACCACCAGAGAGAGACCTCGGCGGAGGGCGGGAGTTGCCAGGGGGAGAGGGGAACGCCATGGTACGAGCAGTGACGCAGAGCAGGCCAGCAGACGGTGGCGTGATGAGTAACTCAATGGAGCCCCGAAAACCTCCTGAACGGTGGGATGCCGACTTGCCGAAGATTCCACTGGGTGGGCCACTCCTGCCTAGCTGGGATATTCCTGATGGGTTATCTGAAAAAGAAACTGAAGACCTGCGGGAGAAAAGAAGGCTGGAAATCAAAGAAAACAGTGAGACAATGGATGAATATGGTCGGCTTCGGCGGGAACGGAGGATGGCACCGGTGTATCTGAAAATGCAAGAGGACTGGAGAAAGCAGCGGCAAGCCTGGAATAGATGGAAACAGGAATTAATATGGGCGCGAAACGAAAATGAAGCTAATCAAAGAGTAGAAGAGAGGAACGCGGGGGTGCCGGAGGAGAGGAAGGCAATCACTCGAGAGGAGGAGAGAAGGTGGAGAGGAATGGTCTCCATGCGCTTCATCATGACCTCAAAGAGGAAGACCTTCCTACAAAGTATCACCCGACGTACATCTCAAACTGGTCTCCGCCTCTCCGGGGCCCAGGAAGGGGGGCCGCCGGTCACCAGCCTAAGGTCTCCCCGGGCGATAATAGGGGAGGACCCGCCGGGACCCAGCGCTCGCGGTGACGTCATGACGACGGTTGACGGCAAGATGGCGGCAACAAATGACACGCGGTTGGTGGTGCCAAGAAGCCAGCAAACTTCTTCTAAGAAAAGTAGATCCCCGAGCAAAGAAAGAGGGGAGAGACGACGACACGGGAGCCTGGGCGGGTCCCACAGCCGGGAGAGGACGGAGAGAGGCGCCAGAGAGGTGAAATCGGTGGTGGTAGCCAGGGAAGGGGAGAGACGGCGGAGCCGTTCGGCGGAGAGGAGGCGCCACGGTAGAAGTCAGGCTAGATCCAGGGGTCAGTCACCTCGGCCAATAGGGAGATCGCCACATAAACGGGAGACAGGTGGCCAGCCAATAAAAAAAAAGTATAGAAGGGAGGAGGGGCGCTCCCACGATCGGAGACCGCCTGACACAGGGTTCCCACGCCACCGAAGTGGGGAGGGGAATACCCAGGCGACTTTCCCAGGGCCCGCCGAGCTCGCCGAAAGCAACCAACCAATCAGGGCAAAGGGGGACACGGGAGGAGGCGGGACGTCTCGGCGCCGGGGAGGTATAAAGGAAGGGCGAGGTGCTCAGTCAACTCAGAATCCGACGGAGAAGCAAGCACCTAATCTACGACGAGAAATTATCCACTACGCCGACTTGGAGGTTTTCACGGCCAGCATGCCAAGACAGGCCAGGTCCAAGGGGGAGGGAGCCGGAGACACTCCGGAGTTCGCCTGCCAGATGTGCGCCGACAGGGGAATAGTAAAGGTATTCGCAAGAAAAGACACCCTGGAGCGACATGTGGAGGGCCACGCCGGAGCGGGGCTGGGGCACCGCTGCCCACTGTATCCAGAGTGTTCCCACCAAGTTCGCAAGAAGAGGGAGGGCGACCTCCGGGGGCATATAAGATCTGTACATAAAGAGTATGACGTGGACGAATGGCAGCCGGGGGAGCCGGTGATGCTGGAGTTCCCCGACGTAGGAAGCACCAGAGGACAAGGAAGCAAGCCCCGAAAACAGCTAACCCCACAGAAGGCGTTGCAGGGGGGTAGCCCCTTCAGTGACTTAAGCTCCCCAGGAATACAGCTGGGGGAAGGCGACACTCCAGGCAGTTACACTATGTCTGCACACATGCTGGAGCAGATGTTAATCCAGATATCACCTGAGAAGAAGCAAGAGGAGGCAAGGGCGAAGAGCTCTCCGGCGGGTCCACCTAGCGCTGGCACCCGCTCATCAGGGAAGAGGAAGAACCCCAGTGACTCGGCTGGGGGTAAAAGTGAGAAGAAGAGGGTAAAAAAGGATATAAAAGGGGGCAAGGGGAAGTCCTTGGCGGCAGCAGCGTCAGCTCTGGCTTCTCCGGAGAAGGAGTGCAGCGGGGGGAGGCGGGGGGAGCAGCCGCCGCCGGGCCCACCTGAGTCTTCGGGGGGGATAGTGGGGAGTCGGACTAAACCAGCTGTACGCACCAGCACCGCCGAAGTGAGGACTAAGATAGACGAGGAAAGGGCTAAGATAGCAGACCTGTGTGCCAAGTACGGCAAGGAGGGGGAAACACCTAATCAGATGATGATAAGACTCAAGAGACTGTTCCCGGGAGCGGAGGTGGACTATGATTTAGTGGATCCGGGGTTTGAGGAGGAGCTCCAGTCTTATGAGGAGGAGGTGTTGGGGGAGGGACCTAAGGAGGAAATCGGAGGAAGCGGGGAAAAGGGGGGTCCAGAGGGGGTCCAGGGCACTGAACTCACATTGTATGGACTGGACACTTCGGTGAATGTCTCTGAGGCTACAGACGTGTCACTAAACAGATCTCTTAATCTGGACGATGCTCTTGCTATGGTGAAAACTCCTTCGGCGGATACTTCGGCGGGGTCGGTGAAGGGGAAGGAATTGGGAGATTTTGCAGTACCCGCCGAGTCCGGGTCAGCGGCGCAAGGGGCGGTGGAGAAGGGGGTGCTCTCTACCTTATCTCCCACTGGACTGGCCGGGATTGATATTCAGACGCAGCAGCTGAAGAAACAGTTGGAGGGGTTAGGAAAGAGAAGAGCAGCTGAAGCCAAGAGAATAGAGGCAGAGGCAGAGGAGAAAAGGAAGAAAGCCCAAGAGGCAGAGCAGAAAAAGCAGCGAGATGAGGAGAGGAAGCAGCGGGAAGAGATAGAAAAGCAGGAGAAGGAGAGGGTGGAGGCGGAAAAGAGACAGAAGGAGAAGGATGAGAGGGAAGCCGCTGAACTCCTGGCCAGGCAGCTAAGGCAGGAGCAGTCACCGGTAAAAAGGGGGGAAGGAAGGGTGATAGCCATAGGACTGGATGGGTTAGTGGTGAACTCGCCCCATGGCGAATTTCTCATGAAATTGGAACTAACTGACGCGGAGGAGGGGGAGACCAGAGTGCTACTACCGGCAGGGGTGAGGGCCTCCTTGAATGATGCTAAGCTTCCCCCACCGCCGATGGAGGCGGGACCACGTGTAACAGTGTTATCAAACTGGGACGGTCCTGGTGCATCTCCACAGGCCGGGACGTCCGGCGGAGCGGTGGAGGAAGGACATGCTGAGGAGGCTGGGGCGCGTAACCCCTGGCAATCGGATTACCAAGGGTCGGCGACCCTGAGACGACTGGCACAGAGACTACTGCCCCCGGAGGAGCAGGGGCCAGATGTGCGCCAGTTAGGGGAGGGGAGCCAGACCACCTCTTTAGTGATGCTCCCAGGAGGTGAGTTCGAGACTGTGGTTATAACCCGGAACAGATTTGTGGACTTAAGCCAACGGGATACCTGTAAAACCTGCGGCCGGCCCTGGGAGCAGCAGCAGCCGGAAGCGGAGGAGGCTGCAGGAGAGGGGGAACCGGAGGAGGAGGAAGACGACGACGCGGCGGAATAAACTAGGTAAGCTGGTCACTCCTTGTTGATAGCAGAGGTCGGGGAGCTGTTCGGGGAACGGGAGTGGTCGGGGAGGGCTGAGGAAGATAGACGACAGGGTAGTCGGGGAGCAGCCTGGACCGAGTACACAGCCGGAGAAACGGGAGATGTGCGGCGGGGAAGGGCCGGAGCGGTTGACTGCCACGCAGTCATTCGGGGAAAGTCTCAACGCTCGGGAGTGGTCCGCCGAAACGCTGCACGAGAGGCAGCGTCCCGGTGGAGACTTATATATAAAGCGAGACTAGTTCCACCGGAGGTCAGATCCAGCCGACAGCCCGAGGTGAACA
This sequence comes from Acholoe squamosa, assembly GCA_949317995.1. Lineage (NCBI taxonomy): Eukaryota > Metazoa > Annelida > Polychaeta > Phyllodocida > Polynoidae > Acholoe > Acholoe squamosa. Next base: position 50,067,501 of record OX439049.1, on the reverse strand, counting down.
GTCAAGCAGCTAGCTCCCGGAGGAGGTTGCAGACGACATTTCTACTAGCAGATGGCATTTAGATGGTGTGGCCAAGGAGTGCCAGGGCAATAAACCAAGCGAGTTAATTTTACTTGACGGGTTGTGTTCTTCGATCATTCATAATACGAACGGGCGCTACAATATATATATATATATATATATATATATATATATATATATATATATATATATATATATAGGTAATGGAGGTCTGTGGTCCCATAGATCATACACTGCGATATACGCTGGGCATCTGCGGTCTGTATAACTACCGCAGGCATAGGGCTCCACCCCCAACCCTCTCCCCTTATTCCCTCCTGTGTCAAGGTCATGTCACAGATAGGGAGAGGGAGGATTACAGAAATATAAACTTGTTATATCAAAGAGATTCTTATCTTAATCCCTTAATTGGGGGTGATTAGTAGATGTTTATTCTGCACTCTGTCTGTCTCGGTCTCATTTCACACTCTCCCTCACATATTCAGATAACCTATCAGTGATAACATATGCTGGGAGAGTGTGCTCACTCATGCACATCCAACAGTTTCCAACAAGTTGTCCAAGGCTTCCACCTGCCCCTTATGTAGTGGGAGAGAAGCGGGAGCGGAATTCAGGGGTAGGTTTCCAGCCTAACTGTGATACATTAGTTTTACCACTTTGATACACTAGATGGCGCTCCAGTAGCCCCACTGCTTACATGGGCATATCTAGCATCCACTCCCAGGGCACCATAGGCTTACCCTTAGAGCACAGACACCCCTCTCTAAAATACCCATTTGCAATGTAAAATACAACTCCATGTCTTAGAAATGACAGCTGCATACAGGAAAATAGTGCTGTTATATTCACTATCAATATTGAAAGAAAATAATGAGCAACAAATTAGGCAGATCATTACAAACATGTGAGCATATTACAAGTACTGGAGTCCAAACCAGCCATGCCCCTGTGGGAGTAGCAAAGTGGCATGGTCGCCACTAGCGCCATCTGCTGTATCAAAGCTGATGAAATGGTCGTATAGGTTGCAGAACACCAATTGGCGGGAGGTGGCAGCAGGAGACACTTTGTAGCTCCGCACTAAAGGGTGTTGTACAATGATTATTGGTCTAAAATCTGACAGTGGGTAGGCAAACCAGGCATCAAATTAATCCTTAGGATGTATATTAATCGATTTGAGTGTTATTTAGGCTGATATTTGAGGGTAAGTTGAGGGGGGTGCACTCTTTTCAATTACAGAATTTATTGTAATCATTCACTGCAAAACCCCCAAATTTGGGTATGTCCGCACTCTACGGCCGATAGCAGAAAAGTTAATTACATTGTACCACATCTCATGGCCCTAAATTAATGGGAAAAATGTGTGCCTACATGAAAATAACAGTGGCTAAGCCCAGAAATTCGCACAAATATTTTATTTTCGCCCATATGCTATATAAGCCAACAGTGAAAAAATAATTAGTGTCCTGCAGCCTCTACAGGCTATATAGGGCCTTCTACCAAGTTTGTCAAATTTCGCTAAAATGTGTTTATTTTGCTTAGGGTAAGTCAGTTTGACAATGTTATGGTGAGAAAGGGCAAGGGAATCAATAGAATTAATGAGAAATCACTGAAAATTGTAGTAGCGGAGTTTTGGCCTTGGAGAGGTTTATGAGAAATATTCTAGTGTCAATCCGCAAGCCTGATACTTCTCTCTTGGGGGTGCCAGATAACCAAAATTATGGTTTTCAGGGTCAGAATGACCTGACTTTTACATTCTCAGCTGTTTCCATCTATTTCTATCGTCCTCAGTGCTCTATGGGAGGCCTTTTCATGCATCGGGGGAAAACATCATTTTTCTCTCCCCGAGCTATGCAGCCAATGAATGTCTACTGACACTTGATAAAATGTCCTTGTATTCACCATATCTGGTTTATTTTTTCGTCCTCACATGGGGGAGCTTGAATAATGTGAAAATAGGGCCATCTAAGCCATTACACATGGAGTTAAGATGCATTTTGTTGAATTTATTTCATTTTGACATTATATTTCTGAGGGTTTTTCATACATTTTAGCCAGATATTTCTGTGAATTATAGCACCTAGAGAGAGAATAACACTCAGCACCTCAGATGGTGCCCCTTGGCTATCACCATGTCAAATTTCTTGGCCCTGTGACCATTTTTTCTATGGGAAAGGACCATACCTCCATGTCAATGCTAAAAATCGAAGAAATCTACGGAGAGCGCACAGACTGATACCCGCTCTGGGAATTGATTCTCAGAGAGATTTGAGAGGCCTGAGGGGCCTAAAAGTAAAAGATTCTGGATAAGACATTACTGGGCCAGTGAATAAAAGCTTTCCAAGCTATTTCATTGACCACCAAGATTCCAACCCAGGCCTTTAGGTTGCAGAACACCAATTGGCGGGAGGTGGCAGCAGGAGACACTTTGTAGCTCCGCACTAAAGGGTGTTGTACAATGATTATTGGTCTAAAATCTGACAGTGGGTAGGCAAACCAGGCATCAAATTAATCCTTAGGATGTATATTAATCGATTTGAGTGTTATTTAGGCTGATATTTGAGGGTAAGTTGAGGGGGGTGCACTCTTTTCAATTACAGAATTTATTGTAATCATTCACTGCAAAACCCCCAAATTTGGGTATGTCCGCACTCTACGGCCGATAGCAGAAAAGTTAATTACATTGTACCACATCTCATGGCCCTAAATTAATGGGAAAAATGTGTGCCTACATGAAAATAACAGTGGCTAAGCCCAGAAATTCGCACAAATATTTTATTTTCGCCCATATGCTATATAAGCCAACAGTGAAAAAATAATTAGTGTCCTGCAGCCTATAGGGTAATGTGGTAGTTTACCCATCCAACACCAGATGGCAGCAATATGGCAGTTCTGCATGGAAGTCACTGCACTGACGTTCACAAGGAGAGCGAGGACAAGCTGTATTGATACTTTGTCTCAAATGGATGTTCCCGACACCTTTAGGGGAGGGAGCGGAGAGGAGGGGGGGGGGGGTTAAATAATTCAGCTGTCATTTCCCCCCTGTTAATAGCTAAAGTCTCATAACAGGTGTTTAGAATCTAAACATATTCATAAACACAATCTTGTCCCACTTTTGAGGAAGTGTTAATGCTCTAGACTTGTTTGGAAATATTGGTGTTTAGACCATGTGTTTAGGTTATCATCGTATTTAGGCATAATATGTTTAGGCGTTTGCTTCATCACTTAGAGGTAATCTAATACAGCCTTTCAGTCATCCAGAATGTAGATGGTGATGCAGTACTTGAGGTCTTCCATTGTAGTTGGTGATTCTGTGGTTCAGGGTTCACCTCACCAATATAGAAACCTGAAAATAGAGCGAACATTTAGCTTTAAGTCATGGAGTTTACTTCATAAACTAACAAAAAATTTAATATATACTTATTGGTTATCATTGAGTATTCATACAGTATATATGAGAAAGCAATCATTTATTTCCCGTACTGATTACTCATTACCTTAGGAAGTTTCCAAAAAAGAATTATCAAAGAAACTTACCTATCATGTGGCAGTTCCAATGTAAAATTCAAAGTCCAGTAGACCTTTATGACATTTTTCCCTTTCTGTCTCTGTGGAGGACTACCTACACAGACAAAGAGAATCCTCAAAATCTTAGTCAGATATTAGTCAAAAAGGATAACATTCCAACAATATTCTCTAAATAGTCCATACATGTGTTGCACTGCTCTATCCCATCTTCTCTTAAACTGGGCAACACAAATAACCAGCAAAGTGATTTGGGTTACCAAAACATGTAGCAATCTCAAAAGCCTTGAAGATTCACTGCACAACTACAAAATGGGCACTCAGATATTGCATCATTTGGACTCAAGGACTACTGTATTTACTGTCTCTGAGAGGTTGTTCTGTCCACTACTAGTACTACCCGTAATCAGTAGATAACCACATGAAAGACTTATCATGAGGTTATCAGGCATTCACTGGTGTATTACACGTGATAAGGGTGTCATTCAGATATCATGTAATGGGATGACAAGATGGTACCAGGTAGTGTTATTAATAGAACACGGTATATTATCAAAGCCCCTCAAAAACTGCTTACTCATCACCATGCACATACAAAAATCACGAAAAAAAAAACAACTTTTGACTTTCTTTTTACAATTTTCTTTATGTGAAATTTACTAATCTACATAGACATGACCAAAGATGCCCCACTTAGCGTAAAAAGTTTTTTTTATCATTAACATAACGTTTTTATTTGGTTTCTAAGTTTGCCAAGCATGTTTTTTTTTCAACAATAAAATAACTTCAACACATGTACTAAAAAAACGTTTTTCGGATGTTCTTTTAAAACGTTTTTATCTTGGGTTAAAAAAAAGCTTTTTTTACGTAAAAGGAAACTTAAATAAAAAACGTTTTTATTTGGTTCAAAAAGAAAACGTTTTTATTTGGTTGAAAATTGATTTAGAAAACTTTTAATAACGTCTTTTCAGCGTAATAAAAACGTTGTTTTTTTAGCTATTTACCCAAACCAAATAAAAAACGTTTACAGACGTTGAAAAAAACGGGTTTTTTTTGCCAAGTGGGTGTTCATGTTTGGTATCAAGTTAAGGCGTACAGTGCCGCAGATAGGCATGGCTATATCATTGTTAAGGTAATACATTCTTTTGTAGAACACGTGTAGTAATCAAACATATCAGTTTGTTCAAGTCCCTTTAATATGAGTGGCATTTATCCATATAACTATAGGCACATTTCAGTTTTTGTACAAAACCGTACAAACAAAAATTAAGTTGGATAAATCACATTCAAATTTAGATGATGGCAAGAACGAAGGGTTTGCCTGTTAGAAGCTTGTTAATATACACTCGAGATCTATACGCTGCATTGAGAAAGGATTAACTAGAAGGGTGGGGGACGACCTCGTCATATCTTTTATGAGAATCCATTTTCGTTTTTGAGTGGCCTAAGCAGATCAAAAATGGTGTCTAAAAACTATGACGGGTTGGCTTTGCCCAAACGCTGTGGAGGTCATTGACATATTAAGGGATATACACGCCGACGCACAAAAATGCGATAATTTCCATCAGTGTTGTTGTTATCATGACTGAGGATTCTGCAGCAAACGATAACATCAGTCCAGACCCCGTAGGGAATTCCCTAAAATGACGTCACACATACGGAAATTGTATAGGTAGATTGGGAGATGATATAATGTATGTACATTTCATCAAGGTCTTATCACTATCCCTCTAAGGTTAAAGCTCTAGAAATTTCAGTGTACCCCCCTCTATATTATTTCTTTGGAATCCTTAGAAAAGCTGATGAAACCCTTTACAATAAGACACCACATTCAGCATACAATCGTATGAATAGGGATCAATAGACACAGCCCTGTATTTTCACTCTACATATAATAGACTGAGCTGAGAGTGCACCTTATATGCAAGGTAAATGTATAGATCAATTACTAAATCCTGCTGAGAAAATATCAATACTGGATCCAGTCATTCAAAGATGCAGTCCTTCATTGTTTAGAGCCCTTAAGGGGTTAGATAACAGAGGTGGGAAAGTTGTTGGCCACAGTGTAATGTACATCTACTGCCTCATCCTAACCTCTTAAGGGCTCTAACCACTGAAGGACTGCATATTTGAATGACTGGATCCAATATTGATATTTTTTCAGCAGAATTTAGCAATTAATCTATCCATTTACCTTGCATATAAGGTGCACCCTCATCTCAGCCTATCTTATACACTACATACAACCTATAAAATGACACATATGGAGGAAAAAGGGCCGTATGTAGGATACCACCTGCCTTAGAGCAGGTGGTACTCAGAGCTCCATATACGGACCTTATGTGGGATTTTCATTTTCCGTATCTTGATCAAAAACACTTTTTTGTCCGTATCTGGATGCGGAACTCCATATTCACTGAGACAGGATGTGGAAATCTGATCAAAAACGGTTTTTAGACATATGGACCCCCGTATGTATGAGGAAAAAAAGCTTCCTGGGGATATATTGATAAGGTATTACAACCGATTGATAATGTGGGATTCCCGGGGTGAGCCATATTCACATATAGATACTATTAGCTGTATCCTGAGTTGATAGATACAAAAAAAAGAAGAAAGGGAAAGGAAAGGAAAGAAAAATCAAAACGTTAAGGAAATTATTTCTCTGTCCAGCGGGTAATGTTGAAATCACTGACGGATTTATGATATAAGAGCTGCCTTTGACAATGTAATATATTCTGCCATATCAAACAGGTCCTGTCCAAACACTGATTTGCCAGGAGGGTCTTGCAAAAAGAAAACGAGGAAGTATGTCTGTAAATCTTTTCAGAGAGTGCTGAGGAAAACATGTATGGCCCACTCGTTTTCATAGTATTGACAAAGAATTACACCAGTTGCATGGAAAACTCTTTTTGAGGTGTAAAAAAACGTGCATGTTTCATCTAAACGATTATCCAAACAATATTTTAGCAATACAAAAATGTGCACGTTTTCCTTTTTGGTTCATGAATCCTTGTGGCAAGACCCTCCTGTGTTGGAATGACCTCTGGGTAGAGAGGGGCCAAAATATTTAGGTCATTAATAATGTATTCCAAATTAGTTCAGATATTTAGATATCATTAACAGAATTCCTCTGCTTTTGGAATTTTTGCTCTAGTCTCCATGGAACCTGAGATATTGTCCATTGAAGGTGCCCTGTGTGCTCATTTTGCTCTCAGAGTTCCATACAATGGGGTTCAGAAACGGTGACCACCAAGTGGACCTTCTAATATCCATTCAAGTGAGTTTAGACCACATTAGTGCAACCATTATTCACTAGAGGGGGACTCTGTGCTGGTAAGTCACCATGAAGGTGGGAATTCTGAGCTTATACCCTACCTGGAGCCTTGGTCAGGCACATACAGCCAAAAAACAACTGCAAAGGCCACTACTTAGCAGTGGCCAGAGGCCTAATTATTTACACAGGCGCATTTCCAATATCTTAATTACATATATTGAGCACTTTTGATGCCATTATTACAAAGTTTTCAATTTCAAAATAGGGATCAAACCAAGCATTAGTAGGTCTCTATGGAAGATGAAGGCAATAAACCATTTTTATAGTATTAATGGATTCTCACTTAAAACTGAGCTGGGACCCTAAGATTCGGGTATGACATACTTTGGTTCACATATTTTCATGTATATACTCTTTTATTGAGCAGAACCAATGTTTTCAATGATTCTATAGTGGGCCTATATTAGTACTCCCAGTGCAGTTGTTATGAAATCCAACCTCTCCTTGGACATGAGATTCCTTTAACAGTGGTTTCCAATAATAAAGCTTTAAGGTAATAATGAAATATGACTTTATTTGATCACATCTTCACAGGTAAATGGGCATTTCTTGAGGGCCATCCCAGGGGTGTGGACCCTAGGTCAACACAGTTTTGTGCTTAGTGCTGCCCTCTTGTGCATTGGTCCCTCTCTACTCTGGGTGTTTGGCCATGCAGACTGCTTGACTCCTTGACCTTTCCTCAGAGCTATTTATGGTATAATCAGGGTGCAGAAAGTACGCTGATAAGAAGCAATTGGAAACTGATAGTGCAAGTACTATTGGGAATTTTCTACTGATATCTTCATGTCCAATATCAGGAAATGTTGAATCCTGCTTAGGTGAAAGATAGGGGTTTGACGCCTTTCTTATGCAACAAGAGTGGCGATACCGGAAAAAACTGGTCCCTCTTGTCCTTTAGCACCACTCCTGGGGACGTAATGCAACAAAACTGGCGTTATAAACCGCTCTTTGAACAGCAAAAGGTTCTATATACAAAGGTTTTTAAACCTACAATGCATTTTGTTTTGTTTTTTTTAGTAACAATGGTTCTAACAATACAACCAATCTTAGTACACAGATACATACAACCACATTCTAGTCGAGGTAGAGGATGACCTTTTATGTAGCAAAGTGGAATCGACCACACTGCAAAGAAATTAATGTCGTTGAAATAACTGTGGAAACTCTGTCCCAAAATTGCCAGAGATCCGTTGTTATTTTCAGAGAGATTCCCTGTACATTTGTGTACCACTGTACTGCCACCTGGGGCATTTTGTAAAAACGGCACTGGTTCACTGCAATACCATTACGGGGGTTCAGTTTTATGAGGATTCCTGCTAGATTCAACTGGTATATTTTATAGTGCAAAGTTTTATAATAATAATAATAAAAAGGGACGGTGAATATCTATAATTATAATGTTGTACCTATTATAACATAGTGTGCGTCAAAGCTGTAATCATTAAAGCGAAACTTATGTGTATACTTTGTGGAGGGGCAATAGAACTATCACACCCCAGAATTTATTTTGAAAATGTAACTATAAGACGTAATACTCATGACCTGAGGTTGGTACTATATATAATATCATACACTTTTGAGACTGGTTTTATATGTACAGTGACTACTGTGGTAGATTGCGCCACTAAATGAGTTATGGTCAATAGAAATTCATAAGAGAAAATATAATATATATAAAAAAATAGATACTTAATCAGGTGGTATAAAATGTTGGATGTACATGACTGGAACACCAGACAATCACCATTTATTGAGGTATATATCTATATATGAGACTATATTACATTACCTGACGTTTTAAACAACATTTAAGGCTATTAATAAAATGTTCACACTCCAACAGAATGAGAGGTATGTTCATTAGACTTTCATCTTGTTATCGGCCATATAAAAAAGGGGGGGGCGGTGTTGGGTCTTTATCCCTCAAATTGCCTTTAACCCTCAAATCAGCACTGATTTGAGGGATAAAGACATCCAAGGGTCTTTAACCCTCAAATATGGCATTAAAGCACAAATGTCTTTATCCCTCAAAGGTCTTTATCCCTCAAAGCCTATTTAGTGGTTTTAGGTAACAAAGCAGACCTGAGGATTGACCTGTCTTCATCCCTCAAAGCCTATAGATTTTGTTGCGGTAAATCACAAACTAGGATAGTCAGCCAGTCTTTGTCCCTCAGACCCTAGATAATGGAATATTGACCAGTCTTTATCCCTCAAAGCCTATATAGTGAGTTTATATGCCTCATTAGACCTATAAAGTCACCAGTCTTTATCCCTCAAAGCCTATATAGTGGGTTCAAATGGCCCATTAGACCTATTTATACCATGGTTATGGGTCATTTGCATATTTCAGCATTCAAGTTTAAGAATAAAAATCGTTCAATTAACCACGGCGAGAATGAACAGTAGTTGACACTGGAACTAAACAGAAGTTTCACAGTGAGTTGATGACAGAATATATCAGCCATTTCTAGTTTTACAAACCAAATCTGATGAAAAGACTTGAAAGGCATAAGCTATGGAGGTTCAGTGTAGTAGCACTTTGTTAGAATCCATGATATCAAGGCTATATGTATTGAAAAATGACTCGTAATCTTTCTAAGCGAGCCACCAGCTGGGCGTTCTGCCATAGTGTCAACATCCCCTGTCGAGCTGGCCTCAATGCAGTCCCGCCCTCTGGTGTATAGACGAAGAACTACCCTTCTTGTCGGCAAACATTGAACGATTGGATTATGGCCATTTTGAGGAAATATAGGCTTTAAATCATCTATTGTACCTTGGTAATAGAAGGTCTCTTCTTTGTTGTGTTAACCTGTGGAGGAATGACCATGATCCAGATACCAGCTATGCATCATTTCTCACGGCTCTAGAAACTTACATGAATGCACATAAACCAGTTAAGACTTTCAAAGCCCAAACTACTGGTAAAATTCCATTACCGGATGATGTAAAGGTCCTAATCTTAAGGGGAAAAAAGCTGTTAAGAAAATCCAGAAAATGCTGCAATGGTACACGTAATGCCCACCAGAAGGAGGCATACAGGATCACCAAGGAAATCCAAAGAAAAATGAATGAAAATGTGTTATTGAATCGGTATAAAACTGATCCAAAATGGTTCTGGACAGTAGTTAATGAGGTATGGAAGGGAAAATCTTAAAATCCCAAAATCACTATGAGGAATGAGCAAGCAGTGTATCTACCTATTGCTGAGTATATAAATAGTTATTACAGTGAAATTGCAACTAAATTAGATGCTGCCTTCACCTCACCAGTTACAACTAGAGATCTCACAGATGACAGAAATGATTATCAGCGTCCATATTTAGAACTACATGAGTTGGCTACCCGGGGTTGGCTACCAAGACCCAAATCAAGTACATCACCTCCTCCAAGTGGACCTAAATGAGGTTGCGAGTTGGTGTGACATAAACTGACTAACTATTAATGCTGGAAAGACCAAGGTCCTATGGTGTTTATCACAGCAGAACATCCCGATAATTGAGAATCTTGTGTTTTCAATTGAGGGAGTTCTGCTAGAGGTAGTACAATTCTTCAACTACCTAGGAATAACAAATGCTACATACCTCAGCCTAAGTCCTCAATGCAAGAAATTAGAGAAGCGTCGCAAGAACAAGGGTTACACAACTAAGGCATGTGAGAAAGTTAACTGATGCACAAACCACTTTATTAGTATATGTGCACATGCTGCGTCCAATCCTGGAATACTGTGCCATCGTAAGTGTTTGTGGTCCAGCCTGGGTTCAGCCTAGATACCAAATCATTCAAAATGATGCTCTACGGGTGTGTTCCAAAATCCACAACCTCAGAGATGCCAGGGTCGCTGACCTACACATTACGTATGGAGTGGAGGAACTCAAAACAAGAAGAAATCGTCAATTGTGAACAACGATGTACAAAGAGTCGAGGAATCCTGACAATGTCGCCCTTGTAAGAGCTCTACATGCAAATGCTAAGATAAAACTAAAGAGACAGAGAATAGGGAGAGAAATCTACAGAAGGAGCCCAATTATACGTGGTTCCTATTTATGGGATTTATGCAGCAACACCAAGAAAACAGGGAGGAATTTATCTCCTCACTCACAGACAACGAAGTATTAAACTAAATTATGTGCATTCAACTATTGATTCAATCAAAATGACTACTTACATGTACACTGTTATTTAATGGCCAATTTGTGGTCTGTCTTATATGTTTATTTGTACTGGCTATATTTGGAAGAGATCCTCATGTTGATAAAGTAAGTCAATAAACCTTTCCAACAACAACAAAACAACTCTCTCTGTGTCCCTGAGCGGGAAGCTACCATACAAGTCCATGTGGGAAGTATTTACTACCCCACCATTGTAAGCTTTGAATATTGAGTTCACAAACTAGGACGAGTATTAAGCACAATCTAGTACAGTATTATCACACAGTGGCCAACATGATTCAAAGGTCGTCTTAGGTGTTGATGGGGGGGTGGGTAGAGGTGTGATTCACATGTGTTTCACATGTCCGTTAGTACAATATGTATATCAAAGTTCATATTCCAAATGGGGGTGGTGATTTCCTAGGGACAAAAGAGAATAATAATTCGATCCGCTATTTGAATTTATTTCTACTAACCAAAACAGATATTTGAAGAATTAGGTTCCAAAACGCATTAAATCCATATTGGAGGCTTCGAGGCAAAAAACTGATCAGGGGAAAGTTTTTTTTAAGTAATTTCCAATGTCTATATAGACAAATGAGCCCCTGACCCCCTCAGTGCCCCCATAATTAATGAACGCTTCCTAAGAAGTCTGTCAAAATGACGTCAGACTGTGGTCTGTTGTACCTGATGTTTTTCCCCTTTATTCTTGTATTGCGAGATCATTTACACTATGGTCTGTAACTAACAGGTGCCGCCTGGATAGGTTGGGCAGCACTTCCACAGGTTCATTCAGCAAGAATTACGGGTGACTTTTCAATGGATAAAGTTGTGTTTTGCTTGATCTTAATGCAGTGCTTATAACATTGCTTGTAGTGTCCACATACTAGTATGCAAACAGCTTCTCACACTAATTTTCCAAAACGGAACAAAGCTGATATGCACCCTTGCATTTTTCCCTTTATTTTGCAATTCATTCCTTCTAAACTCCAGGTTACTCACAATCTATTGCATTTCACATAATAATTCAGAGATTCTCGAGAGTTATTCAGTCAGTGGTGCGTGCCCCCGGTGCGTGCTCTCTCTGTCTCTCTGTCTGTCTCTGTCTGTCTCTGTCTGTCTCTGTCTGTCTCTGTCTGTCTCTCTCTGTCTCTCTCTCTCTCTCTCTCTCTCTCTCTCTCTCTCTCTCTCTCTCTATCTATCTATCTATCTGAGTGGAGAGGTACCATAAAGTCCATGCTGGAGTATTCATTATACCACCATTCCAAGCTGTAAACATTGAGTTCACAAACTAGGGCAGTATTACTATAAGCACACAGTGAATAAAACGATTCAAAGGTTGTCTCTGAAGTGTTGGGTGTGGGGGGCATGGTAGAGGCGTGTTGCACAACTGGATGGACACATGCTTATACCACTATTCTGCCACCTCCCTTACTGTTATGCCCTCTCCTACCAGTGCATTATGAGAGCTTATTCCACGATTTCTGGGTTGCTCAGTGCTTTTTGCTGGATATTCCCATGCACATACCTGTCAATATTGCACACCCTGTAGGCTGTAACATCAATTTTGTAAGGCGTGCGGTTATTCAACAAGTAACCAATGGATAACTCATGACGCATGTGTGTTAGTGAAGGATAATGACACGAGGCCGTAGGCCAAGTGTTATTAGCCTTTGCTAACACACACTATGTCTGGCTTCGAGTCCCGGGGAGGGGGAATAATTTTTGTTTTCAACTTGAATTTATTGGTATTCTATTGATTATTTATTGGTTTCGTGGAATAAAATAAGTAGTCAATGGATAAGTCATGACTCGTGTGTGTTAGCAAAGGCTAATAACACCAGGCCTACGGCCTCGTGTCATTATCCTTCACTAACACACACTCGTCATGACTTATCCATTGATTACTTGTTCACTAACACACACGCATCATAAATTATCCATTGATTACTTGTTCAATATACGCATATGTTCATTTTCGGGATTTTTGGATATACTTTTTCGAGGTCAAGTTGGACCTTTGGCTCGTGTAATATTCGTCAATATACAAACCTTAAGCTGTCATATTTATGCTATATTCCATTAATATACAAATACATAGTTCATACTACAAAAGGGGTTGGTGATCTCCTAGATACAAGAGAATAATGATTTGTTCCGTTATTTCAATTTGTTATACCCGGTACTACCCAAAAGAGATATTTTGAAGAGTTTGGTTCCAAAACACAATAAATCCATTTTGGGGTTTTAAGGGAGTAAGGTACAATGATTATATCATTCGCAAACTGACTAGAGGAGATTCATTTCCTATGTCTATTGACAAAATGAGTCCCCGCCCCCCCTTAGCGACCCCCCACTCTCTGGCCATAAATAATGAACACTCCCTAAGTTAAAATGACGTCAAACTCTGGTCTATTGTACCCGGTGATTTTTCCTTTGTCTTATATTACAAGATCATTTACACTACAGCTAGTAGCTAACAAATGCCGCGTGGAAGGAGTGTGTTATACATGAACAAAGTTGCACTAGTTTGGATATGTAATTTGGTAATGATAGGAAGATTTTTGAAGGTGTAGTGTATTGCATAAGGTATGTGTAAGGCATGTGATGAATAAATTTGGGATTTTACAGCGACTGTGATAAAAACTGACCCCCTGGGAGTTAATGACTTGAATGAACCTTTTCGTAAAGCCAAGATATTGGGCTATAAAAAAATAAAGTCTTAAAATGTAATCCTAAATTTGTCATCTTGACCCTCTGACCCCTAAAGGTGGGACATTTGGGAAGAATCACACTTGCAGGTTGTATCAAGAGATTCACGAGATAATTATGTTTCAAATTATGTACATATTAAATGTCAGGATTGTGGATGAATATTTGCATTCTCATTAAGATATACTCAAAAAAAGTAAATAGCTTTATCAATAACTTCTTTCAGAAGTCACCCTTTCTTGCAGTATTGGTCTACAGGCAACCCTCATTTCCTCGATCCTTTAATTACCCAGATCCCCCCATTCCCTCAGACAGAGGATTGCCTCTATGTTTTCCATTATATTTGGACTTAAATCCTCCGATTTGCTTAATACTGAGACAATTTCCCTTGCATTTCCCATACTGAGGAAACAATTGAGGGCTGATTGTAGCCTAGTTTTCCTACTACCATCTAGGTGCTGCTGTCACTGCTGCTGTTGTCACTGCTGCTATTGCTGCTGCTGGTATTGCTGCTGCTGCTTTTCCAGTCCTGTGGCAGCAGCAGGCTTCAATGATACAAAGCATACGGTAGGAGAGTGTAGATGTAGACTAATACAAATTACACCTTTAGCAGATGCTGGCCTTGATCTAGTTTCTGACCCCAGCCAGCCACCATCTGCTGTGCACAATATCCAGCACCTGCTGCAGTTATATTGGGAGTGGGCATTATCAACAGTGGGGTGGGTGGCGAGTTCTTTTAGGCGCCCCCCCCCCTCGATGGCAGTCAAAAGTTTCCGTACCCTCCCCCCATCCACGTCAGAGGTGCGGAAGATTTTCCCACCCCTCTTTAAACTTATAGTATGACTCTAGAGCCCTAAAATCGACATGGCGACATGGGCCTTTTTTGGCTTAGTGACATGGGGCATAAACCTTTCTTTAAAATCGACGTGGTGACATGAACTTTTCTTAAAATCGACATGGGGACATGGACTTTTCTTAAAATCGACATGGAGACATGGCAATTTCTTAAAATCGACATGGGACATGGGGAACCCCCATCAAGGGCCCCTATAGAAGTGCATGGGCTTTTTCACTAAGAAGAGGCTAATTTTTGTATACACCCCCTCAACCCCTCCCCCTGTATGACAAATAGATAATGGTCACTACCATGCCACTACCTAACTGAAGGTGTCACACGGCCAGACAAGTGACCCTACAGTCTCAAAATAACCCTGGTCGGCTGTAGAGGTTATTTATAGTCTTTAATCTGCTGATACATTAATGCTCTTCCAGTCCCAGGCCCAGTCATCTATCAAGTACAAAGGGTGATTAAAACATGATTGCAAAAAATTTGAGGGTGTCTAGAATCTCTATAAATATCATGTTGGGTATAGATATTTATGGGGGTCCTACGTGATTTTAGAAATGATTAAAAGTGACCAATGAGATCTGGATTCAGGCGGACCTATGTGCCATAGTCTCTTGGGCTATTAAGACTATATTTATGTTAACCTAATAATCATACGCATATTAGGTTAAGATAGACATAATCTTAATGGATCCGAACAGATAGTCAGTCGCAATATCACTTTTATTACAATTGTAAAATAGCAGTAAATACATTTTCAAACTTTTTTAAAAAGCAAAAACAAAAAATAGTCAACATGCACTCACCCTCTACCCCTGCCCCCCTCACCCCACCTCCCTTTACCCTAAGTTTCTATCCCATACACCACAGCCATAGCTGCACACATGCACCCACCCTCTACCCCCGCCCCCCTCACCCCACCTCCCTTTACCCTCAGTTTCTATCCCATACACCACAGCCATAGCTGCACACATGCACCCACCCTCTACCCCCGCCCCCTTCACCCCACCTCCCTTTACCCTCAGTTTCTATCCCATACACCACAGCCATAGCTGCACACATGCACCCACCCTCTACCAACGCCCCCCCCCTCACCCCACCTCCCTTTACCCTCAGTTTCTATCCCATACACCACAGCCATAGCTGCACACATGCACTCACCCTCTACCCCCGCCCCCCTCACCCCACCTCCCTTTACCCTCAGTTTCTATCCCATACACCACAGCCATAGCTGCACACATGCACTCACCCTCTACCCCCGTCCCCCTCACCCCACCTCCCTTTACCCTCAGTTTCTATCCCATACACCACAGCCATAGCTGTACACATGCACTCACCCTCTACCCCCGTCCCCCTCACCCCACCTCCCTTTACCCTCAGTTTCTATCCCATACACCACAGCCATAGCTGCACACATGCACTCACCCTCTACCCCCGCCCCCCTCACCCCACCTCCCTTTACCCTCAGTTTCTATCCCATACACCACAGCCATAGCTGCACACATGCACCCACCCTCTACCCCCGCCCCCCTCACCCCACCTCTCTTTACCCTCAGTGTCTATCCCATACACCACAGCCATCGCTGCACACATGCACCCACCCTCTACCCCGCCCCCCTCACCCCACCTCCCTTTACCCTCAGTGTCTATCCCATACACCACAGCCATCGCTGCACACATGCACCCACCCTCTACCCCGCCCCCCTCACCCCACCTCCCTTTACCCTCAGTTTCTATCCCATACACAACAGCCATAGCTGCACACATGCACCCACCCTCTACCCCCGTCCCCTTCACCCCACCTCCATTTACCCTCAGTTTCTATCCCATACACCACAGCCATAGCTGCACACATGCACCCACCCTCTACCACCGCCCCCCTCACCCCACCTCCCTTTACCCTCAGTTTCTATCCCATACACCACAGCCATAGCTGCACACATGCACCCACCCTCTACCCCCACCCCCCTCACCCCACCTCCCTTTACCCTCAGTTTCTATCCCATACACCACAGCCATAGCTGCACACATGCACTCACCCTCTACCCCCGCCCCCTCACCCCACCTCCCTTTACCCTCAGTTTCTATCCCATACACCACAGCCATAGCTGCACACATGCACTCACCCTCTACCCCCACCCCCCTCACCCCACCTCCCTTTACCCTCAGTTTCTATCCCATACACCACAGCCATAGCTGCACACATGCACCCACCCTCTACCCCCGCCCCCCTCACCCCACCTCCCTTTACCCTCAGTTTCTATCCCATACACCACAGCCATCGCTGCACACATGCACCCACCCTCTACCCCACCCCCCTCACCCCACCTCCCTTTACCCTCAGTTTCTATCCCAAACACCACAGCCATCGCTGCACACATGCACCCACCCTCTACCCTGCCCCCCTCACCCCACCTCCCTTTACCCTCAGTTTCTATCCCATACACCACAGCCATAGCTGCACACATGCACCCACCCTCTACCCCCGCACCCCTCACCCCACCTCCCTTTACCCTCAGTTTCTATCCCATACACCACAGCCATAGCTGCACACATGCACTCACCCTCTACCCCCGCCCCCTCACCCCACCTCCCTTTACCCTCAGTTTCTATCCCATACACCACAGCCATAGCTGCACACATGCACTCACCCTCTACCCCCGCCCCCCTCACCCCACCTCCCTTTACCCTCAGTTTCTATCCCATACACCACAGCCATAGCTGCACACATGCACCCACCCTCTACCACCGCCCCCCTCACCCCACCTCCCTTTACCCTCAGTTTCTATCCCATACACCACAGCCATAGCTGTACACATGCACTCACCCTCTACCCCCGCCCCCCTCACCCCACCTCCCTTTACCCTCAGTTTCTATCCCATACACCACAGCCATCGCTGCACACATGCACCCACCCTCTACCCCCGCCCCCCTCACCCCACCTCCCTTTACCCTCAGTTTCCATCCCATACACCACAGCCATAGCTGTACACATGCACTCACCCTCTACCCCAGCCCCCCTCACCCCACCTCCCTTTACCCTCAGTTTCTATCCCTTACACCACAGCCATAGCTGCACACATGCACCCACCCTCTACCCCCCCCCTTACCCCACCTCCCTTTACCCTCAGTTTCTATCCCATACACCACAGCCATAGCTGCACACATGCACCCACCCTCTACCCCCACCCCCCTCACCCCACCTCCCTTTACCCTCAGTTTCTATCCCTTACACCACAGCCATAGCTGCACACATGCACTCACCCTCTACCCCCGCCCCCCTCACCCCACCTCCCTTTACCCTCAGTTTCTATCCCATACACCACAGCCATAGCTGCACACATGCACCCACCCTCTACCCCCGCCCCCCTCACCCCACCTCCCTTTACCCTCAGTTTCTATCCCATACACCACAGCCATAGCTGCACACATGCACTCACCCTCTACCCCCGCCCCCCTCACCCCACCTCCCTTTACCCTCATTTCTATCCCATACACCACAGCCATAGCTGCACACATGCACTCACCCTCTACCCCCGCCCCCTCACCCCACCTCCCTTTACCCTCAGTTTCTATCCCATACACCACAGCCATAGCTGTACACATGCACTCACCCTCTACCCCCGCCCCCCTCACCCCACCTCCCTTTAACCTCAATTTCTATCCCTTACACCACAGCCATAGCTGCACACATGCACCCACCTTCTATCCCACCCCCCTCACCCCACCTCCCTTTACCCTCAGTTTCTATCCCATACACCACAGCCATAGCTGCACACATGCACCCACCCTCTACCCCCACCCCCCCTCACCCCACCTCCCTTTACCCTCAGTTTCTATCCCTTACACCACAGCCATAGCTGCACACATGCACCCACCTTCTACCCCCGCCCCCCCCCCTCACCCCACCTCCCTTTACCCTCAGTTTCTATCCCATACACCACAGCCATAGCTGCACACATGCACTCACCCTCTACCCCCGCCCCCCTCACCCCACCTCCCTTTACCCTCAGTTTCTATCCCATACACCACAGCCATAGCTGCACACATGCACTCACCCTCTACCCCCGCCCCCTCACCCCACCTCCCTTTACCCTCAGTTTCTATCCCATACACCACAGCCATAGCTGTACACATGCACTCACCCTCTACCCCTGCCCCCCTCACCCCACCTCCCTTTACCCTCAGTTTCTATCCCTTACACCACAGCCATAGCTGCACACATGCACCCACCCTCTACCCCTCCCCTTACCCCACCTCCCTTTACCCTCAGTTTCTATCCCATACACCACAGCCATAGCTGCACACATGCACCCACCCTCTACCCCCACCCCCCTCGCCCCACCTCCCTTTACCCTCAGTTTCTATCCCTTACACCACAGCCATAGCTGCACACATGCACTCACCCTCTACCCCCGCCCCCCTCACCCCACCTCCCTTTACCCTCAGTTTCTATCCCATACACCACAGCCATAGCTGCACACATGCACTCACCCTCTACCCCCGCCCCCCTCACCCCACCTCCCTTTACCCTCAGTTTCTATCCCATACACCACAGCCATAGCTGCACACATGCACTCACCCTCTACCCCCGCCCCCTCACCCCACCTCCCTTTACCCTCAGTTTCTATCCCATACACCACAGCCATAGCTGTACACATGCACTCACCCTCTACCCCCGCCCCCCTCACCCCACCTCCCTTTACCCTCAGTTTCTATCCCTTACACCACAGCCATAGCTGCACACATGCACCCACCCTCTACCCCGCCCCCCTCACCCCACCTCCCTTTACCCTCAGTTTCTATCCCATACACCACAGCCATAGCTGCACACATGCACTCACCCTCTACCCCTGCCCCCCTCACCCCACCTCCCTTTACCCTCAGTTTCTATCCCATACACCACAGCCATAGCTGCACACATGCACCCACCCTCTACCCCCACCCCCCTCACCCCACCTCCCTTTACCCTCAGTTTCTATCCCATACACCACAGCCATAGCTGCACACATGCACTCACCCTCTACCCCCGCCCCCCTCACCCCACCTCCCTTTACCCTCAGTTTCTATCCCATACACCACAGCCATAGCTGTACACATGCACCCACCCTCTACCACCGCCCCCCCCCCTCACCCCACCTCCCTTTACCCTCAGTGAGTGTCAGCATCTGCACAAACAGATGGACACAAACAGACGCTGCACCAATCCCACGAAAGCAGACTACATTTTACTTACATGGATAAACATGTAAACACGAGTCTGTCTGCCGTCACAATTCCAAATATTACCGTAGACGCGGAGTATAGGATTCAGTGAATTTCAAAATGATCTAAACATCGTGTTTTTCCATATTGCTTCTCTGCTATAATTCTAAAGCGGTCTGAAGCCTAGTCGGGGCCAGTACCTGGAACCCACCTGGAACCTGGAAGAGCAGTGAAGAGACGTGGGCTTGCGGCTTGGTTGGTATTAACATGTGTTGTGTCAAGGTCGACGTCCTGCTTACTCACCCGGCGTTTATATAATTATATGGAACTACATGGTCGCCACTGAGGCATGTAATGCTTCGTGCTGTAAACAGTAGCTGGGACTGATCCCACTCTGCATGGAGCTCTCAGTCAGTCTACATTTAGCCCTGGGCACGCTGCCCTGGGAGTGCGTGGCTGCCTCAGCGTTTTTTGGTGACTAGACCTAGAGTAGACTAGAGCCTGGCTAGCCCTGCTGTCCCTAGTATCATAGCGGTGACATCCACCCATAGACATTCACACATATACATCACACACATGGATGTCATCCCTACTGGAGGACACAGCTGAGGACAGGTCGTGGAGGAGAGCAGAACACACCTTGCTGTAGTTTCATAACAACCACTGTTAAGATCCACCTTCGTATACTACTACTCAGTACTACAGAGTCTCTAGTACTACTACCGTAAATCCTCGCGTACAATACACTAGAATTACATCACCTGCGTCCTATAGGGTTAAGTCCAACCCAGGGTGTGTCTTACACGCGGGGATTTCACACTGTAGAGAACAGTTCTAAAATTGACCCAAAATTTAACCCCAGGATCGTCCTATAGGAATCAGCCCAACTACCAGTGCTAAATGCACCCACCCATCCCTCCCCCCAGGAACCCCATCTCATCCAGACACACCTAAAGCTATACCTAGACACTAGTGCAGTCCACCTGACTCACTTGCTGCATGGGAGCCACGAGGTGAAGATCACCATGGCATGCAAGGAAACTTCTCCAGCAAGGTAAGACATCTATATTATGTTAGATTAAGGGAGTGATCATTTTTTTAACAACCGGTGGGGGGGGGGGATGGTGGGGGTATGAGAGGAGGGTCCCTTGACCAAGGGGGGTCAAAATAATTTCGCCTGTTTTCAGTGAAAAAGCCTGCGCATTGCTATAGGATAAAAGGGCACATTCGGACAATATTTTCGGCCCTTCGAGGAAGGGGCCAAAAAGATTTTCACCTTCGAGGGGGGGGGGGCAAAATTGTTTTTCGCACATCCACACGCAAACCCACCAGCCCCCCGCCCCACTATTGTGAAAACATGATCACTCCCTAAGGGGGTCACTAATGAGGTCGACTGGCATTTTTAAGTGAAGTAACCCTCGTAACAAAACCAATTTTCAACCAAATAACGAATAGGGAAACCAATAATACCGTTTTTATGCCAAGTGGGAAGTGAATGTCACATTTACTACCATTACTCTGTATTAATTAGACTCTCCCACGAAAGTCATGATTCCAGGAACCCGGGCCAGGGAGAGACTCAAGTTAAAGAAGGGTGTCTTAGCCTACCATTAGACTAGAGGTTAGGGAGTGATCATTTTTTAACAACGGGGGGGGGGGGTGGGCTGGTGGGTTTGGGGGGGGGGGGTCAGAATTTTTTCAACCCCTTGACTGGGGGGATCAGAATTTTTTCAACACCTCTGATGGGGGGTTCAAAATAATTTCACCTGTTTTCAGTGGAAAACCCTGTGTGTTACTATAGGCTAAAAGGGGATGTTCGCGCACAATTTTTGTCCCTTATGGGGGGTTGAAAAGATTTTCCCCCTCGAGACGGAGGGGGAAAATCCGCGCAAACCCACCAGCCCCCCCTGTTGTTAAAAAATGATCACTCCCTTAGTTATATTCAAGGGACAATTTACGGAATTGAAATGTGAAATGTATAAACCATAAATCCTCGCATATAGGTCACGGCTTAGACACTAGAATTACCCCATATGCGTCCTATAGGTTTCATCCTAACTCAGGGTGCGTCCTATAGGCGAGGATTCTCAACTATAGAACAGTACTAAAATCACCAAAATTTGACCCTATGGGTGTCCTATGCACTTATGCTTAACTCAGGGTGCGTCCTATACGTGAGGATTTACGGTATATACATTTCACATTTCAATTCCGTAAATTGGCCCTGAAATATAACTAACCTTCAGTCTAACGGTAGGCTAAGACATTTGATCTGATACCTATGAGTTGATCTGATACCTATGAGAGTGTATTAGGCCACTCAAAAAAAAAGGTTTCTCATCACCAACCCCTGAAAAATATGTCGAGGGCGATTTTTTTTTATCGGGGTATATTGGGACATGCACAGGGTTGGGTCATGTACCGTCTTTGAATATTTGAGACAAAAAGTTTTGGTTTTAGTACTTTAGAGTTTACTGATTATAAAAAAATTATAGAAATGCACTCAATCTCGAATATTCCAATTAGATCCAAAGTTATGCCCTTCTCAATAGGCTTGTTTCATCATATAGTTGAAGCTTTTCAGGATTAGCCAAATGTAACAAAAATACCCCTAAAGTTCGAAGCAGCAATTTGTTCAACTTATACAGTTAGAATCTGAATTTCCTTGGAGCAACTTGTCCTCCAGAATACACTTTTGGATTTATATTTTGTTTTTAGGCCCGGTAAGCTGCATTGACTTAGAGAAATGTATGAATTCCCTAGTCCCTCTATCCCCTAGAACATACCAATTTAATTCAAATCTTAAATGTGGAATATGAAATCTTCTTGGGAGATTCTGCCTCCAAATCACCTAGATCACATCCATTTCAAATGCAATATCTAAGAATCTTCTTGGACCATACTCCATCCAACTTACAGTTAGAATCTGAATTTCCTTGGAGCAACTTATCCTCCAGAATACACTTTTGGATTTATATTTTGTTTTAAGGCCTGATAAGCTAGGGCTGAAATTCCTGCATTGACTTGGAGAAATGTATGAATTCCCTAGTCCTCGCATCCCCTAGAACATACCAATTTAATTCAAATCTTAAATGTGGAATATGAAAATCTTCTTGAAAGATTCTGCCTAGCTCACACCCATTTCAAATGCAATATCTAAGAATCTTCTTGGACCAAGCTCAATCCAAATCCTCTAAATCTCATCTATTTCAAAGTTAGAATTAGAAAACATTCTTGGAAACATTTACCACATAAATCTAAGAACACGGCAACTTATAATTACTGATAGGATCTAAAAATAATAATCTGGATATTTTCTTATACTACTCATCCCCTAAATTGTCTAAAACACATGTAAAGGTCAAAATCAAAAGATTTTTAAGCCATATACTCTGCTTCAAATACATCCTATCCTAAAATAGCAATTCAGGAGAATCTGGAAGTTATTTTGGGGCATTTTGCCCCCAAAACCCAAATAACACACTCCTTTTGAAGGTTGAATTTGAACAATTACTTGCAGCAATTAATGAAAGCTTTCTGCGAGTAACTAGTCCCTCTGAATCCTCTAAAACACTGTGGCGGATCTAGGGGGCTGGGGGAAATGTCTTAATTTATAAGACTAAATTATTAGGGTCGAGAATGCACCATTTGATTTCCAGACTTCAAAATTTTCTTTAGGGAAGGGGGCCACACCCTCAACCCTACATTAGACCTCATCACCAAATCTCGCCCCCTTCCCTTAGCAAATTCCTGGATCTGCCTCGGTTGCCCCCCCCCATCCCTCCCCCAATCCCCCCGAAAGACCTTGCTATAATAATTTGTAGATTTGCTCCAGTACTTCGCTATATGCCCACCCCTGCTGATAGACATATTGTTAATAACAAAGATTTTGAAGTTTCATTTTTTTCCATGTTTTATAACTGATTTAGATTTAGGTACCGGACGTTACAAACTACAGATTTCCATTTTGAAAGACACATCATGAAAAATTCTCTCTCAGTAACATGTCCAAACCTCATGGAAAAGATATCTATGATCATATACAATACAAAAAATAACTTTGGGATACTCCAGATGTTCTTTATTCAATACAGGACACTTGTAAAAAATACAAAAAGTATAAAAAGAAGAAATTTGGCCATTTTTTTTCACTTCAGCAGGCTATAAGTCTTAGAGTATTTTATGAATGACCACAACTTTACATCTTTCTGATAGCCCTAAGTGTCCTTTATCAAATGGGTCTATGTAAGACAAGATTGGCTCACAACTTCTTTCTCCAGAGCCACAAAAGTTCAAAATGACCCAAAAACACAAAATCTACTGCTTTCTGGCAACCTGACCCATCTGCTAGCTATTTCTTAAACGCTACGATCCTACCCCTCTCCCTCCAATTTCAACCACCCCTACGATCCAGTCCAATCGTAGCGATTGACCCTTGGTGATTATGTATTACCTACGATTGCCTATTCAAATGCATGCCCTTTATCTCTATATCTGCATCAGTCATAGTGATTGACCCTGTACAATCAAGAATTCCCTACCGATCCAGGCCAGGTCAGTACGATTTGAGGGTGCTCAAAACTTAGCTTCTGAGAAATGACTTCCTGGGGTGTCAGAAGGACCTGCTGGTGGGGTGTTACGGTAAACTGGGATTTACAAGCCTTTCATGGCATTTTCCATGAATTACAGGTCTACGTCTATGTCGATCTGAATACCTGTGTTCCATTTGATAAACAGTGCAGAAATGAAAGTATCCTTCTGGACTGCAGTTAGGTTAGAGCAAACGTATTTCTTTCAGGTAACATGCTGAACGAAATTATGTAGAGTAGGTCGGTCTTTTGTTGTTTTTGTTTTTGTTGTTGTTGGTTGCCATTTCCTTAACCCTTTTAGGGCAGAACAAATATTGTTGCCCCGGCCATGGGGACAGCCTCTGAAAAAAGTATAGTTCCTATAGGACGAGCCTATTTTCAATTCCTATACTAATCCTATATAATGGGCATCGACTATAGTCGACGCTAGGCCTGCCATGGTGTCGACTATAGTCAACGCTAGGCCTACCATGGTGTCGACTATAGTCGATGCTAGCCCTCAATGGGTTAACAGCTGCAATGACTCGTTGTGATTTGGCATGACTGGCGATGACTCAGGGAAGACCGAGTTCATTTGAAATTTGCCCCAAACCATGCTACCATAATCTACCGCGGATAAGGCGCATCCCGCCTATAAGACGTACCTAGAGTTTAAGGAAATGGTAAAAAAAAAGAGATAAATTCATAACTTTTGTTCTTCTGAATGGATTTGGAAAATTCAAAAAGCTATGTGTATCTGGGGCCTTCCAGAACCTCCTAAACCCCTCTACGGCCAAAAAAGTTTGTTTTTAATTTTTTTAAAGATTTTTTTAAAGATTTTTCGAACTTTCTCTTCCAAAAACATTATTTGACATGTAGGGACATATTTTCCAATGGCTTTCAAATATCCAATGCAGGAAATGAACTTTTCTAACACCCACAAGTGAAAACCCAGCAAAGATTGACTAGATGAGACATTGGACCAAAAAAAATCCGACCTACCTACCTCAACATTTTGGACCATGTTACCGGAAACAGTTTTTTTTTTTGGGGGGGGGGGGCTTTAAGTCATATTATGACTTAGGGTAAGTGTTACCTATCAAAATAAAGGTCCTTGCGAATCCAGAGAGAACTAAAACCTCACGTATAAGACGGGCCTTATACGCGAGAGATTGTGGAAGTCAGGTTTAATACCTGAAACAAATAAAAAACCACATTTTTTGGCCAAAGTTGCAGTTGATCTAGTATTTGGACTGCTTGTGGATTATCTGTCCCTCCCGGCCTTAGCAGCCATGGCATCATATGACAACACATGCTAATCAGTGTCCCTGTAGGTCAGACAGGTGTTTACTGACATCACGGCTTATTACTACAGTATTAACACTGGTCCAGATATCGGCCATTATACCACGATTTCTGGGGTACACAGTGCTTTTTCGTGGCTATTTTTCGTTACATAATATATAACTATTTCACTACACTGTACCGGATACAGACTACACTGGGGTAGGGCAAAAAAAATTGAAATCCTGGCTCACCGTAATAATATGACAATAAATTGGGGGGCTACCAGGGTACATGTCAACTTTAAGAAATAATCATGTGTCTCAAGTCGATTAAAATCCCCCATATCATGTCACTAATTTTCTTTTACTCACTTTGACCCATCATAATGATTCCTCTATTCTGACTCGCATTATTGAAATGGCGTGAGTTAGAATGACTCCCTTTTCTCCAGATGATTAACGATTTTCTACAAGTGCCATTGGCCACATCGTCCAGAGTCCATATTGTCCTGTATATTGCTCTGAGAATGCAGTGGTGGAGGTAGGGGGGAGGTTTGTCACTCCAGGGGGGGGGGACTCCAGGTGTTTCACTTTCATTACAATCATGTTGACCCCATTCGTGGACAGGGGAAGGCGAATCAGTCTCTAATATGACTTTAATATAGGTATTTTCCTCGGGCCATTACAAAGGTCAGAGCAAAGAAACGTCCACTATTACCATAAAACCACGCATGGAAGCCGCGCCCTGGGAAGGGTTTCTTGCTTCAATGGAACCACAGTTTGAGACTGAAAAGGTTGCCATTCGTATTATATGGTGTATGTACATGTATATTATAGCCTGTGTTTCAGCTAAAACATGAGTTCAGGTGGTCCAATTAATAAGCTTCGCAAGGGGGCTGACAGTTGGTTTATGTGCCATGGTTATATACACATTGTGTACGCAGTATATTTTTATCTCTAGCTGTGTCGGTTAAGATGATAAGCTTTTTGGGTTACAAAGAACATAAAACAGTTATTTCATGTGTTGCAGTACACGATTATCCCCACCAGCCATAAGTTTCAAGTTATTAGGTGTAACTTAGAGGTAGGTACATGTTGGTACATATCGTCTGAGACCTTGTGAATGTGGTACAATCCGTCCTTAAAAACGATGAGTAGGCTGAAGGCCAAGTCTGTGTCGATGCTATTGCTAGTAGACTTGCCTTTAAAGTGTCTGGTTATGAGATAATGATTATGAGATTCAGTTTGCCCCTGCTCCCTCATATATGGAAATGCAAGGATAAATGACCGAGGAAGGAAATCATCGGAAGTGTCAAGTCCAAATATGAAAGAAAACACAGAGAAAGTTTAATATTTTCTGTCTGAGGTAATAGGGAATGTGAGGAATCAAAGAGTCGAGGAAGTGAGGGTTGACTGTATTGTCAGAAAAACAGTATCCATACAGATGTAATGAGCAGTGAGAGTTGAATCAACCTTCCAATCTACACTCCCCTACCCAAGGGCCAGAACTGGAAGTAGACATCGGGTAGGAGAATGATGCTATATATAGTATAGGGTAGATCGCTCCTGGAGCTACCATATTGGTACAGCCAGCTTGACAGTAGGCTCAAAGCAGGCATGGATCATTGCAGACACAGTGCAAACCCAACGGGCTCAAAGCAGACATGGGACTACAGTGACTGACACCTTTCTACCCTTCTCTCCACAACCCCTGCATGGAGACTGATTCAAGTTGGCGCGCGTGCCCTACCCCGTGAAGTAGATTTGAGGGCGCTGAAGCCAGTCTAGGTTTACTTGGCTGGGGTTGTGGTGAATGGGGGGTGGGTATAACCAGCGACCTCACTATTGACCCTGAACTATCTGTACTTGACTTGCGGAATATCGTATGGGAAGCCAAGAAACAGGAATCTCATTAGAAGTGAAATAGATTTTTTGTCAAATGAGGTCGATTTTGTAGGTTTTGAATTATCCAGTATATCATCCGGGTATTTAAATGTTATATATGACGGATATTACAGTTAGAAAAGTAGAGAACGCTGGGGCATATGTGGCTTGGATATTGTCATTTCCACAGTGACGACACCGATTACCGTAATTCGAATTACGGCGATCAAAGATGGCGGCTGGTGAGTTTGTAAACAAAGTCAAAAGGTGACATTTAGCATATAAAGAGGTTGTTTTAGCTGTTCCTAGGTCATACACATCTGGTTAAGAGACATGTCTATCCGTGGGTTAACCAGGTTATCTTCTTTATACAATAGTTTGTGTGTGGGAGACATGACCAGTTTTCACTGGTATTACCGTAATTCGATTTGTTATCAAAACATGGTATCACCGTAATTCCTCTTCCTGAATTACGGTAATACCGGCGTTTTTAAAAAGGTCTTTTCCTGCCTTAACTAGTACACATCAAGTTAATCCAAGGGTTGGGTATTAAGCAGGAATGCCAATACTTCAATCTGTCCACACAAGTTGCTTGAAATAACCATAGATATCTTATAAATCAATAGAGAAGAAATGAAGTGAACTCACCAGCCGCCATCTTTGATCGCCGTAATTCGAATTACGGTAATAGGTGTCGTCACTGTGATTTCGGTACTATTCTATAAAATGTATTGTCAAAACCTTTGTAATAAACCGCACCCATTGTTTGAGCCGCACGTGGGGTTCCAAGTGGTCTATAAGCGGCGGCATATTCTGGGCAGCAGAACTCTGGTTGCTAGGGACCTGGAAAAGGATCATTCTACATGTATATATCGGACTCAGTATGGAGGCCTAGTGGAGCCGCCATTTTGAATTTCGCTGGTTGAGGTAAAACCCACTGATAACATATACCATGATGGGTACATTGTCACTGGTTAACACCCACTTCCAGGGACATGCTGGTCCCATCTTATCAATTCCTATCAGTGTGTGTTGCTGGAACCAGCTCCAGACCAGCTACCGGTAGTGGCCAATAGGCATTCTTTGGAGCAGCAGTGATGTCATAGCAACCAGCGGACCCTTATCAGCCTTATCTGCCCACTGATAAGAATCCTCATGAAGGGTTAAATTAAAAAAAGTAAATGTAAAAGAAAAAGGTGTTAAAACCCTTATCAGAAAAGATCTAGACATTGGACAGCAAAATGAGTTACAAATTCTGAAAGATATAAAAAATTACATCACATACTTGATCCACTATATTCTAATCCCAATATTAGAAAAGAACACAGCAAAATGTTACTTTTTCTAGTAAATTGTTTATATAATTTGACCCTTTGCCAGATCCCTAGCAATCAGGGTTCTGCTCCTGAGAATTGTACTAGAAAAGGTAACATTTCTCTCCTAAAATTAGGATAAGAAAATAGTGCATCAAGTATGTGAAGCAAATTTTTGATATATTTCAGATTTTTGATATAGGTTTTAACACCTTTTTCTATTACATTTACTTTTTTTTAATTTAACCCTTCATGAGGATTCTTATCAGTAGGGAGATAAGACTAATAAGGGCATGCTGGTTGCTATGAGGTCACTGGTGGTTCCAAGAATGGAATTTTACGTTATCGAAATCATAATTATTTTTCTCCACCTTTCTACATGTTTTCCCATGGTAAAAAAAAAATCAGGTTAAATTCACATTGGCCAAAAGTGCAAAATATTTACAACATTAGTCACATCGCTAATTCGGCCTACTCAGGCACCAATAACGGCCCTTATCCCCCTTTATGCACATCGCCCGCTGATCACTACAGGGATTTTAAAGGATCATGTTGTTTTCAACAAAGAAGGCTTCCCATAGTGTTCGACTTCGTCTCCCTGGGTGAATAACTGTGCTGCTGCTATGTGTGGTGGTTTACTGCACAGTCTGCCACAGAAATAACATGGCATTAAGGGAGTGATCATTTTTCAACAACAGGTGGGGGGGGGGCTGGTGGGTTGGCCCCTTGACGTGGGGTCAAAGCTTTTTCAAACACTCTGAGAGGGGTTGGGTCAAAATAATCATAATTGTTTTTATTGAAAAAGACCATGCATTCTCAAAGATCAAAACGCCGCGATTGCGCAATATTTTCAGTCAACCTTTTTTACTCTCGAGCGGGGAGGGTCATTTTATTTTGTTCGCACGTCCGCGCCCAAAAACTACGCATGCCTGGACTACTACCTGCAGGAATCCTCCTGTATACTTGCAGGAATCCGCCTGTACCCGCAGGAATCCCCCAGTACCCGCAGGAATCCTCCAGTACCCGCAGGAATATTTTTTTGCATGAAAAAAACAACTTTTTTTTTTGTATGTCCTATTAGGGGCTCCTTGCTAATCACCTGCCTCCCTCCCTGTTGTTAAACAACGATCCCTCCCTAAATAGACTCTGACGATTCTGACCTCCACCCTGGCTATGGGGTCTCAAACTAGAACGTGACTGTAATACGACAGCTGTTAACCATTTACCTGTCGCATGGTGCATTATGGTATCATGTCAATTAGTCTGCATGATGCACCGCATGATGCATCAGTGCAGGTCTGGTATCAAAGTCAGCTAACCAGCGCTGCATTCATGCATCATGCCAAACCTATTATTGGATTGTTTCTCTCAAAATGGGTCACGTCGACATCTTCTTGAACATTATGACTTTGTGGATCTAGAGACAGTGTGTGATGCTTGGAATGTTAATAAACTCTTTATTTCATGTTTAGAACAGTGGAATACTGACGCCCCATAGGCTTAACCTAGGAGCTCCGGATCTCACACATCCCGTGAGATAACCCTGCCCCGTATCTCACGGCCAGCAACAGCACTCCAAAAAGCCTTAAATCATGTGAATGCCCAGCATTTTATGTCCTATTACCGTAAATTAGTTTTGAAGATTTCTGAATGAGATAACAAATAAATACAAAGGTTCACTCGTGAGATAACCCTCAGTCATACCCACCACTCGTGAACCTTTGTCTATATATACTGACCTGGACCACTGTGATGGGTCTCCAACTAGAACATTTGTGAAGGCGCAGACATGAGCTATCAATGGGTAAGCCTTAATTTCACCATGCAGGGACATTTGACACTGGGAAATAGACATTTTTGGGGCTTAGTGACATGGGTCAGGAGAAATAAGTAGACAGATAATTAATTAGAAAATGAACATATGGATTCCCAACCCCATCTGGGACCTTCTACTATTTCGGGTACATCCCGGGGTAGATAGACATGACATTGTATGTCCTCTCTCGTGTTCTGCACAGGGTTGCCAGGGTGGGGCACCACCAATATTAAACTTCAACTGTCCATGGTGCTGGGTGGTAATCATTTTAACGTCGGAACACAATATTGGCATACTCTAGGTTTTATTGGGATTATTAGTTGTGAATTGTCGTATGACCAATCTTTTAATATTGGACACTCTGCATATGGTAGCATTAAATTAGGCATTACCTATGTATGTCACATGTATCCTGGTGGTGGGAGGGGGTGGTATAGCCAAATAATGTGCTATTCATAGACAACATCTGCAGGAGGCCTCGATCCACATACTGACACGAGCAAATGTCCTCTAACCAGACTGTTTGCGTACCCTGCTCTCCAGGCCGAGCTCCAGACAGCAGCTCTGTATTCCATCTGCTCACTGCTGACACAATTAACGCAACCTTTCAGTCCGAGGTAATATCCATGAGTGGGTGAATGACTCTTGAAACAGGTCGACGAACTATTTGCCGATGGCCTTTTGCATATTCTTCTGAGAAACAGAGAATACAATAATGATTGTGTCGAGTTTCTTTCAAGACTTATTATCCAAAGGAATGACCATGCCCATTGTTCTCTATACAGACTTTAATATGTATGTGTATGAACGTCATTTGGGATTTCTTTTGATTTTCTTTCCATTTCTCTAATCATGTTCACAGTGAAAATACATCACAAAATGGACTTATTGTTCGGTAGCACTTCTCAAATGGCCTCACAGTGTACATATATATTTTATCTATTTATGTTGCAAATCGATTCAAATCAAATTTTGATCAGCTCAGACACGAGCATCTCATGCAAAACCAATGAAATAGAAAATATTGATTTAGCACGACCTGGGTTTGCCGATTATTGTTGATGGGAGGAGGTCGATGTCCAGGAGGACACCGTCTGGGCCAGCTGCTATTGATACCAGTTCAAGAGTACATCAGCTTGGCATTTCTCAAACACTGCGATCTGAGCCTCCCCACTACGTACCGAACATCCTGTACGATCCAGTCCACTCGTAGTTACCTACGATTGCCTATACAGGTGCATGCCTTTTCCATCTATATGTACACCAGTCGTAGTGTTTGACCCTGTCTAACCAGGGAATTCCCTTCCGATCCAGGCCAGGTTGGTACGATTTGGCAGCACCCAAAACTTAGTGTTTGAGAAATGACTTCCAGGGTGGGTTTGCGAGCCTGTGGAGGACATTAAATTCCAGGGATGAACCATATGCAGGTGTTGTCTGCTAGCCATTTCTCAAACACTACAATCTTGGCATCCCCACTACGTATTGAACACCCCCTACGATCCAGTCCAATCGTAGTTGGGAAAGTCAGTGACCTAGGAAGTCATTTCTCAGACACTAAGTGTTGGGCACCCTGAAATCGTACTGACCTGTCCAGGATCGGAAGGGAATTCTTTATTGTGCAGGGTCAATCACTACAATTACAGCAGATACAGAGGGAAAAGGCATGCACCTGTATAGTCAATTGTAGGTAATACATGATCACCAAGGGTCAATCACTATGATTGGACTGGATTGTAGGGGTGGTTGGAATTGGAGGGAGAGAGGTAGGATCGTAGTGTTTGAGAAATGGCTAGCTGAATTACCTAAGATTGCCCATACAGAGCCATGCCTATTCCCTCTATTTCTACACCACTCGTAGTGGTTGACCCTGTCAACCAAAGAATCCCCTTACGATCAGGGCTAGGTTGGTACGATTTGGGAGGGCTGTAATCTTTGGGTTTGAGAAATGACTTCCTTGAGGCGTTGTCTACTCAGTGCCAACCGCGCGAGCTCCTCATTACAAACCGTAAAACCTCACTTATATATAAGTCGACCTCATCTATAAGTCGACCCCACAACTTAAGAGTTTCTGGGGCCCCAGGCCTTCCCCTAAGCCTGTTTTTAGCCTTCCATAACATTTCTCCCCCATCATATGTGTTAAAAACATTGGTTCTTATTTGAAATGAAATAAATTCTATTGAAATTGTATTATCTATAGACACTTAAAATATTATCAAAACGTTACATCTAATCTTTTAAGACATTAAAGTCTAGGGAAAGTATTGGGGCCACCTTCATCAATATTACTTTTTTTTCAAAACCTCACCTATAAGTCGACCCCCAAGTAGACCCCCAACATTCGACAAATATACATAATGACTACTCAAAGAGTTAGACTTAGCATATACACATACATAGCAGAAGCATGGGAATGGACCACTAAATTTGACATGGCCGGTTTTTTTTTAAATCGACATGTGACATGGACTTGAGTGATACGAGGTGAAAAATAAGTGACATGACATAGGTCCTTTCTTAGATTCGACATGAATGGCTCTTAGAGGTGCCAGGGGACATGAGGATTGAAGTGACATGTGACATGGGGGACCCAGGGGGGGGGGCTCCATTCGGACCCCCCAGTAACAGTGTTAACAGTACGTCGTGTTTCCAAACTAGTAATATCTGCCTCTGTGACTAGCTTGAAATCATCCACTCTTTTTTTGTACATTGATCTAGTGTTGGTACATATTATTTTTAGCCCCTTCATGGGGGTTAGTTCATGTAGGAAATTCATTCAATCTCAAACTATTTCTCAAGATTAATGAATGTGAAAATGAGAGTGAATATGAATGATACCTAATATGAAAATAGCATATATATCGGCTTGCTGGGATGGCAGTCATCATAGAGGGGTTAGCTGGCACTCTCCTAGCATAAGCAACAATCCCAGACGGCTACTAGTAATATCAATATACGACTCAACATGATATGTATACATTCGATGCAGTGAAAAGGGCTATAAGCTATAATTATTACCATTAGCATTTTTATAGATAATTATATTAGATAATAATACATAATAGCACATAATAACACATAGACGGGCGTGGATAGATCAAACACAATACAAAAACCCATATATGTAAATGAATCTATTCTGGTACAGTCAGCTGTTCAGACCTATCAGTAGGTCACTGGACCATAGACTATTAATAGCATCGCCTTGGTGGGAGTCGCTGTAGACAATACACGGGAGCACCTTGAAATTGGACGCTGTAGGGGCAATTATATAGACATAGTTGACATAGTAAGAGTAGGGAAATTTACATTTCATGTCCCCATTCAATAACCATCTAGGCATGCCTTTCCGGCATAACATAGTAGTATATAGCTAACCAACCCTACCATGTTAGATCAATATACTAAGGTATGAATTAGGGAAAACATATCATGTTTTAATACAGATCACTTAAACTCAATCAGTTTATGGATAGTCACTTCTTTTTAGGGGAGAAAAAAACCATCATCCTTTGTATCTTGTCTCTTTTTACATTGATATTTTGTCTTCTTAGTCTGTTCTGCTGGGGTGGAGATCGGTGTAACAGTTGCAGCCATGGTGGTCGTGCTCATAGTTGTTACCACTGAGATAGTTGGTCCATCAGCCGCCTGTAAGTCCTGCATGGCAATCACATGTTTTGTAATTGTTAGTGGTACATTTAGGGCTGGGTTTGAATTTGCCTGCTGTAGTTGCTGTGGTACCTTGTGGTCATGGTGTTGTTGTTGTTGTTGTTCACATTGTTGTCTTTGTGGCAATGGTGTTGTATGTGGTTCCCTTGGTGGCTCTACATGGTCCTCAATATCCACTGGAGTAGGTTGAGCTACAGGTTCAGGGGTAGCTTGAAGAGGCACCTGTGGCTGTTGGGCTTGCTGCTGCTCAGTCCCATCATCAGTTGGGGTAGGAGTGGCCGGGGAAGAGGTGTTACATTACTCTCAGCGTTAAGTCCTACATAAGGGGTGAATTTCTCCCGTAGTTGTCTCCTGGCCTGCATCAGAACAACTCTATTCCTCCCCTTGAATTTTCCAATTTTTACAACATTAGAGTGGAGGTTGGCTGCAGTACCCCAGTACATTGAGGATGTACACTCTAATAATTGCCTATTTCCTGTGCACAAAATCATTTCTAGGAGGTCATGGTCTTGCTCATATTTTAACAGATTCAGCTCTAACAGTTCCTCCTCCTCTCTGTCTGACCACCCCTGACAATCAAACTTCCCCAACTTTTTTGCGCCATATGCTGTTTCAGCGTCTTCTAGTATGCGTGATGCCTTATCAGGTTTACCTGCGAAAATAAATTTCCTAAAGCAGAACGCCTGCTCCATGCTCGTGAAATGTTGGCCGTTGGTTGCTATGGAGCAAGGAAAACAATTGGACAGAGGTTCCAATTCACTGTGGTAGCCTATGTATGTATCAGTTACTACTGTTCTTGTATTGGAGAGTCGTAGTTCAGGAGGCAGATCACCCAAGCTCCCATGCTATGCCGGCGGTCTTGGCGTGAGCAGTCTAAAGCCAAATTTCTATATACAATAATTATATCAATGTCTGTCCATTAAAATCTCACCACTGGTATGTGCACTGTATCCTTATATGCACCTTGGACAGATATGAGGCTAGCAGCTTATCAAATACCATGATAATCGAAGAAAACCTGGAGAGCGCCTGCCTGCATATGTCTCTACTCCGTGGCTGCCATTCCCATGGTATCAATCTATGTTGATATCAGAAATCGTGGTCTATACTGTAGCCAACGTCAATGCACATTTACTATGTTTTAGATCTTCATCTTTTTTCGCAAATTTTTAATGATTGATGTTTAAAAAAAAAAGAAATATTTAACGGCTAGATTGGAAAATGGCGGCATAAAATGTCACCACATTATATATTTTGTCATCTGTGACTATCTCCTACCGACAGGGGTTTTGGTCTACTTCTGTCATGTCTCTGTCATGAGATCTAATTAGGATTAATTACATCCATTATTAGAATTCAACTTTTTCATGTGTTTTTTTCCCTCTCTATCTTCGCAGCACTTCACCATCAACCTATGACGCGGTGGACGTTGGTGCCGCACATTGTCGACAATTGGCGCCCCCTGTAGCAGGGCGTGACGTCACTGACATGGATGATGACGTGACGGAGGACGAAGACGTAGAAATGGCGCCACCAGATGGAGGCTGGGGGTGGTTCATCGTAGTAGGGGCAGGCATCAATTCCATGCTACAGGTAAGTAACTGTCTTATACCTGTAAACCCCCGTATATAAGCCGCAGTTTATAGTCCATGTCAGACCTCTGGTAGCCATTTCTCAAACACTACGATCCTACCCCCAACCACCCCTACGATCCAGTCCAATCGTAGTGATTGACCCTTGGTGATCATGTATTACCTACCATTGCCTATACAGGTGCATGCCTTTTCCCTCTGTATCTGCTGTAATCGTAGTGATGGATCCTGTACAATGAAGAATTCCCTTCCGATCCTGGCCAGGTCAGTACGATTTCAGGGTGCCCAAAACTTAGCATCTGAGAAATGACTTCCTGGTGCGGCTTATAGGATCACCCTAAACTCAGGGTGCGGCTTCTACGACGGGTTTTGATACTATAGAACAGTACATAAATTGCATTTTTCATAGCTTTGTCCAAAGTTAGGGATGTGGCTTATATGCGGGTGCGTTTCATCTGTGATGGTTTGCGGTACTAAGGTTAGATTTAACGAAGGCATGGAATAAAATTGATTCTTGACCAGAAATTATTTCCAGGGTATTTCCTTTTTTTTTATTTAAAGACAAAAGCGTTTTATTTTTCGTTTTATTTATTAATTTTATTCATCCATTTATCTATCTACGTATTTAAAACAGGAGGTCACTTCTGCGTCCTATTTCAAGGCTAGACACTGATCCCCAGGCTATAGTCCAACTCAAAGTCTCAAAAAATTGTTATTTAAACATAATGTGTGACATGTACTGCAAGAAGGGGTCTTACTACCCCCTGCACTAGGCCCCATTATCGCAGATCTTGTCACATGTGGGTTCTGCGAACATTTTAGTTCGAAAAACTTGCATTATTAATCATTCACTAATACACCTTTGAATGTTCAACAATTAATCTCATCAACACGTTGTTTTCTAAAGGAGGGAAACCTTTCATTTTCTTTGAAAGACCCATGTAATGAGCCGGGAAACAAAATACTGTCTGTCTCTATTCATTGAATTGAAAAACATGTCATGGTTTTGTCTCTTCTAGGGTTTGATGGTTCAGACATTTGGATTGCTGTACCTGCAGTTCAGGGCCAGGTATGATGCCTCAGCCGTCGATGCTGTCTGGCCATGTGCACTTAATCAGCTTCTTCAGGGTCTTTTAGGTAGGTTGGAAGACAAACAATGTCATGTTTACATCCACTTCTCCAGTAAAAAATAAAGGTATCAGTTAATCCATAGTTCTGTAGGTTTATGGCCTATAACCAGTGCCTCTCAACCAAGGTGTAAACATTATTGCATGGAATCTGGCCTGAGATGAGTACAAAATATGTTATAGTCAAATGAGCATAAATCTATAATACTGTCAACAGTCTATACAAAAGGAGAGCCATAGCAAACGTGTTTGCCAGAATTAGACCATTTTAATCATTTAAAGTATAACTTGCTAGACATTATGTTCCTAACTAGCTGCATGGTTATCTGGGCTAAGCGTTATCTTTCTTGTAGTGTGCCATGAAGACTTGAAATTTTCTCAAGTCAAAATTTTATTATAAAAAAAAACTTTGAATTTGTAGGGCCGCTTGCAGCATGGTTGGTACAGCGGTACTCGAGTAGATGTGTGACCATACTTGGTACGATACTGATTGTCGTAGGCATCCTAAGTACGGCATTTGCACCTTCACTAGGCGTTCTCTACATCACCTATGGAGTCCTACCAGGTGAACTTCTCATTCTATACTATACCCGCGTATATGCCGCACCCACCTATAAGCTGCACCCTGACTTTTGGAAAGTACTATTAGCTGCACCAGGGATTTGAAATGGTTCCCATTCCTCACTATTCTCTATAATTATATGCAAAGGCCCAGATAAAAGTCGCACCCTGAAGAAAATTATATATAAGCCACAGTGGGCATCTAAAATTGTCTATAAGCCACTGCTTATACATAGGTTTTTAGCTAGAAAATATTGATCACCGATTTAAGAAATGAAATAATCAGGTTTAGTTATATCTGTCATTACTCATTCAGTCAATGCACTTATCGGTAATGAACC
This sequence comes from Acholoe squamosa, assembly GCA_949317995.1. NCBI lineage: Eukaryota > Metazoa > Annelida > Polychaeta > Phyllodocida > Polynoidae > Acholoe > Acholoe squamosa. The sequence continues at coordinate 50,029,555 of OX439049.1, read as the reverse complement.
TCCCGAACAAAAATTATTACAATCATACAATTGTAATCCTGCTCCATCGAACCATTTGTTTCGGTAAACAAGTAATCTTAATCTTAAATAGAAGGGGGCGGCTGCCAGAATCAACTTATATGTACCCCCTATGGCAATTACTAAACTTTTCTTCAATTTAGAGCTCCTCTCTGTTTACATGTGTCAATTATGAAACCAACACGATTGTGTGTGTGTGGGGAGGGGGGAGGGTTGTAAAACAGAGGAGATTATAGTTTCTAAAAGTAACCATATGAATGTTTTTCTCCTTGTCTTGTTGTCAGAATCTAAAGTTGATTCAAGAATCCTTGGACAGGGAGACAGACCGATATCTCTATATCAGATTGCATAACACTAAAGATGTTTTAAAACATTTTTTATTCTTCTTATCTTTCAGGAGTAGGATTCTGTCTAACACACACTGCTTCCTTCCTGCATGTTGGGAAATACTTTGTGCGCCGGAAGGCACGGGCACTCGCACTCACCTCGGTGAATCACGGCATAGGTGCCCTCGTGTTTGCACCAGCCATAGTAATTCTAGAAAAGGAGTATGACTTCAGAGGCATGTTCATCATCCTCTCTGCTATCTTCCTGCACCTTTTTATTAGTGCAGCTTTATACAGACCTCTTGTTCAATCAAAGCGAAGCGACTCAAAACTTGTGAAAAGCTCATTGTCACCATCACCAATATGGCGGCCAAGGCGAAAAGACACTGGGAAGTTGTATTGTGGTAATCCAGAGAAATCACTAGAGCCCTTATGTGGTAATAATAGAGAGCAAGAAGATCTCATTGCTAAAAAGACGGTGTCCGGTGAAATCACAGACAATCAGAATATTATGGAAATGCATTGTTCGCAGTGTGAAAATAATGAGAAGAATGGCAAGGTTTATGTAAATGGAGACATGACCACTCGCACACAACACAGCAATGGACACATTCCAAATGACACGGTCTTCCAACCAGGAGCTGGTATGAATCCAGTATTAATCAATAGCACTGAGGTCTCTCCAGGACATGAACTACAAAAAGAAATCACCAATCATTCCAGCAATGATAAGAAAAAAGGGTTTATTAAAATGTTTACAACTGTGATAGTACGGCAAGAATACAATTTCCTATGCTTGGCGGTGTTGAGTATGTTCACCGCCACGGCCACTGCGACATCCTTCGTTCCTGCTTATGCTGTGGAAGTAGGACTATCTATGACCCAAGCTGCCTCTTTGGTCAGTGTCATGGGAATATTCTTTGCAGTTGGCACCCTCCTACTAGGCTCCCTACTGGACATACCCACATTGAGACCATACAGACTCTATATCTACACTGGGTATTTCTTCATTGGTGGTCTAGCTGTCATGTCCCTCCCCTTATTCTCCAGCTTTATTGGGTTATGTTTCCCTGTGGCAGTTGCTGCAGCAGCAATGGCAGTCATCTACTCACAACTTCTAACCGTACTCACAGACATGCTCGGTCAAAGCAATGTCGCTGCCGGTTTCGGCATAGTTCGAATCGCGGGGTCCTTTGGAGCACTGACAGGGCGAATGGTGGGAGGAGTACTGGTAGATGCTCTAGGATCCAATTCTTTACCTTTCTTGATATTTGGAGCCCTTCCTACAACTTCATCTATTCTACTTGCCCTGAGCCTCATTCATAGAAAACGCAAGGCCAGACTTCTGCTAAAACAGACTCCCAAGCAAATAGACATGCCCAGGGTATGAAAGTGGAATCTATGATAAGATAAAAATGTAGATGAATGAAATAGTTAAGAGTATATTGAGCGACCCATATACATTTATACAAAATGGGACACTTTATGAATTAAAACTGTGCTGGTACTCACTTACATTTCACTTCAATGGTGATATTATACTGTTGAGAATGGATGTCCCGCGCACTTATATATTTGTAGACTCAATTGGCGCCGCCTCCACTCACACTTACACATGACAGGTGCTGTATCTTGAATATACAAATTTACAGTTAATTTCAAGCATTTTGCAGATGCTTATACAGGACCAATGCTTATTCAAACTATTAAACCTATGTCTTTGCATGTGACCTGAGCCAATCATAATTCTTGCTGAATGATTTTTTTTTTTACATTAAAATCTAAAGGGACCAACTACTTGGTTTGTCCTAATGGCGTTCACTCCTATTCATTTATATAGGTCTAAGTCGCAAAATGTAAATGATATTATATGTATGCACTTGTATTTGACTGTATGATGTATTGACCACAGGGTAACATTAGCTACCATCTGTATTATGAAAGGGTTTATCGAATATGCAATTTAATTGCAAATGCTCTATTTGTGACGTAAAAAGATAAACATGCATTTCTTTTAAAAATGTAAGTTTTCTTAAAGTATATATTGTAAATTATTCATATTCAAAAGAATATATATTATATGAAGTTTGCTATGGAAATGTATGCTCCCATTTATATTGTTAAGTTGCATGTACTGTGATAAATAATGTTCGTCCTGCATTTTAACTGTAGTGTCATCTCATTTCAACCAAATCAAATAAAACAATTATAGAGTACAGGAATATAGATCCACTAAAAGGAGACTCATTAAGTAAGATCATGGATGGTGTATATACTCTGTATATTATGCCTTATACCACGATTCTGGCACTTCCGGTGGGTTTATATGCAGTTTAGCCGTGCATTATTCTGCATATACCACACATGTGCATTTTTGAAATTTTTGGTATATACTTTTTCGGGGTCAAGTTGGACTTTGAATATTTTTGGAAATTATGGTAGCTATACAAAGTTAATGTAGCCATTTTCTATAGTGAAAAATCGTGCCAACTCGTAGGAGAATTGAACCCCGGCCGCAGTGGAGGTAGGCGAAGACCTTAGCCATGGCGCCACACTGAACGGTGATGAAATCCAATGCGAAAATAAATAAGTTCTAACCTGAGGTCCTAGTCCTATGTTTGCACTCAGTTTTCGTCTTGATTCCAAGCTTGTCATGTTATAATATCGAAATCCCAAGAAGTTTTTGATCCATAGAGAAGGAATGCATGCTAATCTTCTCCATTTTCTTTGATATAATTAAGAATCCATTGATTTTTCTATCGTATGCGACTCGCGGTGCAGCCATTCCCACCCTCCTCCTTGTCCGACGAAAGTGTGTCAGTGGCTCCGATGTGGATATAGGTCAAGTTCTAGTCGTACGAGGAAGACGCCGAAAAATTTTGGACCGTTTTCGAAAATCAATGGATTCTTATTTATTTCGAATATATTGGACATAATATGTATGGAGGGATCATCTAGACTATCTAAGGATGTATTCTTTTTAATATCTCGACATGTCATGGTTGGATTCTATACAAAAAGTGTGTGTCAACACGGCGGTACCTCTCCCGGCAAGGAACAAAAACAATGGCTTCGCGTAGAGCAGACCCGCTCCGCGGCTTGGGTATATACGGCATGTACGGCCCGTGGGCTGCAATATCCATGATCTATTAGCTTAGTATCCATGGCCTCAAATGCTCTCCAATAAGTCAGGGATCATGTGCATGAGAGAGGGCTCTCACTAGCTGGATTATTGTTCACACATAAATGCTCCCCCTTGGCTCAGGCAATTTACTATTTTATAGATCCCCAGAGAACCCTTAGTTAGGCTAGTTAGGTCCCTGCACTCAATATACCTATCAAACACCATGCTTGTTACGGGACTTTCATAAGACACCCATACCTCGGATTTTGGGGGGTAAAAAACACCCCTTTTTTCTTAAAAACAAGGAATTTTAGAGGTCTAAAATCACCCCTTTTTTTGGAAAACACTGACATGCTTCCAAAAATCCCCCCTATTTCTAAAAGTGCAGACTTTTCAGCACAAAAAAAAACACATTCCTTCACCAAAATAACCCCCTTTTCTGAAAAAGCTGACTTTGCACATAAAAATACCCCCCTATTTTTGATTTTCACGAATTTTTCACATAAAACACCCCTTTTCCCCCGAATCCAAGGACATGCGAATTTTAAGGAAATACCCCCCTTTCTCCCTGTTTTTGGTAACGTGCATGGTGTATTTTTGTATGCAGAGTGCAGGGGCTATCACTCAGCAATCTGTTTATTGTAGTGTGGTTATATTCAAGGTCACTAGGTGGCAGCAGCTCACAGCTGATTGAATAGGCTTGTCTCCTACTTGAGATACCTTACATTGATTCAAGGAGGATCCTCCCAGGAGGCCGTTTCACCGCATTTAATACAATAAATACGGACGTCCATATTTAAAATATGGACGTCCGTGTTTCAGATTTCTGTCCATATTTGAACACCTACTGCCCTCTTCCCACTCCGCATTTGAAATCTACTTCATATTGTAAATGTGGAGGGGTAGGGGGCAGTAGGTGTTCAAATATTGATATAAATCTGATAGACGGACGTCCGTATTTGAAATACGGAGGTCCGTGTTTATTGTATTAAATGCGATGAAACGGCCTCGAGGCAATCATGAAACTTGAAGATGTACATCCCGTAATTCCTTGCATATTTTGGCACTGGGTGCCAAATTCGTATTTATTTTACTTGTGTTCTATAGTGAAAAAAACCTTCTTTACCTTGCAGTACTTGGCAGTAATTATTTTATGAGTAAAAAGTGATGGAATGAAGCTCCATCCTTCCTAAAATGTGATAGACTGACAGCCTGAACGTTTTGAACACCAATTTATGGGCATGACAGGATTACATGTACATCCACTCCTCAATGGCGATAAATCTCAATGTTTCCCAGAACTAAGGGAGTGATCATATTTTAACAACAGAGGGGGGCTGGTGGGTTTGCGCGCGGACACGCGAAAAAACTTCGCCCCCCCCCTCTCAACAGGTAAAAACAATTTTTATCCCCCGCAGGAGGCGAAAATCGCATGCGAACGCACCCTTTTAACCTATAGTAACGCGCAGGCTTATTCGCTGAAAACAGGTGAAATTATTTTGACCCCCCTAGTCAAGGGGCCGAAAAAATTCTGACCCCCCTGGTGAAGGGGTTGAAAAGTTCTACCCCCCCCCCCTCAAACCCACCAGCCCCCCCCCCCCATTGTTAAAAAAAGATCACTCCCTAAGTACAACATGTAGTTCACGCTAGGTAATATGCCTCTGAAGTGAACACGTGCATCCGTATCCCGGAGCAAAGGACTAACACTGAAAACTGAATATATGCGACATGACTTGAACACAGAATGATTATCATTGCAATGTAAAAACATTACTTTGTGAAGTACTTTGCATGCAGATCATTGCAGAGTTTTTGGCATCAGCTATTATTATTTGAGTAGGACATGGTTAGATATTATATATACATATCATATCCCTAACATACGGCTTTGTTCTAAAATTGGATACATGTATCTCAACTTTAAGCACAATGATTTCTTGATCATACTATATTATTATAAACTATACTTATAGTAAACGCATGTATCAGCCCTTGGCTTTTGGAACACAATCTAGACGCAAAATTTATGGACAATTGTAGAATCCCCATGATGTGGACACACAACTTCATTATTTTTCATTCTTTAAGTCAAACCATCATGAAAAAAATGCATTAAAACGCAATCAGGAAAGCAAACTGCATACAGAGGCTTGCACATTAATTAGGCGCAATTTATGAGTTGGACACAGCCTATCTGCATCCAAAATGCATGAATTAAAGGCCCTTTCACACCAATACGTTATTGTACCGTGCAGTACAATGCTGCAGGTCATTTGGAAGTAGGACAGATAAAAGACAGTGGTGCTGTCCACACCAGCTGCAGCACAGTGAGGTGCTGCATACTGTGCTCCAAAATGTGGTGCAGCACCTTATTCAAAAATCGGATTTGTTCTATTTTCATCTGCAGCACGTTATTTTACTGCAGTTCCTATGTATGCTGTGTAATACCACAACCTCATACACTGCTCTCTGACAAGGATTCCATGTGAATGGTAAATGCAGCACGTCCACGATACCTGGAGGGTGTTGCTCCTATAGTAAAAGGAAGAACTGGCTAAAAATGCCCTCATTTTTAGTCCTTTCTTTTCGTGTATAACTTATCCCTTTTGTTGCTCACAAGTGGTCATTCAAGTACAGTGCTAAAAAAGGGGGATTTGAGTAGGTACCTAGTTAGGAGAAGTCAGTCATATATAATAAACTATAGAGCGTGTGACATGAGTAGGTACCTGGTAGTGCAGCTCTTTCTATTTTAAACAAGGCAGGTGACTCTTCAGACTAATGTGGTGAGTGCAAGTTGAATGGTGAAGCAGAGCATGACTTGTTCAGAAAAGAGGGCACATACTTACAGCTCTTTTTACAATAGGAGCAACACCCTCCTGGACGGATGGTATATAACGGGGTATATAACATGCTGGTTGGTGTGAAAGGGACTTAACAGGAACCTGGATTCAGATATAGACAAACTCTGGGTTGATGATGGTAGCACTTTAAAACTACGCTGCCGTAGGCACAGACCCTGGGCTTGGGAAGGTTAGCACTTCTCTGCCTGATGCTGTGGACGTGGTCATATCAGTGAACACAAATAAACCCCTGAGTTTGCCAGGTCCCCACAACTCATGTGTGAGGTCACAATCAAAAGGCAGGAAGGGGTCGGCATCCCGGGGTCCATCGTACATTCTTGTAGGAGTACAGATGAAGCGAATAAAGATATTATCTGCGCCCAGAATGGACTTGTGACAGCCCTTAATGAAATAGCTACCAACGACAATGGTCGACTGAGCAGGAATTACTCCAGTAAAAGTACCCCTGGATCTGAATCTCCTAGAGAAATTCATAGTGTACCACACAGCAGAGACAGGGAGGTTGAAGAATTGGCCTTTGTTTGCTATGGATCCAGTGACCAGTTTAAAGTTCAGGCTGGGATTGATGGTGACATAGGTAAAAGTCACCCCACTGCGGAGAGACTCATTGGGTGCCAGGTACACATCATCAGCAAATCCAGTAGTATCTATGCCATATGTTGTCATGTAGTGTTCAGCTGCTTTCTTACCCTCGGCTACGATGTCCCCCATGCTGAAGCCTGCATCCAAATGGTGTTCGAGGAAGGAGGTGGCATTAGGGGTGGGGTCGAAGATGCCGTCACCGCCCAGGGTCAGGGTGTAGTCATAGTCAAAGGTTGTACTACAGTCCTTCCCACCCTGGAGGAAAAACAGGACAGCCACAGCTGAAAACCTGAAATTAGAGGAAATTAGATGAAAATAGCTTCCTTTAGACCTATGCATATGCTGCAATTGCTGCAGAACCAACGTTCTACCAGAAGAGAAGCAGGGGACTACACATAACATGAGAATTAGGCCTATGGGTGATGCTGTATCTGGCGAAGCTTTTTTTTCAAACTTTGAAATGAGGGACTACTTCACCTGAATAGGCTGAGAAATAAGATTGAGATTTCTACACCTTCCAGATAATGCATCATCATGCATGTACTAAATCACGATGAATACTGACCAAATATATCAATGAAATCATCGCAAGGACCCTTCTTGAAACATAACAGGGATACCTCTTCAATAGAATAAATCTAAGAATATTTCCATTAATCAATATAATTATTAGGTAAAAGGTGAGTAGAAACTAAAACAAATCCATATGTAGTGGTATGTCATAACTTACCTCGCCAAATCATTATAGAGATGTGGCATGTTCACTATTATGAGGCTGTTCTGTCCTGACTCAACTGAAGGTTAGGTGACTGTCGTTGTCTAAATCAGAGTGTAAATGAAAGTGACTAATACCAGTGGAGAGACAAGCATGGTATATGTGTTTGAACAGAATGTATAAACATATATCTAGCCAGTCTATCTAGTCATAAATATGCAATTAAATTATTAAATGATGTAATGCACGTGTCTCGGATACAAAGTAGAAAAAAAAACATAGGCTAGATATATAGGACATGATACTATTTACATGAATATCTTCATAGTGGTACATGTAAGGAGTGTCAGATGCTATGCACTGTACAATGGCAAAAAAAAAAAACGGAGACCAAACATACCAATTAAACCTAATTTGAGGCTGCTGAGTCTGAAAATAAGGTTAAAAATGCCTATTGACTCTCAATTTTGAGATATCCATAGGGTGTCATATATGCTGAAATCCCCCCAGGGCAAGGATTTCACTATATATATATATATATATATATATATATATATATATATATATATATATATATATATATATATAAGTTAGCTTGCTGCCAGGGAAGAATATATATACCGGTAATATACAAGTGATAATATAATATATATGTGAATGGTATAAGGTGAATATAATAATGATTACCTAGTAATAAATGATCTAATCACAGACACATGAGTTTGGTGGGTTACTGACCTTGGGGCTATCAGCACCATACATGCCTTTATTAATAAGACAACAATAATAATTAGTCGACAAGCATAGTCAGTAATGAACAATACAACAACAACAACAGTAATAACAATAGCAAAAATTAAAAATCAAGGAAACACCTACTTCAAAACTGCTCCTTATATACTGGAGGATTATTTACCATGATGTCACTCGATGACATCATAGATATCACTACGCACTGCAAGTAGTCCCTAACCGTCCACGGCTAATTATATAAATATACACGAGTGTATATAGTTATATATATATATATTTTCACCTATATAGTCCAAACCTGAACAACAACATTCTTAAAGCATTCCTGGCATTTGTCAGGGTAATATCAATAGCTTTGACAATGCTGCAAATCATATTTCACCCAAAAGTGGCTCCTAGGCCTCTATTATTCCGAGCGTTGGAACCAGTTTTATAGAATATTACACATTCGGTGTTAGCACAGTCCATATGCATACTTGTTGCAGTTTGGGTAGTCCAGAAGCAAGAGTCAAACTTTGATCATGCCACTAGGGGTCAAGATGTAGACATATCCACATCAAACAGGCCCGATTTCATGTACATTGCATTATAACCACTGGTTTCAGGGTTATATTGCTTTGTTTTGGACAGCCAGATCTCCATGTTAATGTCATTGAAACACTGCCTCCTGGACCATTTAGAACAACCAGCCATGGTTTATGCCAAGTAAGGTTGCATCTAAACATCAGGATTATCCATAATCATGTGATTAAAGTGATGGTAATTTGATTATAACCAAAAATAGGTCACATAGTAAATGGAAGTCATGGCTTGCCCTCAGAGCAGTCATAACAGGATTTCTGGGAAACAAGAGGGCTGAGGACTTTGTAGAGTGTGTCGATACACTGCTGCCACATATCAGAAACTCAAATGCAAGATGTCCTTGAAGATCCAATTTCTGCATCTAACCCCCACCCCCCCCCCCCCACCATTCTTTGAAAAAAATCTGTGGCTCAGTAAGTGACATACATGGGGAGAGATTCAAACAGTATCTCTCAGAGATGGAAAAAAAGCTACTAAAGATAATGGTTACCTTCTCTTCTAGCAGGCTAGTAATGGGGTCTGATGTGGGATATACCCAATATTGTGTACAAGAGACAGGCAAAACAGTCCCAAACAAGTGTCCACTGGGTACCATTTTGAGCATATTTACTACTTTTACTGCATGTTATTGAATCAAAGGACCAATTCATTAGATATGGGCTTGAAAATGGTTATTAAAGATAAATAAATCAGATTTGATGTAAAACCTAGTGTTTGTACAGTTTGCACTAATATGGATTTGGCTATCGAGGACGGAAATTGGCAGTTCTAGGGTAATATGGGTATCTCAAAATTGAGAGCTGCCAGGACAAAATACATAGGAATTAATGGGTTTCAGCTCCATTTTTATTGAAAAGTTAAAATTTGTTGCACAGTGTTGTCTGTAAATAGGTAGCCTAAAACTACGAACGGTATGGGAATTTTATACCATCCTATATCTTTTATGGGTAGTAAATTATGGAATGACCTCTGTTCTCGGGATCGGGAATCTGAGAAAAGAATCTAAATTTAATACAAGGTTTGGTCACTTTGAGAATCTTTATTAGAGAGATAAAGGTGATTTATTCATAGTGAACCCCACAGGTATCAGGGCAAACGGCCCCCTGGATTGGCAACCCCCTGACCAGGATAAATGGCCACCTGACAAGAGGCCCGCAGACAAATGGCCACCAGGATCAGAGGCCATTCTTTCTAACAACTGTCAGTCTATGCCCGGTAGATTATCTCTGTTTGTTTTTTTTTCTAATGCCCAACAGTTATAGATAACTGAATAGAGATCTCTATTCAGTCTCATTATATGCCCACTAGATTCTAGCACCCATCAAATGTTCATTCTACACCTGCTAGAGTCTAACCTCTGTCGGATCTTCATTATATGCCCGCTAGAATCTAGCACCAGTCAAAATGTTTATTCTACACCTGCTAGAGTCTAACATCCTTACCATACTAGTAGGTGTAGATTCATATACAATGTAGCAAGTGATGAAATCTGGCGGTCATGAGACAAAACCTGTTTGACGGGCAAGAGGAACTAGCGGGTGTAGAATCATATATAGCGGGCGATGAAATCTATTAGGCACAAAATAGGATATCTGATGGGTAAAAGAATAAAATCGAGATAATCTGACGGGTAAGAGAATAGAATAGAAATAATCTAACGGGTAAAGATTATGGCCGTGGAAAAGAGGGCCTCCTGTTCTGGGGGCTCCCAATCCCAGGGCCTAAAAATCCTAGTGGCAATTTGTCTGGGGGCTCCTGGTCTGGGTGGCCGTTTGCCCTAGACCCATCAAAAGTCTCCTCTTTGAGAGCAACACAAGCAATTGTTCCCTGTGAGAGTCAGCCAGCCAGTGTGTCATTTGGAAATATTTTGCTTTCCCCTTGAAAAGTTTGTTGCCTTTCATCCACAGTCCTTTCTTGCAAGTGTTACATGTTTTGTGTCATTTCATAAATGAATATAATATATGATATCAATTGTTTCTGCCAGCCTCATACATCCATACCTACACTAGGATGCATGAAAGCTGATAGCTGCCGCCACCTATGGTAGATTACGCATACTAGTACACTCATACTAGTGTTAGTTACTCACGGTAGATGACGCCACAACACAAATATGCTAGTTTTAAAGACAACGTCCAATATCATCTGTTTAGATTTTCATAAAAATACATCAAACCCGGGTGTTTTTTCTGTCTTCAAATTCAGGGTTTATTTATGTATGGGTCAGTGCATACATGAGTATGTGTTTGCATTGTAAATAACCCGTACTATAATGATAAGTAAGGTAGGACACCGTCCCCTTGATTTCAGACAAACATCTATATTCACAGAACACGTGTGATGGATTGAGATTGAATTTCTAACTTTTTAATTTCTCAAGAAGCCGTCAGACCCTCGAAGGTCAGACGGCCCACCTCATAATCAAAGTCAATCCCTCCTCCCCACCCCTAATCACTCAACAGCGCGTGCGGGAATAGGATAAGGCGACGCAGAGTGGCGTTTCGGGCAGTCTACTGTCCATCTATGCTGTTCGGACGATCTCAGACACCGTGCGGAAGCGGATTCCGAACTGGATATAGGGAACAGAGCCATTCCTGTATGGAGGTGGCCATCTTGAAATTAGTTATGTAACTGGCCCCCGACGGCCAACTTGGATCTGGCAGAGGATTGTGGGTAATCTCTTATCTTCCCCTCCACCCACAGAAAACAATGGGAATTAATAAGACTGATGAGCTCCCCCTGCCTCTATCTTAATCACCTTAAGTGGCTATCCATTGTTTTAGGTGTGAATGGAGGGGATTAGGGCCGTTTTCCACCACCCGATATGGCCCCTCTAGCGGCCGCTAGACCAATTGCAGATGCTATTTTCAGCCGACAGGTACCATGCCCTACCATTGAACCCTATGGCAGCCCCCTCGGCCGAGGTGGTTGTGTGGGGCAGCTATCGGCCGATAGAGCACTCATATCGGGTGGTGGAAAATGGCCCTTAGCCTGATAGGGAGACAATGGCTTGGTTTTACTCAGCCTGGATTATATGTGCCCTCTAAGAAAACTTTTAAAGTTTAATTTATCTTGTATTTGAAGTACTAAGTCTATATAAAGCTAATATTGTTTAAGTTTAAAGTATTTGCTATCCAAAGGTATAGATTTTTAGAATATACCTTCATATAGACTATTAGGAAGGGCCAACCAAAGTAAACTGTACAAAGAGGCCAACTGCTGATCTAGCCCCCGACTACATGAGCCACCTAGGAATTTTGTTTGGTACTAGCAATGGCTCTGTCCCGTAGAGATCAGTGCAGTGGCAGATCTAGGCGGGGGAGCACCCCTTAGGGCCGTTTTCCACCATCCGATGTGGTACCCTATACGGGACTAGCACATTGCTAGTGCTAGGAGGATCATCTAGGTGGCTCATGTAGTCAGGGGCTAGATCCACCTTTGGCCTCTTTATACAGTCTAATTCGACTACCTTCCAATTATTAACTTCACATTGGAATTTTCTATAAAATATTATCTATAGGTTCCCCATATCACCTACTTTAATTATGTAATCATTGATTAGATGAAGTATTTGAAATGAAAGAGCAAAAGATCATTAAAACCTACCCCTACTCTCCCACTACATATGGGGCAGGTGGAAGCCTTGGCCAACTTGTTGGAAACTGTTGGGTGTGCATGAGTGAACACACTCTCCCAGCAGATGTTATCACTGATAGGTTATCTGAATATATGTGTGGGAGAGTGTAAAATGAGACTGAGACAGACAGAGTGCAGAATAAACATCCACTAATCACCCCCAATTAAGGGATTAGATAAGAATCTCTTTGATATAACAAGATTATATTTCTGTAATCCTCCCTCTCCCTGTCTGTGATCTGACCTTGACACAGGAGGAAGTAAGGCAAGAGGGGTTGGTGGGTGGAGCCCTATGCCTGCAGACCGCAGATGCCCAGCATAGGCACTGTCTCCCTATCAGTGTTATCACCTGAGTTCACACCTAAAACAATAGAGAGGTACTTAGGGTAATGAAGATAAGGGGCAGGATGCAGCTTATCAGTATTATCACTGGCCATTGTTCTGGAGACTGATAAGAAATTTACCCAGAAAACCCTGCTCTGGAGTCGGGGGTTAAACCAAGATGGCGACCTCCATAGTCTGATATGCTAATTCCCTTATACCGACTTAGCTGGTTTCATTAACAACCAATGAAATGACACCAAGTATTCACTGCGGTCCTCTTGGGGGGGGCAGGTGGTACCCATCTGATAACTGCTATCAATGATAACCGCTGGTAATCAGCTTCTGCAATGGCGGCGCCCATGGGACAATACGCTACCTCGGTATAGGGGCCGACCGCTGCACCAAACTACCACTTCGCCGGTGGTGGAGCAATGGTGGAGCATGGCCTCTGTCGGCCGACGACAGTGTCTAGTAGAGGTCTATCGGCCGATAGCGGGTCCATATCAGGTGGTGGAAAATAGGCCTAAGGGTTTGTTTGACTTCAGGGGGAAATCTGTACCAGAATCTGTGAAATCAATCATTGTGTCGGTATTCACGGACGCATATTAGACCCAGAACAAACAGGAATCGCATAGAGTCTGCACTTGGTCTGTTTTTCCTTTCTTTCTTTTTGGTCTTTCTGCAATAGATCTAAATGAAATCCCCGGATAAAATCACACATTATGATATAAAAATGTTGCTAGTGGGCTCAGGGAGTGGTCATTTATATGCACTGACAGTGGGGATGGTGGGTTTTCGCAAACAAGCAAGTGAAGGGGGGCCTGAAAATTCTCCACACCCCCCGATGTGTGTGTGGGGGGGGGGGTAAAAAAAAATTGGGACCCCCGTCAAGTCGTCGGATAAAAGAATTGACGCGTCCGCGCGAAAACTCACCACTCCCTGTTAATAAATAATGATCAATCCCTTGACCCCCCCCCCTCCCACCAAGTATTTTCTTAACGTCCAACCAGGGTGAGACAATATGAAAAAAGAAATATAATTCCTCATTTCAGCTTGTCCATCCCAGCTTTGAACTGAAGATGGAAACTGCCCCTTGGTGCCATCTGTCCGCTGCCGCGCATGCCCACTGGGGGCCTGCGTTGCCCGGGGCAGACGACATTGAACTCAAACAGGCGCCAAACAGCAACAATAAGTTCATGACGCCTCTAATTGTTACGTAATGATAGATTATTCAGTTTTCGTCTGTTTCGTAGCTTTTGAACTCAGAGGGCACCCACTGAGCGACAAAAAGACCGACAGATCGAGAATATAACCAGGATAAAGACCACCACGCTGGGGGCTGACATTATAACAGCAGGTGTTCTCATACCTACCACAAATTGAGGAAATAATAATTTTTGCAAAAATGCATTTAAATGTTCAAAATTATGGCTCTGAGGTGAGGGAGGGGGGGGGGGTTGGTTATTCGTCATGAAATCTAGTCAGTCTGTCAGTAATGAATTAGGGTTGCGGTAAAGGAGAATTAGTTGACAGATCGGGCGCTCATTTGACACATTTATCATTCAGCGTGGAATGTAAAAATTATATTAATGCAAAAGATGGAATTAAAATTCATACCTCTGTCGTCAAAAAATTACATCGATTTTCAGGAACCTATGACTAGCATCTTCCATTTTAATAGAAGATTGCAAGTTGTTCCATTGCAACAATTACAAAAAACAAATGATGCTACAGTTTGGAGAAGGTGGGTATATTATTTTATAACTTGACATATATAACCTAAACTTTGGGCCATAAGTAGGTCTATCATAGATATGAGAAAAACAAACACAAGAATGTTGGCCAAAAATGCACTGAAACAAATTGCAAGTACCAGCCTACATGCCGCCTACATGCAAGAACAATGAACACTCTCAGCCCGGCACGTAGATATACAGCACGTTGTTTAAAGAAGAAAAAAAGTAAGAAAACGTCAGCATCAAATAATTATATGCATTCCCCTGGAAGTTCTACAGGTGTGCTCTGAACTCCCGGGGTCTGAACTGCATCCATAACGGATCCATAACCACATCCTAGGATGCCTCAAACATCCTCCACGCACGGCCCACGCACGTGTCTGTCGGCCGTCATGTAGCGGCTCTCCGCGTGGCAGACACCGGTCGCCCACCGCTAACTTTACGGGTCGCCCACGCACACAGCCCGCCACCTCTCACCGACCGCGCGCACCCTCTAGAGGAACGCCGGCGAACCACGAGCAGCCACGTGGCGCCCCCTGGTGCACAGACGCCGCTAAATGATGCTGACACCTAGCGGGCGTCCGCCAGGGAAATCATTTCCTCATGATACTTGGCATGGTTCATGTCTGTTTTTTTGTTTTTTTTGGTTTGTTTTTTTTCTGCAAGATTTTTCTTCTTTTACACTACGGTATTTTTGACTACCTGTAGTCTACATTATTGCTGTCTTGGTGTTGAGGGGCAACAGTGGCGGAGCAGCCAAAAAGTATAAGCGGATATTGCGATATACAACGTACTTATATTATAATCCCTATAAGTATGGTCTTCAGTATGGCAGCATTATAATTATGATAGTTATAGAGAGTTAAATACCACCTCACCAATTAATTCATAATAAAGACTGTAGCCAGTGTGGGGTATTGTAATATACATTGGACTTGAATGAAGTCTCCCGCGTATAAAGGTGAGCAGGATGGACTGCTGAGCAGGGTGGATCCTTGAACTTTACCTCGCCCTTCCCTTAGAAACCGGATCCTAATATTTACCTGGAAGACTTGGCCGAACCTGAGACCTTAAACCAAACTTCAAAGGAGACCTCCTCTGACGTCACACCCCTGGGTAACGTCACACATCTCTGTGACGTCATGGTAAACGGCAGCACACGTTCAATCCTCTTGTCACGTGTTCGATTAGGGCATTCCGTATCCGGTTTCCAATCATTGGTTGACGCGGTGTTTAGTGAGTGCCTTGAAGGGTGCCATACCTGTAGGCCTACTATACCGGGAGGCATCATCAACTGATCAGATAATTCCCTAGAGCTATTCACTGAATTTTATTTATTTATTTATTTTTTTTTGCTTAATGTTGATTGTTATCAGTGTTCATCTCTCCAGGTAGCAGATCAAACAATGGCCGTCCCATTCGGCGTGCAATGATAATGAGGTCTATCCCTACCTACATGCTATGGGGTATTCTTGTATAGTACCTCTTTATATACATTAAGATCTCTATTACTTAGAGTACACACATGCCATTGTATGTACATTTTTTGTATACATGTCTGTCCCCAGACGACAAGTACGGTGATGCCAGTCACCCGACCTATCTCAGTAAAATAGACCCTCAGATTCTTTTTAAATTTTTTTTTTGTGAAATCATTAGCGTATTTTATCCCCTCTAAATCTTTAATTATATATATATATATATATATATATATATATATATATATATATATATATATATATATATATATATATATATATAGTCGTAGTCAGGTGAGATACGGTACATGGGTAAAGCTGTGTGGGTGGGTGTGTGTGGGTGGGGGGGGAGGGGGGGTGACCCTTGGTGGGTGGGGGTCAGTGCTTTGCTGTGTCCCAGTCCTATCTTTACAGACTGGACCTTGTGACAGGTATCCCACAGGGCCTATACCCAACTGTGACCAACGTCTGACGTCTGAACAATATAGTGACAACTGAATAAAATCTGAAATTGTCGAATTATAGTAATATATATGATATATCGCAGATAACTAGTTCACTGTCATTCAGTATGATTTATTGCTATATAGCATTGATGTTTATTACATTGTTTGACAGGATTCTGTTACATCTTAGTCTCACAATATCAACCAACAACTTATTGAAGAGGTTGGACAAAAGGTAATGAACCGAAACTGATCAAGATGTCAAGTTGTAAGTGGCTACGTCACAAGACCGCCATCTAAGTCTGCGACACTGGGTACCTGCCCCCCACCCCAACCTCACAGACAACCCCCCCCCCCCCGCTCCCCCAATAGTACATGTATGTCAGTAACCCTGCAGCTGGGTAGCTATACATTCTGTCAATCCCTTCTTGCACATCTATACATGCGCACCTTTGTACTGGGTTTTCACTTGGGGTAGAATAAGCTCACCTTTGTCTAAAAGAGAATTAGACACAAACAAATGAATAAAACGACAAAGGAGCAATACTACCTCCCCGGACTACCTCTCCTATCCTCACCCCAAACACCCTTCTGTATCCACATCCCCCCTCCCTGTACTTTGGTCATGAGCTTCCTCATACAGAAGACGTCTTCCCTTGATGGCTTCCTCCGTCGCCCCCTAGTGGCAGGAGGCCGGGCGCACCTCGGGGGTCAGCCCCCGCCGCTGGCCGCGTGCGGCGCCGGGTGCTGCCTGTTCCCAGGCCCGTGGCCGACGCCCGCCGCACCACGGGCCTGCAGACCAACAGGCTGTGGGAAAGTGGTGACCTCCTGACCCCAGTGATTGACGGCAGCACAGGGGTCGGGGCGTGATGGGGAGCAGGAGGAGGCTGCTGCAGCTCGGCACCCACTGGAGGAGGTAAGGGTGTGAGTATGTGCATGGAGGGATGGGTGGTGGGGACGTGTGTGTGTGTGGGGGGGGGGGGGGGGGGTGAGTTGGGGAATATGAGGGGTGAGGAGGAAGGAAAGGATATGGACAGGTTCAGTAAAGAATATCTGAGTTTCTGATCTAATGTGCTACATGTTTTGAATTGTCAATTTCAGACAAGGTGCTACAGGTATCTGCCGTCTGGGACCCTACATTTATAAATTCGTTTGTTTTCTTGCTATGATACCTAAGGAGAATAACCACAAGTGATATCTTGGTGTTTTGGAGTAGAATGTTTTTGTGATTTCACATGCAATCTTGCAATCCACTTTTATCCACTTTTTAGTGAATTCAAGATTGTGACATTGTACATTTCCACCTATTGCATAGTGCATTGCATGGGAGAACATGACTGTTCTTAATTGATGTTTTATTTACATTCTTAAGACATTCCATGCAAACTACCAGAAAGAAATATGCACTTCCTTTGGTAGAATAGATAAATGGCTTATTTGATATCAACTTCTTAAACACCGACTTCAAAGCACATAAAAATGACCTCAGAAGACATTCTTTAAAACTGAAAGCAGACCGTTATGCTTTGAAGCTTTCCACGCAGTTTTTGCGCATGCCCTTTGCTACATTTTGCATTTTAACGTTTTACCCATTTTCACAGTGTGATTTATTATTTGCCGCAGTTCGGTATGAGATAGTATCATACCATGTCTCCTGTTGAAATGCTATATAGGCTACCTAGACTGCAAATATACATTTGATCAAGATTCTGCTTCTGCTAGAAGAAAGACAATTTACCTATTCCCAATGGCAATATGGAACGTGTCAACAGATATTAATGCATATAATAGATATAATGGGTCAAAATAGCCAATCATTAAAGAAAGAAAATTGATATTTACAAAAGAGAGCCACAGTTAAAGAGGGGGATCAACAGAAAGAAAATAGTTGAATATCTCAAGGTGGGTGGAGCAGCATCACTTGTACTCTATATCAGGTAAAATAAACAGTAGTCAGGTAGTTGCTAAGTAGACACACACACCCTAGGTATCTTCCTCCATCATTGAAAACTAGGTCAGGGGAGCTGCTCGTGAGATGCTCACCAATAAGTTTCTGCTGTAAACAGTAAGGTAGTTGATCCCGCCACGTGAGCACGATAACAGGAGGATCTCAATACAAAAAGAAGGAGTGCTAAACAAGATATCTATAGGGGTGTACCAGGATGTCATGGGCACAGAAGCTATGGTGGTTAAGCGATCGGTAGAACTGGGCTTATCATAGCCTTATGTTGATATTGGATGTCACATGCTAGATTAACATTGTGTTCTCGTGAATACACATTACAAGGCTCTCATTGTTCAGTGGAAACTCTCCTGTAGCAGACAATATGGCGGCTTACTCGCTACATCCTGTTACTGTCATAAACCGGAAGTGGTAGCGCCGTTCTCTCCCGGCAGGGGGACACGCGCATGCGCAACGACGCTCGGTGGGTCACGTGTCGGGACGGCGGCGTTGCACATGCGCACACGCGCGATGTGTAAAGTTATGCGGGGCGGCGGCCGGGCGCCACTTAGAGAGGTGGTGATCCTGGAGAAAAACTTGAAATAAAAAGCCACAGAGGCTGATGTATGGGGATGTGGGGTGTGCTGGTGGGGGTTGAGATTTAAAAGGGATATGTAGGATGGGGGTTGGGTACTTACTAAGGCGGTGTTTAGCAACAAGTGGGTTGGGAAGCCCTGCGCGTGCCTCCATGATATTGGAATGGAACAGGGGTTTCGCTGAAAATGGTAAACATGAAGGTACAATATTCAATGGTTTACCATTAGTCTACATAAAGAAAGCGGGCCCCTTCCATCTAGATCACTTATTATACTGCATTACCATCTACATATCCCGGCTACATGATGTGCTGTACTCATTTTCAATTAATATAATATGTATACATGTCACTATTTGCATCATGTAATGTTGCCACTCTCTTAAAAAATGATGATATAAAATGTAATTATATAATAAAGGCTCATGTACACACTCTCAGTCCCAATTGTAAACAGGCTATAAAGATCACTGTATTTGTACAGGCCAACCCACATCCGGGCATTGGGGTTGTACTAACAGCAACCAATACATTGTACTGTTTTCCCAAAATAGAAGAAATCTACTGTGAAACCCTTCCCGCGGTCTAACAGTACATACATCCCACTAGGGTCTACCTCCGGGGGTGGACACTCAGCTTTTTTCTGATACAGGTGTGCGACTGGACCTATGACAACCCTTATCCTTGCTAGGGGGATTTCACCTCCAAAACTGTACCCTTCTTAGGGCACTTTTGACCAACAATCCCTTGTTTGAAAGAAAAATCTGACCCATAAATTTTGCTATAGAGAAATGACCAAGAATATTCCCTTAGATTCAAAGAAAATCATGAAAACTTAGAAAATTGTAGCCAAAATATGGGTATTTTCATCATATTTCTGTTAAAAGTGGACCCATGTTAGGGAGATTTTCTTCAAAGTTTACCCTTTTTAGGGAGGGGGGTTGTTGAAAATAGGACCCTTGTTACGGGGATTTTGATGAAAAGTGCCCTTACCAGCCCAGGGGCGTAGGAAAAGGGGGAGGACAGGGGGTGGGGCCCCCAAAATTTGCCAAGAACAAAATGGAGAAAAGCTAACATTTTGCATCTCAAATTAGATTAATATGGTGATTGGATAGGGAAAAGGAGGGCCTGAGCCTGCCCAGCAAATTGTCGACATCTGTCACCATGATTGGTCATAAATGGTGACTCCTTTTGGAGTGATAACTCATTCCATCATCTTTCCCCACTGTGTGTTAGGCTCACGTGGCATAGCAATTGCTATTCCTGGTGATCTTGTGCTATAATGACGTCGTGTTCCATCTAGTGACATGTGTGATCCACTTCACACAGGTTGATGAGGACTCACAACAATTTGCTGGGTGAAGTCAGATCCAGAATTGACAAAAATTATATTTTTATACAAATACGGACTTAGCTGGTTTGATTATCAGCCAATCAGGTGATCCCAACTACACTCTAAAAAATGTGTTTTAACTAAAACATATTTTACCAAAACACTTTTTGGTAAAACACATTTTCATCATCTAAACACTTTTCCTAAAACACTTTACACTTTTCCTGCAAAAGTGTTTAGGTTTATAAAAGTGTTTTAATACTTGGTTCCAATCCAACTCACCAGGTGGCAGGGGCCACCTATGATGGTAGTATTGTAACATTCATATGGACACAGATGTCTGAATTTAAGTATAAATGATAATAATACACAGCTTCTTGATAGAACGTAACATTGACACTTTATTTTAGAATGGATTTGTAAAAGAAATATATAAAAATTACCTTCTCAATACCTTGATTCCAATGTAACCCATGATAAACACCCATTTTGTAACATTCAGGATTAATACATACATCCCAGTCCTAAACTCTCTGACTAACTATGTGCATCAATGTGTTTGAACTCATCTTGACTGTAGGCCAAGCCTGATTAGCACAGATTCTGAGAATCAATGTTGATAACCGGATGATCAATATTCATCAACTTGCTATCAACATAACTTCAATATTCTCTACCTGCAGAGAGACAGCAATATGCAGTAGGAAGGACTTACCAATCCTAAAACTGGGACAATGGGTTTATAAGGAAAACGAAATAATAGCAAGGGCATAAATTTGCCTGAAGCTCATTTTAAACACTCTCTGGACCTAAACACTTTATTCTCAGAATCACTTAAACACTTTTTTATCTAAAACACATTTTAATCAAAACACTTGAATTTTTAAACACTTTTTGAAAAGTGTTTTGTGTTTTGCCCAAAAAAGTGTTTAACAAAGTGTTACAAGAAAGTGTTTTAAATACAGGTAAAAGTGTTTAAAAACAAAACACATTTTTTAGAGTGTATTCACTGTGGTCCTCTCAGTGGCCAACTGGTACCCACCTGATAGCTCTCATTAGGAGAACTCGCTTGTAACAAGCTCCAGCAATGGCCGCGCCCATTGAACAACACGCTACCTCGGTAATGGGGATCTCACTGCCCCCCCCCTTCCCAATGAAGATCTATATATGCTTCCTATGCCTCTGCAGCCGCACATTATTGTCATGTGTCAGCAAATTATATAAAGTGTTCCCCCCCGGGGTCTACCTGTTTTCACACAGTGTCTCCCTATCCCTAGTCCTATTATCAAAATACTTGTGTCATTCATTCATGCTCTACCAGAGCACACTCTAATACAATAACAGTGGTCTACCACTCTCATTGTTCTTTGACCAGATCCCTCTCATTCTGTTTAGATCTTCAACAACCACATCAGCGCCAGCTACAGGACCAGTTTGGAATCAAGTTTCAGGGTGGGTCCTGAGAGAACCGTGCCTGTAGACATAGCACGTCCCTACACAGAGACCACACCCTCTACTAACCATGATATCGCCCTCTTCCGGTTTAAGTTGGTGCTATCTCATCTACATCACGATAGCAGCTTACGCTATTAGTCAGTTGCGGATGCGGATTTCTTTCTTTCTTTCTTTCTTTCTTTCTTTCTTTCTTTCTTTCTTTCTTTCTTTCTTTCTTTCTTTCTTTCTTTCTTTCTTTCTTTCTTTCTTTCTTTCTTTCTTTCCTTCGTTCTTTCTTTCTTTTTACTTTCTTTTCTTCTGACTTGGATCCAAGAGATAGTTTTGACTTCAGCTTTGAAAATCAAGCACCTTGCCCGTGTGCACGCAGAACTTACCTAATATTTCTCACCATTCTATGAATAGCCAAATCTTGAAATACAGATCCCTCGATGGTGGTCTATTTGATCCACACCGCCCGCCATGCACGAGCCTTTAATGTCCCCAAACTCTAATACCATTTAAGGGCCGCTGATGCATTAATGCATCATACCCACTGGTCTTCATGATGCATGGATGCAGCCCCGGCGAGTAACTCATCAGGGCTACATTCATGCATCACGCCTACGGGATTCATACACAAACTCCCGGAAGTTCGGTATGATGCTCCAATGAAGTGATGGCGAGCAGTCTCGCCGGCATCATGACGACCAATGGGCATGATGCACTCCTGCAGCACTCAGAGAGCTAAACTAATCACTCAGAAAGATCCAAATCGATGATCCAGGCAGGATCACCCCTACTGCCCTACGCGGCAACACCTCAGGTACCCCTTTGATCCCCTAAAGACCCCCTTTGATCCTTTAATCACAGCTGTGTAACACAGGTAAACTACACACCTAGTCATCATCAGGTGACTCATTATGTAGTTAAGTACGGGGTATATCTTAACTGCCGTAAGGTTTGCCTAGTCGGGTGGTCTCAGGTGAAGATTGGATCTCTGGGGATCTCCTCCACTAGTTCTTGATCATTGGAACTGAGGTGAGGGTTACTCAGCAAACACAGGGGTTTGAAGATACAGATTTTATATTGCATAGAGAACCAGTGCCAACTCTAATAACTGTTCGCCGACAATTTTTCTTTATGTCTTGTACTCTTTTCTTTTCTTTTTGTTAGTGACAAAAGCGCCACATATACCTTTCCAGGAAGTAAAGTCTGACTTACAATTTACAGGGGTAGACACTAACACTGGACCGGTGGCCAAAGGCCAGTAGTTTTGAGTGCTGGCCAGTGATTCTTTTAAAAACAAGCTTCCTACTGACCCGGGTGGCCAGTGGGCTTTCTCCCTTTGACTTTGTGGCCTAAAGACAATTCAAAACTGTGGTATCTTTTCTGGGAATTTTCTGTACCATAGGGGCATAAAGATGGTCAACTTGTAGGTGAATATTGCCAGTAACATATATATATATATATATATATATATATATATATATATATATATATATATATATATATATATATATAGTTAAATTTTCAGCATTTTTATTGTTTTTTTACATAAGGTTTTTTTTCAGCCAAAAATCCTGGGCCAAGAGCTTGAACGGTGGGCCAGTAGATTTCCGAAGCTGTTGGCCCGGGTGGCCAGTAGGTAAAAAAAGTTAGTGTCTACCCCTGCAGGGGTATTTAGATTATTGATAACGAGGGCCACCTAAACTATGCTGCCCTATAATCCAAAGTCATTGGTCACAACTCTGCATGTTTCGGATGATCCTTCCATGGTTTTAGATGGTTATCTAAAATGTTGAGATCTATGCTTGTTAATTCAAACACAGAGTGTTTTTTTAATGTGTTTTGTTACCTTTTCTGCGTTCAGTTGTGGAATATGGTATATATTTGAATCCTTTTAACCATTGTTTGATACAAGAAAATGATATTCATTGAACTAAGAGGTCATAAATAGACGGCCGATTAATATCGACATGCTGTTGATCCCACCTGTTACAAGCACTGGGATTTAGATGTCTATCTAAAGTGTTGGCGTGTGGGTAGACCTTTTAAGATCGTACATAAAGAAGATAATACATTCTTTTCAGGACAATCCTGCGGCTTTTGGTATAATGGTAATCTCTACTTCTTATGTCAACATGTTATTGACATGAGAAGTAGAGAAGGAGAAAGCCATTGTTATCAAGAATCATGCATAGGAACCTGAGATAGACAATAAAAAACCATCTTATTATAAAGAGAGAGTAATTTAGATAGAGGAATAAAGATTAGCTAGAGACCAGCATGTGAATTGAATGCAATCTCCTAAGCATTTCTGAATATAAAGTAGCAGCTATAGTGCACTGAACACAGAGGCCTCTATGAATGTGATTATAGTTGGATGTTTCTATTCAGAGTTTTAAATACCACCCCACTCTAATAAGTAAGATCTACAGGCTTAATATTTACAGAAATCTTAAAAAATGGTTGACTGCCTACTTGGCATATAGATCGCAGGAGATGGTAGCTAACAACAAGCGCTCTAACAGTTCTGCTGTTGAATTTGGGGTGCCCCAGGGGCCAACACTGGGCCCCCTGCTATTTGTGCTATTTATTAATGACATATGTGAGAAGATACACCATGGCAAGTGTGTAATGTATGCAGACGATATTATGATATATGTGTCTGATAGGGACGCGAATAATGCCATAAGGAAACTCCAATCAGATATAGATGGTGTCAATGAATGGTGCTCAACCAATTATATGACAGTCAATACCCAGAAAAGCATGTGCATGTATTTTGGTCCAGGAAACAAACTGGGTACATTACCGCCCCCAGAAATTATGTTTAATGGGAGTCTACTCCCGACTTGTGAAAGCTATTCTTACCTAGGGGTAGAATTGGATTCCAAATTGACAATACAGTCTCACATAGCTAAAGTAAAGTTTGGGAAATAAGCTACACAAGCTGTGCAGGCTCCGTAAGTGTGCGTTGACATTAGCCTACGTATATATAAAGTAAATATTGTACATACAGTGGAATATTGTTCATTTTATACAGGATGCAGTAATGCTGGTGAATTTAATAAGTTACAACGCATGCAGAGTCAGGCCCTGAAAGTATGTCAAAATAAAAGAGTCTGAGAAATAAGTATTGCTAGATTGCATGAAATCTGTAAAGTGGAGAGTCTGGAAATACGCCGTAAAAAACAACTACTATGTATTATGTGGAAAAAAGCAAACAGGGGTGAGGCATTACAGCAGTCAGAGGTTAGAACAAAGGGTGATCGAAAGATCCGTTTTGCTAAAATAAGGGCAAAGAGCTCATTTTATGAAAGGTGTCCTTACTATAGGGGAGTAACTATGTGGGACAGTCTGCCCATGGATATACAAAGGTTACCTACCCTACGCCGATTTAAGTCAGCCATCCATAAATTGCTATAACTCATGTGATACCCTGCCTGCTCGCCAATATGTCCCTGGATTATGATACACGGGTGTGGTGCCCCTGCGGGGCTAGTTGATTAATTTCATATTACCAGAATTGAACTGTTTGATATATGATATCATAGTGTAGCCCATTTATTGGGTGAGCTGAAATCCTGAGCACCATGTTGACTACATCATTTAATTGAATGTATAAGCCGCCAAAGTCTGAATAAGAATTCTAATTCAACTTTGGGTGCATGGAAAAGCGTTCTTCTTTGAACGACTACACTATGAATAAATAATAATAATAATAACAATAACAATAATAATAATAATAATAATAATAATAATAATAATAATAATAATAATAATAATAATAATAATAATAATAATAATAATAATAATGAGTTAAATGATTAAAGTGGCAAGATTTTGTTGTTGTTTTTCCTTATTTCTTTTCAGACAAAAAGTATAAAGAGGATTTTGGTAATGCAAAAGATCACCCGGGATTTCAGAATGAACAGTCAGGAGGGTCTTGCCAAAAACCAAGTGTGCATAGAATACAGAAACGTGCAGAGAATCCTGTTGATAAAATTTATTCTCGTCCTCCCCTTCCTTTAAGCGTGCACGTTTTCACCACCTCACGTTTGCAATTTCCCGTAAGGATATATTGTATAGCTTTTGGAAAGACGATCCAAACATGCATGCCATAGAGCACATTTATATGAACACGTTTTATGCAGGTTAGTGGCTAAACTCGTTTTCTTTTTGGCAACACCCTCCAGCAGGACTAAATGCCTGAATAGTGAAAAACTTTCACTTCAGGATGAAGAGACCAGACATCAGAATTCTTATGGATTAAATCGGGGCTCACCACATTTATAAAGTAAATAGAATATATTCATTCTGTATTATGCTTCTCACATCTCCCTCCTCTTAATCCTCATGTCATTCTAAGCTAAATGCAGCACTCTTAATCTGCCAGTGTCCATTTTCCCCAAACACAGTCACCGGGGATTATCATAAAATTTACACATAATCCCAATGAAAGCTGAACCCCTGGTTGAACTCTCCTAAATCTGGGTTCTTACTTTGAGACCCATGTGTGTAAATAGCTTTAGGAGTCTTGGGAAAGAGGGGTGGTTAAGTGTGTATCCTAGATAAAAACAAATATATATGTGTTTCATGTCACTAGACAATACCAACAAAATGGGACCCTAATTTACTATTACTGGACAATGTTGAACAGTGTACAATTTAGACAAAATCATGTACAATGGATCAAATGTAAAATAAAAGAGAATAAAAAGGTAATATGTCCTACACTCTGAAAAATAACTGTGAATCTACCAGGGATACTCTGAAAACTGAACAGTGAACCACTGTAATTCTAGTGCGGTGAAGCAGTGTAGTTCTACAATGAAGTCCTAGATAGCAGTATGGTTGTACGAGAAATCTCTGCGAACATAACGATAAATCTCTGGCAACTTTGGGGGAAAGGATTTCGCTACTATTTCGAAGGCATTTTTTTACAGTGTACCTACAACTGATGTCCTACTAATGTTACTTGAAACACATCATTACCTAACTGTGGTATTTACCTGCAGTGTTACCTGAGAAAGATAGCCCTGTGTCTAGGTATGCTACCTGTGTTACCTGCCCCAGGTAACATGCACTCTACCTGTGTGCATACCAATGTCATACAAACACTTCAGCATGTGACTACCTACACATTGTACCATATACCTGCCACTACCGGTACTAAGGGGTGGGGCTTTACACAATGGCGAATGGGCAAGCTGGTGGCATCTGGTGAAGTCTTACTAGTTCTTAGCTGAGGTGTTTGACATATATGTAACTGTTTTTAGGTTGACACACAGATCATGTACATTATCTCTCGCAATGCAGATGAAAAAAACAACAACAAAAACAAAAAAAACATTCAGTATGGTAGGGGAGGAGGCTGAGTGAATGCACCCCCGTCATCACTTTTGACCAAACACAAATATACCGACTTTGAACAGATGTCAAGCTTCAAATGAGAGAGAGACAGAGACAGACAGACAGAGACAGTGACAGAGAGAGACAGACTGACAGAGAGACAGACTGACAGACAGAGACAGCCAGATAGAGAGACAGACAGAGAGACAGATATAGACAGAGACAGACAGGTGGAAAGGGAAGGGGAAAGGGGGGTGAACAGAAATTCCCTTGCTGAAATCGCTTTAAAACTATACATGCCGCACACACAAAAATACGTACCTAAGGAAACTTAGTCAAAGTGACTTATTATTCTTAATTAGTACTTATGACTAACAAATGACTAAGGAGGTCTAAGTTTTCTTAGTCACATTGACTTCCCAAATGAGTTTCACTTATCTTGGTCACTTTCACTGAGAGATCTTAGTCACTTTGACCAAGATCCGTTAGTAAATTTGACTAAGGGTAGACACATGGTGTTGCCTTTACACACCAGGTGGCAGTGTGGCTTGAAACAGGATTTTTCTGGTGGGTGTGTATCATAATAATTGGATGTTAAAATTATGATGATTTTTTTGGAACAACACATATTTGAGCTTTCAAATTTAAATCTACAATTACACTTGATAAAATGTACCAAATATATTGACGCCTTGTCAAATGAAATAGGAAGTCAGAAAGAAACACCTATTCTGTGGTAATCTAGATAAATATAATGTCCACATGTGAATTTGCTTCCATAGCAAACCCAGAGTAACTTGGCTCAGGGGTTCTAAATGAATATGATGTTAGGTATTTCAAATACTTCCTAAATGAGAAGACTCTGATCTGTGGGGTGTGAATCCTACATAGAGCTTAACACAATCACCATTTGAATTGAATCAAAATTAGATAGTGTACTTAGTCAAAACAACCAAAGAATCCTAGTCCAAATCAGGCAAGCCAAGGCAAATTGCCCACTTTGTCTAACGGTTAGTCGTATTTGAAAAAAAAAAACAGGTACACATTTAAACACAGCGTTTTGACTAATTATTGCTAGAAAGTTAGTCGAAAGTTAGACAATTTGACTCATATTTGTGACAAAACCTGGGAAAACCTAACATTACGGGGAATAAGTGTTACTTCTTTGCCACCAGGGGCACATCCATTGCTGAACATGGTATAACCTCATGCATTTTCACAGAACTTTCTCCCACTTCTCCTTGTCAGATTTTGATGATCCATATATCGAAATGATCCTTAAGCCCTTATGTTAGCTATGACAACATACTTATCTGTGTTGTAAAAGAGGACTTTGTCCATTATTTAGTGTCTGTGATTGTCCAAATATGTGGGAAGACCCATACAAAGTATTTTGATTAGCTACAGTAAATATACCTTCGTGTTCTTTTTGACTGTGTCACCAAGACGGTCTGAATAGCACTAAATCCCCGTGATGTTAGGTTTTCCCACGTTTTGTCACATTTGACTAACACTTGGAACTTTTTTTTCTGTGCACCCATTTCATCCCCAAGAAGACTCATAACAACAGTAATTCAGATGTCATTGGACACTCACCATGCACACCATGAGTCTCGTACACATCACACGTACTGTACACCAGCATACTTTATTCATGTATTGAGTGTAAAAAGGAGCCTGTAAAGTTAGAAGCGGCTAAGATGACAGGACTGTGTCAGCGGATTACTGAGTGTATGCTGACATCTCATAGAGTCTACACACATATCCCATAATCCTCGCCACCAGATCCTCTTCTCTCCACCGGAAGTAGGGGGATTTTTCTCCTATTGTGGTTCCATTGCTGTCTTTATTATCTCTACATATGCCAATGGCATGTGTTTCTGTTACAGGTGTGCGGCAGGACCTATGACAACCCGTATACCCTTGTTAGGGGGATTTTGCCTAGAAAACTGTACCCTTGTTAGGGCACTTGTAATCAAAAACTCCATTTTTAAAAGAAATAATTGATCAATAAACTTTGTTCAAAATTATGGACAATTTGGTCAAAAGTGGACACTTGTTACGGGATTATCGTAATAGATCACCCTTAATTGTTAGGAGGACTTTGGTCTGAAAATCAAACCCTTTTCATCAAAAAGGGATTTTGATGAAAAAGTGCCCTTACCAGCTGCACACACGTGTCAGCAAAATGATTGAAGTCTCCCCCCGGGGTGTTCCCTGTATTTCCAACTGCCAAACGCAATTCTATTGATCCTAGTGAGGGAGAAGACAGGGACAAGATAGCCACTTGGGCCTGCGCAAATACGCCGGCCTATTTATTAAACCAACTTAAACAAAACAAAAAGAAAAGGAAAAAATACAGAACTGAACACAGGTGGGCAGCCTTACAGGACCAATACCCCCGAACAGCGCGTATGACTACTGTTCGATACCATTGATCCTAGTGAGGGAGAAGACAGGGACAAGATAGCCACTTGGGACTGCGCGCATATGCCAGCAACTCCCAACTAGGAATTAATTGTTCATATTTGTAGATTGGTACTGAGGCACTTAGACACAATGAGGTCCATGTGGGTGAGACCAAGACTATACATATAGCGTGCTCCTGCCCGTCTTAGGGAGTGTGTGCCCGTCCTTTGTGGGTTCATGCCTGCCGAGGTCATAAGTTTTTTGAGGTACCCCAACAGCATAGGGTAGGTCACTGGGACGAGACGATTTTACCCCAGGTGATCCCGTACCAAGGAAGCTGCACAAAGGGGTTAACCCTGACTAAAAGTTATTGGGATCTTGTGAACTGTCTGACCATATTGCACTGTTTTAAATGGGGAGAAACTAAGTTCTATGCCCCACTGTGTGAGACCTATCGCTCCGCGCCGAAGATAGTGACCCCCTGGGTTTGACGCCGAATCAGGGACGATGTTTGATTTCCATAGCAGGCCCCGAAATGAGACGGCTATACAAGTCCACAAGACTCTATCCTCCACCCGATCCCAGTTACCACAGTCTGATAGCAATAACAAGTCCCGGAGGGTAAAGGAAGGACGAGTCGGTTCCGGGTCACCGAGTTTACGGCGTATACCCACCCGGGTGGCGATCAACTTGAACTCTGATCTAACATATTAAATGTTGTAACCGGAATAACTGTTCAGAGATATCACTGCACTGATATAGTTCTAAATTGATCTATATTTCAGATCCGGAACCAAACTGACTGCGTAGCGAAACATGAGAGTCATGTCTGTGGGTACTGCTGGGCATCGAATCGGTGCACAGAACTTGATATATTTGCGCCACTGAGACGCTTTAGTCTTCCAGGTACTAGGCGCCCACGCCTGGCTGCGAAGCTCCGCTGAGATGTAGTCCAATTCCTGAATCCGCTGACGGGCCTCTGCAATACAAAAATACCGGTAACTCTTGATGAGGGTAGCTCTGGAGAGAGTATTTGCTACCAGGTTGTCCTTGCCCGGTAGATACACTTCCACCAGGTGGCAATTGAACATCACTGTCAGCCATATTATTGAGCCGAGGAGATGCATTGAAGCTGAGTTTCCACTCTTACTGGTGTTTATAGCCGCCACCACTTGCATATTGTCTGTAATGCATTCTACCTGGTGGTCTACCCACATGTGGCCCCACCTGGTGAGGGCCTCAAGAATAGGGTACAGTTATCTAACATTAATATTACAGGGTACATCCTGGACCGGTTGGGGGACACAGTGGTTGTGGTGGTCTCCTTTCATCTCAAAGTCCTCCTGCCACCTACCGCACAACCAATCCATGCCAGAGTACGCCCCGAATCCAGTACCAGATGCATCCGTGCACACCATAGACGTATTAACAGGAGGCTGAATTATTTTCGCTGTGCCATTGAACCAGGCAGTGAAGTCCCCCCACCAGGCTAGATCTAGGTGAAAGGACTTTGACAATGTGATGTACCTTTTCCTTGGAGTGAAACAACTCAACATTGCGATCACACGATGGGAGAAAGTGCGACCCCCCAAATCAAAGTTGCGCAATGTGCCAGAACTCTGCACAGTTTTTGAAGTTGCTTTTTCGTCGTCCTGTGACGACCACTGAAAAAGTCCAACTCCATCTGAAGTTTGCGCAATTTGTCTGCGGGTAGTCTCAGCTGCATTTTAATTGAATCAATTTCCACTCCCAGATAAGTCTGAATCTGACTAGGGGAGCACACTTTATTGTAGGAAATGTAGAACCCTAAGGAGCGCAATGTTTTGTGGAAAAAGAGCTGTGCTTCACAACAGGCTTCAAAGCTGTCCGCCATAACCAACATGTCTTCTAGGTAGTTGACACAGAAAATACCGTGTGCCATAAAGTACCGCGCTACAGACTCTGTAATGCTGTTGAACAGGTAGGGTGCCATGCGTGTACCGAATGACAAGAAGTTGTCCTGAATAAACCTAGAATCCCAAGAAAGACCCTGTCTAGCTCTGTCGCACTCCCGGACCATGATTGAGCGGTAAGCTGCCGTAACGTCAGTCACTGCCATATACGAGCCTGGCTTTAGATGGTCTGATACAGTATCTACTGATTTGTAACTAAATGACTTGAAATTTGACTCATGTAGCAGTTAATTGAGCACGAGTTGGGGCGGCTCGCATCGGTTATTGGCCTGATGCCTCCTGAGGGTTTTTTAACAGCACCCATAGCGTGAATGCACTGACGCTGAACACTCACTTTCGTTAGCTTACCCGAGGCTAACTCCTCCGAGATGATCTCACTAATTTCCTGGTAGGCTGTAACAGTGGCTGAATCATAGTTTTTGCACCAGTAACCTTCTATATGCACGCCTGGGTCCATTAGCTTAAACCCATGACAGATACCATCTAGGAGGCCCTTGCCGTACACTTGCCTATGGCCCCCTGACAGCATAATCCTCCAGCCTGCTAAGTTCATTTGAGATCTGACCCCACATAAAAAAATGAGGTGAATTAATGTCCCATAGAGGAGCATAGTCTGTGTACATATGAATGAGTTCATTTAAATCAACACAACAACAAATGTCATCAAAGGTGGAAGGAAACAAACCACTAAGTTTCATATCATAAGTGCTATTACAGTTGAACTCCCGAACAGTACTGATTTGTCATGCTTGACTTTGGTTACCACCCTGATTAGCCAAATGATACATACATCGGTGTATTCCCATTTCTTATCATCGTACCAGACCCCCCTACTGCGGTTGCGTCTACGACTACCCTGATTTGCTGTAGGAAGTGGTTTTGGGTCATAAACACAGGACATATGTTCTGCACTGAGACAAGCTTGGACAGATGTTGCATCCCCCGTGACAAAGAATGGGATTTTTTGTTCGAAAACCCTGGTAACTACCTTGTAATCGTATTTAGCCAAATGTTTAGCTGAAAAATAGCCCCCCTGCACCTTCAGTTTCACAAATCTCATGTGTTCGAGATAAGCTGATGCTGGAAGCTCAGGCAAATTCTTTTGTACAAGCACTTCGTAGACCCCATGCATGTCGTATTTTTTATCTGATTCAATATGAAAATCTGGACGCAGCCAGTTTGTAGAGCGCTTACGTTTACTAGCTTCTGACAATAAATTCATATTTTTGAGAAATGGGTCATCAATACCTGAAACATCTCCCTGGTTTGAGAATAAACTGTTCAAGTTTCCGTCGATAAGGCCCAGTGATGACGCTGTCAGGCCTGCTGATGACAAGCCTGATTGAAGGGTTTGTAAGTATGGTGATCTTATCTCCGCAGAAAATAGAGGGTCCAGGTTGCCCCGGGGGTGCTGACTGGTAACACCGATGTTGCCTGTGGGTCGGATCTGTAGCTGAAGCTGTAGTTGCTGCAGCTGTTGCTGCATAGACTGAAGTTGCTGCTGCTGACCTGTGATAACCTGCTGCAAGGAGTGTGACCCCCTGGAGTAGGCTGAAATGACATTTGTTGTTGAGGAGGTAACTGGGTTGCTACAGGAGGCAGGTTAGGTGACAGTCCACCCTGGGTCCTATAGGATTATTGTTGTTGTTGAACCCACCTCAAGTAAGCAGAGTAAGAAACTGACACTGCCAGATAGATAAGTAGGCCCTGCTACCTCCCTCAAGTGCTGTGGGGGAGGCCGGTTGATTTCCCTGGGGTTGTGGATGATTGTACAGGGAACCCGACTGGTCCGTGTGGGAGAGCGACTTGTTTATTTGGTCTTTCCTCACTCCAGGAGGATAACCTACAGTAAGGTTGGGTCTGGGGGGATCATTTCTTGAAGGATTGAGGCCAGAGTGGCCTGCGGAGGGCCTGAATACATCATATTTTGAAGGAGCACCATATACCAAAGCCCCTGCAGCCGGTCCCGGAAGGCCTGCACGGCCATCTTGGCTCTGCGGTGCGTTTGAGTCCCGGTTTTGGTACCTTACCGTATTTAAATCAGACAGGTTGGGGCCCGCAGGGAGAGCAGTAACAGATTGGTATTGGGTATCAAACGCACCCCCGGCTGTGTTCGATCCCTGGTCCTGGTAGTTTACTATATTTAACTCAGTAGAATCCGGGCCTGCAGGAACAGCAGTAAGAAGCTTATGCGGGGTATGGAACACACTCATGGCACCATGCCAGGCATGAACTCCATTGTTTATTTCCCTCACTGACCTGTTGTTTTCAGCCCGGATGCTGGCTAGTTGAAGTTCTAATTCTTTCTGTTTGGACAGTTGATCAATCTTATGTTTCCTTGCCTTCAATTTTACATAATAAATCGTCATTGGTACCCAAACAGTCACCTTGTATATCAAAATTAGTGTTGTCGGCCATGGGGCCGTCGGTCTCCCTGGCTGTCCTGTCTGTAGGCCCAGTGGCCCCATCCATGGCCCCGGCTGTGCCCCCGGTCCCGTGTGAGTCCCGGATGGATGAGTCCCCATTTCCCGGAGCCGTATGTCCCACCATTTGGTAACCTGCCTTGAACCGTGGGTTTGGACATGTACAATCCGGACACGCCTTCTTGTTTCCGTGGTACTCATGATTACATGAGTCGCATACCACCATGACTCCAGAAGGCAGAAAAAAATACAGAACTGAACTGAACTGTCTCTGCACTGGTGAGCTGACTGAATGACTGTGTGGGCCTGCCTGTGCAGGTGAGTGGAGAGTGAGGTGACAGGTAGAACTGGGTCACGCTGGTTGGAACACAGGTGGGCAGCCTTACAGGACCAATACCCCCTGAACAGTGAGTATGACTACAGTTCGATACCAAAGAAGAAAAAAGGGGGGAAAATGGTTTGTCCTGTTCAGCTCACCCCCGCCCCTCTTCATCAAGGCTTATTGCCAAGTTGTCAAATGCCGGACAAGTCAATATAGCAATAGTGACAGCAGATTATAATATAAGTCGAGAATAATTAAAAATCAAATTTCACTTTTGTCCTTTTTCCCACATTAAATCCAAATACCATAATTATTCCCAGATATAAGTCTATTGAGTTGGTAGGCATCAGCTTCACAAACTATGCAGCCGTTGCCAACACACAATCGTACAGCCAACATGGGAAAGGCAAACTTTACATCAGCTCAGGGAGTTATCTGGAGGGTGTTGCTCCTATAGTGAAAGGAAGAGCTGGCTAAAAATGCCCTCGTTTCCAGTCCTTTCTTTTCATGTAGCTGTAACTTGTCACTTTTGTTGCTCACAAGTGGTCATTCAAGTATGATGCTAAAAAAGGGGGATTTGAGTAGGCACCTAGTTGGGAGAAGTCAGTCAGTATAATACACTATAGAGTGTGTGATATGAGTTGGTATATATACATGCATATATATGCAGCTCTCTCTGTTTTAAACAAGGCAGGTGACTTTTCAGACCGATGTGGTGAGTGCAAGTACTTTGGTGAAGCAGTGCATGACTTGTTTAGAAAAGAGGGCACATACTCACAGCTCTTTTAACAATAGGAGCAACACCCTCCTGACCACTTTCACCCCCAACCCCTCCCATGGTGTTACATTCTCTGTTTGCCCTCTATCAAACCCCACCGTGAAACTGGTGTCTCCAGGACTACACAACTGGTACCAGTGACCTTTGTTGTGAAGATTAGAATTTTTATGGCACCATATCGTTCTAGATACAATGTGAGGCCTTTTCTTAACCGATCGCACTCAACCCTATACGATTTGAAATTTAAATGCTATTCCTGTGTGAATTTTGGTAAAACTTGGAGGGTGCTGTGGTACTATGTTAAGAATTGGCCTCAATGATTAATGGCAGCATTGATCTATAGTGGAATCGAAATTTCTCTATGCCATTTACCTTCATTTTCAATTTATTCATAACATCCCACAGTAATGTAGGGAAAAGGAAGGCTCTATGTTGCAACCTTTTCATCTTGCTTCCCTCTTTTTAGATAGTCATTAATCTAAATAGTTAAAAATGCCTGCTCACACACACTCACTGTCACACAGCCACCAAAAAGTTATGATTTATTAAAGTTCCCTGACAAGGCGGTCCTATTTCGAGGTGTTGTTATTGTATCCTCTGGCCACACCTCACTCAAAAACATACCGACAGATCAAAAGGAAGTCCCAACTTATTTTTATGTCTGAAACTCACCTACTTAAAACAAATCCCAAGGCTAAAACGATAAACTCGCAACATTGGTTTTAGGTAATGGTTACAAAATATGAATCACTCATCCATGTATAGATAAGGCTAGTTTCTGCCGTTCCGTTATTAAAATCCCAAAATCTAAAACTGAATATTTCCTTCATATTCTGAGTTGAAGATTATGGTCGTCTCCATTTCCTTTTGAGAAGGGTCGGGTGTGTCTGTAAAACATATCGGTGACCCCATGGTAACAAGGTACCATGGGGTCACTTTAATTATACATATATACCAACGGATATTAACAGCATTCTCTGAGTTTTGGCGTAAAATAAAAATTGCTAGAAGCAGACGACATTTCGACAGGCCCCAGATGTAGCCCTGCAAAACAACCAGGCCGCACCCAGAGTTTCAACACACCCTACTCACTTCCTGTACCTGTAGTTAAACAATAGGGGTGCGACAGACAGCCTGCACGTATTACCTATACACATTTGACACAGCCATAGGGAACAATTCTACATTCAATCAACACTGAAATTTGGTGTATCAGCCATTTTTCAATTTTGATTCAAGAATCAGTGCCCTGTGTGGGTTATACTGCTTTTTCGCACTGAGAAAAAATCTTACTTACTTGAGTCTAGACCCAGACCCAGGCAATGTCGCCAAAATGAGCATGATTTGAGACTCAGCCTGATCCTTGGATGATACTCAGGCAAAGCCTCAGGATCAGCCTCGGGATCTGCCTAAGTCCACCTATATTGCAAATCTTGAAAATAAACAATGGAAGATTAAAATTTGCAGTCTACACAGGACAATTAGAATTTGCAGTGGAGCTCATTTGTCATGAGTGTCATCTCTTGTGTTATATATATATAATATACTGATAAACGAGGAGGACTGAGCACCGTATTTACATGCCTTCAACTTGTACATGTACATTATAATGGCAGTCCTGCATCAGAAGAAAATACATTCAGTGTCTCAACACTGAATGTATCTACCTTGGGAACGTGGGTGGACTAGGGAGACAAGGGAGACAAGATGGCTGCCTCCAGTGTATAACCAGCAAATTCCTATAGGTATTATTTTGGCCAATGTTTTAGGAAATCCCCAAACACTGATGTCTGCATATGGAGATGTAGATGCTACAGACATGGCCAGAGCTCGTCTGTGTGTGCTTGGGGATTGTATAAGCAGCCATGTTGATTAAACATGGCGGCCATATTGGAGCCACTTTGGAATTCTGTGCCTGTGTCTGTTTTGTTCGGCACTAAGTAGTAACTGTATATTAATTGCACACAGGTGAAGTCTTCATGCTTCACTTTTATATATGTCTCCTATGAGGGAATAGTCTGCTTATACACTGTAAAAAAGTTGATTATGGTGGTCACTGTTCAGTTTTACGAGGATCCCTGGTAGATTCAACAGTTATTTTTATGGGGTATATAATAGATGTCCGAAAAATGTCCAATGTACTGTTTTCCTTTACATTTTTTCCCTAAAGTTTGCCAAACAGAATGTTTAACTCAAGTTGTCATATCTAGCTATGGGGTATTCACAGCTACTACATGAACGTAGTGATAACAAGAAGCTGGCAAATAGTGGATAATTGATGATAGTTTTATTGTACAAAGTACATGCTGAAGAGATGTTAACTCAGTGAATAGCTAGATGGTAATGCTGGCAGGTGTACTAGCACCTGGCTGTATATACATAATGACCATCAGGTGCACCACCCCTAGTGACAGGGTGTGGTACTACTGCATACATTATAGGCGAGTATGGCATAGTGAGCGATAATGGATGTCGTATAAATGGTACAATGTACAATATATAAATAAAGTAAAAGCAGTCAAGTTCTCTACTTATCTCAAAGTCAAGCAAGAATTTCTTTTAGAATTGCACATTGTTCTTAAAATCATGAATCTTGCCTGAAAATCCACTCACTTCACATAAAAATAAAGAATACTCGCCAAAAACGTATGAATACCTTCCTGGCTACATCTACCCCCCCCCCTCCCATTCACAAATACATCCACTTGCATTATAACCACACACTCAGCCTGGCCTGGGACACTCACATACATGTGCTCATACACCTGAGAGAGTGCATACAGCTCATACCTCACTTCTTCCCACAAACACACCCCTCCTCCCTGCCCATTCGCACCCAAATACCTCTAGACGCATGTGTGTGTACAACTGGCCATTCCCTGACAGACAACACCTCTCAGTCATCCATCTTCCTCCTCCCCACCATTTCCCGCCATGCAACTCTGGCCCCATGCCTAATTACCCACAAGTCAATGCTCTTGTCTGAGTCCACCTGGTATATGTACTCCCCAAGAAATTTGCTCATTTTAGGAAGTTTCTTTCATTTACATATCTGTGCACATATATTAGTTAAAATGACTTCGATGAGTAAATTATATTATTTTGAGAACACGCAGCAAAGTGTATGCTTTATGGATAATAGTGTTCCCCTGTCACATTAAATACACAGGTTAAGATCAAAGTGAAACTGAAAGCTATATTTTATACATGGGATCGATCACAGAATGTTCATGTGAAATAGAAAAAAAGGGAAGAAATGAAATCATGAATAATTATGCAAGCATAGACAACGTGGACAAGGGGATTTGGAAAAAAATAATTAGTATAGCTAAGGGTGGTTTAATGGTAAAGTTTCGAATACCATGCATTACAAGTTAAATAAAGCCATGTGGCACAGTGTACAAGCTTGAGACAGGAGACCTCTGGGTGAGGTATAGGACTGCAGGTTCCTGCACAATGTACATACCACTACACCCTATGGTCATTCACGCTTAGCCCTGACAGCAGGGCCACTGATAACCTCAGACAGAGATGAGCAGCTCAGTCTCCACCAGGAGCAACTCATGAGCAGTTCCTGTGAGCGTGAGAACCAACCTGGTCCAGGTCCTCCCAATAGCCCCCAAGGTCAAGGTTGCAGCATGGAGGTCACCACCTCTGAGGTCAATGGTGGGGTGTGGAGCAGTTACGTACAACCAGCGCATGTGTGTGTAAGAGAGGGCAAAGGGGAGGGGAAGGGTGATGGGACATATGTGAAATGGGGGCATGCAAGGGGTATGGGTTATGATTCTATGTGCACAGGTGAATGGAGGGTTGGCTTTGAGGGTTAACTGAACCCTCTGAAGACAGCAGAATACTTTAGTACATTGTGCCAAGCCTACAGCCTGGCAATGGTTTGGCATGCCATATATCAATCCAATACCTGCCAGGCACTTTTGGGAAGCAGCATGATATGTTGCTGTCTTTGAAGGTTTATGGGGTGAGCTAGAGGTGAACAGAAGGCAGGAGCAACTCAGCAAGTTGTGAGCAGGTTGTATTAGCCTGCTGGTGCACGTGCATTGGAACAGGTGAAAAATGAACATTGTTGAACTGTAGTGAGTGAGGGTGAGTTTGTGATATTTATTATGGGCAGTTGGGAGCTTGTATGTGTATGCATGTTTAAGCCAGTGTTCACACAAGAAACCAATGAAACGGTTCAGCAGCTTGAAATACGATGTTAAACCTTAAATATCACATTGGGAGTTTGTGGTAAGATGGACCATATGTTTCCATGTGCAGTTTAAACAGATTTATTCTCTTTTATGTTAATGAAACTAAGTCACTTTTCTCATCTGTGAAATTTACAAACAGATCATGATGTTGTGATATAAAACCCCTTTTTATGGTGACTTTGAAGGAAATATGATGATATGATAAATTTGTGATCAGGGAGGAGAAAAGTTAGGTCTCTCAACTCCAAAAGAAAATGGTTAATGTCAAGGCACAGGCTTTACAAAGATATAGATCTTAACCAAAAATTATTCAAGCAAAAATATTTGTGGTACAATTGCATGATAAACTCCTATGAGCATAATATTAGGGGTTTATCGATAAGGTATCTTAAAGGGGCGTGATCTTTCTTTGTATAATCGGTTCCAGGAGGAATATTATTGGGCTGTTTTCAGTTCCTGTTGGAATTCTCAAGAATTTCAGGTCAATTATTTGTCAGTTATAATACGAAACTTCCAAATCGCCCACACAAGAATTCCTTTTGCTTTCCAAAGAGTAGAGATAAAATACTTTTGGGAACACCACTACTAGATAAAGGACCTGGACCAGCTCATTTAAGCAGTTCTGTGTGCAAAGTCCTGGGGGTTAATCCATAACTTTAAAAGAACATTCTTTCATTGAAATGATCAGATTGAAATGGTCATGCTGAGAATAATACTTTCATTGAGACGAAAATATTATATGAAAATAGTTGCCAGTTTCCATAGTATAAATCAATACAGAATCATTTGAATTGCATCAAAGCGATCAAGAGTTTTTTCTCACAAACCTGATTGTTTTCAAACAAAATCTACATCTCACAACTCTTTCACGTATGAATCGCCATCCAGATCTTAAAACCAAAAAGAGGAAACAGTAACAGGGGAGTTATTTGCATGCATTCCATAGCTGAACACAATATGGAATATATACCACACAAACATTCTGTCTCTAATGTGAGCTCCATCTTGGCGGCACAGATGAAGGCAACATGAAAGCCTTAGGAGCAGCTCAAATGAACTGCTTACACCCCCTCCTGCTATCTCAGCAGGTCTTGGTGGCTGGGTGGTGATAACCCAGGTGTAGATAGTCAAGGCAGGTTTACACACCAACTCTGTGACTGTGGGTAAGATTTCAAATAATTGGCTTTGACTTGCATCTCCCCTCATGCCTATCCTTGCTGCTCTATCTATATGGACTCCAAACATGATTAGAACTAGACTTACTGGCATGCCATATGGCATTCCAGAGAAATATGTTTACTTCTCCGTTAGCGAGTTGCATGATGAAGGTTGGTGTCATTTGCACACATATCGGAAGAAACTCGCCCCGGAAGGGGGGGGGGGGTTGTAGTGGATGCCTTGGTTGGATTGGGGATGTCCGTATAAGGAACAATTCTGAACATATAAATGATCTGGTTTATTAGGTAGTTTATATGTTGAATTTCTGGTTAAATTGCAGAGTTCACTATGTAAAGTGATATGTGACCCCCCCCCCCCTATTTTTTAGAAGGAAGGATGGGTAGGTGGGGGGGGGGCTGGCAGGGCATATTCTTCCCCCATGCCAGTGAGAGGGAGACATACATGTATATCCCCTAAACCACCACCCCCGACCACCCCCCTCCAGTTGTCCGACACCCCTGCCATATGCATGCGATATGTGAACTTCAATAGCAATCACTGAGTTAGTTATAAATTGTAGCAAAATTACGTAAGGGTTGATATCTTATTTTATTATTGTGCTAGACTGCATGAAGGAAAAGTGTTTTGGTCTATACATACACACAAAATCTCTGTTCCTATCTCTGTTTCCCTCAATGGACAATGATCTCGTGAAAGGAAAGGGAGGAGATGATTGCATTTTCTCGTGTAGAAGCGACCTTTGTCTCATGCATGAATCATCCCCTCATATGTAAAATGAACAGAGGTTATGTTAACGTGACTTAGTCATTTTCAGCCCCCTTTGTACTATAATGGTCTCTGACAAAATGTATCAAACTCACAGTCAGTATTACGAGCCATTTTCTTTGTTGGCTACCCCTACACGCGCCCTCCTTTGACAAACAGGCCATAAGCTTGTGACAATTATGTAACC
The DNA here is from genome assembly GCA_949317995.1 of Acholoe squamosa. Taxonomy (NCBI): domain Eukaryota; kingdom Metazoa; phylum Annelida; class Polychaeta; order Phyllodocida; family Polynoidae; genus Acholoe; species Acholoe squamosa. The sequence goes on along the minus strand of OX439049.1, from coordinate 49,988,092 downwards.
CGAAACTCTCATAAAAAAAGGTGCAAAATAATTTTTGACAATGGAATTACACTTTGTCTACTCCTGAGCAAAACTCACAGTGGAAGGGTCCCAACTGCCACTACTAAAGCTAACAGTACTTTACTGGATGTTTCAGAGGTGTAGGATAGGAGTTGAGAGGTGGTGGCTAATGTCAACTGATGGGGTAGTAATCCCGAACAAACAGCCAAGATTAAGGGTGGGGGAGTGGGAGTGACGGGGGAGTACACAAGGGGAGTCAAACACTCTCTTAGCTTCAAGGGATAGTTGATATTCCCCGCCAGGTGCCAAAGGAAAAGGGCCAGGGGCAGGGTGTGAACTGGTGTAAATGTTGAATGGGAAGGTGGGAGGTGGGGTAGGAAGTTGGGTGGCGGTGCTTGTGGACCATAGGTGACACTGATCCCATATGTACTGGTTATGATGGGATATCCATATGGGTGCGTACGCAGATTCCGTAACTCTCCTGGTCAGTGACCGATGGCAACACCTGCATGTGGCGGCTGCCGTTGTTTGGTCGGTCAGCAAGTTGAATGTCAATAACATTTTTATACAGTCCCGAGGAGCGATTAATGAAATAATCGAATGCAGCTTCACAGAAAGTATGGTGGCATTAACACCAATTTGTATCATTATTGTATATTGGTTCAACGTAGACTGGTCACAGTCCCTAGGTTCTAGCCATTCTACCCCAGCCCCCCCCCCCACATAAGCATTTTGATTCACCCGTCTTATGCTGATGATGGTTTTTAGTCTCATTATATTGCAAGTCCCCTAAGGGCCGTTTTCCACCACACGATATGAGTGCTCTATCGGGCGATAGCTGCCCCACACAACCACCTCGGCCGACAGGGCTGCCATAGGGTTCAATGGTGAGGCACGGTCTCTGTCGGCTGAAAATAGCATCTATTATGGGTCTAGCGGCCGTTAGAGGGTCCATATCGGGTGGTGGAAAATGGCCCTTAAGTCCATCTCTCTCTCTCTCCCTCACCCCCATCCCCCCTCTCTGTCTGTCTCTGTCTGTCTCTGCCTGTCTCTATCTGTCTGTCTGTCTGCCTGCCCGTCTCTCTCTCTCTCTCTCTCTCTCTCTCTCTCTCTCTCTCTCTCTCTCTCTCTCTCTCTCTCTCTCGGCATTCATGGAAAGTCATTTTTATAACCCCTACACGTGCTAACCAAACTAATGGTAGTCGCTACTACTTCGATGCATCAGAAGAAGAGGTTTTCAATAGCATTTGCCAAAACAAAAGTAAAAAGTGTAGAAAAGAGCAGTTGGTTTATTTTCGGCTTGGAGTGGAGCACATCGAGCTGTCAGTTTGCGGCATGTAAACTCCCGAGCCGTTCGCGGCAGGGTGTCGTAATTGATTTTACGACTACTGTATTCCGGTCGCACGCGGATCGGGTTTCCATAGCGACCTGGACCGGTGGTGGGAACGCGGCACCATGGCCACCTGGAGGAGGATTTGGCAACTACATGTAGAAGGGCAGCTGCTGCCTGTTGCAAGTGGATCAGGCTGTGACGTCTCCAATAGGAAAGAGGGAAGACTAGAGACTGAAGAAACTTTGGAATCTTGAGTTAATTTGCATGAATCATTTCAAGGTGATCCAGATACAAGCTAACTTTGAATTGGGGGCGGAATGGTGATCATACACGATGTAATTATAGGTTTTATCTTATCCCTACATCAGTGGACAAGGTATAGGTGTTAGACGGGATAGTTTTAGACCAATGAAGTAATCCCCTTCAAGCCCTATTGGCCACTAGCTGGTCTGGAGCCTGTTCCAGCGACACACACTGATAAGAGCTGATAAGATGGGACCAGCATGTCCCTGGAAGTGGGTGTTAACCAGGGACAAGGTACCCATCATGGTATGTGTTAACAGTGGGTTTTACCTCAACCAGCGAAATTCAAAATGGTGGCTCCACTAGGCCTCCATACTGAGTCCTATACACTTCTGGATCCTTAGGGGGCAAATTGTGCCTATCGTGATGGCTCTTTTAATGTGATCAGTCCAACAGGATGCGCCCATTGAACAATATGGAAGCCCGGATATGGAAGGGACCCATAAGTGGATTTTTGGTGTTTGGGGTGGAGGTTGAGGGGGGGGGGGGTCTCTAGAGGGTTTATTCCGGCCTAGCGGGATACATTATTGGCCAATCATAAAAATTCCCTTCATTCAGTGCAGACTTTTTAGGGTGCATTACGTAACAACTGGTATCTATCATGCTGGCTGACATCAGCCCTTATCTCTTAGGGTGCCAGATTCAGCAGGGGTCACCCAACCAAGGATCCCGCTAACCAGAAATATCAACTGGAGGTAGAATGGGTCCATGTTTTAACCCCTACTCTTGGCTCCTGTGGGAACAGGCATCTACCGCACCAACTCCTCCATCAGAGCCATGTGTTACATGGCAGACACTTGGAGGGGGGGGGGGGGTGCCCTACACAGGGACAGGCGTAAAGGGTAGGGACTGGAGAGGAGGGGGAAGTGCAACGCTATGACCTATAGATCACAGGAGAAGTACATGTAGCTTTCTACTCCCTTGTTGGACCTTGTTCTATCTCTTGTTATAGTGACATACCCCGCAGCCATATGACTTATTTGCTGCTACATGAAACAACAGTCTCTTGAATCAACCTGTTGGTTTGTGCTGCCATGTCGAGAACTACTTAATATCTGTTCACTTGGCTCATTTGAGGAGTTTAGGCCGACAGTTTCTTTTCTATATGCAATGTATTACAATGTGAGCGAGCTGGACGTGTGGGAGGAGCAGCAAGATGTGAGTGGTCAGCGCCGGCGGTGTTAGTAGTATATGGGTAATTAAAAAGTGGCAATTGGGTCAGGCGTACATTTGGCTGCGACGCTGTAGTAGTAGATAGTCCAGGATCTTGAAGAAGCAAAAGAATTTAGATGAACCCGTGTATGGGCATTCTAAAGTTATTTACTGACACGTGGATTCCACAAGTGGCAGGCTAAGTGAGCAGGAGTATGATATCATGTTGTTTAGAGTGTACATGTGCACTTCACCATGGGCATGTGTCCTGCAGCCTCCCTCTCCATGCGGCCAGTGGTCATGGGGCCTAGTGCCATGTGCATACATGTGATAGGCAGTGGTCGGGAGGTGGTCGTGTATACAGTGGTCGGCAGGAAGTCAGTGTCGGACGGCGCCCTCCTGACAAGCAGCGGACGGCATGAACGCGGGCGGCGCCGCCCACCGGCCGCGCGGCGTACGCCGAACTGTGGCCGCCTGTCAGTGCCGCGCGCCTCACGCCGCTGCTCACTCGCCGCGGGCGGCGAATGGTTCGTTGGAAGGGGTGAGGGGGGGGGGGGGGGTTATTGGCTATCTAACAGAGTAGGGTGAGGAAAGAAGTAAACTCCGGAACCAACAACTCATTGCCTGGGGTGATGCAAAACATGGGGGCCGCTCCTTCTAATGTAGAGCCTTTCTGTGGAGCTCTCAGTCTCAGACTAAGGAAACCAGTGCTAAAGAAGGGTTGAGCTGTTCCTCAGCAGTGCCCCAAGCAGAGTCATGAGCAGTTCTGTCTCTCAACCTAAGCTGAGAAAGAACTATTAGTCTCCCTATTATATTCAATAGGAAGGCTAATTGTGCTGGATGTTTAATAGATGGACAGCATAATAATGATCGCTGATGTGTCTGAAACTCAAAGAGGTCTCAAATTAAAATTCATTTATCAACAAAGCATTTTGTACCTGTAGTCACTTCATCTAACACCTATCATAGTGCTATTTGCTTTGCAAAAGCCCCAGGGGGTGACTCCTACCCCCCCCCCCCCCCATCTCCATCCAGCTCCCTATAAACCATAGGTAATATCCCTAGTGCTTATTTAGGGATAGAACTGGATATCCCACACCGATGTACAACGCCTTTTGTTGTGACAGACAATACCCTACACTACATACCACCTCCCAACTCTGCCAGCTCAAGCCACCCCCCCCCCTACCACCACCATTCAACCCCAATCTGCCCTTGTACCATTCTATTCTATTAAAATCAATACTCTAGTCTCAAACCCATCCCCACTGCACATGTATATGCCAGACTTTTCCCTTTGTCTCTCCTGTTATGAAAAGGAAATTTCAAAAAGTATAAAAGTATCCTTAGTATTTTGAGTGCATTGGACTGTGCAGCCATTCCAAGATTCCCCAGGCACCAATGCCATCTTTGGTGCCCCCTCCTTGGTGCGCCTACTGACTTAGCAGACCACAAAAGGCGTGAGAAAAGTACCACGGGGGTTACACAGAGCAAGCACCCCCAACTGGGGACGCGCGTCCTAGTGGCAGAAAACAGAACTAAAAAGCAGACGACAAGTAGGAGGAGTTGGCACCAGTCGTCTGAAATGTACACGGCAAGGTCATGGCCCACTTCCGCCATGGGTCACTCAGGTCAAGACTCTGGAGGAAATGACTTCTGAAACTTTCATTTCAAGCGAAACTGGATACGAGCTAATGTCGGCATATCTCAATGATGAAGGATAAAGGGCTATGAAGAATCAGAGACAGCAGGGTTGAAATAGTTTTGATCCCATCTAAGGTGTAACGACGGTTATATGCCACAAGGTTCAAACGGAACACAAATCATAAAGATGAACTATTATAGCTACATGCAATGAGTAAGGCTGATGTGAAATGAGAGAATTTGGGTATATAAAATTGGATGATCAAGATGGATGTTAAAGGTAGTTCCTGAACAAGGGAAAAACTCAGGAGCGTGTTGCTCCTATGGTAAAAAGAGCTGTCAGTAGCCCATGTAGCAAGCCCGCTCGGGGCCAAATTGGTTTTACCCGGGATAAGGTGGTTCAAAGCGGGCAGTATTCAGTACATGGGTTTTAGGTTTGGCAGATGCTGGGTTTCCAGTCAGGGCCACACAGGGCAGCCCAAATCGAGCAAACCCACTTGAGCCCATTGGGCTCCCAACGGGTTTTGTCCTCAGCATACGGTCTGGGCCACATTGGGCCGCCCGATTTGGGCACTGGTCAGGTTTAAAATGGGCAACCACATTGGGCCCAGGATGGTTTCAAAATGGGCATCCCAAGATGGGTACTTAGCTGCATAAAGTCTTCCCAGTCTGGGGTGAGAGTGGGTTTGGACAGGGCAGCCTCATCTTCTGAACTGTTCTAAACTCTGTGATGAGTGTTCCCCCTCCCTCTCTCTTTTTTGTTCGTCCCTCCCCTATCCATCCCCTACCCCTTCCATCTCCTCCTCATTCCACTCAACCTGCCCTGCCCTTTTACCCCTCTCACCCCGCTCTGCCCTGCCCTTCTGTCACCCTGCCCTCCCTGGGCCTCCCTAGCCCACTTAAAAGGGTCTATTTCTCCTCTTTCCTATCCCCTCAGGATGTGTGTGGTGCACATATGCGCAGGCACTGACACATTCCTCTGTGAATTTGTGTAATGAGGATCTCACCATGAATATGACCTTAGCTGTCGAAATGGTGTTAAACATCTATTACTCACTCACTCTCACTCCCAGCCCTCACCCTGCCTTGCCCTGCCCTGCTCTCACCCTGCCCTGCCCTGCTCTTGCCCTGCCCTGCCCTGCTCTCGCCCTGCCCTGCCCTGCCCTACTCTCATCCTGCCCTGCCCTGCTCTCACCCTGCCCTGCCCTGCTCTCACCCTTGCCCTGCCCTGTTCTCACCCTGCCCTGACCTGCTCTCGCCCTGCCATGCCCAGCTCTCACCCTGCCATGCCCTACTGTCACCCTGCACTGCCCTGGCATCTCCTTCGCCCACATGCCCTGCCCTGCCCTGCTCTCACCCTGCCCTGCCCTGCTCTTATCCTGCCCTGCTCTCACCCTGCCCTGCCTTCTCACCCTGCCCTGTCCTACTCTCACCCTGCACTGCCCTGGCATCTCCTTTGCTCACATGCCCTGCCCTGCTCTCACCCTGCCCTGCCCTGCCCTCATCTCACCCTGCCTTGCCCTCTTCTCACCCTGCCCTGCCCTCCTCTCACCCTGCCCTGCCCTCCCCCCTCCCTTCCCTCCACCACTGCTGTAGGACACTTTCCCTATACCATTAATACACAGGTAGGTTCATAGTAGGGATCCAGATATTTCATGTAAAAGGCAACACTGACTAGTCCTGGAAAGAACAGCTTCATGTCTTTCTTTGTACTAGTAGGCTTGCAAGGTGTATTTGTGGTGTGGGGGCAAACAGGTCCCACACTTGGCCAGGTATAAGAGGACTATATATAGAGGCAATTGAGAAACCAAAAATATCCCCTGCCCCTGTAGGCCAGTCCATGGCAGACTCACTACAAAGTGGTTTCACAGCACTCCAGGCAGAATTCTACTACCCATACCAAACTTATTTCTTTTAGACATAGGACAACTGGAATAGACTACTAAATCAGATATGAAGTAATAATGTGCAGACTTTCTCATAGTCTGGAAATACTTAGATGTTTCTAGTCAAAAGTGCAAATCAAGGTCATCTGAGTAGTAGTGGAATGGCAACACCATTTCTATTGCACTGAACTTGGAACAAGAGCAGATATGCAGAGGTACAGTCATTATGAACTTGAAGGCTCTCTTCTCTACTCCTACATAGGGAATTAGTAGGGGAAGATTGAGGCCAGAATGTCACTTTAATGAATCAAAGTGCCTTGTGTTGGCTGAATGAGTTTGATTCAAATGAATGGTACTGCTCTGCCTTTCTACTTGGGTAGATATTGCATTTACTGCTTTGGTGATGGGGGGGGGGGGGTTAGATTAGCTCAAGGATTTGTTGCTTATTGACCTTTAAAAAAAAGAAAAGATTTTGGATAAATTTCTCAAAAAGAATTTTTAACATGTCACCACTAATTTTTCATCAAATCGGTCAGCCCACTTTAGGCCACACCAAAAACCCATGTTAAACTCACTTTGAGCCCAAATCGGTGAGCCCAATTTCAAACAGATCTGTGCCCAAATCGGTTAGCCCAGTGTGGCCCAGACCCTTTGCTGAGGACAAAACCCATCGGGCGCCCACTGTGTTAACCCAGTGTGGCCCACATCAGGAGCCCGCTCTGGCCCAGACTCGGGCCACACCATTTTTGCTACCTGGGAGGTACCCTCTTTTCAAAAGAAGTCACGCTCTGCTTCACCATTCAACTTGCACTTACCACATTAATCTGAAAAGTCACCTGCCCTGTTTAAAACAGAGAGAGTTGCACTATCAGGTACCTACTCATGTCACACACTCTATAGTATATTATACTGACTGACTTCTCCCAACTAGGTGTATACCTACTCAAATCTCCTTTTTGAGCACCATACTTGAATGTCCACTTGTGAGCAACAAAAGGGACAAGTTATAGCTACATGAAAAGAAAGGACTGAAAACAAGGGCATTTTTAGCCAGCTCTTCCTTTTACTATAGGAGCAACACCCTCCCGATCTGTCTGACTGTATTGACTCTCCTCTAGTTCTGATGATCTATTAATGCAAATATCCACTAGCCTCCATAAGTGGCTGTCACAATTTGCCAATATCGAGATGATACTCAGTCAACTATAGTACCACTAGCATGTAGTATACTGGGTTCTACGCTACACCTAAACAAATCATGATGAGTTTTCCAGATTTTGAACCTCTACAACCTACAGTTAGAGAAACATGTTTCAAAGTAGGGCAAAATAAACCAACATAGCCAAACAACATAGTTATAAGTTTCAGGGCACATTCCTAGCTATCTGACAATATACCTTTATAAAGACTAACTAGAATATGATTTAGGATGACATGTACTATATGTTACATGGTGCTGATTACCATTGCATAGGTTGGTATGGTACTCTCATCACCATCAGAGCATACCCCCATTATGCCCTCCCAAACTCCTGTGGGGTGTTTCAGAAGCAGGTAATGTTTACAACCGGTCATAAGGAGATATGATAACAGTTTTAATAGTGATTGTAGGCTTATACCTGCATGTGTTTCTAAAGCATTACCATTACTTTACTGTGTCTATAATGGTTGCAGTTGTAAGTTTAGAATCTAACAGTTTTAGAAACAGATAGTTAATGTTCATTATCATGTCCAGCTTCTGAAACACCCCACTGTGTGGTGTTTCACAAGCTGGCAATATTTACAATTGGTCATAACTAGATGTGATAGCAGTTTTAAGATTGGTCGTAGTCTTACAATAGCAGGTGTTTCTACAAAGGTCACCAGTATAATCTAATGTATCTCTATCTATGATTGAACCAACATAAGAATGGTTGTAACTTTGCAATAGTCATGATTTGGTTTTAGAAATGGATGATTTATGACTATTATTATCTTTTGCTTGTGAAACACCGCACTGGCCATGTGGTTTGAGAATCATTCCCTAGTCTCAGTCGTAGCACTCCAACCTTATGGTAATTGTCAACTACTCCCTTGCTGGGGGGGGGGGGGGTCATTCCAAAGGGTTTACGTTTCCCAGCCTATGGTCTGCCCATGATCGGAGTCTTATATCAAGGATACATGTAATAATGCGATCTTGAAGAAAGAGAGCCAGGTTTTTGTTAACAGACTACAAGTGCATACGATGTTTGCCACATTATTTGTAGCACATGTTTTTTAACTTGACCTTTTAAGTTTTACCTATATTTCCTCAGGTGGAATTGATCCCAGGGGATTGATCTATAAGCTTGAGGTAGGGGATGGACGGGGGTGATATGTTCACTATGTCTCAAATCCCTTTCTCTCTCCCGGGTCACCAACCTGTCTCATTTAAGATTTTTACAATTCAGTTGTGGGTTATTCTAGATACCTATTCCAAGATGAGTCATTTAACTACTGTCTGTTATTAGTTGTATGCCTGTTTTGATAGGTGAAGGGTGGAGAATGCATGAATGAGCCTATTGGATCATGGTATACATGTACTGGTGTTCAGTGAGCCGTGTCATGTGACACGTCACGTGACGTAGATACCCGTCACGTGACGTACACGTGTCCCCCACCACTTACACTTGGATCCCACCAATACAAAGACTTGTCCTGTGCTCTGGGTCCAATATTCTATTTGAGGCCCCCCTTCTTTTAACACACTTATCATAACCACCGTAAGTATATAGCAGGGAGCGTAGTTTTTACAAGACGCTCCAGGTGGCAGTCTTGTGGTACAAGGAATCTCTGTGAAAATGAGGACATCTCTTTGAAAATAACAACAGATATCTGGCAACTTTGGGACGAGGATTCCATCGTTATTTCGACGACTTGTTTTTACAGTGTACACACTCTCAACGTGGTGAGTTCTTGATCATTGGTGGCCATAGGGGTGCCTGTGTGATGATCTCCTCGGCATAACCGGAGTCTTGTCCTCCCTCTAGCTAGCCTCTGTTCATACTTCATGTATTAACTTGTTTTCAGTAGCACCCAAAACCAGTGGAATAGCTTTAGATCCCAGCTTAAGGATTTAGCATGACCACACCCTCAAGTAAGTGTGAGTCCTATACTAAACTTTTGTTGTACTGTGAGTATGGCCTTGAGCACGTCAAGTTGAGATGTTTTTCTGAACATAAACAAGGGAAATGCCGACAACCTTCACCACCCTCCAAGGCCCCCTCCCTAATGGCAGAGTAGGCCCTATCCACCTCCGACCCCCTCTGCCAAGACAACCGCCGTTCACACGACCCCAGCACGAGGGAGCACCTCCGAGCAACTCCTGGAGGGCACACTCTCCAACATAGTTCTTATTGTGACGTACAAGGCCAATGAATACGTCAACTTGTCTAGGTTCTGGTTGGAGAAGAATAGCTCTGGCACAAGTGGCTCCCTATGTCAACAGCTGTTTTGTACACTGACCTTGGAAGATTCTTACGAATCTGGAATATATGTGACATGTACTGGGAATAGGGACCTTAATGCACCCTGCACTAAGGGCCTTTTTCGCAGATCGTGTCACATATATTAAAAAAAAATAGAAACTAAATTGTAAAATGTATGCGCAGTGGCAATATCTATATTGAAAATGGTTGGGACAGGCTCCCCAGGAAAACCAGCAGCTTTGAAGGTTATTGGGAAGTTATCTCTACTCCTATACCTAAACTAAGTGAATCACTATTAGAATGTGATGTGCATTTCCTCAGAATTATGTTTTATAGAATCTGATAACCCAGAAATGGTAATAGAGGACCATCTTAATTAATACACATAAATGAATGAATTTTCCAACCTCAGCCTCCCACCTCTCCCACGCATCTTGTGTTGAAGGCATTACGTGCAATATGACCATCAGAAGTAGCATCAGTTACTAACCCTATATATGTAACTAGCACATTCTGCAGCTGTTGTAGGCATTTAATAGCTTCTGTTTTAGCCATCATTGATATGGCCATTGAGCTGGGCACTAGGGCATTGTGAAAGTAACTAATGACACCAGTAAGTAGAGACAGCATTAGGTTATTTTTTTCTTTTTTCTTTTTTTTTTTTGGGGGGGGGAAGCAGTGGGTTTCACAGAAGCATTTTTGAAAAGGGCTATTTCAAAACGTTACTAGAAAGAGAAAAACACAAAAAAAAAACAACAGAGGAATACTCCAGTGGATGGGAGGAGTGTGGTCTAGACTCCAGCAGAAGCCGCATGCATAGCATCATGATGAAATCGTGCACCGGCAACTTGATTATCCTAGGCTATGCAATATAAAACAAAGAAAATATTCAGAATTTGAATTCAAATAGGACTGAATAGAACCTGTGGCATATGTTAGCAGGGTGGTGGTAGAGGTGGTGGCAGCCTCCTCGGTTGAGTATTTTCCCACGCTGTTCGCGTGTAGGCTAGGCGCACAGAGGCAGGGGTATAGATGGAGACTGGCTGGGGTGTGGAGATGGGGAGGGTAGGGGTGTTGGCACCTGCCTGCCCTACTCATGGATAATAAAGCCGCTCCTCATGTTTGGTTTTAAGCACTATGAGTTGTTAGTGAGTTAAATGAAATTTGCTCGCACATTGGGACTTATTTTATTGTGATACTATGTAGTTTAAAAATGTTTATGAAGAAAAAAAAATCAATATTTCAATTTCTGTGTTATGCATGCTGATTGACTGAGATATGTTTCGACAGTCGTTTTAAAAAAGATTACTACATGTGGTTATATTCCTATTGCAGAAGGAGTTTGTATAACTTATCTTATTCATTATATCTTGATCTAAAGCTACTGAATACCCCTCCCCCTCCTCCTCCCCCCCATAGTCTTGTGATTTCAACATGCACAGCAGAAGGAATGACCAGTAATCTGGTTGAGATACTCTTTATAAAAATGCCATTTTGCTGTGCCAATATCAATCAATATAAGATGGGGGGGGGGCACTCGTTGAAAATTTCCCATTTTGAAAGGGACTTTTTATATTAATGAAAAATTCAAATGTGATAGTTGTGTTGTTTTTTTGTTGTTGTTTTTTTTTTGTTTGCATTTCTGATATATTATAACCAATATCCTACATAATCATTTACCCTGCCACACCAGCATTATCCCAAACCTCAGGTGAGCACAGTCCAACTTGATTATCCTCATTCTGCCATGGGCCAGACGGCAGCCCTTTAATACAGGACCAGCCAATCAGAGGCCACCTCTCACTTCTCCCTGTTAGTAGACCTCTGATTGGCCGGTAGCTGAGTCCTGTCAATCATCCAGCCATGGCACCCGGCTGGCGCCTCAACACTGGGGTGTAGGGAGAAGGGTGGGGAGGGGTGCCACCCCCTACCCCCCACTCCCACTCCCACCCCCTGCCAGCCCCCATTTAATGGGACTGGGAGCGTGGGAAAGGCAGTCAGTGTGTGCCTTACCAGCAACGTGAGAGGACCTCACCTCAGCATACCTGAGTAGATAGTGAAACTCCTGCAACTTTTACCCCTACTGTTATCAGTAGCAAAACACTGAGGATCACCACTTATCAACTCCTTTATTCAACTCTAATATCACAACACGGATCTATACATTAGCCTACAGCTGGAATAAGCTGATTTACCTACTACATATCATCACTTTTGGACTTCTCCAGTTCCACTGGAATACCCTGGAGGAGGGGTGTGTGACTGAAGTTGATAATAATAACAGTGCCTACTATACTAATGACCAATATGAAGCGTAGTATCAGTGATGTGGACAGTGACAGTGATGGAGACTTCGACGACTATAAGGATGGGTGAGTACTTATTTTCATACTACCATTATTATTTTCTTTCTTTTTTTTTAATCGTGGGTTTGGCAGTTTTTCCCTATGGCATGATTACCTAGGCTATGGGTATCACCCTAGTCTTCACTTAGTAGTGCTCGGCAGAAGGGCAATCAGGGGTATGTTTCAGAATGATTGACGATCACCAAATGGCCCTACGATCACCACTTTCAGATTCTAGTAGGAAGTACGCCCTCTAGATGATCACCAACTATCTGGTACAAAATCAAATTGTACATGGTGATAGTACAAATAGTTCTAAACAATGTACAACAGCACTACTTGTTCTATAATTGTAAATAGTCCGGGGTCTTGTCTAGGAATCTGTACGAGTTTGTGTTGTGTAATTGCAAGCTACAATCATATTTGTACAAATCTTACAATTGTGATCGTAAACGATCGTCAATTCTTTTGATAGATACCCCAGAGGACTTTAATCAGTGCAAAATCAAGTGCCATGCCAATATCCAGTCTTTAAACCACTGACTACTGCATGCGAAGTGAATGCCCTACTACTAGTATACTATAGATCAACATCTGCAAGTCAATGTAACTTCTTTTTAGACTTCAAATTCAGCGTGTCCCTTGGCGACATTAACCCATAACTTTTGTATCGCCTCTGTTTTGCACAGTGTATTCGAATTTCGTATTCAATGTGCATCTTCTTGATTTTCATGATTTCAATTATTTTCAGGTCCCCCTCACAAAGCTGTGGGCCCCCATCAGACAGGAAAAAGAGGAGAGGGGTAAGTAGAGGGGTACGTGAATTACTATATGATAACAGGGTCATAATATCAAGTAAGAGACATTGTATACCTCACACCAGCATGTGTCAAGACTTTGAGGGCCGCTAATGCATCATGCCCCTTGTTCGTCATGATGCATGAATGCAGCCCTGGTGAGTAACTCGCCAGGGCTACATTCATGCATCATGGCGACCTTCGGGGTTGATATTCACCTGGACCTGGAGGGTCAGCATGACATGATGCTCCAATGAAGTGCTGGCGAGCAGACTCGCTTCATCGGTGCATCATGCACTCCTGTATCAGCGGCCCTTAAAAGGTTAAGGATTTAGGGGTGGGGACATTTCCAGCGAATTCCTCCCTGCATTATTGGGGTTCAGTGTTATTGCCACATGCAATGCATGCCACCCAGATTTAAACCCCCAATGCCAGGCTTGACAATGACAGCCGCAATATCAGAAACGGACGTCCCTAAAGGAGAACTATTAGCCAGATTAACCTTTTTTACACACATTGTGTGTGTAACAGATAATAAGGGTGTCGATAGTGGAGTGACAGGTTGATGAGACATGCACACAGTGGTAGTCAGCTCACAGGCCTGTTGACATGGTGCCTCCTGTACCCACTGTCAGGTGCCAAAATTATGACACCCCTCTGACACCCCATGGCACCATGCACCTGGCTACTACTGCCCCCGCCCCTGTCCAACCTTACCCACACACACACCACTGGCGCTCCCCAGTTCACTAGTTCGCCGCAGTGCCACGGTGTGGCGCACCTGCCGTGTTGCGGAACCACAATCCTTACACAATCAATGATTTCCGTGACTGAGGCTCGCGCTGATTCCAAGCAGAGTGACACTGAGCAAATAGCCTAATCTACTAAACTCACATTAAAATGATATCTCTGTTGATGGACACAATAGGGGTTATAGGGGAACAGTCGGATTGAAATAATTAACTACTTTGAGAGCAATAAAACTGCCACTCATAATTCTTTATCTGTACAATTACTCCATGTATTTTTTCATGTCAATATAATGCTCCTGATGTACCTGTCTCATTGTTTTGAAATCAGTACCGAATTTATAGGCTTATTAGCTGCCTATTTCAAAAGAAAATTCTATATTTGAAAACCCTTAAGTTCAAGGATATTAGATGATATCAGTATCAAAATGCAATTCACACACATCAAATTATTGATATAACTTTGCTCTAAAGTCTTAATATTTCCATTACAGATTATTGAGAAGAGACGTAGGGATAGGATAAACAACAGCCTTGCTGAACTGCGTCGTCTCGTCCCAACAGCCTTTGAAAAGCAAGGCTCAGCCAAACTAGAGAAGGCGGAGATTCTACAAATGACAGTGGACCATCTCAAAGTTCTACACCAAAAAGGTATGTAAAGTGAAAACATCTCATGATTTATGTTCTTAAATATGCTGGTTTTGTTGTTGTTATACATTGGGCAATGTGAATATGAACAACTAGGTACCAATATTTGAGCACAGGGATTTTGGATTTGTGAATGAAATTTGAGTGGACCGTCCCACAAGGCATCCCATTGCATTGGACTGGTAACACTGCATGTCTTGTATGGAAAGGGATATATACTTCTGCTACACTCTGTCGAGCACTTTGGCATTGGCTTGGATCCCCTCATCTTATATAGATGTATGATAGGCATGTATACATATAGACATGGGACACATGTGCTTCATCGCATCCCTCGTCATCTTTAACCCTCCTCCCTATACCTCAGCAGACCTCCTGGGGGTCACCTTTCCACTCGTTCCCACGCCTCCCGACGACATCCGCCGCGCGCCGTCGCACGACGACGCACCCCTTCTGTTGCACTCCCCTATCCCTATCATCCTTGAACCATCTCTCAACCTCAGGAGGCCATTTCTTAACACACTACGATTGCTCACTTTCAAATAGTAGTGGGAACCCTTAATTTAGTGACATTGCAGACCAATCATATTGGTCATGTATTACCTGCTACATTAAGGTAGCCCTACCAAACTCACGCGACTGTTTCACAAGTGCTGATCGTACATAGCGGTCTTAGGGCATTATCTATGATCATTGACACTAAAATTTAGGGAATCAATTGAGGTGACTGTGTGCAGTCGTAGTACCTTAAGAAATGGCCCTCAGAGCCCCCTGCACACCCTCAGATCCCCCACCCACCACGTGCAGGTACACACTACCCTACCACCGACATCAGCCAGGCGTCTGCCACCACCATACCAAATATTTACTCCCCTACTCCTCCACCACCACCATTGTTACTCTGTGGGCATAGGGGCTGGACATAATTTATAGTCCATAGACCCCCTGCACAGACCACAGTATACAGAACTCCTCTTGGAGGCTGACTGTTCAAGGTCATACTCTTAAGTAAAGGTGGATCTATCCTGTATGTACTTCTTGAAATGTTAGTTTTGGGTACTGAGGTATAAGAAAAAGAGAGTTGTTCCATTCTACAATGTATAAAACTAAAATGACATGATGGAAGGGTGAGCTTCAATTTTACCAACACTTATGGTAGATTTTTCCCTTGGAAGCACTACATTTATTTAGACCACCTGCCAAGAGTTATCATACAAACCACCTCCTTATGATTAGAGTAAAATTAAAAACACATATTGGCCAGTGTCAGCTGACCCGGCAGCTGACTATCTTGTTCAGTTCCTCCCTTGCCCTAATATGACCATCCACTCATTAGGTTCAATGCCTGGGGTCTACTTTACGCCAATCATAACACGAAAATGACTTACAGACCTCAGTTATTTATCTGGAGGGCTGTTCCTATCCCTGTGGACTATTTTCTGCCCCTGGGCGGCGGGGTGACACCCAGTGACATGTTGTGACGCGGCTGTGTTGCCTTTGCCCCCTGCGACCTCTTGACGACCACCGTGGCGCCATGTAGTGGGGGAAGATAGCAGGGGGCTAATTTACGTAATCAATTGCTGACAGGCGTTGAGAGGCCCTTGTGGTAAGGGATAGGGCTGATAGGGTCCAGACCATGACAGATAATAGATACCCTGTGCAGATATAGCTTGATGAGCATTGACAGCAAAGCTGTACTGACCCTATATCACTTCATAGACATAATATCGACCCCTCTCACAATTCTCTTTCTAGAATGTGATGTTAAATTGGCAGGGACCATACAAGGAAAATGATTTTACTCATAATTCTTACTTATATTTCTGTGCTTATACATGGGTGCTCAAGATTTTAAGGGTGTCACACCGTCACTTTTTAGGAAGGATGGCGTGTCACTCCGTCACTTTTCATGTGTATGCCAATGTACTGGGAATTTTTAATAGTGTCGCTGTCCGTCACTTTTTAAACCCCCCTGCGTCATGTGCGTCACTTTTTACCTTTGTAAAGGCACATTTTTCTAAATTGCCCCTATATCTCATTGCCCCCCACCTCTGCAGGCACTGGTGTAGAGGTCTTCCCTCCTGATGTATATTAACCCTCCTATCAGGCTTCCTATTGTGTTTGTAGTAGCAGGGGGTATGGTAGAGCTCTGCTAGAAAAGTGGCTGTAGCGAACCTTGAGACCAGAGACTGGCTGGTTGGGGAGGAGGAAGACGGGGTAGAGACGTGTTGGTGGCGCCTGGGAGGGGTTGGAAGGAGAGAGGGAGAGCGAAACATCAACACCCCTCGCACCGAATCATACCCCCACACACGAGCGTGGGAAACAGGCTCCATGCCCGCCTCAGTAGCCACAGGACCAGGGCACAGACTTGTTTCAGTCCCGAGATTAAAGAAAGATATCTTTCCTTTATGAAAATGATAACTAGGCAGTTGGATTATGGTAGAAGGCCCTCACGATGTTTAGATGGCGCCAAGTGATGCTAAAAGCTCTATAATAATAATAGCCTGAATGACCAGACCTACCTGTATTATATATATATATATATATATATATATATATATATATATATATATATATATATATATATATATATATATATATATATATATACTACTTTATGTCCTATCCCCGACCCTTATCATCATAGTGGCCATTGATAGATAGGACTCATACAGCCAAACTCGGCTGGTACTCTACATCTTACTAACCATGTTAATCTGTCTCACTGATCCTGTATCTTTGGTTTGAGGAACTTTTAACAGGATTAATAAGCTGAAATCACCGCTTGTTGTCAGTGTCTAATCTCCAACCATGAATAACATAAAAAAACACATTAGCTTTTAGGTACCCTCAATGCCATATATAGAGGAGAATAGGCTTGGTGCCCTTTGCAGGTCTAACGTCCAGAGGCTGCTGTTTCTGGGGTGTGAGGGGCGGGGTGGGAGGAGGGTGGCTGTCGCCTCTGATAGTCACGTCCGGGCGACTTTCTCACGGTTGTGAGCCACGAGCCAAGAATGTGAGACAGCCGCTCCTTTCTTACATCCAGACTTTCCTCATCTACTCCTCTCCTACTCACATAAATCACACATTTCACTTTGACCAAAGAAAAACCTTTTTATTTTTCATTTGCCTTCGACAGCGAACTTTCATTCAGAGTAATTGTGAAGTTTATACATGTAGGTAGTCAAAAGGTATGTAGAGTCACTACTGGGCTTGTGTATCATTCAACTGGTTCTGCCATTAATTTCCCAACTGTCTTTAATAATTAGAAAGTGGATAGGTTAGATTGACCGGGAGAGCTTTAATGGTACTGAAGTATATGCCTCAGGAGGTTATTTCCTAATGTAATACGACTTGTACCTGAATTCCAATATAGGAATAGCATTGACATTTCAGGTCGCCATTGGTCGTCATGATGCACCAATGAAGTGCTGACGAGACTGCTCACCAGCACTTCATTGGAGCATCATACCGACTAGAGTTGTGTGCGATCGTAGTGCATTAAGAATTGACCTCATATGTGTGAGCCATGCTGTACCTTATGGTTCCCCTCCATGGCCTGTCAGCATGTAACGTGCGTGGATAGCCATTCATGTGCGTGTAAGCAGCAGAATAACCGTGTCAAGTGGCTTTCTGCCTACCCTATCTAATCACATATAAATACAGGCAAATTACATGCTCAGTCTCAGCCTCACCATTGAAACATGTTGAATCTGGCCTCAACCTTATCAACATTCCCACGAGTTAAACCTCGGTTGTCCTGCTCTGGAAGGCTAGATTGGAATTTAGGTAGTACTCTCACGCTTTGGGGCTCGTTAGAATTTGCTCTCTCTTTTTTTCATGGCTGTGAAGTTCATGTATGTCAACATGCAATATGGTTAGATCAAAAGGGAGAAAACACATATTATTGTTATTGGTTATGTCATTTGGAGATTGATGGAGGTTCTGGGATACGTGGGGCATGTCAGCTAGTTTGATAAACATACATAAATCATACAGTTAGGTAATGCTGCGTTAGTATGTTGCTCTGAAGGTGTACCTCAGTCGCCACCACATTCAGAAGAAATAACATCAATAAATGTTATAAATTGCTTGTTAGCAATAGACCTATATAATAGTGGTCTATGGACTACACCAGGGAGGACTATAGTCCCTCTGATAGCACTGAGTCAGATCCCCATTTGACTCCCTCCATCCCAGCCCAGCCTTGCACCATCTACACATAAAACCACCCACCTTTAACCCCTCCAGGCATGTGAAGGCTGCCTGCTGAGGTGATTAATTTCATGTCCTCCAGGGGGTGACGTTGTCAGGTGAGGTGAGAGGAAGGGGGAGGAGTAGGGGTGTGTTTGTGTGGTGGCTGATTCCCCCTGATTCCACTGATGTCTGACCAATAGGTGATGGAGGTGAAGGGTGGTGTATTTTACTATGATGATATGGATGGGGGATGGGGGCGTTATGGCAGGACCTTGTTAGCCATAGGGGCCCCTAGCTCACTCCTCACTGCCCCAGGGTACGGCCCCTGTTAGCCCCACGCCTTCTGGAGGCGGCTCCTCACATCTTCCTACCTTATTAAAGGCGGGGGCGTGGTGGGGTGGACAGGGCAGCCAGATTACGACATTCCTGGGGGGTCCTGAGCGTGAGAACCTTGAGTAGTATCATACTGTCCCCCTCAGCTGGTACATCTCTATGGTGCACATAGAGCCCCCTGTATCAAACTGTTGATGCATGTCATTCCATTCATTCATTCTCCACACTAAAACAGAGCCTGATGTTGGACACATGGGAGAAGGCTTTGATTCAGGCAGTGCCCTTAGGGTATAAAGGAAATGAGACAGGGTGGCTTAGTAATGACCCAGATCTATATTCACCAGTAGTCCTGTATACATAGGTCACGGTAGCCACCAACAGGGTCCAAATGCCATAGAAATAATTGTGCATATATGGAGTTATAATATTAGATAAGACCTGGTCCCAGTTGGGCCTGTATACTGGTGTCAGAAGATGACGTCCTAACACTTGTGACGTCACATAACTAGTAGCTGTCATTCCTACTTGAGTTCTGATGTAAGATATGTACATGGTTACATGTATAGTATTTCGCCTGGGGAAGGGGTGGGATGCCTCAAGACAAGTGCCCCTTGACATGACATGCTTACAATATACATAGCATGTCATCTTCACAACCAATAAAAAACTTTAACTTATAACTTATAATAAATTAGTCACTTTGACAATATAATGACATTTGAGATGCTTTGGTATAGAACTATTTATTACTGGTAGTCTGAATCAATCGATTTCTTATCTGACATTTTCTAACCATTCCCCCTTTGCTATCCTTCAGGTCTAAATGGCTACAACATCGACCCTACAACGCTGGCTATGGACTACCGCAGCGTCGGCTTCCGGGAGTGCGCAGCGGAAGTTGCGCGGTACCTCGTCACTGTAGAGGGCTTGGACATCCAGGACCCGCTGCGCCTGCGCCTCATGTCTCACCTCCAGTGCTTCAGTGCACAGCGTGAGGCAGCCTCCAAGCACCCACTCCAGGGCTCCCTGGGCAGCGGAAGCTGGAACGGACATGCGCAACCCTACGGCGGAAGTTCACTCCCACCACCGCCTCCACCATCAATGATGTCGCAGCACCACAGCCAGGAGCAAATCCCCGGATACCCGGGCACGATGTCGTCACACACTTCCAGTTTGGGCGCGGGGTGTGGGGACAGCGCCATGTCCCGCCTCGCGCCTCCTCCACCTTCCCACGCCGGAAGTGACTCATCAGCGCACATGAACGCGCACATCCGGTTGCCGACGACGGCGAGTGTAGCGCCCTCTATGGCGAGCTCGGTGTCGACGAGCAGCTCACCACATCAAATGTCCTCTCCCATGGGGCTCCACAGCCAGTTCCCAAGTGTGCACACACAGTTCCCCATGTCCCTGAGTGTCAACTCCATGCCCATGTTGTCGCCATCAGGATCACACAACTACAGCACGGCCACAACATCAGCACTCAGCCAGAGCTCCTCTGGTATGGGCATGATGGCCATGTCCAGTGTCAAGCCTTACCGACCCTGGGGAGCTGAGCTGGCCTATTGACAATAACTGAGCAATATGGACTTCAGATCATTCACTACACCCATCCTAAAAAAAAACATCCTCAAAAACAATCTCATCCTCATGACACATGGACACTTTTTCATTATGAACTCATGCAGTAAAATCACACTTCTTATCGTGGGATAGGCCATACAAAATGGAACATTCACCCCAGGGTCATTATTACACTTACCCTGGGGTCATTTTTCAAGGTCATACTGCAAGCGACCTAATCAACATGTGTATCATTGATTTCATTGTCTTCATCCCATTTCAACCCCATATATATTTATGAAGAAAAGAAATATAGATATTCATCAGAATCATTCACTTGCATATGCCTAAGCTGAGGTATGGATATGCTTAGGACGTTTGGGCCAAATGAGCCAAAAGTTTGTATATAGCTGTGTTGTTCAGTCATTACATAGTGTAAATTAAAATGTGCAATTCCAGACTGGTTTAGTGGACTGCTGATGAAAAGGCTGGCAAAGGGGTTGGGGGGGGGGGTTAAAAGGTTTTCATATTAATCGGCACTTTCATTTCTTAATTCTAGATAACATATCAGATGAAGTGACGCATATCACAAGGTTAATTATTTGAAAGAATCTGATCCATATTTACTATTTCATTAGAAAAATTTATCCCCCGTCGTTTTTTATCATTGTTAACTGGGTGTGATTGTCACACCACGTACATGCCAAGGCGAAACGTAAATACTTCTGTGAATACCGCAAAAGCAATGATCCACATGCGTTTGTACTTCCTTAACACGAGAATGGAGATATAATGATATAGCAGTGTAGATTATCTGTTGTCAGCAATCCTTGTGTTCTCAGGTACATATCAAAATGATCTCTAGTCATAATACAGGTGATGTCTCATCTCATATTGAAGTCATATCTTTATAAACAGATCTGAGGAATGAGTGCCTTTATTATTTAAATACCTACCTGTATGTGGAATCCAATTTTAATGTGCAAATGCTATGAAGCAAGAGTGCTTAAATTCATAGATATAATTTTCAGATATTATATATATTTACAGCGTTAGAAGAATAAAGACTTACTGTTACTATTGAAAACAAGATGATATTTAAAAAAGTTCTAAGACTGATCCAATATATCACCAGTGCCTTTGAGAATTTAGCTGTGATAACTGACCAGTGGGCAAAATACAGAGAGAGGTTGTATTCCTATATATTGGCTTATATTTTACATTTGTATGTACTAAAGGAATCCAACTCTCTTCTGTCGAAGATATCTATGCAAACATTTCAACCACTGTACTATATATTTACCTATTCAAAGTCTTCCATTCAATAAGAAAACACGATTGACTGATTATATATATTTACTCCATCGCTGGGGAAATGTTGAAAGACTTGATTCCATGACTGTTCCTTTGTGTGCGAGTAATGGGAATTGTGTGAAGTTGTTTTGCATTGATATTGATTTGTATAAATTGTACATGAACCTGTGAGATGATAGATATGAGTCTTTACTGAAATAAAAAAGAAAATCAATGTCTTACTAAAATAGACTGAATCTGTTCTTATTGGGGGGGAGGGGGAAATACCATATTTCAAATACACTTTCTGCTTTTAGTGATATTGTCCTCCTTTTTGACAAACCTTGTATAAATGATGACCCTATAAATGCCTTACATACTTCTAATCAAACCTATCATTGTTTCGAAATAATGATTATTCCAAACCGTGTAATTAATCTCGGTTGGGTACAAATTGTGAAATACCTATTAGGCATTAGATAACAATGAATCCATAGCATTTTAACATATTTCTCCATTGCCAATGACCACGCCTCAACAGCATGTTTTCCGCTTAATTCAATTTGATATTAACCCTACCCCACTAATGGAACGGTAATAGGTCACACAACCCACAGACCCCTTAATATAATGCTGACAGGGTGGCCATATGGACGGATTAATTAGAGCAAATTAGTGTCACCTTGCTCTGATTACAAACCAGACTGTCCCCCAACAAAGCATGGATCCCAAATCAAAAGAGAGCAGGCGGAACGGAAAGCTGTTCCGTTTGGCTGCTCGTCGATTTGTCGTTTAGTTCGATCCCTACCAGCCATATGGTTAGAGGGCTGGGGTGGGGTTGGTGGGGACTGGTTGGATGCTGGAGGGGAGGGGTGTGGCTGGGTTGGTGGATCAAAGGGTTAAATGCCCCCTGCGAAGGTCTGGGGTGAGGGGGTTGGAACCTGGGCTGGGGGTCGTGACAATGGTCACAGTGGGGCTACCTTTTGTCCAGGGGCGGGTTAGGAGGCATGGGGAGTTCTGAAGGGTTGGGGATAGGTGAAAGGATGGAGGCAGGACAAACTGTGGAACTCTCAGTACCCTTTAAGGGCCGCTGATGCATTAATGCATCATGCCCATTGGTCATCATGATGCACCAATGAAGTGTTGGCTAGACTGCTTGCCAGCACTTCATTGGAGCATCATGCCGACTGGCTGGGAGTTTATGTGCCAATCCCGTAGGGTCGGTATGATGCTCCAATGAAGTGCTGGCGAACAGTCTTGCCAGCATGTCATTGGTGCATCATGACGACCAATGGGCATGATGCACTCCTACATTAGGGGCCCTTAAAGGGTTAACTTAGAGATGGGATACTGTTGCCCCGATGAAGGGAGGGTGTGGAGAAGGGGTCTAAATCAACCCTCACCACCAATACAAATTGGCCCAGTAAAAGGCCGAGTATTAGGACCTGGGAGGACGTCCTGTTGACGTCATGTCAAGGACTTGACAACGTCACGTCAATGTCATGGATGGACACTGCTGGGGGTAGAGCGGACATGAGTAGGGAAGGGTGGAGGGCAGGCATGTCATGATTTGTAGACACTATAGGGAGAATTAGTACAAAACTAATTGCAAGAGACATGGGCAATCCTCAGTTCAAAAGGGTCGCGTATTAAACCAAACCCTCTAGAAATGATAGAAAATTGGATTAAGCTCAGTTTTATCCAGGCTTTCGACTACTCATCAAATAATTGGATGAGAAAGAAACTCCTGATGCACCCTCAGCTCCGAAAAATATGACCAACACTAGTACATAGAAAGTGTTTTCCTGACCTGCTGTTTTTCCTATCAGTTATACTTTGTATCCGGTAGACACCCAGTAAACACAATACCAAAATGCTACATAGTAATTTGGTAGATCTAGGTTCACTTCCTACCAAATTGTTTTGAATTACGTTTTTGAGCATGGTATATGGACGTACAAATGTTAAGGTTAACAACGTCGTAGAGTTGTAGTGGTCTGAAATAACTATTTCTACATCATTGACATCTATAAAAACGTGATTTAAAAACGTAATCAAACCTATTTGGAGGTCAATAGCCTTATATCTATGGGATTAAAAAAAACACAAAAAAAATGGTTGGATCCACAGGGATTCGATCTCACTCCTCTACATAAGAAGTCCTCTGCTCTACAGACTGTGCTAGCCAGGCTACAGGTACGGGGAGTTAACAAAAAGCTCATTTTTTGAGATTTTTTTCTGTACATGTGGTATCTAAAAATAACGCTCCAGTAGTTTGGGGCACCATGACTATTTCTAGTTCGCGTTAGGAAAAAAAATGATATTAAATTCCAAAGTAATCAATTTGGGAAAAGCTGAGGACCTGTTTTTCTCAATTAACTAATAGGAGTCCAGTATATGGTATCACATGACCAAAGACATTGTTTCCTCAGTGGTAGTAACCACAGACAGTATCAATTGATCATAGCACTGTAAAGTCATGACATCTCCAGATTGTGGAGAAGTAGCACAGAAGAGACCAGATGGCAATGACTGATAACAAAAAGAATGTTTTGGATGCTATGGTAACCAAACTTCATGTCTCATCCGAAAGACTGAAAGTCAAAGTCAGGAACATTTACGAAATGGAATATGAGGTATGGGTATTCATCAAAACAGAATGGAATGACTATTATAATGTGAAATATATTGAAAATCATTGAATAGATCTGGGCACGAACAGGTCAAGGCTCTTATTATTTTATAATAATCATGAAATACCAGTAATGGAAGACTGGGTTTTTAAAAGCCTTTGATGACATTCTGCACACAAAATACCTGCATTTATGTGGGTCTGAATGCGTATGTCAGCTTTGCTAAACCTCCCTTATTCCTTCTTGTATCCACAAATTTTTATCAATTTTACTGGGACTAGACTATATTGATGATATACCACTTCACATCAGCCTGGCTAGCTCAGTCTGTAGAGCATTGAAGTAATAAATGGCAGATACTGAGTTCAAGTCCCTGAGACATCACATTTTTTTAAACCTAAGCATGTTTTTTTCTTTTTACAATTACTTATACACAAATACGTAGAAAAACGTAGACAAGCATATTCTCATATCTACGTCTCTAGAACATAGATAAACCTTAATGTTTGAACCTCCACATACCAAGCAAATCTATGTAGTTGGCACCAAAATTCTACATAGAGCTACCTCTGGGCAACCTCCATCTACGAATGTGTGTTTACTGGGCATGTATATTCTTCCTTCAGGGCCGGATCCAGGGGGGGGGGGCTAGTGGCACGTGCCCACCCTAGACCCCCTGAAATTGGGCCAGACTATGACTCTTAACTATAGGAAATGTGGCCCGAAACCCCGCCCTGTGCCCCCTAGACCAAATTTTCTTTGCTGTGCCTCCCCTAGACCACCCCTTCTGGATCCGCCCCTGTCCTTGGAGGTTTTCTGCAGTGTCCTTCATGCCAGCGTCCCTGCACATTTATACTGGGTATATTTGGTTTCCCTACATCAACAAAGCACCATTGCTCATTCCAGGTGGCCATGTTATCATACTCCAGTCCAGCTATCAGCAGCCAGAATAAACAAATTGCTGAACTTTTGATTGGTAGCAGAGTAATGAAAATCCAGTCAATGTGGCCTGCATCTGTCATAACACATGTGCATAGTGCCAAGGTGACCACTGGTTGTTTGGTCAGTTACAGGATGTCCTATAGAGAATGCAATAGAGATTCACTAGTCTTTTTGAGGGGGACAAAATGAATTTGAATATGGGACAGGATGGCCGATTGTAGTGGGACAATATACAGCACATGTAGTAAATTGTCATGGCACAAGATGTTGGGTTGTCATTCGACAATATTGTAAATTGTCACGGGAAAAGGTGTTGGATTGTCATGGGCCAAGATGTTGGATTGTCATGGGCCAAGATTTTGGATTGTCATGGGACAAGATGGTAGATTGGCATGGGACAAGATGGTAGATT
Organism: Acholoe squamosa; assembly: GCA_949317995.1. Classification (NCBI taxonomy): domain Eukaryota; kingdom Metazoa; phylum Annelida; class Polychaeta; order Phyllodocida; family Polynoidae; genus Acholoe; species Acholoe squamosa. The sequence goes on along the minus strand of OX439049.1, from coordinate 49,962,419 downwards.
GGCATGGGACAAGATGGTAGATTGTCATGGGACAAGATGGTAGATTGTCATGGGACAAGATGGTAGATTGGCATGGGACAAGATGGTAGATTGTCATGGGACAAGATGGTAGATTGGCATGGGACAAGATGGTAGATTGTCATGGGACAAGATGGTAGATTGTCATGGGACAAGATGGTAGATTGGCATGGGACAAGATGGTAGATTGTCATGGGACAAGATGGTAGATTGGCATGGGACAAGATGGTAGATTGCCATGGGACAACATAGGAACTCATATTGTATGGCAAGCTCGGAGCTTTAGATAGGGCAAGATGGAAGTTGTCAGAAATGGCTGTACATTGTCAGAAAAATGTTTTGGAGCAAGTTGGTAGCCAGTCTTGCTCTTTGGGAAAAAAAAAGAAGAATGAATGCATCATCTCTGGGTTAAAATAATGAACCTTTGGTGAAAAGCAGGATTCAGAATATTAAATTCTTTGGGCGACAACACAACCTTGAATAGCTGAAAAGATAACAGAATGTCCATGGCACCAGTTCCAGTGCTATACTGGTCAGTAGAGCTATAAGTCAGTATAACTATAACAGACCTCCCTCCGTGATGCTGACCCTCACCCTCTGCCCTCTAACCCTGCCCCTTGAGGAGGAGGTTTATGCTCACCGTGACGTCGTTTTGTACGTCGTTTATATAACACCCCGCAGACCACTGACCACTTGACCTTCGGCTCGGCTTGACCAGTGACTGCCCATGGACATGTGGTGGTCATCCTATGGGCAGTGAGCTAGTGCCTGGGGTCAGTGCCCTTTATCAGCTTGACCAGGGGAGTGGACATCTGGTTGGTGGTTGATCTTTGACCAGACACTCACCCCTGAAAGCCCAAAGCCACCGCCCAATCTCTCCTTTTAATACCATGAACCTCCTGCCCCTTTCCAATTCTTATTTCTTTACTTCTCCCGGTCTTCCTATCCATGTTTACCATTATTTGGTAGGTTAACAGATATTCAGACTGAATTTTATGAAGTCAATGGGTAGAATCATAGAGTGTTAAAGACTAGCCGCCTCCATGGTGAAATGTCCCACACACTTGCTGATCACTTCTCTATTAGCAAGATAGACCCATCGCCGCATATTTCCTGTAATTAACATTGTTTTTTTCAGTCAAGACAATGTCATTAATAAATGCTGAATGAAAATGGCCACTTCTACACATATAATAATATATTTTGTATCAAATAAAACTGTGGTGCAATCTCACCGAGATGTATGGAAGCACTAACATTGGAGGTTTAAAAAAATAACTGGACGACAGCGGTCGACCTCTGTTGAATTTACTCTACATAGAACATTAAGGTTTGAATCTAATATTTTCTCTAATCATTCTGGGTCCGCTAAATAAATAAACACATAGCCAAGAACAAGAAACAATCAGCCCAGGGAGTCAGTGGTGCAGTAGAACATTGTGCCCTGTCGATAGGCAACGATAGGGTTAGCACAGGAACAGAAGGAGTGTGGTCTGGGAGACTCTTGTCTGCATATCTTTTGAAGCTTTTCATTTTGTTTGGCAGAAATCACACAGGGGGGTGCTCACCCTGTTCTCCTTTCACAGCTACTCAAGCTGCGGCAACCAGCGGCAGACAGCGGGGTGTGCACTCTGTGGAGAGCCATCTGACTTGCAAGGTCACTCCGCTGTGCAGCCAGATGCTGGCCAATGGTCAGAAAGAAAAAAATGGCGGCGCCCATGAAAGGCAGTGGGAAACAATGCTCACGCACGCGCAGTCAGTGGAGGGGAATGGCGGAACTGGCGGCAGCGCGCTCTAACGGACTTGGGCGATAGAGTTACTGTGGTGGCCATCGGGTAGGTTGGTTAGCTTGGACAATGGTCAAAGTGTCAAAGGTACATCTTTGAAAAGATCATGGGTATGGAAACCAGCTAGGCTAACATAATATTTGTGTAGAGCCAGTTTGTTGTGGCGAGGTTTGGGTAGGACTATACAGAGTTCCTCTTCAACCATGAAGTTGGTGGTGAAATTGTTGGCTGGTTGCACTGTACCTGTCTTTAGAGGGAGCATGGACGTTACATTGTTTTCAACTTGACTAAGTTCCTTGAAAGATGAGTTTCTGAACAGTCCGAAAAAAAGTATGTTCTTTTCCGGAAGCTCCTCACCAAGAATACTTAAAGATAGTTTTCTACATATATGGGGGGAAAAAGATGATATATATTGTAGCGTTTTCCGACTCTATGGTTAATAAAGAATTACACAACTCCGACAGCTTGACTTCAGTGTCTTTTATTTCCTGGCAGTCCTCGCCACACCATCTAAGTCTTATATCGTATATATTAATCCGGAGATAAGCCTTTTAGAGTTCTGCTCCTCTCTGTCTGCAACTCGGAACTAACTAATCGGAGTAACAACTCCCTTATTTATACATAGGCAGATACTCCGACCCCGGCCCGCTTTACGGCAGGCCAGCGTCGGAGGATCTCCTCCGCCGACTACTATTGCCGACGTAACCGCGTTACTTCAGGACCGCTGGCCTCGCCGCCCCCACACCAGGATGGTTTCGGCTCCGCCAACGGCCCCTCCGTCTCCGCCACACTCTCCCCAACTAATCTATAGCCTTACCGGGAGAAAGAGTGTGATATTACCCTCCTGCAGATGGGTTTCCAATTTTGAATAATCCTGCCACGCCATGGCCCCTGGGCGTTTAAGTAAATAGCTACACATAACATACACACAGTAAATCCTACTTAAACCTCCTCTGTAGGCGGCATTAACTACTAAGTAAACCGAATCCGCCGTCCCCTATGCGGAGTATAACCATAACAACAACTTTTATACAATAATACGACGTCATTTCGTCTGGATCCGGCAGACATTCTTCGCCCGTTCGCCTCAGGCTGTCTTGTCGCCGCCCTCATTGGTTCCAGCCTTGGTCGTCCGCGCCGCCGACGTCTTTGGCCACCGCTGTCCGCAGCGGCTGCAGCATCCCTTCTGATCACGGCCATAACGGGTCCGGGTAACATGGACCAGTTCAATATCCCCATTGGGGAGAGTGTGAATGGAGGAAGATTGCAGTCCCCCGGGTATAACCCTCATCTCAGGTCCTAGGGTCCGAGGCTGCCCCAGTCGTCTAGAGTGTTCCTTGAGGGCCTCCGGCCCGGTAAAATCCGAATGCCATGGCATAGCCCCATCCTCCTCCGCCTCCTCGTCCCTATTGTCACCCGCTTTATCTCCTTGTTGATCTAGCAGCAGGCGGTGCACCTCCTCTACCCCCGCCAACCCCTCAGTGCTGGCTATTCCCCCTTCCCCCATATCTCCTATAGGTAATCCGGTTATTACAATCACTCGGTCTGTCTCAGTGTTGGGTAGGGGCTCCGGATCCCCAGGCCCTCCGACCACCGTCTCGACCCCCTCCGGCACCATCACCATAGTCTCCGCCCGTCCACTCTCCTCCCCCACTTCTACTTGCAGCAAGAATTCCCCCTTGGGCGAGCAAAGGACTAACCCGTCCAACCCCACAGTCACGGATCGGGGGTACCTATCCAACTTGGGTAGAGCAAATAAGGTCCCCGGCTCTACGAGGGGGGTCTTCGGTACCTTCTTCTCCGCCTGTCCTTTCTCCTTCACCGGTGTCCCTACGGAACACGATTGAAATTTACTCATTAATTGGGCGGTACCCTCATCCATGGATCGGTTCTGTATGGCCTCCTCCTCCGCCTCTTTTAACACTCCCTCCAGGCTGAACTTCCTCGTAGACTTTCCCGCCCCTTTTCCTTTAGGGCTTTTACTTTTAGTTTCCATCTCTTTCCTCAGTCTTTCTTTCTCCGCCTCTTTGGCCTTCCTCTCCTCCTCCTCCTTTCTCCGCTGTTCCTCTTCCGCCTTCCGGCGCTCCTCAGCCTCTCTGGCCTTCCTCTCCGCCTCCTCTCTCTCTTTCCGTTTAATTTCTCTTTTCTTCTTTCGCTCCTCCTCCTTGGCATCGCTGAGTACGGCCAGGAACTGGGCTTTCAGTTTAGGGCAGGATTGGACGTATGCCGGGATGGCCACCTCCTCCGACTCCTCGCTGGTTTCATCCTCCCCTTCCACCTCCCCCGCCTCACCCTTCTCCGGCGGCTCAGGCGTCACGATTGTAACTGTCTTCAGGATGGGTTTCGGTTTGCTAGGGGAAGGTTTACTCATATCCTCATAGGAGGGCAATGTCTCGGGACTGGCACCGGAGAGGGTGGGTTTGGGCTTGTTAACTAGTTCGTAAGGGGGCTGCTTCTCGGGGCTAGAGTCCAGCCCATTTCCCCCTAGTCCCAAGCTCTCTCCGTCCTCCCCACTCGTGGCGGAGATGTCCTCGTAGGCAGCCGACTTTATGGAGGTTCGGGAGGTCGGAGTGTCTTTCTTGGTTTCCTCGTACTCCGCCTCCAGGGCTCTCACATTGACTTCCCCTAGAGGCACCTCCTGTTGCATTCGTAACAGAGTCTTGGTGGGGGTCTCCCCCGCCTGTCCATATCTCTCTACCAGTAATCCTATGACGAACTTCAGTTTCCCCGCCATTTCCTCGTCTATTTCCACCTCCCCCCCGCTCAGTAGAGGTGTCAGGTCGGGTATCCCCGTGGCCAGTGGCGGGGTGGAGGGTCCCGCTTCCTCCTCCGCCTGCCGCTCCTTACCCCGTGGGGATTGTCTCTTCCTCTTTTCCGCCGATTCCTCCCCCCCCTCCGGCTCGAAGGCCCTCTTGACCCCCTTCCCTGACATACTCCGGGTGGACCTGACGGAGAGACAGCTCTGGGGTGTGCTGGTCCCCTCCACGCGGAATCCCAGCAATTGCTCCAAGTATTTGGAGGCGACAGCAGCCTCCGTCTCCTCCTCCAACGTTATTCCCGGCGACGCCATGCCGCTGAATGTAGATCCGCTGGGGCTGTCCCCCGCACCCCCTCCACCCGCCGAGGTGCCCTGCTGCGGCGGGGGGACCCCGGGCTTGGAGGCGGCGTTTACCGGTTTCTTTTTCTTGGCCACCGCACTCCCCCTCTTCCTCTTTGTGGTGGTGAGCCTGACAGCTTCCTCCGGGCTAGCTGGGGCAGCCACAAGGCTACTGTCCGCCAAGGATCCTCCCGCCTCCGTTGCCCGGCCCACCGGTAGCATCCTGCACTCCTCCGGCGGCTGCCAGTCCTCCAGCTCTGGGTGGATACGCGTGATGTGTCGCCGGAGATCATCCACCCGGATCTTGGCTACCATGTACTCACACTTAGGGCACTGGTAGCCCTCTTGCATCTCGTCGTGAGTGCGGAGATGGCGGTTCATCCCATCGGATCTCATGAAGTACCACTGCTTGGAGTCCCCCCTTTTCCGGCAGATCTCGCACCGATACTTCGGCAGCTCCACCCCGTCCACCCACTCCGTGGGGACCGGCTTCTGGTCTCTGTTTTTGAAGACAGGCATTACTAGTTGTGGCGTTGTCCATAGGCTAACAGGAATTGAAGGGTGAGGCGGATAGCGCTCCCTTATATTCCCCCCGGTGGTCACGCCCCCTCTTCCTACTCCTCCAATCACCGTCCCCTGGGTCAGGCCACCCTCCGTCACCACGCCGTGGGAAACCCCCGATTGCATCATAGCCTTACTCCGGACACCGTTGTCGCCATTGGCGCCTCCGCTCTCACGTGCCTGCTGTGAGCCGTGGGAACGTGATCCGCGGTCAGCCGAGGACCTCCGCCTACGATAGCTCCCACTCCGACTCCGGCTCTCCGAGTCCCTCCTCCCATGTCTGGCTGCCTCCGTCCGGGCAGACACTCCGTCCCTTCTGTGGCCACTAGTGGAGCGGCTAGAGGAGGAGTGGCCGGAAGATCTTTCTCTCTCCCTCCTCCTCCGCCGACTCTCCCTGTGTCTTGAGCGTGTGGAGCCCTCCCGGGAGTGGCTGGACACTGTGGAAGACACTTTCTTTGACCCTCCACCAGCATTTCTACCCCGACTCGATTCACCCTTGGGCCTTGTCCCTCTTAGAACCACCAACCGCGTGTCATCTCCGGCCTGCATTGTAGACTGACCGTTAACGGTCCTTCCCCCGCCTTTTATTGGGGAGAACCTGTTATGAGGGTTGCTTAGTGACTCCCGCCTCTCCGGCCCTGCTCCGCTAGGCGGCGCTCCGGCCGCCGGCCGGCCGGCCTCACCGCCTGCCGTCGAGGAATTTGGAGCCTGGCCTCCCGACCTCCCCTTCGTCATGGCTGTTCTGCAGCGTCCAACCCTCCTGGCTTCCCTCTCTTCGTTTTCATGGTTGTTGTAGATGGCTTCCTCGATCATCTCGTAAATAAACCATCTTTCCCTATGCTTCTCCCTGATTCTCCTCCGGCCAGGATCCGCCGCCCTCCTTAACCTTTCTGCCCTGATTTCCTCGTTTTGGCCATGGTTCCGCCTTCTGTGGGCCAACTCACTCTCATCACTCACCCCCTCTTCATCCGACTCGCCCATCTCGGGGAGGGACCATTCCTCGTAGGGAGGGTCCTCCTCTGGTTCTACCCCCCTCCAATGTGACATTTCGGCTTCTTCCTTCAACCTTTTTTCATTTTCCAGCCATACATCGCACCAGTCGCGGCCTTCTTGACTCATCTTGCTTTTGCAGCTCCTCCACTCCGCCCCAAGGTAAGTATCCAGTTGAGGCGCCAGTCTGACGGCCCGGGCTGCGCTGGTTCCGGCAGGCTTCGGTGCACTCCTCCGCAGACCTTCTTTCCGATTTCCATTATCCGCTGCCCCTCCCTTACAGGTTTCAGTTATTTGATGTCTCTTTTTCTCTTTGCAGGTCAGCAGTTTCGCCTCCCGGTCAGCTCCAGTCCCCGGGGTCACCTGAACCAGCCGGATGGTGCCCCCTCCGGATCCTCCTTCCTCCTCGTCTGAATTGTCCGAAGATAGGGGCTCGGCCTCCCTTGTTTCATCCTCCATGGGAACATCCTCCGCCGTGGCCCGCGCCGGGGCCAGTTTTAGGGCGTCGTAATGGACTACCCTGGTAGTTTTACCCTTTTTAATTTTATACACCGCCTCCCCTAAGCGCCCCACTATCTCCCATGGGCCTGTCCAATAACTCTGGAGTTTAGGTGTCAGTCCCCTCTTCCGGAGAGGGTGGTAGTAGAAGACCCTGCCCCCAACAGCGAATTCGCCTGCCGAGGCTCTTGCATCATAGTTCCTCTGTTGCCTGCAGAGGGACCTTCCAAGGGCCTCCCTAGCGACGGAGTATGCTTTTGTCATGGTGGTTTGTAATTCGGCCACATAACCGACTCCTCCCCCTACATTGGGCTCCAGCGGGTAAACCAAATCCAGGGGGATGACCGTTTCCCGCCCCAACATCAGAAGATTGGGGGACAATCCCGTGGAGGCGTGTGCGGAGGAGCGATACGCCGCCATTACAAATGGCAGCCGCCGGTCCCAGTCCCGTTGGTCCTCCGCCACCACAGTCGCCAGCAGCATTTCAATTGTTCGGTTGGCCCGCTCCACCATCCCATCGCTTTGGGGCCTAAAGGAACAAGTTCTGGTCTGCCTGACTTCCAGTAAGGCCACCATTTCCCTGAATAGTCCCGACTGGAAGTTCTTGCCCTGATCTGTGTGCACCTCCGCCGGGGCTCCAAATCTACAGATGAACTCCTCCACCACAGCCCTGGCCACCGTGGGTGCCTCCTGGTTGGGTAAAGCGTACGCTTCCGTCCATTTAGTGAAGTAGTCCGCCGCCACCAAAATATATTGGTTCCCGGCGGAGGACAAGGGCAATGGACCCATCACGTCTAGAGCTATCCTCTGTAGGGGTAGTCCGGCACCCACATGTCCCATTGGTGCCCGGTGCGGAGGTGGAGCCGCCTTCCTCCGGAGACAGGGTTCACAGCTGGCGCACCACAGGGTCACCTCCCTCCTGAAGTCAGGCCAGTAGTAACCTGTCTGGAGGCGCCGGATGGTTTTATTGCGGCCCAGATGCCCCGCCAAGGGTTCTCCGTGGACCTCCCTGAGCACATCATTCCTGCTCAGGGTGGGTACAGCAATTTGGAAGCATCGTTCCCCCGCCGCACCTTCCCACCACCGGCCCAGTATCCCTTTTTCTATACTCATGCGCCCCAATTGGGCATGCCAGGCTCTCAGCTCATAGCCCCAGGTCCTTCTTTCCTCCTCTGTGGTGGTCGCCTCCCCGTTCACCCATGCTCTGACCTGAGTCAGCACAGCGTCCTCCGCTTGGAGTGTGCCCCACTCTCTCCCTGCCGGCGGAGTGGAGTCCCCCGCCGCCGGAGGCGCCCCCCGAACCATCTCCTGGCGTTGAGACCTTGTGAAAACCCGGCAATGCAGTAGCTCCTCCTCATCCTCTCGCCCACATTGCTTGCAGGGCTTCCTGGACAGCCCATCCGCATTCCCATGTAGTTTTCCCGGCCTATGCTGCACCACTATGTCGTAAGTACTTATAATCTGCAGCCATCGAGCCAGCTGGCCCTCCGGCTCCTTGAACTCCAACAGCCACCGCAGGGAGGCATGATCTGTTCGGACTACCACCCTCCTCCCTATTAGGTAATGCTTGAATTTCCTGAGGCCAAAGACTATAGCCAGCAGCTCCCTCCTTGTAACGCAATAGTTACGCTCCGGCCTGCTGAGAGTGCGGCTGCCATAGGCTAGGACCCTCTCTACCCCCGTCTGCTCCTGGGACAGTACCACTCCGAGGCCTGTGTCACTGGCGTCGGTGTCTAAGGTAAGCTGTCCCTCCGCCTGGGGGAAAGCCAGGATAGGGGCCTCGGTTAGTCTCTTTTTTAGGTCTTGGAATGAGGCCTCGCATTCCTCCGACCACCGGAACGTCCTCCCTTTCTCGGCCAGCGCGCTCAGTGGCTTAGCCCTCGTAGAGAACTCAGGAACGAAGGTCCTGTAGTAGCCGGCTAGCCCCAGAAAACTCCGGACCTCCGTCACCGTGGTCGGCGTGGGCCACGACTGCACCGCCTCTATCTTTTCCGGATCCGTCTCTACCCCCGCCTCACTCACTTGGTGGCCCAGGAATAACACTCTGCGGCGAGCCAACTGGCATTTGGAGGGCTTGATCTTAAGCCCAGCATCCTCCAGCCTTTGAAGTACCTCCCCAAGCCGGCCAAGATGCTCCTCGAAGGTGGCGGAGAATACGACTATGTCGTCTAGATAGACCAAACAAGTTTTCCACTGTAGTCCCCTCATGGCCACTTCCATCACCCTCTCAAAGGTGCCTGGCGCATTGCACAAACCGAAGGGCATTCTCCGGAATTGGAACAGCCCCCGGTGTGTCGTGAATGCTGTTTTCTCTTTATCCCCCTCCTCTATATCCAACTGCCAGTAGCCGCTGGCCAGATCCACTGACGAAAACCACGCGGCCCCCGCCATGGTATCGAGACAATCTTCCACTCTAGGCAGGGGATAAGCATCCTTCACGGTGGCGGCGTTGAGCCTCCGGTAGTCCACGCAGAAGCGAGTGGTACCATCTTTTTTTCTTACTAGGACCACCGGAGAAGCCCACGGGCTAGTGGATGGCTCAATCACTCCGGCTTCCAACATCTTCTCCACCTCCTCTTCTACCGCCTCTCGTCTATGGGGTGCCAATCGCCTCGGCGGTTGTTTGATAGGTGGATGTACCCCCGTATCAATCCTATGCTTGGCCAATTGAGTGTGCCCTTTGTCGCCCTTATGCCTCTGAAATGCCCCCAGGTGTTTCCTTATAAGCCGTGCAAGCTCCTTTCTACGGTGAGCCTCCGTCCCGCTCACTAACCCGTCCACCAAACACTTTAGCTCCTCCGGCTCACCTCTCTCCACCATCCGGCACCATCCCTCTCCGGCCACTGTCTCGCCTCCGCCTCTGCACTCCACTCGTTGAATGGCCCCTAGAGTCATGTCTCTATATATCACCACTGGCTCAGGACCGGGATTGAGCACCCTGACCCAAGTTGCCCTCCCCTCGGGGCATACCAGCCCCCGCCCCACCAGGAAGCTCGGTTCACCCTTGTGTCCGGCCATCCCTTCAATCATCCCGTCGTCCCCCTGTTGCCAGGGTCCGGCTAGAGTTCCCTCTAGCATGGCCTCCTGTCCGGATCCCAGCACCGCCGCTCGGGTGCTGACGATTCGGCACACGGAATCCTCCTCTGTCCACACTAGGCGCCCTTTTGCTACGTCGACCATTAGTTTGTTGGTGCGGAGGAACTCCGCCCCCAGGATTCCCTCCGTCCCGGTGTCGCTGACTACGAAACGCACATTGATAGTGCGCCTCCCGATTTCCAGCTCTGTGTACACTTCCCCTTTTATGTCCATAGGCCGCCCGTCGACGGAGTAGATCTTCTCCGCCGTTTCCCCCAGGCGTCCCCGTCCGCCCCAACTGCTCCACCATCCTTCGGAGACCAGATTAAGCGACGCACCAGTGTCCACCAGCAATTGGATGGGGGCCCCTGCCAGCCGACCCTCTACTATCAATCCTCCTCCGCCCCTCTCTCGGCGGCCCTGTATCACATTGATAGGCCCACTTCCCTCGACCTGTACTTGGCCTTTAGTATAGGTCGATTCTAGTTTCCCGCCGCCGGACTAGCCTGTTCGCTCACCGGCCTGGATGCCTCCTTGGCCTTGATATTTGGGCATTCTCGCTTGAAATGGCCTTCCTGTCCGCATCCGAAGCAAGCACCACTGCTTGGCTTTTTCTTCCTCCCCAACACCGCCGGATCATCCAGCCTTTGAACTAACCGCTCCATCAACTCCGCCATTTTGCTCATTTCCTCCTTGTTGGACTTGAGGTGTTCATTTACTGACGCATCCGCCGCCCGCACTTTGTGGATATTCTCCTGCTCCACTTGTAAGTACGCCTCCGCTCCCACCGCCGTCATTACTGCGGATTGTAAATCTTTCGGTGTTGACTGATACACCCACTGCCTGAGTGGATTGTCGAGGCACAATAGGAATCTATCGAGCGCTAAGGTGTCTGTCGTCCGGGCGTCTGCCTCCGGATATGCTAACTTAGTGTACTTTTTCAGTTCTTCCTGTAACTCTTGCAGTCCCTCCCCCTTTCGCCGGACCCTAGTGCGGAGGAACGCTTTGTAGATCTCTTCCTGATTAGTAGGCTCAAACCTTTCCACGAGTGCCCTTCTTAACTCCTCATACCCCTCCGGCGTGGCTGGTTTCCTTCCCGTCAACAATCTCCGGGCTGCCCCCGACAGACTCAGACCTAGGAACATACCCGCCTCCTCTGGCTTCCATCCGTTTACTTTGACGCACAGGTCGAAGTGGTTGAGGTAGTCAGATAGGTCTGTGGTGCCATCATATTTAGCGGGTTTCACCACTGGCTTACCCTTTGCCTCCTTCTCCCCATCGGCACCTCCTCTCCAGCCATCCTCCGGACGACCCATAACTCCTCTACCCTGCCGGAGATCTCCACCTTCCCCTACTTCGTCCTTATCCGCCTCCTCCGCACGTCTCCCGGTTTCGGGGCGAACCTCGGCCGGTGCCCGCTTGCTCCCCTTCCTTGGGTTATTCATCTCCGCCTGCTCCTCCGGCCACCAAAGCACCTTTCCGCCATCGTCCCTTCCCGGGTTGAACCCCAGCCAGGCATTTGCATCACCCAGTTTTCCTTTAGGGTGCCTCAACCTCCAGGCCGCCGGTTTCTCCTCCCTCTCCCATGGCCACAGGTAGGGCTCCTTTTCTTTAACGCGTGGTTCCTCATATCCCGTGTCCGTTACCTCCTCCCGGGATGCTCTATCGGCGGGTTCTGCTTGTCTCTCCGGATTCATCTCTTCCGGCCTCACCGCCCCTCTCTGCCGTAGCGTCACTTCCTCGTCCACCACTTCCAGCACAACCCCTTTTTCCCGCTTAATCTCCTCCGTATCCCTCTTCTCCACAGGTAAGTTTATCGTTTCTGAAGCCTCCGCCATCTTCTTTCTCTCGTGGGTCTTCAAACACCGCTGTCACCAATGTAGCGTTTTCCGACTCTATGGTTAATAAAGAATTACACAACTCCGACAGCTTGACTTCAGTGTCTTTTATTTCCTGGCAGTCCTCGCCACACCATCTAAGTCTTATATCGTATATATTAATCCGGAGATAAGCCTTTTAGAGTTCTGCTCCTCTCTGTCTGCAACTCGGAACTAACTAATCGGAGTAACAACTCCCTTATTTATACATAGGCAGATACTCCGACCCCGGCCCGCTTTACGGCAGGCCAGCGTCGGAGGATCTCCTCCGCCGACTACTATTGCCGACGTAACCGCGTTACTTCAGGACCGCTGGCCTCGCCGCCCCCACACCAGGATGGTTTCGGCTCCGCCAACGGCCCCTCCGTCTCCGCCACAATATATATATATATATATATATATATATATATATATACATACATACATACACATATATATATATATATATATATATATATATATATATATATATATATATATATATATATGTATACACACACACACACATATATATGGAACTATATAATACACTCGTGTATATTTATATAATTAGCCGCGGACGGTTAGGGACTACTTGCAGCGCACATTGGTATCTATGAAGTCATAGCATGACGTCATGGTAAATAACTCCTCCAGTATATAAGGGGGAGTTTCAAAGTAACCGTCATTTGGCTCGATTCACCTGTACAGGTAACACCACGCTGGGTGTTTCCTGGAATTTTAAATTTTTACCATTGTTAGTGCTATTGTTATTACTATTGTTATTACTTATACTATTGTTATTATACTATGCATTTTACTGACTATGCTTTTGTCAACTAATTATTATAGTTGTTTTAATAAAGGCATGTATGGTGCTGATAGCCCCAAGGTCAGTAACCCACCAAACTCATGTGTTCTGTGATAGATCATTTATTACATGTATTATATATTAATATCCCTTTATTACCGGTACAGTCTGGTATCCTATTATATTATCAGATACACTCATTGGATACACTCAACCCATATCAAAGTGATGGCATCCAATAAGCCCAGCGTTGATTTGGGGATTTGTTATGGTCACGTAGGGAATTGTCTGATTGTTTCCAACTGAAATGGCTAGTAAACCCACCAACTCCCCTTCATTAGGGGCTTCACGCCCTCAAACGTTATCAAATTAGCAGTAATTTCTTGCCCCTAGTGGCAGCATGTCACTGACCCTCGCCACCCCCTACCCATTACCCATATCTACAGCGCATGCGCCACCCTTCTTTAACCCTTCACGCCTGGGGTCAGATCTCAACCTTATCTCACGCTATCTCACGCCACGTGTGTTTGCTGCGAGACTTGGGTGAGAGCTAGGGTTGCTCACGTGTTGGTCACATGATGGCCATGTGGTCGTAGATAAATCCCTGTGAAAGATAAAGGAAGATGTCCTTTGTTGTTTTACAGAAGTCAGGCTAAGAAAGTGATGGGCCGGGAGGTGATGAGAAGCTGAATTGATAGCTGAACACTATATTGTCGCCTTCGTGCAAGAAGGTTGTAGCGGACATTTTGGCAAAATTGAGTTTTCATCTCCTCTAACAGAAACTGACCCTTATCTACCTATTATGAAGATAGTGAAGCTCTATCTGTCTTTATGTGCGCCTGCAGGCCCCTGTGTTATGTTGTTATATTCACTTGGTGCTATAGTAAGTGGGACACTTCTATTGCCTCTCCTGCTAAACTTGAAAAAATGTAGTAACAACATTCTTGCAATATAAAGCTGACATTATTAAGTTACAGATGTAGCAGCAAGAAATGCCTATATTAATAGTAGTAGACAGTAGTGCCTGTCTCTAATAATTCATGTTGTCTTTTCTTTTCTTTCATGTGAAGAGATTAGAAATTCTCTTTAAAGCCTGAAGCTTGACTCCTTTATTGCCTTTCATTTCCAGCTGCACTACTGTCATATACGGTATAATACATCCATCACATTCTTTATTGTTTCTCTTTCTGAATGGTGGAGTCATCCTTCCCTTTATCTCCCATAATGTGTGAAGCCCAACAATTGCTGACCACCACTAATTGTATACAGGTCTGACTTTAAAAATTATGTGTTTCATAGTAGTTGGCTGGAGAATATAGGCACGGTAGGTCTTACTGACCAAAATGCTCTATCATGATAAAGAAGAAAACATCCGGGGCTGGAGTTAGATTTGTAGGCAAAATGAGGCAATTCTCTTAAGTTATTGAACCAAGGTGACACTTTTCAATTCATAAAAAGAGTAAGCTCAAATATTAAATTTCTCGATTCTGCCCCAAAGGTCAGGTAACATGAAGTATGTTCATTTGCCTTTGCCTAATAACCTCGGGTACCCACTGCACTGTCTGCATCTTCCCCATTAGTATAGCCAGGTAAGTCCATCCCACTGTATTGACTCGACTCCATCAATAGGTCCCGCCCCACCACCCCTGGGTACCTCAATATAAAAGGTATCTATGTCCACTGTTGTAGTACCTTCAATACTGGCCAGCTGCCCATTGCCCAGTGGGGCCCCATGTGGGCCTCATCCATTCACCATACTCACACACCTCTCCACCCCAGGCATTATAGAGGATTCCTTCATTTTCCCCTCCTGGAACATATAGTGGCATAGTGTTGCCTTTATACACCAGGTGGTAGTGTGGTTTGAAACAGGATTTTTCTGGTGCCTTCATACCATCAATTGTTTGATAGATGTCAAAATGATGGTGATTTTCAGGCACTGTATACATTTGAGGCTTTCGCAATTCATTATAACATCAAGCTTGACAAAATATATCAAATAGGTTGATGATTTGTTAAATAAACTAGGTAGACAGGTAGTTACACCTTTTCTGTGGGAGTCTAGATAAGTAAAATATCCACAGATGTACCTACTTCTTTGTGGGAAACCCAGAGTAACTTGACTCATGGGTTCTAATGGAAATGATGTGAGTCATTTCACATGCTTCCTAAATGATGTTCCAATTTCTTTTTGTGGGATGTGGATCCTATAATAGAGCTTACACTCACATTTGATTAAAACCAAAAGTATTAGATTGCATGTGTAGGGAATCGTATTTACTATGTATCAAGGTCTATGTATTTGAGACTGTTAATATATACCGTATCGGGGTAGGATAGGCGCTCTTTGGGAGCGTCTCCTGCGTCTCTCGTAAGAGGGCAACACTGGTGGCCTCGGGCGGCGTGACGTAGGGGGCGGACCAGAGGGCGCTCAGTGCGGAACCAGCCAACCATAACGAGAGGTATATATTCTGCCATCCTCCTACGATCGGGGGACTATTTGTGCAGTCCTACAGAGTTGGTAGGCTAACCTGGTTTCGAAATGGCCTAATCATTAATCTAAGTGAGAGCATTACAACCTTACGGGGACAGACTACAGGCGTATGAAAGGTTGAAACGCATTTGTAAGTCCTCTTGTAAACATACCGTAATAAAGTGATTCTGAAACCTACTCGAACTGACTAGTTATTGCTTCGAAAATATAGTTATCTCGATATCAGTAGGATCTTGAAACGGCAATACCTACACATGCTTAGACAAAACCACCAAGGAATTTTAGTCACAATCAGGCAAGCCAAGGCAAGTTGGGCCTTTGTCTAATGGTTAGTTGTATTTGACTAAGAAAAACTTGGACGCTTTAGCACGTGCTTTTGACTAGGTATTATTAGAAAGTTAGCCTTTTTGACTAACATCTGACTAATGCACATCTGCACCATTCAACTTCCGCTCAGAATACAAGTCTGAAAAGGCACCTGCCTTGCATAAAAATAATGTGTGCTGAACTATGAGATACCTACTTTTGTCACACACTCTTTGAGGTGCTCTACGTGTTTACCACTTACTTGTGTGCAACAGAAAAAAATGAACTACAAAGAAAGAGACTGATGCAGGCGAGACACTTCTTAGGCAAAATCACCTTTTTCCATAGGAGCAACACCCTCCAGATCCTGCAGGTATGGAGCACACACAGTTGGCAGCTTGTCGCCTTTGCCGGGCCCTTGGTCATACCTGAGTATCCCATGGAGAGGAGATGTGGCCTATTATTGGGTTTAATTAATATTATCTACAGGGGTCCAACACGTCCCTCCTATCTTTCTTCACACGGTGGTCTTCACATCTGTGGCTGCGAAATGCGAACAGTGTGTCACTATGGTTGTGCTCTACATGGATCTTAGCAGTAAAAGTCATGCTAGGGAAAAATACAATTTGTGTAAAATTGAGTGCTGATTTGTTATGTTGCAATGACAAAGAGATTTACACACCAAACAGAGTGGTATGACACAAAGTAGTTATGTAAATCTGCAGCACAATGCGCAGACCTTAATTCATTGCGTATTACAGAGCAGGGTAGTAGTATATGCAAAAAGGCATTTGTGCGGGAAGTACAGTTGGAGTAATCAATGATATGTTTACATGAAATGTCATCAGCAAGACCTTTCTTAATCTTTGGAATCAGACATGTTGGAACTGTGCATGAAATACTGCGTCAGCACAATAAATATCATTAATAACTCTCCATATACAAACATTTCTTCAACTTAGTCACAAGACTAGCATTGATAACTCAAAAACATGGTCAGTGGAATATATCATCTGAAACCACTGACATTTCGGTATTCAAAACATGTTTCAGTTTAAAGACCTCCCATTAGTAATGCCTACATAACCATGTGAAAGTGAGGTAGGATCTGTCATTTAAAATCTCAGGGATAACAAAATATGATATCCTTTTCATAATCAGATTAATGTTGTTGGGCTATCACAGGCGGAGGGGAAAGAGGGGTTTTATGTACTAAAGTGTATTTCACCAATAGCATAAACTATAGTCGTTACTTGGAATTCCACCAATTCCTATACTACTCTTTCTCCAGTCTCCACTCAAGTTTGAATCAATGATGTCGGGAATCTATCGGCTAGCTTTGAGTGGTAGAGCTGTCTAAATCCAACTGCCCATTTGGGAAAGAAGACACAGACGGGTAACTCATCTCCAAGGGTTTTTATTTAAGTTGTCCAAATTCGTTAATAACATCCAGTCACATCTCCAAAGATGCCTACATAGTAAACTTCTATCTCGGTGTTCAGCACATAACTCAAAATTCAATCAAAATTTGATACAATTAAACAAGGCCTATGGTCCTACCATTTTACTTGACACACTCCGAATTCTTAAAATATAATCAATACCAATAAAATTTAATCTATCAACAGATCACAATACGCCCACAGAATAATTTTCGTTACTGCTTTCAGGTCCAAAAATACTCAATACCTTTATTCACAACTCCACCAAACTTCTTGTAAAATGTCATGGCTCCAGTTAATTCCATTATCACCAAGAATTACATCTTGCACATACACGCCAACATGGCCAGTTTGAGATAAATATCTAAAATCCATACAGATGAACAATTCCTTTGAATGCAACCTCCAGTAAATATCCCATATGAATTGGGTAGCGAGAGGCCTATAGCAGAGAGAGAGGGCGATAGCAATGTCCTTAGTCAACTTCCGATTCCTCCCTAAATTCTGATAGGATCCTCAATAACCCCCTCAAGGGTTTTAAATATTATAAGTTGGAACGCCAGAGAGTCACACAGTAAGAGTTCCTCCGACTAAGTAGGTACTTTTCAGAATTTCAATCCATTCCTACTTGTAAGCTGCTGTAGAAATATATCTTCCCCTTTGATTCCAGGTCGAACTGTAGATCTCTGAAGATTTGAGCACAATTCGCGCTCTCCTCCTGAGGCATAGCGTTTATATACCTCCCAACTATCGGTGGTTTGGACTTTTCGTTACCGGACACCATTCAGACTTTCACTCTAACGTGACTCTAAAGGATCCGCCCGAGAGGAATCCAGCCACCAGCCTATAGGGGCTTAACCACCTGCCATGGTCTTCATCCCCATGACCCCCAGACCGACATGGACAAAGTCTCCCAGGACCACTCACCTACCAACACGACCCGGGGCCATTAGATATTCTATAGGGACATATCAGCCCGCACTCAGCCTAGACTTTCAACAAGCGCTCGATCTACAATAACACTACCAAACCCTTCACAAAATTATACTTACACCATTGTAGTGGTTCGTCTCGTTAAGTTAGATTAAATCATAACGAAGAGAGAGAAAAGTTTCCGGGTAGGCAACCGAGCTTTTATTTCAGAGCTTGCGTTACATACGATCACAGCCTCAGAGGACTACATGCTGCTAGTGCATTCGGTTACCCTTTCGGGTAACAACCTGGTTGAGCAGTGGGTAAACCACTACTGAGGAACCTAGGGCTAGGACCAGCCTTATATAGGGGAAAAGCCCGCGAAACTCAGACCGGCCACGTGACGTGTGGCGGACGAGTGGTAGGCCCCCTGGTGTAGTGGATACGAACCCAGAGGCAGGTGCTGCCACCTGCCATCCGGATTCCCCCACCACACCCGAAGGACCTAGGTCTGAGTCTCACGGGTGCATGAACGTTAAAGTGTAAAATACCATACCCCTACACTGCCCCCCTTAGACAATAACTTGGGGGTAATTAAACCGCAGTGTATTAATAACCTAGTAAGTGATTGTTTACAATACTAAAAAGGGGTATTAATTACACTTGCTCGATGTGAAATAGGCTATAGTATAAGACTATCCTATTTCTGAAAAATTATACAATAATAGCATCGAGTGTCGTTCATGTTATTTCCATCACTAGCTTATAACAACCATAAATGATAAATATACAATTATCACAGATTTATAGTAACGTTTTGACAACAGTAGGGTCCTGAAAAGGACCGGTGGTTGTTAACAATGATCGTATTATGGTTATTGAACCCGGAAAAAAATTTTCGACTTTTTAAATTAACAGCTCTGTCTACTTTACAGAGTGAATGAAATATTAATGATCAGATATGGACAATTAATCTGATACTATATGAACACAATTAGGTATTAACCTGAGTAATACAATACTAAGTTTAGAGAAATCCGTTGGACCTTCTCTTATTTTATAGAAAAATATTTATACTTTTGAGACGCAGCTCAGTTTATACCTTAGTGTTTTATATTTACAAGTTACAGAAGAATTATAGTCTCTTAATATATTGAGACCAGGAATGACCTATATAGACAGTTATAGGTCTAGGATTACCTTAAATAACTTTTAGGATTCGCAGATCCAGTATATTTATAGGTACCCTTATATAATAATATATCTTTATAAAAGACATTATATAGTTATAAATACAATTTTACATACAATATAATAATATCAACAAAGTTACTTGTTTTCATGATTGGAGGATGTAACAGGAGTCGGATGCTGCTGATGGCTTGGTATGGGCGAGCTGAACCCTGATGCCTGAAGTGCTATAGTAAAACTTGTTGGTGGGTGTAGCTAAACCCTGATGCCTGTAGTGCTAGCTAACTGGAGGTTATAGTAGATCCAGTTGTAGACTGTTGATGGACTCTATGGGCGTAGCTAAACCCTGATGCCTGTAGTGCTAGCTAACTGGAGGTAATAGTAGATCCAGTTGTAGACTGTTGATGGACTCTATGGGCGTAGCTAAACCCTGATGCCTGTAGTGCTAGCTCACAAATAGTAGTGGTGTAGTAGTAAATCCGGTTTGTAGTTCAAAAGTCCATATTAGTGTAAATTGTCCATGATTTTATAATAGGCACAGTCATTACATTGTGGCACAGTACAATTATGGTGTTTACAGCATTCGTACTCCTCCTCCAGAGTGACTTGTTTGTTTTCTCCTTCTGTTTTCAGTTTCCGGATTAGGGTACAGTTTGGTACCCGAATCAATACGGGTTGGATAAAAAAATGGTTTCTTATCCAACAATGCATGGGTAATAGAACCCCGGGACACACAATTATGTCCGATCTTCATGCAACAGTTTTTTACTGTTCCATGTTCTCCTCGGGTGGCTGGTTTGGACCCGGTTGTTGAGCCAGTGGCTGAACAGGGGGGTTCATACCAGTTCCATCCGTAGGTGCCAATGCGGGGACAGCAGGTGTAAGTTTCACCTTTTGGCGTGCTTCGAACAGCTTCAAAGCATGCTCAGGTGTACCGTCCCAGTTATCCATGATAACTCCGAAGACCTTGAAGAACTTTTGCTGGTTCTTCATGTTCGTTGCTCGTTCTAGGTCGAGCATCTGAGAAGCTGTTTCCTTCTCGGATAGGGCCTCCTGCCGCAGATTAGCAGCTTCCTGCTTATCTTTGGCAACATCCGCTTTGATCTGAGTCGAGATTCGGTTGATCTCTGACTTCTGGATCGCGTCAATACACTGGAGAGTGCTCGACACGGTCCGACGATACATGTCCAGGTGGAGGTTTTCCAGATGGTGCTGTAGCGTCTCAAATTGTTTGCTCTGGATATTGCAAGACAATTTGTCCTCCTTCTTGAAGAAGGTCTCCACTGTCTGGATCAGCTTAGGCCGATGAACCACAGCACCAGGTGGGGGTACCTGACCCTGAGGCTTCGGCTGTGCTCCAGACCCACTCGCAGTGACAGCTACCTGCGTGTGCGAAGAAGCAACCGCAGTAGTAACCGCACTAGCAGTGGTCGAAGAAGGGCCTTGAGTTGGTAATCCCTGAACCAGGGGCAACCGTGACAATTCCCTTCTAAGGTCTTTGGCCGTCAACAATGGTGCGGGTGGACGTTGTCTCACCACAGCACTCATTGTAGGTCGGGGAGCTTGACCTCCTACTGTCGGCAGTTCCTGCTTGACCCTCCCGTACTGATCAAAGATTTGCATCTCTGGTCCGGGTGGGCCCATAGCAGGGTACTGCTTCGGGTCTTTGACATTCAAAGGCGCGTGTTTCCGGGCGGACTGGCCACTCGGTCCACTGACACCAAAGAATGTCGGGTTCTGTGCACCTCGTGGAGTTGGTGCTCGCCCATAATGGGAAGGAGTTCCAGTAGGAGATGGAAGATGTGGCTTCTTCCTTCCCCCATTTGTCTGTCTCTCCAGCGCCTCCAGTGGTGACCTGGCTCGGCTTGGAGATTCAGACGCCTGTCTCTTCCTATCTGCTACAGAGGGTCCCTGGCGGTAATCCCTGCGGCTTCGGACCTGTTCTCCGGATGGAGTTACATAAGCCCCACCACGACGGCGGGCCTTGTTGCTTCTCCATTCGTTTAACAGATCGTACTCCTCCTGAGCGTACTCTAGTTTGCCGGACCCGGGAGTCTGGGCAAACCGAGCCTTTAGTTTCTGGTTAGTACCAGGAACCGTAGGCGCAAACTGCTTCGTACTCGGTGTGAGGGAAGCCAACTTCTCTGCATTGAGGCCCCTAAGGTTGCCATAGAGTTCGGAGTGAATTTTCATCACCCGATCTATGGCTGCCTCCAGGCCCTCTCCATGCGAAGTCACATAGTGCCGGACCATGTCTCCGCGTCGGGGGGTGACACATCCTGTGCATTTAGCACATTTCTTGCCAACCTCTCGGTCGCAGACATATTCCGGCCTCTGGTGCATATGAACCTCCACGAGATGACGAAGGAACGCGTCTTTCTCGATGAAGAATTCAACCTCACCCTCACTTTGAGTACAACGTTGGAAGGGACAATCCTTACGATCCTCCCCGTAGTACTCATCTAGAGCAAACTTGAGCTTGCCCTTCTGGTCATAATTGTACAGACCATTGGGCGAATTCTTAACGAATTCCCAATAGATCCAGTACATATTGGCCGGCTTTCTATCAGAGAGCTTCTTGCGAAGCCACTCCTCCATATCCTCCTGCCTCTCACAGGTGATCCGAGGGGGCAGTCTCCATACGGATTTACTCCCCTTCAGGTGTCCCCTGTGTAGAGGAATGAAGTCGGCAAAGTTGCTATTGGCGTTAGCCCAGATAGCAGCCTCTTGCTCGTCAGTCGGAGTGACATCCACAACTGGGTCAACCGGCTCCTCTCCCTCCGGGTCGGATGGTACATCCACAGGTTGCACAACGGGTTGTTGACCCGCGAGGACCTGGGCTGCAGCATCTTGAGCGTCTCCACTCAAATCGGCCATTACGTCGTGTAGCTTGACGATTGGCACACCGAGCTCAACTTTTACGGTTGGGACAGCCGGTTCAGCTTCTGTATTATCAGCTTGAACGTCTACCTCGATAGGTTCAGGTTTGCGTTGGTCAACCTTCTTCTTATTCCTCCTGCGGGATCTGCCTTTAGTAGAAGTGCCAGGCTCGGATGCGTCCGTCTCATTGCCGGAGACATCCGAAGCCTTAGCGCCCTTCTTATTGGCCGAGCGTGGAGACACCCGACGGGTTCGGGTACTGTCGTCCACACTCGTGCTGGTAGAGGGTTCGGTTCCTGACCGCTTCCCTTTACCCTTACCTTTGGTGGGGGTTGTTTTACCCTTTCCACCAGCTGCTTTCTCCTTTACTTGCTCAGTCTTCGTAGGGGTAGACTGAGCAGTTTTAAGGGAAACATCTGCATCAGGTAGGGCCTTCTCAGGTACTACTGCTGCGCCTCCCAAGGTGGGAGCTTCAGCAGGAGACATGAGACGGTCCATCCGATCGGCCATCTTGGCTGTTACTTGCACGGGTGCTGGTCCGGGTACTAACTCCGGATGCGCCAGTGCATATTGTCTCTCCAATAGACGTACTACGAGGTCTTGTATTACCCCGAGTCTGTCTAGTGGAGACACACCAATACGGGCCTCTTCTGCCTCAATGGTTTGAGACGTAATAGGGACCCCTGGACAGTAATCCACAACAGCGTTACCTGCTGCTTCATACTCATCCGCTGTGCTTAACAGTAGGATCTGGTCTCTGTCTATGTATCTAGAGACCTCATCTGCCTTGACACCGGTGTAACCCGTTTTGTCAGACACATAGGAAGGCCTATAAGAGGTATTCCTTCGGAAAGCCATTTCTGCGTCCCAGACGGCTTTACGAAACCATAAGTGGACTACCAATCCTTTGGCCATCTGATGGTAATCCATCAACCAGGACTCCGGAAAGGTATTAGCCCACTGCGGATGAGCACATTCCCAGATTGCGTTGACAACACGCTCGTCAACCTCTCTGGGCGTCCCATAACAGGTGGGTATCAGCATTTCCTCGGAAATTGCTAACATCCGTCCGTCATATGGACCGGCTACATCATGCCATTCGGGACTGTCTGGGAAGGGCAGCTCTAGGTGCATTGGCCTGTCAACCGGAGAAGCAGGTCCCAAAGCACCGAATGAGGTACTCCCACCAAGACGGGGCGGCAGTTGAGGGGGAGGTGGCATCAGAGCCCTGTCAAGAGACTGGGCTCCTGCCGGTTCTCCACTCAAACCTTCGGATGGAGGGGCTACATAAGGCTCACCTACATCAATTTGTTGTTGAACGCCTCGGCGTTCAGGACTAACTTGTCTGGAGTTGTCGGATGCGTCGTAGAACGATTCTACGTCGCTATCGTCTACTCCAGAGAAGTACTGATCAACATTCATTTGTTGATCCATTTGATCACAATCAGCATCGTATTGCTGATCGTCGTATGTATAAGTGGGACTCTTGGGAGAACCACTTCCATACTCTGGCGGGGTGCTGGCACCGGCACCGCCGCCAAGACGAACGGCCTCTTCTGCCATCGACAGAAGTGGCTGTTCGGGGATAAAATATCCCAATCCACCGGATAAGCAGTGAGTACTGCTTACCCAGTGAAAGGCGGGTGCCTTTTAACGAGGGCACACCTCGGAATATGGCTGTCACGGGCTATCAGACTCCAACAAGAGTAAGACCTCCCTCGGCCACGTCTTCTTCCTTCGCAGGAATAAGACAATATGGCGGGATACTCGAACTTGAATCGCTGCGCATGATCAAACCGGCGCCTCACGTGACCATTCGAAAATGGGTCAACAACTTTCCCGCGTGCCCTTAATTAGGTCACACGCCCTTACATAAAAACAATACAATACCCGATCGGTCGTCCGTCCGTACTCAGGGTTCGACTATGATAATTCGCTAGGTATTCTGGAGTTTATGGATAGCATAAGCATATCCACCGGATTATCCGTCCAAAACCATGGGTTCATTGTCATAGGACCTTTTCCAGAGACTCTTGACCGGCTCAAATATACATTGAACTAGGTTACAACATATAACAGTACACAGTACAGGACAACACACTCGTTGTGTTAACAGGCTAGGTTACGGCAGTCTGTAGCAACCCTGGACTGCGTCTAAGAGGTTTTGAGGCCTCTTTTATTGACCTGGTATCCATAAGAGCCTTTTCCAAGGTCTTCTTAGCCTTAGAAGGACCTTTCCTCTTATTTTTACCTGCGCCTGCCGAGACTTTTTGTATCTTCCCCTGCTTTCCGGATGTTACGACAGGGGGCACCACCCTCTTCGGGTCTGCAACCTTCCGTGGCCGCCCGGGTCCTCGCTTTCGGGTCGGTACCACTTCGAGTTGCTTAACACGACTCTGTTCCATTACTTCCAATAGACCATCGCCGTACATTTCGGTGGAGGTATCCCTCCCCCTCCATGGGCGTAGTCTCGCTACATTTGACTTGTAACATTTACCAAGCTGTGATTTAATAATCACTGTGCAATCACTAATAACCTGAGTTATAGTGAAAGGTCCATCCCAATTACTGGCTAATTTCAGGTTAGCTAGAGGTTGGTGTAGACGCAGTACTCTATCCCCTAGATTAAAAAATCTAGCTTTTAGACCTGTGTCATAGCCAACTTTCTGCCAACGCGCAGTTTTCTGCAACTCGTCTCTAACCCTCTCATAGGCTTGTTTGAAATTATCCCGTAGGGATTCTACAAACATCACCTGGCAAGGGGCTTCCGGATTCATTCTTATTACGCCGAACACCAAATCGGCTGGCATAATCAAATCCTCTCCAAAAACGAGGAGATTAGGAGAACAGTTTGTGCTCGAATGCACAGTGCCATTATAGGCATGTACCACGAATTCACATTGTTCATCCCAATCATCCATCTGCTCATTTACCAGAGACTTCAATACTTGGATCAAAGTCCTATTGAATCTCTCTACTTGTCCATCGCTCTGTGGTCTATAGGGATTAGTTCTTGTCTTGCAGATCGCCAGACAATTACACATCTCCTGCCACAGACTAGACTCGAATTCTCTGCCTTGGTCACTATGTAACATGAGTGGGACACCTAGGTGCAGCACCCACCCTTTTACAAAGGCCATAGCACAAGTAACAGCCTTATGATCCGGTAAAGGGAACACTCGGGTGTACTTGGTATAATAATCAGACACGACCATCATACACATGTTGCCACTAGGAGTGGGGGGAATCCCACTAATAATGTCAACAGCTATTCTAGCAAACCTTACACCAAACAGTTCCTGGGATAATGGCAGCTTGCCTAACCCGGGTCCTGGTTTGTTCTTACAGCACTCGGGACAGGTCTCCACCCATCGGGTGAGATCTGTACTCATGCCGGGCCAATAGTATCGTCTGGTCAGACGTTCTAGAGACCTTTTCTTTCCAAAGTGCCCACTAGTTCTATGTCCATGACAGAAATACATAATATCTCGTCGCATAGCACTAGGTATGACAACTTGCAAGGTTTTGTTCCTATTAGAATGGTTCTTCCATCGAAACAGAATACCATCCCGGACTTTTAGCTCGGCCCATTGAGCTAAGAATCGTCTCATCTCTCTGTTCTCCAATGACACTACGGGTCTTGGGGGACAGATACCCTGATTAAGGAATTTAATCAAACGTGATGTGACTGCATCAGACTTCTGGAACTGCCTGATGGTCTCCAAGGACCAATTCAAGACATGTTCCGGATGGGTTTCGAATGGAACTCGAACCCCTGCCAACACAGCATTGTGTGCTCCACAATCAGTGCACTCAGCATTTGCACATTTCCTCACTGGGATTCTAGACAAAGCATCTGCATTCAAATGCTTTGCCCCGGCTCGGTGTTCAATCTGGCTGTGATTTAGACCGAATTCGGATAGGTGCGCTAACCAGCGACCTATCATCCCCTCTGCATCTTTGAAGTTCAATAACCATCTGAGGGAAGAGTGATCAGTCCGTAGAGTGAAATCACTCCCCCACAAAAAGTGCTTGAACTTCTTCGTATAGACCACCACAGCCAACAACTCACGTTTAGTGGTACAATAGTTTCTTTGAGATTTACTCAACGTGTTACTAGCGAAGGCTATAGGAACTTCGACCCCATCCTGGACCTGAGAAAGGGCGGCTCCTATGCTTTCATTACTAGCATCAGTATCTAGAATGAAATGATCATTCTCCGTGGGGTATCTCAACACAGGTGTGATAGCAAACAAATCCTTTATTTTCATAAAGGCCTCGTCTTGCTCGGGTCCCCAAGGGAATCGTTCCTTTCTGATCCCGGGTGTCCAGTGGGACAAACTCTGGATAGGAAAGGCAACCCTTGAATATCCTGGGATAAAGTCCCGGTAGTAGGAACAGAATCCGAGGAAGGACCTAACTTCTTTCGCATTCGTGGGTGCTTGCCAATTTGACACGGCATCCAGTTTCTCCGGATCGGCTTTAATCCCTTCATTCGAGATTATTCGCCCCAAGTAATTAATAGATCTTTTGAAAAGATCGCACTTCTTGGGTTTCAGCTTCAAACCATTAGTTATGATCCTTTCCAGGACCATACCTAAATTTTCCAAGCATTCTTCGTATGTCTTTCCAAAGACAATCACATCGTCTAGATAGACGAGACATTTTTTCCATAAAAGGTCACTTAATAAAGTTTCCATCATGGCTTCAAATGTCGCCGGTGCATTGCACAATCCAAACGGCATCACATTATACTGGAATAATCCAATATGACTGGAAAAGGCCGTCTTCTCCATATCTTTCGGATGCATACCCACTTGCCAGTACCCGGATTGTAAGTCTAGAGAGCAATACCATTGCTTACCTCCAAGGGAGTCTATAGTCTCATCGATCCGTGGTAAGGGATATGAATTCTTCTTGGTCATACCATTCAATTTCCGGTAATCTATGCAGAAACGGATGCTACCATCTTTCTTGGTCACCATGCACACAGGGCTAGACCAAGGACTGGTTGATGGAATTATTACATCCTGTTCAAGCATTTTAGCTATCTCCTCCTCAGCTACCCTTTTTTTGGCTAGTGGGAGTCTTCTATAAGGAATCTTAAAAGGTTCATTCTCACCAGTGTCAATCGTATGCAGTACTTTATCGGTACGCCCCAATTGTTCACTCGGTGCTGCAAAAGCTTTACGGTACTTGTACAACAAGTCAGTTAGAGCTTCACGTTGTTCATCACTTTCTACATGGCTTTCGGCTACTAGAGTGTCTAGTTCCGGGCTCCTTTCGGGTGAGGAAGGGGCTCCGGGTGCCGAAACATGTTTACAGTCTTCTATCAATTCAGATAAGACAACCGATCCAAGGATCGTATCCTTCTGTACATAGACAGTCTTGTTACCGGTATTGGATATAGGAACCACCGTCCAAGCAGCGTTAGCTACTAGAACATCAGCGGATTCCAATCCGATACTTGACAACATGGCCATGTCTGGCTCTACAACTCCAGTTTTTCCTGAAAACTGTCTGTCCGCTCGACATAAGACATCACAGGCTGTGCCTGGTGGTATCTTAACAGTCTGGGCTACACTGGCTACACTGCTTACTTGCCTAAGTACACATTGTACTTCGAGATGGTACGGGTCTCTCACTTCCAATATTCCCCTCTGGGAATCTAACCTTGCTCCATATAATGCAGCAAAATCCAGACCGAGTATACCATCATCCGCGATGTTCGCCACAGTAGGGGTAAGGATGAAGTCCTTATCTTCCTGTAGACTGAACCTCATACATGTTCTACCGAACGTTTGTATCATGCTACCGTCGGCCGTACGAGCATTTCCTTCCGTTGTGAAAGTTTCATGATTCGTAGGCAAAAGATCGTAGAATCTCTTGGCAATACAGGAGTGGCTAGCACCCGTATCGACAAGAAACTCAGCGGATCTACCACTCACAGATACAACTGCGTACCACCTCCTACCTTTCAAGTAGGTAGGACTACTTGCATACTTAGCAAGTTCCGTCTTAGCGCCGAGGTCAAATCCACATCCCTTTAAGAATTCGAGACAAGGATGACCCGGGGGGAACTGGGCACACCCCACCCTGGCCAACTCATTGGCCGCTCCCTCTGGACTGATATCGGGTTTCCCCTCTGTGTTCTTCTGCCGGTTCTTGACACCTGGTGTACTATCAGTCTCCCCAGCCTCATGAGTAAGGAACTGATCAGGCTCCTTAGCTTCACTGCTGGGCGAAATCGCTAGAGGATTCTTGCCAGTACCGCAAGCTGCGATAGGCTGGCAGTCATGGCAATCACTCACTCTGGGGGTAATCCGGTTGCCATTGTGGACACCCCCTCTCAGTTTTCCTTCTTCACTGAGTCCTCCTTACCCGGATTGCTCCGGTAACGAGTGTTTCTATAAACTGGCTTATCTGCCTCACACTCGGCAGCATAATGCCCAGTTTCCTGACATCGGAAGCATGTCACAACACTCCTATCAGGCTTAGGCCTCCTAAGATTTTCAGTAATCTTCTTTACCAAATTGTTAACCAGGTCCTCTGATAAAGAAGGACCCGTCGTGGGT
Source organism: Acholoe squamosa (assembly GCA_949317995.1). Classification (NCBI taxonomy): domain Eukaryota; kingdom Metazoa; phylum Annelida; class Polychaeta; order Phyllodocida; family Polynoidae; genus Acholoe; species Acholoe squamosa. The sequence goes on along the minus strand of OX439049.1, from coordinate 49,933,926 downwards.
TTGGTATCGGGTTGAGTCACAGGAGGTTTAGAAGTGATCACTTTCTCCTTGACGTAACCCGGTTTCTTTCCCCAGTTCCGGTTGTACCGGGGGTTCCCTTGGCCAATGGCCCCAACGTTTTCATCTTCGTCAGGTTCCCCTGATTCGGATGAATCGGTTTCGGGTATTCCCTCCGGGATTATCATTGCTGACATCCGTTGGGGTACCTTCCCGGCAAAGATACGGGCCTTTCGATCATAATGATCTAGGGACTGGAACAAATCTGTCAAAGAGGCATCATTCTTCCAAGCTTCACAGGCTACTGTCCTGTGTTCTTGATTCCGCAATCCTTCAATGAATTGTTTAAACATCTCATCTAGGAAGCATTCATCATCTAGTCTCCATTGAGGTCTGGCTTTATGCAACAGTCGTTGACATTCTAAGCCGAACACTTTGGCAGACTCCTTGGGCTTCTGTGTTCTTTTAGTGAACGTCAGCCAAGGGTCTTCTCCAACTATATTCCCATATAAATATGAAGCAATCTCTATGAGTTCATCATACTTCATATGGGCTGAGAGTCCTGTTATTTGAGAATCTCTCCATTGTTCCACGGCTCCTTTCCCGTCGCCTTCCTTTAACCAGCATACTAAATAAGGCAGAGCTTCCGCTTTACCCCATCCATTGCAGTTAAAGACATCCGCGCAGCCTTGATACTCCTCCTTCCAAGGGTTCTTGGCATTAAAGGGGGTAGGTATCTTAGCTACTCTACGAGCCGGATTCGTGGATCCAGTAAGGGTTAAACCCTTACTCCATTCCATGATCTCCGTATCGTCCAGACCTTGATTGTAACAATCAACACCTAAGTTAGCAATCGCTGCATTAGAATCATGCAGCGCTTGTAACCCTGGAGAAAGAGATACTCGGCGACTGAGTCTCTTTTTCCTTGGAGGATTCGTACCATAAGTACTTCCAAAGCCTCCGGATGGTGGTCCTCCTCCACCTCCTGATCCCCCTGCTCCGTATGGAGGCACCTGTGAAAAGGTGTATCCACTGGTTTGGGGAGCCGGCCCTGGACCATAGGTGGGTTGTGTATTTCCACCAAAGCTAAAGAAACCACTATTGGGATTAGTATTTCCTCCTGTTCCATACGACTGATTTCCATTATTGAAACCAGTCCCACTGGCAGAGGGTCTGCTCCTGGAACGATCGCTTGAGGGTCCGGATCCTTGATCACATCCGGATTGCCCCCCAGCTGTACTGGAACCTCCGGGTGCTCGTCCGGTTGTTCCTCCGGACGTGTTCCGGGTGTTACCATTGGACGGATTCGTTCCTGTTTGGGACTGATTCCATCCATACTGGGCATACGGGCCATTTGGTCCTCCTAAAGGTGACTGTTGTGGCCATCCGCCGTCAAAGGTGGAGCTTCCTGCCGAGCGGCTTTGTTTAGCTCCACTCGCAGAATTATCCCCTTTATTTCCCGTACCTAGACCAAGAGGTATAGAGGTATTATCTGTAAATCTAACCTGATGACTCTTTACTCCTTCATAACGAGGTACAGTTGTCTCTGTTACCCCGTCATTGCCCCTCAAAGAGAACATCTGGTTACTTGTCGTGTTTAGGGCAATTCCTGAAACAGTGAAGTCTGATTCAAGAGTGCCTACTGCACGACCAGTATCTTCTAGATACTTTGACATCTGGATAGCTTTAGCCTCCAGTTCGGAATAATCATCCATCATTTTAGTCTGTTTAACAGCCAAATCTGTGGATTCGCGTATCAGTTGATCTTTGAGTTTTTCATGCTCATCGGTCTGTTTTTGGTACGTTTCCCGAGCATCTTTGAAGGCTGATTCTATTTTCTTCAGCTCTTCTTGATACTTGCCGTAGGCCGATTGAGTTGAATTTAACTCTTGTTTAGTTCTATTCAACTCATCATACGAGGCTCTGTATTCCAGATCCGCCGTATATAGTGCATCACGATACTGTTCGTGCTGGAGTTGAAAATCTTGCTTTTCTTTCTCCATCTGATCCAACAACAATTGTTGTTGGCGTCTACAACTCTGATCGTAATCGAGACGTTCCGATATCAACTGTTTGTTTTCAGTCAGAATCTTGTCTCGGGTTCCGGTCAGTGTAATAAGATCCTTCTGGATCTTCTCGTATTCAGCTCTCATGTCTTCAAGCTCGTCCATTTTGTTCTTTTCGAATCCACATTTTTGGTGTTTAATTCGAGAACTGTATGGAGTTTCAAACATACCTGCACTAGGCTTTGGTACCTCAAATGGTAATTTACCAAATTGAGCAGTACTTTTATGCATTGGTGCAGGTTTCGAAGTACCTCCTGGCATGAATAAGGAGTCTCCAAATTCATCTAGTTCATGATGTAAGTTTCTTCTTACATCTTCTAACCCATCAGGGTAGTGTTCTAGTGGATCCCTCCACTCCGTACCTTGGGGTGGTGACTTGATTTCACCATCCTCCATCGGGGAGTCTAGCTCACGTTTTGAGCCATTTCCCCTAACTGGGCTCAGCTCAGTCATTTCTGACTGCGCTTACCCGAAGACCAACTGGTCACGGCACCAGTGTAGTGGTTCGTCTCGTTAAGTTAGATTAAATCATAACGAAGAGAGAGAAAAGTTTCCGGGTAGGCAACCGAGCTTTTATTTCAGAGCTTGCGTTACATACGATCACAGCCTCAGAGGACTACATGCTGCTAGTGCATTCGGTTACCCTTTCGGGTAACAACCTGGTTGAGCAGTGGGTAAACCACTACTGAGGAACCTAGGGCTAGGACCAGCCTTATATAGGGGAAAAGCCCGCGAAACTCAGACCGGCCACGTGACGTGTGGCGGACGAGTGGTAGGCCCCCTGGTGTAGTGGATACGAACCCAGAGGCAGGTGCTGCCACCTGCCATCCGGATTCCCCCACCACACCCGAAGGACCTAGGTCTGAGTCTCACGGGTGCATGAACGTTAAAGTGTAAAATACCATACCCCTACACCATGATCACTTATTGACTTCATGCTGATGTAACATCTATCGTTTGATGTGTGGCTTCAGGAGCCGTTTACTCACCCTATAAGAGTGTATTCCTACTCTGATCAGTTACCGTGGAGGAATCACACAATCAACCACCATTCGCAAACCAACTTTTTAAATTTGCCAATGGTCCACCTTTTATATCGCTCATACTTTCATCTCCCCGAAATCCCTAAATCACAAACTGTCCTTTGCTGGAACAACAGAGCTCTGACTGCCCAAAACACAAAGCCTAAGTGTCTAAGTGATTTGGCATTTCAAAAATGTAACAACTCCATGCCAAGCTTACCTAATTTAACCTTTAAAGGTCATGATCAGTGATAATGGATACTTTGATTGAACATGGAATCCATATCTGATAGGTTGCATATATCATAGACAAAGTGTTTCCAAAATGTCTGCTTCACAACTTTATAGGCTTTTACCTGCCATTATTTCCCCCTCATTTAAATGTCGTCTGCCCTAGAGGTTGCACTCATTGACATGCCTAATCTTTAGATTTAATCCGCCTAAAGCCAAAGGTACAATTACTAGCCATGTACCAGTCACTGGACCAGAAATACAACCACCATATGGCAGTAAGTAGTTCATCAAAATGCTGGTTAGGGGAGGGGTTATTTTACCTGAACGTTCCACCAACGCTTCACTGCCGATCCATTCTGCCCGGGACAACCCCAGTGCCACTTCCGTCAGCGCATGCGCGTTGGTGATCTGGCGGCGAGCCACCTAGATTACTGGGCGTAGCAGGACCAACCTGGTCTCCCTTTTGTTTCAGGACAAAGCGGAAATATTGTAGCTTTGCGCATGCGGAGCGGAACTGGAATCATTGAATGTGATCAATTCACGACGCATTAACCCCGATGCAGTTCCTGTGGAGCTCTTTTGTCAGCTTACTTGCGAATTTGTCGGTCGGCGCCCAGTGGTACCTACCCCCACCTTTATGATGATAGACCGGTAGGGGTCACTTTTTGTTGGAAATGAAGATGGTTTTCACTGATAACAGCGTTTGGGTGATAAAAGCAGCAACGTGGGGGCAAAAAGGGGAGAGATATAAAGTCATGAACTCAGCTGGGGAAACCTCTGATTATGAGCTTAGACACAAAGCGAGAACAACCATACATCTGTCCGTGGTGACAATCGTATAATCCACATCCCATGGTTTTCCCTTTCTATTTCTTTTTTACTTCTCCCTTTTTTCAATATGACCAGAAACCTGACACACAGCAGTGGACAGACATATTTCATACAGGGACACTGTGGCACTAGCCATATAAGTGACACAGATTGCTTTAACTTGATTGTCACATTAGAGCATTAATGCATACATGCATCATGCCAACCTTCCATAGATACACTCCCATAGGGCAAGCAGGATGCAGTTATGCAGCGCTGGCGAGTGCACCTTTCAGCATCACATTGCTGTATCATGACGACCCAGGTACATTAACCTAGAGACATGCTCCTTAAATAGTTAGATAAAGGGATACTATGGTATCTTATCAGTCATTGTTATACCCTGGTGCTGTTCAATCTACCCCTGGGGTGCTTGGGATGTAACAAAGCCAATTAAAGCTGAAAAGTCATTATAACCAGATGCTTATGCAACATTTCCATAAAGGGGTCCTCATTGATACGTCATAAAACGGACAAGGCTGGACGCCGTCCAATAGTGATGTGTTATAATACAACATCAGTTATTTATGTATTCCAACTGACGTTGATACTGGTTGACATTTTATAGAAGCTGTTGGAACATATTAGAGTAGGATTATTAAAATCACCGTATGCAATGCGTGTAGTGTTTCAAACAGTAGGCCCATGCATGACAAAATGGTACCCATAGTCTCGTGCATGTACAGGGCGATTTTGCCAAAAGAAAACGAGGAAAGCCATATGTAAATTCAATGAATTTAGATATCTTTAAAGTGATTCCTATATGAGTTAGTGAGAATAGACATATAAATAATACAAACATATGCACATTTCTTTATGGTTCTGTCCTGGATAATCGGGGTGGGGGAGGGGCGTACACGGGATAGCCTTTTCATTTAAAAGATATAACGATATCCCAACTCCCCTAGTAAACAACATCTCTGACGTCATTTGTGAGTTTGTGAGGTCATTACCATTATGGCCACACAAGAAGAGTTATGAATACCAATTAATGAGCTACCCACAGTCTGGTCATGTGCAACTGTCAACATTGAAAACTCCATAAAAGACACATTCATTTTCCACGATTATGACGGGATATCCCCAGATTCATCGCAGTAGGACGTGACGTCATGAAAGACGCCGTCCCAGCATGTCACTCTGTATGCGCATGCTCTGTTGAGACTTCATGCAATGGCGGTTAACCCTTCAGAATTGATTCATCTCTTGATATCGATTTTCACACCTACGCCTATAAACAACTTCAAATCGCATATCATGCAATTTCAAGTATATTCTTTGTTAGCAACATTAAATCATACTTTATATTTTGAAGAATATGGCGTCTAGATGAAACGTAACCAGCTCTTTAGGTCAATGGTTCACAGATATAAACCTGTCAATAATAATAATGACCATGCAGTTATACCCCCCCCCCAGCAGCATAGCGTGGTTTAAGCCTTAAAGGGCCGCTGATGCATTAATGCATCATGCATTGGTCATCGACTCGCCAGGGCTGCATTCATGCATCGTGCTGACCCTACAGGATTGATACACAAACTCCTGGAGGGTCGGCATGATGTTCCAATGAAGTTCTGGCGAGCAGTCTCACTAGCACTTCATTGGTGCATCATGCCGACCAATGGGCATGATGCATTAATGCATCAGCGGCCCTTAAAGGGTTTAAATGACCCCCTTGGCCTGTCACGAGCTGGTAATGGACTGTCATTGTACAAGAAACTCTGTTTGGAGAGTAATGCAATAAATAATAACAAAGCCCTTGTGTAGGACCACCCCTGATTACATCTTTTATCGCTCACCGTGGGAACAAGCCTGGACTTACTACCTGAAAAGTGAGGCAAAGGTAGACTTAGATTTGAGCGTAGGATTTGCCATTTTCGTTTCACGTAAAATTGGTTAAGGGAATGATACTGCAACCTTTCTTATCAGAAAATGATAAATTATGTGCCAGCATAGAAAGAGTTTTTTTTTTGTCCAAGTCATCTTTGTCTCTGATACAAAGTACACCATTTACAACATTACAAAAGTATACAACGGTCAGATTGATGTCCAACTCTCTCTCTCTACATTTGTGCTCTCTCATGTGGTATCTTTTAACCTTCCATACCAGTCTACCTGCCTGTCCCTGTCTGCCTTTGGGTCTGTCTGTCTCTATGTATGTCTGTCTCCCCCCCCTCTCTCTCTCTCTCTCTCTCTCTCTCTCTCTCTCTCTCTCTCTCTCTCTCTCACTCTCTCTCTCTCTCTCTCTCACTCTCTCTCTCTCTCTCTCTCTCTCTCTCTCTCTCTCTCTGCCGCTCGACCCACACTGCCCCATCCCCTCCCTGGTTATAGATCCCACTTCCTTTTTCTTGACTTTGCATTGTTGTAGAATTCCCAATATGCAAGGTAGATTCACGAATTGATTTGTATATGATTCCACGTAATCTTTAGGACATAATAGGTGGAATAATTTTCTTATGGCACACGCGATAATCTGATCTTGCACCGGAGAATTTCTACCTTCTAGAAGGTAATATGGCCATCTTATACTCTGTGTATTCCCTATATTGAATTCCAATATGGCCATATTAGCTTCTACAATATGTTAACACCAATGGGAATTTCCCGGGGGAATTTACTGTTAGAGGTACCCCTCCCCCCCCACCTTCACACTGATTTCTCCCCTTCCTCACTGTCCATTTCCATTTTGCCCTCCCTCTATAAACCAGCTGTAAAATTAAAAAGGCTCCATGACACACATATTGTATGCCCCCCCCCTCTGTGGTCACGGATCACTGAACCATGACCATGTGTCACGTGATGACATGCCTAATGGCCTTGACCTAATTATGACCATATTGCTCATCCTGTACTGTGCCAGCTTTAGTCATGCTTTGTCAAATAGACCGACACGTAGGGTTTACTTTAGCTTACTTTGGGCAGGATGTTTAATGTCAGTTTCATTGTTCTCCATGTAACTAGGTGTGATGTAAGAGGGACTTGTAATCAGAGAAAATAATATGAGATCTATAGGTCGAGCCGGGGGGGGGGTCACCTTCTTGACTTGCAGCTACGAAATAAAATAAAACTTGGCCTCGCCTTTTAGAAGACACCGAGATAACAACAAATATGGAGGTTTGTCTATTAAAGAGGGTAAGCAATTCACGAGAGCAGAGCCCTGGATGCTAGGGACCTGGCAAAGGGTTAAATTATATAGGCAATGTACTATAAAAAGTAACATTTTTGCTTAAAATAGTGAATCAAGTAAGCCTAGGTGATGCAAATTTATAGTATCTTTCAGATTTTGTAATGCATTTTGCAGTGGGTTGTGTAGATCTAGATCTTTTCTGATAATAGTTTTAACACCTTTTTCTAACACTATATGAAATAAACATTCATTGGGATTCCTATCAGTAGGGAGACCTATCAGTAGGGAGATAAGGACGCGATGCTCCTATGATAACATTAATGCAGCGCCCGTAGGCTGGACTTCCACCCTCTCTGCGCCTGGCTGGCAAACGCAAAACGCTTCGACCACGGCGCGACTCGAACACGCAATCTTCTGATCCGAAGTCAGACGCCTTATCCATTAGGCCACGCGGCCACAGCCGTGTGTTGTAGCTTAAACATACAACACAACACTATACCATAGATTCTAAAGGGTTTCTGCTCTATTTGTAACCATAACTTTCGTTCAAAGATAGGCAGAATAGACATATCACAGCCGAACAAGCAGTATTACCATGGGTTGCAACCAGTGCCTAGGAAGCTATACTCCACTTTTTTTTTAGTAACCTACTAGTATGCCTAGTCAGGGTCCAGGGGCTTGTAGGTCAGGAGGTCATTTCTTAGCACACTACGACTCCTCACATTCAAGTCGTAGTAAGGAATCTTGATTTTAATGATATTACAGCTCAATAATATTGGTCATGTAGTGCCTGCAGCAATACAACTGCCTTAGGGAGTGGTCATTTTAACAACAGGGAAGGGGGGAGGGGGATTGATGATATTCCGCACATGCACGGCGAACATTTTTCCGTCCTCCCCCTCCGAGGGGTTTGAAATTTTTCCGGCCCCTTTCATTCTTTAGTGGCATGCGGGCTTTTTCGCCCAAAAGGGGGGAACATTTTTTTGTCCACCCCCCATAAACCCACCGACCCTCCTCCCCCTGTTATTAAAACATGACCACTTCCTTATCAAATGCTTTATAAAAACTACATAAGTGCTGATCGCATTGCGCTAACTTTGCATGTATATACTACTCAGACAGACCAGTCAGAGGGCACTGCCTATGATTACTGATCCTAAGTTTTGGGGCTTTGAAATCCTAGTGCCTTCAGAAATGGCCTCCTGAGGCCAATTTCAGTATAACCTATGACAGAAATGTTCACATTAGACATGCTAATCACAAAAATCCCGCTAGACGCCCACGGAAGGTAATCATTGTCTTGCATATAGTCCTAAAATAAAAGAGAAATATATGATAGCAAATGGCATCATCTTATGGGGGAAAATGAATGACACTGAACCACCTGGCATTACTTCCCATCAGAGTCAAGTCATCACTGGAGCTGGTGCATTGTGCTCCATTTAAATTGATATCATAATGTATGGGTTTGGTAGATACCATTGGGTATCGCTTATACCTAACGTGATTTAATCCCATTCCTTTTATATTGACTCAAGTAAAGGACTCGGGGGGAGGGGGAAGGCAACTAAATGCTCTTACTTCCGGCTTTTGCAATTTGTTAACCGTTTTGGAATTGTCTACTGACTACTCAGGAGGCTGTTGCTAAAAGAATTGGAATTTAATTCTCGCTGCAGCTATTTGATCTTCCAATTCACCACTCTTCCCCACCCTGAGACCGACTTCCCTAGAGATTCCTACTTGAGAATTACACTCTGATTCTGGACCACTCCTATACAACTACTCTGACTGATTCCCTTTTCGCAACACATGAGGGAATCAATTCCCTGAGGTCAGTCAATTCCATTTTGGGAATAGCACCTCCGACAGAAGCAATTCCAAATCTTTTAGCAACAGCCTCCAGGCGATACCACCCAGGGATGTGAACTGCTGAAAAATGTCTATAGAACACTCCGTGTTAAAAATAAAGTCGCTAATATATGCATAATTTACATTATTTAGGCCAGGTACAATGAGAAATAGGATGTGGGGTGGGGGTGCCCATAGACTTTCACTTTAAAGACTGTTGCCAAGGAAAGGTGTGAAAACTATAAAGAAAATGCCCATTTCACTGGCTAAACAAAACTCCCTCCACCCTTTGATTTTCTAATAGACATAACAGTACTTGTCAGAATTTTCATAAGATTGCATGACTCCCCCATTTACATTCTCACTCTCTCACTTTTCTATGTTTACATTTCATTCAATTACATTCACTCTCAAAAGATTACAGCACACCCCCACCCTCTATAGTTGTATGCCACTAGCGGTTAATCTCCCAGGGGCTATTTTTCAACTTTTCAATTCCTTACAAACACAAGTTTTCCCCTTTTATCAGTTATTATAGATCAACAATGGATTCCAAGCAATGCGTGCATGGAACACTGCATGCTTTACGTAATAACTGTGGCAGAGGATAAAGCGACTTCCCGACTACACTGGTACTCTTTGAGGGAGCAGGCCAACAATAATAAACTTCCCTCTGATTCAGACTGGGTTCAAGACCTTTAGTGAGTGATGATGTCCACTGAGGCAGGAGGTAACACAAGTTCGCAGAAGGCGTCTTTATATTAAGCAGTCGTTGCTCTTTCCGGAACCCTTCCCCCTAGGTCTCCAACCCTGAGGGGTATAATCTTGACGTTATACATGGCTCACTCCCCACCGGAGGTCGCTACGTAATGATACACCTCCACTCCAACACAACACGCTTCAGTTGTCCCCACCACCAATCATCTGCTGGGGGCTGAGCTGGATGCACAGCCCAAATTGGGCAAGGTGTGAAAAATGGCAGGATTTGTCCCAATTGTTCTTCAGTAACAGGTGATGTTTGTAGGCTGTGGTTTATAGTGTAAAGCATTAAGGCCAACAATGGGTTATTTGGTTCAGGTAATGTGCATGGTAAGGGTATATCAGGTATTCATAGGCTGCAGTTCTGTATTACTTTTATATTATGGTTTCAAATAAAACCTTTGCATTACGTATAGATTATATTCATTTATTCAATCGTTGATTTTTTTCTTTACTCATCCCTTTTCTTCCTAATTCATATGTTTCACATATTTCTGATTCTTTTCTAGCTCTTTCTAGACAAATGATTAGAAATGAAAGGATTATGGTGTAACTTTCCTTTAGCGTTTTTGATTTTAATATTTGAAGATGAAATGCCCCTGTAATTATGAACATATATTACAGGCAAAGAGAGTTTGACTGAATAAGGTATATTGAAACACACATTGTCTTTGCCTAGATGCACGGGGATGCCCTTTCCATGCGGCAGATGGTCTTTTCGTGCCCCCCCCCCCTTATAACATGTTGTAGTAGTGAATATGTGCTCTGACATATACCACATTCAATGCCTGCCCGCCAGCAGTGAACATTATAACGGTTATGGTGTGACATTATGATTATTCTCACCCTAGCTGTGACTCTAACAAAGACTGTACCTAATCAGTCTTAACTTGGCATGAAGTTGCCACTGTATTGTATACAGGGGCTGTTCTGCTCTTGTCGACTTAAATACAGAGTTAAGACATTGTCAGAGGTTATGAGCCGTGACAGCTGGCCTATTCAGGCTATTCATCTTTAACACAGATTGTACATTTAACTGTGGTTTTGGAATACACGAATGACACAGTTTTACCACAAGAAAAAAAAGGAAGCATACAAATGGCGACACTGACACATTATATATTGCACCCAGTATTCATGTATATACATGGTGTGTGTCTCTTGTCAACACGATGATGCTCCATAAAATGTTGATGAATTGATTTTCATCCACCATATCTTTTTTTTAAATATTTTTATCATATGAGAGGGAAGGACTTGTTCATCTTATAAAGCAAGAGGGTCTATAGACATTCCCCAGATACACGTCAATTCTATCCACTCACCATCACAATAAGGTAAAAATAGGCTTAGATGTATTTTAAATATCCTATATTTATTAATTATCAAGAGTGTCTATTATATAATGGCCTGTACTGAGAAGAGGGTCGTATATTTATCATCGGGCTAAGCTTGGTCCCCTTTCGCAGATCGCATGATGGATTCTGAAGCTCACATGTACAGCTTACATGTGATTTGTCATTTTTGGATCCAAAAGTAATTGTCTTGGGGTAGGACCGCCAATCCCGACCAAGTCATTAATAATAGCATACCACCAGTATCCAACTCAATAGTTATTAAACAAACAACAAACGCGTTTCCCAAACATGCCCAATTTACAGCCGACCACTCAATAACGACGGCGTCTCGGACATGTGCCCCACGCCGGCAGTGCGCAGGCGCAGTGGGTCACTCACGCGTCTGGCGGCGTTCCGGCGTGGATCCACGAGAGGGAGCGGCGTCATGGGCGGCGCGGCGCGACGTTGCGCGGCGTGTTTCCGGGTCGGGAGTGTGTCGGGTTGTATACGGCGGACGTCGGGTGTAACCACCTTCACGCGGCCCGTAACCGATATAGAAATATGGTGCATTCCAACAGGTAAAGGCCATGGAAATTAGGATATTGGTGAGGTGATGCGTGCAACAGTTGCTAGGATGTGAATCATTTGAAATCTAACAAAAGTGTGAACATATTATGCAATTTAAGCTTTAAAGGGCCTAGGTATACATGCACCTATTCAAGGAAATCTCTCCTGTTTTTTTTTCTTTTTTGTTGTTGTTGACTACAGAGATATCATCGTGCATATTTAAAAGTTCTCACTGAAAAAAAAAACAACTAAAAAACATAGTCCTTTCTGGCCCTACAGAATACTCAAAGCGTGTACAAGACAGTAGACACAATAGGAAACTGGATGGGAATAAATCAAATCCCAACTGTCACATCATACTTCCATAATACACCAAGAAATCTTTCATAATAGCCTGTTGATAACTCCTTGAAGTGCCACCCACCCAGAACTCCATTGTTCTCATACATAGACCACCCTTAAATCAACCAGAACTCCTCGTTATTTCCACACCACACCTATTCTAATTTCAATAACGCTTATGCAAGACCATGTCCTAGCCTTGGGTGAACATTCCCTCACCTTTTATCATCATGTGAGTGAGTGACACTGTTATGTACAGTTCCTCCCTGTACCTGGCCAGCTGGTACCACGGCGTCATGCATGAGAAATCACAGGACGCGGCACCTTTGATGTGAGCTGATACCGCCACCCCAATACTCAACACGGGTCGCCTCTAGTAGGAGAATCCTGTCATTTCTAACTGTCATTTCAGGGGAATGTGGGTGGCGTGAATTCCATTGGTATAATGGGTATCACGGTATGAATATTTCAAATTGATAATGGGCTCTTAAAATATTAGTCTTTGTTATCACAATTGTATTGTTTTATCCGTACAACGGTGTCAGGGCTTGATAATGGATGGTATATCTATGCGTAATTTTGTTATAAATATGAGACCTAGCCCTTTGTGATTACTACATGGTTCGTCAGCAATAACTTCCTAACGTCAGTTTAATACATACTTCTAGATTCCCGAAGCAATGTCCTTACTTTATATACTACTTACAAGTGCTTTCAACGCGGCCGCGCCCTGCCGTCAGTTCTTTGGCGTACTTTCCATCTCCCAGGATCACTTAGGCTATCTGTCTTATTCTTGCTGATATGACGATATCAAATTTTCCAAATCTAGTCAACATCTAATTTCATCCCACGTCCATCATATAATATAGGCTAAATTTAATCACGATACAGCTACAGCCAGATGCAGAAGTATATGTGTTCCATAAGTAGGCCTATGTCCCAGTCATTATAATGAATATGAAGTATATTAATTCTAGTTGATTCTATAGTGCTTCACAAAATAAAGGTCGTCCTCCCTACTGAAAAAAGAACCCATTCCCTATTTCTGCCCACTCGCTCACAAAATGTTCAACTCTCCAACAACCCCCCCCCCCAGCCTATCGGTCTACTCCGATGGTGCCAAACACACATTACTTGTCCCCTCCCCAAATGTGCCCCCACCCGACGTGCCGGCTACACAACACCACCTAGCGGCACCCATTGTTTGTCAGTGCCAGGTGCATCCAGTGCGCACGCGCGCGGCCCCGTTGTCATAGCGACGGTGACGCGTGTCAACACGGCGACGAACGCCCTGCTGACACGTGCATTGCGCATGCCCCGCCGAGTCACTGACCCGTGACTCTCGGGGGTCAGACGGGATCGGCGAGTCTCCCCCTATTTTAGCTTGGATTTTTATTTTGTCTGGAGAACAAGTGCATCACGGGTAAAAGCCCTGATAGTGTGATGACAGGAAGACATGACACATAAAAACAACAATGGTAAGTATGAAATAGGAATTGCAAATGGTGCCTAGGCTTAAACTTTATAGGCCTACCATAAAACTATGGGCAGTGACTAACGCTAGATCATCTACTTTCTATAAATGACCCATCCCTCAAGTAATGTTTAGTGTCAGATTATGCGATACAGATAAGCAATCTAGAATTTTACTGCTTTTGAGATAACACAAAACCATAACTCTTGTGGAAAGAAAATGGTTTCAATTTTTTCATGGTGTAACCATAAATTAAGCCATCCTACGCATTCTGTGGTTATATTCGGTAACGCATATTTCCCTGTTATGAATGTAGAACTTTACTTTTCTCTAGAATATTAGAAAGGGTCTATCAATATCAAATAAAATGGAATAGAATAAAGCCTTAAATTAGACCCCAACTAGTATATTAAATAAATGATTTATTGTCAGTACGGTAATCTATTTTATTCTTTAATTCACCTGTGTCAAAGTCAGACCCCACAGCCTCCAGGTTCAACCTGTCAGTGCCTCTAAGTGACACCCAGACTACCTAGAAATACGAGCCTAGCGTCAAGCGGCTTAAACCAGGGGGTCGCCATCGTATTTCCAGGAACAATAGCTTCATGGTCTTGCAGGTGTGGGGGGTAGGCGTAATGGGTGTCAGCCAGAGCCTGGGGAGATCAGGACTGGGGTGGGGGGCTCCCCAACCCCCTGATCCCCACAGCTTATTGTATAGGGCCTCAGGGACAATAACTGCGGGCAATTTTCCAAGAGGATGGTTCTGGCCCCTGCCAGGAAGTGTCGAGAAGTTGGATCGATTATGAGTGCTGAGAAAAAAGAGGAGAGACAGGCCCCACTGAACCAGTATATTGTCATGAATTATTCAATAAGTTATAATTGCTTTGGCAGAAAATAGAAGAAACAGTACATGTCACAAGAGTGTGTCTGTGAGGGTTTAACATTACAGTTTCTACATTGGCCGTCTTGCATATTATAATTTGGTGGCTGTAGAATAACATCAGTCTATACTTACCAGAGAAGATTTGATTACTTCGAGTTCTTATTTTCAAAAATTATGCATGTAGTTTCCATGAATTCAGCCGAATTCAAGTAGTGGATATGTATACGTGTACATGGTTAAGATATAAACTTGTATTACTTATTAATTCAGTCGTGCAATCATTTTCTTTTCAAGATACCGATAATGTTCAAATCCCAATTTCTCATCCTAGCAAAATTTAATCAAATCTACTTTGTGCTAAATCCTCCTCCACATCTTGGCGAACATTTTGTCATCCGTCCACCTATCCTTCCTGTCATTGCAGTTGTTTTTGTTGGGGAATAGCATAAAGGCTATTCAGCGATACCTCATCATAAACTTTTAAATGAAAAATGGCCTGCAGTCGTATGTGCAAGGGCTTAAGTGAATACAAGAATAGAATCAAGGTGGATTTAGTAGCTACCATTGTGAAACTGCTATGTTATTGAACCCTGGTGTAAACGATCATCAAAGTTGAATTTGTTCTAACAAATAATCGAATTACCAGCAATGCATTGGATTATCTTTCCAACCCTCCAGATTAGTATCAACTCTAGGGTCCTTCATGATGCATGGATGCCTTAATTACAGCATTAGGTGGCCCTTGAATGGTGAAGGTCTGGATCCACCCTGCCTTCCACCATAGTTCAGTGAGTAGAGTTAATGACATTGCTGAGACAAACCGCTGGTGTCCGACCTCCTGGTGAGTGGATAGAATGTGCTGATGTAAGCAGTTCTGTAACCATGTCCTTATATAAGACGTGTACAATGGGAGGTGATTAACCGGATAACGGGTCAGTTAGTATTGTGTGACGTGTTCAAACACCTCACCACTCCTGCCACTAGTTATCTATTCAAAGAACATTATAATGATAAGTTTTATCTACTAGATCTACTCTCCCGATGTATCTATAGATTCTGACACTGGACCACAATATAAGACGTGTGTGATGTACAAATATTACCTCGGTATATTCATCTTTATAGCTAGTAAATTTATATAAAGAAGTCCATAGTCAAGCTATAAACGTATTCTAAGTCTATCCTGTTGCCCCTCGGTCTCTCTGCCCCTCCCTCTCTCTGTCTCTCTGGCCATCTCTGTCTGTCTCTCTGGCTGTGTCTGTATTTCTTTGTCCATGTCTGTCTCTGTCTGTCTGTCTGTCTGTTTCTCTCCACCCCCCGTCTCTCTCTCTCTCTCTCTCTCTACATATCTCTCCTTGTCTCTCTGTGTCGGTTTGTCTCTGTCTATCTGTCTCTCCCTCTCTGATTGTCCCTGTCTGTCTGTCTCCCCCTCTCTGTGTCTCTGTCTCTCCCTCTGTCCGTCTGTCTGTCTGTCCGTCCGTCCGTCCGTCTGTCTGTCTGTCTGTCTGTCTGTCTGTCTGTCTGTCTCTCTGTCTCTCTCTGTCTCTCTCTCTCTCTCTCTGTCTCTCTCTCTCTCTCTCTCTCTCTCTCTCTCTCTCTCTCTCTCCCTCTGTACCCCCTAATTATCTCCCTCAGACAACCCCCTTCCATCCCACATTTCCTGGTTCCCCACCCCCACGAAAAAGCCATATCCCACACTCCATGCCTTATGTAATTGACGGTATTCAGGTGTGGAACTCTGAACACCACACGTTACATAACTAAGTCGTTACGGCAGTTAACACGCCTCTTCCTTCCGCTCAATGTTGTTAACGTATTGTCGGAGGGATGACCAGAAAATCTTTCATTACCCAAATAACAGGAGTTTTGTTAACTGTGTCTATTAATGCCGGAAGACTCTAACACACTGTTTTACTTTGAAGTTCAATTGTGCTATAGGTTACTCCAGTATATGTCTACTCATTACTCAAGATAAAGTGTGTATAATCTTCATGAAAAATAAAGGCACTGGAACAAGTAGAGAGCAGTTCTGTGTAGGAATATGCACAAGGGAGAACAAACCCATGAGTAGGCCTACTAGATTCATAATAAAGAAAAATTTGTAATATGAAAATATAAAGAAGTACTTGGTATGTATACAATATACCTTCAAAACATTCTAAACTGCATGAAGTACTGGTCTGTAAATCAAGCATTGTGGAAATGTTGTAGTAGAAATAATAGTATGAATATACCATTGAAAGTATTTGGAAATCTTTTTGTTAAGACTTAGTATGGAATGTGAGGGTCAAACCCACCTGAGATTCCCCTGTCTAAAACATCAAAGGACCGGCTTCGTTTGATGTCAGTTTGCGGTTCGCACCACCTGGCACAGGAATGGGAATGCTAGAATTCCATCATATCCCGGTAGACCTCATAAAACTGTAAAATATGCCAATAGAATTGTGTTAAATGAAATTACAGCCACTTTGGTCTTTGAGGAAAGGGAAAAGCGCTTTTTATCACCGGGTGCCATTAGAGGTTGTGCCCTACAGAAGGGGAGAGTGAGAGGGAAAAAAGGAAAACTTCACTCTCAGTAAAGGCCAAATAAGATGGAGAATCCAGACTCACATCTTCTCCTTTTATTTATTTCTTTTATTACATGTAGGCCCATGGCTTATTATTCCAAGCACATTTTAAGCAGCTCATAAATAGATCATTAATCATTTTGAATTAGAAGTTAATGCAAAGCCTACAAAAATTAGACTGTAGACAATTATTAACATCCAACTCCTAGAGCTCTCTCACATGATGACAGAGACAGGCAACAATCTACATCCATGAACTCTACGAAGTACTGTGTGTGTACAGTCCCAGCATATAATGTGGGTTGTAAGTAGTATGCAAAAAGTAAGACGCGCATGGCGACCTATCGTCAACCCAATATGCGCTAGGCGTAAGTAGTATATGGACAGTGGCCGTGGTGACAGGCACTGACTGTGAGCAGTATAGGGAGATGGGCCGTTTGTCCAGGGCCCATGCCGAAGTAGTACGTAGTATGTTAACCTTTTCATACCCTACAGTTTATCATGAATATCGTCACTTTACCCAATGATGCCAGCTATTATAACATTCAGATCATTTGACTCCCAATTTTCTATATAAGATTGGATGAATATGTTGGGCAGGGATTCAAGCAGGTTTTCTCCAGACTTCAGAAACCACGCCTCTCTGGTCGGGGAAGTATGATCTCTACATTTGGCCACGCCCCAAGCCCCCCTCCCCACATAACCCCCTCCCTCCCTCCAGTGCCATACCCATCCTATTTACCCCTAACATGAGCATCCTATAATAACCATTGCTGTCAGGCCCCACGCAAACCATCATGTCTCCATCCCACCTACCTAAATCAATTACACCCCATCAGTATCGCTAACCTAATCAAATTTAGGTTTTGGCCTGTCCCGATCTGGCACTTTGCACCTGGCAGTGTACCCCCCCCCCTTCCCATACACTGCCAGTGAGAAGTGACACCCATTACACTGCCCTCTCTGGTCCTTGGTACAAACAGGTGCCTAGCCCTTTAAAGGCCTCTGATGATCCACCAATGACATGATCGCCAGCACTTTATTGGAGCATCATCATGACCCTACGGGGTCAATATATAAACTCCCGGAGGGTCAGCATGATGCTCCAATGAAGTGCTGGTGAGCAGTCTCGCCAGCATTTCATTGGTGCATCATGCCGACTAATGGGCATAATGCATTAATGCATCAGCGGCCCTTAAGGGGTTAAATTAGAAGACCCCTGTATACCACTAGAGGTTCCAGCTATCTGCTGACTGGAGATGCCTAGGAACTAACACCTGTTTATTTCCAGACCCAAACAATTAGTGTCAGGAAGAGTAAGGTGAATCAGGCGCAAAACTGTGAGGGTGACAAGTGCACACTTGGCACTTGGAGCTTGGCACTGTACAAATAGGATTATAAAGGTACTAGTGCCATCTGCCTGGTGATGTCGATGGATAAATGGAATTTGCCAACTTAAGACTGTGTTATGGCTACATATATCTTCTTTAATCTGACTGTGTCATAATTTTATATGAAAAATGATTCGATATGCTCATGTGAACAAGATTCATTGAATTTGTCTTTATACCAGCATGATAGAATATCAGAGAAGATCGGATTTTAAGTTTTTATATTTTTACAATCAAATGTAATCAGTTTATTTGGCTCATCTAGGTCTGAAATTTAGCCAAAAATAAGGGCTCAACTAGGGGCGCCCCCCTCCTTTTTAAGAATCCTGGATCCGCCACTGTTACATCCTATCAGTTCCATAGGATATATTCCACCCTTCATGTTATGTGAGATTTCTAATCCTTTCAGTGGCATAAAAGGAGAAGCGAAGATCATCGCACTAATGCATATCTTTTAGCCCCGGCTTTTAGCATAAGGGTCATGGCATAAACCCCACTGGCAGTGTACAAATCCCCAAAGTACCACTCCTCAATAACAATAATAATACCACAGGGCACCAATGTGGCCTGCCATCTCTAAGGAGGATAATGATAATTCCTGGCATCTCATTTCTAGGCAGACTCATCAACCTGCCATAAATCACCACATAACAATGACATGCCACCCCTTCTCTCCACTCCCACCAACCAAACCCCCTACTCCCCTATCCTCCTATGCACCCCTCTTCTCTTGCCCTAATTAATTCAACCATGCACGTTTCACGTCACCCGGCCCCATTAGAATCCCCAGCCGTTGTCAATCAAGCATCCGACTCTACAGAAATGAAAAAAGGACAATTTTTGAGTAGTATTTCAGTAAAAATTACATTTTATTTTGACATTTTTATTTTCTTCTTTATTTTCCTATGTTTAGAGCATAATGCTTCCTTTGCCCACGCTAGTCATGCAGCCTAAAACACTTCAATATTTGGCGTAGTCGCCAAGCCCAGAACCGCACCCCCTCCCACCCCCATGGCTGAGGCACCTGGCTGGGGGTGACACGTGCCATGCAGTCTGACACTTCCCTGTTGACTCACGTGATGCCTAGTTCTAGGAACAGTTCCAGGAAGACAGGCAGGTGCATGTATGAGGAGGGGATCATAGAAGTGTCAGTACAGGACACCTGTAAGTAAGATACTCAACCTCTATGGAGATAACATGTGTGAGAGGGGGGGGGGGTTGGGGGTGGCACCTGTGGGAGGAAGTGGACCTGTTGGATTGTAGAGAGTGGGTTCCGGGAGGGGCTTGTCCTAGAAGTACCTGCAAGTACCGAAAGGACAGGATATCAATTCTGTCGGAGATGCTATTCCCCAATGGGAACTGACTGCCCTCAGACAATGTCTTCTCCCCTGTTTTGCAGCAAGGTAATAGGTTATAGAATTGATTCTTAAGTGGTCATGAATTGGGAAATGCTTCCCAGTATGACTCACACTAAAAGGATTGATTCTGAGTGTAAAGTAAGAAACTGGTTCTGAGCAGCAGAACAGCCAGGAACTGGAAGGTGAGCTACGACAGTTAGATTCCGCTTCCGATTCTATTCGCAATACCCTCCAGCATGACAAAATCAGAACATGGAATTGATTACAGCCAGCCCTTGCTAGCCATTGCTTCCTCAGATATGGAAAATGCAAGGAAAAATGTCCGAAGAAGACAATTATCTGAGGAGTTAAGTCCAAATATAATGGAAAATATGGAGGTAGTTCCAGATTTTCTGTCTGGGGTAATGCGGGATCTGGGGAATCAGGGTCGAGGAGGTGAGGTTGACTGTACACTTAAAAACAACGAAGCGAAACTGTTGGGGTGGAATTATTGTTTACATATCAATATATCCTATAATTATCAGAAAATGGCATTATGCTGAAAAGTAGGATGCCTGTTGTGAGTGGAGAATAGCATGTTGCATCAAATAGAGGAATACTTTCCAGATTGAAAAAAGAACAAGCCGGGGATCATAGATCCTCTATGCCAGTGTATTGTAGAAATGGATGTCTGAATTCTCGTGGAGCTATTTGAGTCTGTGTCCTTTTATTCTAGCTCTAGAATGCAAATGGCATGTAAATTCATACATTAGATCAATGACAGGGGTAGAAATACAATTCATACATACCGCTATAGATAATACTACAGGTGTCCAACCCCGCATTGGCTTTAATTAATGCATGTAGTTGTCTCTCTTTCATATCACAGATGTACATTTGGAACTATTGGTATGGCTACCGATCTATCTATCTATCTATCTATCTATCTATCTATCTATCTATCTATCTATCTGTCTGTCTTTAATATTCTGGCAGTATCTAGAAATCACGATATGAAAACACTGATAGACATATAAAAGATTTAGGAACGGTTGAAAAATAACATTTGAGGCATGTAGGCATTATAGAGGTTTAACACTGCGATATGAAATGAAATGTTTCAAACTTGTAAATTTGACATAATATATAGTTTACACTGATTCTTTCATTCTCATAACTATCGAGAATATTTTGTATGTCCTAACGTGAGTTTCTCAACATAACTGTAACTACTTTTTCATATACCACACAACAAAATAAAACAGAATATCTTGCTGACAATGAGTTGGGTATAAGGTAATTCTTGTCATTTACATTCAGACTACTAGTAGTTCTGATGAATCATTAATGAAATAGGTACTAATTACCAACAATGGTCAATTAGAGGAGATCCATTATCCTGCTCTGCTGAATTCAACATATTGCCAGCAACCACTTATTTTTACACAGATGACTAAACCCGGTAGCATGATCATGATGGATAAGCAATAATGTTTTATTGTTTTTCTGGCAGTTGAATTAAATATAACATAAAACCGTGGGATCGGTCATGTTCATGTTCATACAATAAAAATGTCAGTGTGGATCATAATGGAAAATGTCAGCTTGTCTTAAATGTATACTAAAAGGTCTTGTGGGGTGCAGGGAGGGGGTCCCACTGATATGCATGGGTGATTTTTACACACCAATGAAACTGCATAGCTGCCATTTAGACCCGACCACAGCACCCCTTCTCTGGCCACAATTAAATTACCCCCTGCATCCCTACCACCTATCCATCTACCCACCTAGCCAGAACACCTGCATGGCCACGCTTGGCTGATTGCTGTGCTCAAGCGAGACATCACTTGGTAGACTTTCCTCATATCCCTCTCTTATTCTGAGTTGTTGACTTGTACAGGTATTGTGAAGTCTTTGTTTCTTCCTCTGAGATTCATGAAAGAGAATAGCAATTCATGAGACTCAAAATAAGAAAAAAATGAATATAATCCCAGGAGCAAGTCTACACAGGTGTAAAATTAGAGTCAGGAAGTTCTCTGGTGATGGTGAGAAGAGACAGGTGAGAGTAACCTAACACAGGATGTCCGGACAGACTGTATCACCTCCTGATTACATTGACATTATCCTGTTATCTTTCCACTGCACAATTGCCTTATAATTGCCCTAGTGACTGATATGGATTCTGTAATTCTATGACATCCAGGCTAAAAAATAGGGATGAATATATATATATATATATATATATATATATATATATATATATATATATATATATGCAGGAATACATACAAAAAAACATTTACATGGTTTTGGAGTGATGAGCTCTCATGCATAGGGGATATCTCCTGTGAGAAATAAAAGCAATATTGATAGACTTTGAAAATCGGGGAATAGAAAATGAAGCATGAGCTCCATTGAGCGTAATTTTCAGTTTGCGCTGGACAGCAACCACGCTCCTCACTAAAAGCATTTGAAAACGTGCACCTCGTGTATTCTACATAGGCATAGCACTAACACTTCACACAGTCAACACCCACCTCCTTAGATTTGAAAAGTCAAAGCGAAGATGTTTGAAATTTCCAAAGGTTTTAAATCCAAACATACAATGAACCAGTAAGCTATGCCCCCCGGGTTTCATACAAAACCGGTGCTCATTCAAAACTTGAGTTATGATGCATTTGATAATTTCAATAAATCCACAGTGCCCTCCATTATTTAAGACTGGCGCTTATTCACAAGCCTGGCTACTGAAGGGCCACTATTGTACCGTCTATCTACCATGTATTTATGAGATGCACATTAAGCCCATTCGATTATTTTGAATGCATTGCTTTTTTGTATAAGTGCACTCTGGGTGATAGAAATAAAGATATCCATCTCACCACGGAAACAAGGAATGCGTTTTTTACCTCTTTGGTATCCAAATGTACAAGGAATCTCTGTGAAAATAACGACAGATCTCTGGCAACTATGGGATGGGGACTGCACTGTTATTTTGACGATGGTTTTTCTTACAGTGTACACAAGAAGTTTCCATAAACTTCACATGAAATCATGTAAATTGGATGTGACATGAAATGCTGCTCACAAATTCACAAGAATTCATGCAACCAATCATGTGATTTGCACCAAATGTTCTTGTAAAATTCTTATGAATCCATCATGGTTGCCATGAACTGTCTCATTGATGGTTTCCCAGCGTCATTGGATCTCCATCCCTGGGGGTGTCAATGACTGTTGAATTTACTCCCCATCCTCTCACAATTGAAGTATGATTTTGCAGGAGGCCGCTTACCACCGCGACAAACAGACGTGAGGAGACCACCCCGGGCCCCTTACCACCATATTAATTGCCCGCCACCCAGGGTAAATGTCACTGGTTGACCACACCACACTCCTGCCGCCTTCTACAACACTGCCTCGAACCCACAACTCTCACATCCCACACTCACAGCACCTGAGGCCCTACACACTCCCATCACACCCACACACACAGCTCCACACCCACATCAACACTTCTAGGGCACTTCTGAGAATCCCCCATCTAGGACCCAAACCAAAAATATTGTTAAAGCTCATGAACCAACGACCACAATGGTCTTTGAGCGTCACAGGGATATTGTAACCCCCATGGAGTCCACCCACCAAGGTACCCCAACAGCAAAAGCCCCAAAAGCCCAGTCCTTGGAGGAGGAAGAGGAATGGGAGGAAGAGCAGGTGTCCCTGGGAAGGCTCTCTCCCCAACGTTGCCTAGCAACCGGCACCTGTCTGAGCGTCCATTGTTAGTGACGTCGTCGTACCACGTGACCGGCGCGTGGCCAGGATAATATGTGGTCACGTGTGCTGCTGCGAGATTTGTGACGAGATTAAGAATGGCCATCTGTTTGAGGTAGAGAGAGCTGCTCAGTGTTTTTGCTGCTATCAGAATGAGCAGTTGGTCCAACTCCTCTCTCCGTCTGTTCTGTAACACATGATATAATATGTATTGTATGTACAGTTTGTGCTAGAGCTACTCTAGACCCAGCAAATTGGAGTCAGTGTGAGTCATAATGAGCTGCTATGTGTGAGCACCTTTCGGGTTATAACACCAGTGCGTCAGCTCGTGTCACAAGGTGTCAATACTCACACTGTTTGACTCATTATGACACTTAGTGACTCATCTCCACAAGACATAATGTGGCACAAGTGTGAGCATGCGTCAGTCTGTGTCAGTAGTCACACAGTGTGACGCATAGTGACTCATTTCCTAACCCATTTGAGCTAACATTGCGTCAGTATGTGCCAGTATGGGTGAGTAGTCACAATGATTGACGCATAGTGACTCATTTCCTTATTTGCGTGAGGTGACACTGAGTGAGCATGAGCC
The DNA here is from genome assembly GCA_949317995.1 of Acholoe squamosa. Classification (NCBI taxonomy): domain Eukaryota; kingdom Metazoa; phylum Annelida; class Polychaeta; order Phyllodocida; family Polynoidae; genus Acholoe; species Acholoe squamosa. The sequence goes on along the minus strand of OX439049.1, from coordinate 49,909,739 downwards.
AGTCTGTGTGAGTAGTCACACGGACTGACCCATAGTGACTCATCTTTCAAAAGGTAGGTGTTGACGCTTGAGTGAACATGGGTCACTATGTGTCAGTACTCACCCGCAGTGACTCGAAATGGCATCAGTTTCAGTATGAAGAGACTGGGAAAATTGTATAGTTCCACTATATACTTGCACTTTGGGTTTGGGCCAAATTAGGGAATTGCTGTTTCTATTGATGCTGCCTTATAAATCAAAGTGTTTATAGATGATATCTATCAATATGTATATAGGGAATATAATGGCGACTGAAAACATGGGTTTATATTCTCTTTTGGTGTGTTTTAAGACAATTTTCTTTGTCTATGGGAGATAACACTGAGTTTCAATTATCAACCTCCTATGTGGTATTCAGGCTTACATAAGTCTTGGTGTAGTATTTCCTTGAAAGTATGGTGCATGCTGCCCAAGGTGATGCCATGTTACCATGGGAAACAGGTACGAATTCATAATATGAGGTGAATTATAATGTTGTTTTGGGTGATAATAGGAGCAAAGTGCCTCACTTCAACAAACACAACAGGTTCTGACACATGCGTCAGTATGCGTCACTATGTGTCAATACTCACACATATTCACACACCTTGACTCACAGTGACCCATCCTGAAATTTTCTCTCCAGGAAGTACCTGACACATGTGTGACCATGCGTCAGTACTGCGTCAGTATTGTGTCTGATTGGTTGATTTCAAACTCCTGGTCCCTCATTGGTCCATTTCAAAGTTCCCGCTCTTTTCTTGGTTTCTTTGTTCTCAGTATTTCACAACACACAGACACAGAACAGCAAGGAGAGAAGACAAGGTGGGTAATCCTACAGTCCTACAGAACTCCAAGTAACCTACAGTAATATATCATGGTATCTTCTTTTGTGCCCACCTTAATCTTTAGAGTCTCTTACAGTCAGTATTGATACAGTTGATATAGCATATGTCAGTAACTTGCAGGTTTGGTGGCCTGGGAGAGTGGTGGACTAGGTTGTGGTCAGTTTGAGGGGCAAGAATTTTATTTTTGTTTCGGGGGGGGGGGGGATTTTGTCTCCAAATAATTTTATCTTCCCCTGCCCCCATTAAAGGTCAGCTCATTCAGGGAGAGGGTATGTACTTGGCTCAGGGGAAAATTCTAGCCCCCCCCCCTCCAAAATGATAATATCTCACAACATATTTTGGAGGGAGGGGAGGAGGTGAGGAGGGTAAAAAATCTTGTGCTGATTATATTAAAGGTATTTGTGTAATGCATTATTTAACTTAAATGTTTAATTTTTATTTGACAGGCACAAAGAAGGCATTTTGAGGAATGGAAAAAGTGAACAAAGAAATCTACAGGAAACCCTTCCATGGACATAGATATGCAGCTCAATTGATGACATTGATTCAGAATAAAAATGAATGCAGAATAAAGTCATACCCCAACCCCCCCTCCCCCAATCCCTATCCCAGGGGAAAAAACCTGACGCATTTGTCAGGATGAGTCAGTATGTGTTATAGCCCAGGTGTCAGTACGAGTGTGTATGTGCCATGACACACATGTCAGGCCTGAGTCAATATGCGTTATAGCTCAGGTGTTAGTATGAGTGTTGATTTGCCATGATGCATGTGTCAGGCCTGAGTCAGTATGTGTTATAGCCCAGGTGTCAGTATGGGTTTGCATGTGCCATGACACATGTGTCAGCATGCTTCAGTATGGGTCATCAGTCACACCTGGTGGCGCATTTTTTTTCTATACAGCACCAGTGTGAGTACTCACACACAGTGACTCAGAATGACACCAATTTGCTGGGGAAGTATACCACCAGTCGGAGTGAGCATTTCCGGACTGATCCCCGTAAGAAAGTGACGTTTTCCCTCCTCAATAATCCTGCAGTCTTAGCATACAATGTGTTTTAACAGTTAGAAAAGGAAGACATGCCCAATTTTGAAGTTCATAGCAGTAAATGTTGGCATTACATGGCCCATGCATTAAGAGTCCTCATTGACATTGGCAATTCACAGCCATAAGGGGTCATTCTACATCTGACTGTGATAAAGTAACATACCTCAAAATATTCAAATTCGAAAGAAGAACCTTCAGCTCCAGTGTGGGAGGGCCTTTCTCAACAATGTAAACTGAAACTAGAAATGCCCATTCAATCGTTATGCAAGAGCCAAGAACATGTTTCACACAGCACTGAGGGGGATGACAAATTTGACATGAAATTAAAAAGAAGAAGAACATATAATCATAAGCATGAGGGGGATGGGCAGCATAGAGAAAAGATCCCTTTTGTACATGGAAAAAACAGGACTAGCCTACAGGAATTTTGAAATGTTGAGAAGGGCCATCCAACACTTCAGCTGACGACGTACTGTAGTTGGTCAATATCCTCTTCAAATTATGTGACTACACTTCATAGATGTATCATTGTGTCTAAGTTAAGGGAGATCGGCTAGGTCTGTTTTCTTTTCTGTAAGTTTCCAACCGTCACTTAGGGTCATGGAATACAATGTAGATTCAGTATCCCAGATTGTGCTACCATTATACCGTAATAACTTGAATTTTAGCATCTATTTATGTACCCAATACCTAGCGGAAGTAGTGACACGCGCACATGGTAGGATTAAATGCATTTTACTTTATATATATATATATATATATATATATATATATATATATATATATATATATATATATATATATATATATATTTATGTACCCATTAACATATTTAAAAAAATGCTTCATACAAAATTAACGGGATATGTTAAACTGAGCAGTAAGGGAATATCCCATCCCCACACCCTAATTACCCCAGCCCCTACACCACAACAATTAAAGCTTTTATATTTCTATCCCACACGTGACCACGTGACATCCGAGTCTCAGCCAACTCTCGCGGGCCACGAGAGGGCACGAGACTAGGCTTACAGACACACTTCCGGTCACGTGTCTTCCGGTGATCTGTATGTCTGGTTGCTAAGGGGTGTAGATGGTTGCTAGGGTGAGATATTAGACAGGCCGGGTCGGTCAGCTGTTGTGAGCTGCTCTAAACAGCATTAATTGGAGCTGCTCCTGACGGCTAATGAGCTGGAAGATCTGCTGCTTTCAGGCTGCTCTCTTCTCTAGATTTTAACTCATTCTGATCATTTTCAAGCACAAATCAAGCTTTACCCTATCCAACTGAAATATATCAATTCCAATTTTGTTGTTTGTGGTATAAGAAAAAATCAGGATTAGATGGACAGAATCAGGAAAAAGATTAATCATCGTCCCTTTCTTATGAGATTTGAATAGTAGCCTTGAGTATTTGACATTAACCAAGGAGCTGAGAGTATTTGATATTTACCAATGGCTTGTGTAAGAGCAAGATTAATAGTGTTAAACAATGATTTAATGAAGTTTGGCCAGGTACAGGTGAACATGTATTGATTAAGTCTATTATGGAGTCACTACAGCTTATTGGCAAGTTTCTTATCAGCTGTGTTTGTGTAGCAAAAATAAATGGATAAATAGATGGAAATAATAAATAAAGCAAACTAGTTCTAAATGCCAGGGAAGCCTATGATAGATTAACTTACAAACAATGGGATAATAAATCGACCAGTTTTGATACTGTAGAGCCCATACTAAATTATCGCCAATCGACTCACCTGCGTTCTCCCAAGCTTAATCACATAACCATTACAGGAACATTCATACAAAGATTGAAACGATATGATACCTGCATCATGGTGTCAGGTCCTTCAACCCTGGTGCATCAATGCATCATGCCCATTTGTCCTAATGATGCACCAATGAAGAGCTGGCGAGCAGTCTCGCCAACACTTCATTGAAGTCAATGAAGTGCTGGCGAGCAGTCTTGCCAGCACTTCATTGGTGCATCATGCCGACCAATGGGCATGATGCACTCCTGTATTTGCATTATTTAAAGGGTTAAACAAAGACACAAAGCAGAAACTGATTATGTAACGCTGGTGACATGTACTCAATAACAACAAATGACACCCAAAGTGGGTTTGAGTTTGCCCTCCTCAGTATTGCTTCTTTTATTAAAACCTGATAAGATCTTATAATCTATTGAGTCTCTGCACAACTCAAATTCAGCAGATTATGTCCATGAAATGACACCTCAGAGGCCCCAAGCTAGGATTGTTTATCACCGATAAGTCAGATTTCACAGGGAGAATGACCTTTTATAAAGGCAAGGAAACCTAGCTAGGTGTGTCATTTTTATTTTCTGTATTTTTTTTTTTTTTTTTACCTTACTGTTTTTTTTTTCAAACATAGAACAGGGGTAGGCCAGCATGGGTTCCTCTTTGTTCTCTCTATTTAATGATGCCTTTGCTGGCCGGTTGGCCCCTGTGTCTCAGTTCCTAAGCTATACGTGAATAGACCGTCCTCTACCCGTCCACGTGTCTAGAGGGACGCGCACGCGCACTGCCTTCCGCGGCACGTGTTGCGCACGCGCAGCGCGTCCCCGCATCTGTTCCGGCGCCGGCCTTCCAGGCTCCGTTTTCCAATTTTCCTCAAAAGCCGCTTTTTCACGCCATTTCTCGATTATCTGGCCCAGAAAAATGCTCCAACCCTTAAACCTCAGGACGTCCTCTGTCTCTGTGTCTCTTTCTCTGTCCATGGAAGCCCTGACATGGTGGCCTTCACCACAACAAATCTGCCACTTTAGTGGCGTTGTTAAATCTAGGAAACTCAGCCAAAAAGGGGCTATAATAAGGGCGTTTTGTGCCCTGATGACGCTGGGTGGCGCGACGATCGATGCGTGGGGGCCTCTTTTAACATTTAAGGACGTGGTGGGGGGGGGGGGTTAAAACACATCTTGGGACCAAAATCATGAATGTCCAGCAGTGGCCTTAACTGATGTGGGCAGTTTGTGGAGAAGGGCAAACAATGGCAGTATCCGTGCACCGCTGATCCTCTTGGGGTGGATGGGTGGGTGGGTGGGGGGGGGGGTTGGATCTAGGTGAGTAAACACTACTGGGTGATCCAACATCGTCCTTTGTCCACCTGCCAACTACAAAGTGCTGCCTGCAAACATACAAATCACACCCCAATTTTAGCAGACACTATTGTGAAAACTATGGGTACATTCTTTACTGTTTATGAATGGATAGATACTTCTATAAAATAGTCTGATGCATTGCAAGTATTCATCTCATGCAGAATGTATCACGAGAGTATGATATGCTTCTCCTTTTCACACTCTAAAAATATCATTGCTGTTTTGAGTATACCGTATAGGAAGGCCATCGTTAAATACATCATAGGAAAGGATTACAATATTGGACATATGGAAACAGACGTATTTCTTGCAAGTTTTCATGTAAAACGGATGGGAACTTGTCTCCAGTCATAGGTTGCCAAATGATAGAAAATAAAGAAACAGTGAATCACAATGAGTATCTGAAAAACACCCACCCACTTCATCGCCAGTTCTTTAAGTTAAACTCAGCTCAGTCTGTAACCAAGTTTGGGGCCATTAGCAATCCTCAGAAACCCTATGAGGCATAGAGAAGGAGCCTCCCCAGGGAGAAAATTACACAAATCACCAGCCTCCCTCTGACCTAATAGGAGGGATTAGGCGGGATCTGCTGAACGCTCAGGTTACAATGTCCAATCCATTGCATCTATTATCGCCTGTCTTCTGGCAGTATGCCAAGATCATTACCTCGTTGTCGTCTGCTTTTCGGCGCCTTTATCTTAAGTGCAACTGTATTCTGTTAGTGATTTTCTTTTATTTTCGTTTTCGAGATTATTTCTGTATGTCTGTAGGCATGGACTATAGGTTATCTTGGGGGAAAACAACAAAAACAAAGCTTAGTAGAAATTATTCCATTGGTGACTCAGCAATGGAAACTTATTAATTAACATTAAACAGACAGTTGTAAATGGAGATTGAATTTTCTATACCCACTGGTGGAGTGATCTCTGCTCACGGGTGTGCTTGCATAGAGTTACTCTCCTTATAGTATATCATTGTCTTATTGAAGAGGGAATTTGATCAAACTAGGTGCCATGGACATGATGTAGGTCTCAATGGAAAGATATAAAATGACAGAGGGGGGGGGGGTCGTAGACTGAGGGCATTACTCAGTTCACTCTGCACACTAAAAAATGTGTTAAGTTTTTTAACATTTTTACCCATATTTTAAACACTTTCTTGTAACACTTTGTTAAACACCTTTTGGGGCAAAACACAATTTTTTCAAAAAGTGTTTAAAAATTCAAAAGTGTTTTGATTGAAATGTGTTTTAGTTGAAAAAGTGTTTAAATGATTCTGAGAATAAAGTGTTTAGGGTCAGAAAGTGTTTAAAATGAGTTTCAGGCAAATTAATTTTCATTTTCCTAATAAACCCGTGGTCCCAGTTTTAGGATTAGTGAGTCTTTCCTACCACATATTACTATCTCTCTGCAGGTAGAGAATATCAAATTAATATTGATAGCAAGTTGATAAATTTTGATCATCCGTTAAATCTATCAACATTGATGCTGTGCTAACAAGGCCTATAGTCAAGATGAGTTCAAGCACTTTGATGCACAGAGTTAGTCAGTGAGTTTAGGACTGGGATGTATGTATTGATCCTGAATGCTACAAAATGGGTGGTTATCATGGGTTACATTGGAATCAAGGTAATGAGAAGGTAATTTTTAGACATTTCTTTTACCAATCGATTCTAAGATAACGTGGCAATGTTATGTTCTATCAGGATGTTGTGTTTCATTATCATTTATACTTAAATTCAGACATATGAATGTGTTCATATGAATGTTACAGTAGTACCACCATAAGTGACCCCTGTCACCTAATGAGTTGGATTGGAACCAAATATCAAAACACTTTTATAAACCTGGACACTTTTGCAGGAAAAGTGCAAAAGTGTTTAAAGAAAAGTGTTTAGATGATGAAAAGGTGTTTTATCAAAAAGTGTTTAGGTAAAATGTGTTTTAGTTTAAACACATTTTTAGAGTTATGGGCCATGCTGGATCGTGAGTGTGATGGGAGGCTGTTGCACATAAGGTAAAGAGAGCACTAAGTAGGTGCCCACACACGTTCAAAAGTCACACTCTGCTTCACCATTCAACGTGTACTCACAACATTAGACTGGAAAGTCACCTGCCTTGTTTAAAAGTAGGGTGGATTGCACAAACTGGTACCTCAGGGCCTTTCTCCACTACACGACTATCGTGACATGCATATCTGCCACGGTAATCCAGCTGAAAGACTGACATGTTTGACTTTTTCAAACAATAAAGTGCCGATCTAGGTACCGACAGATTAATTATATAAGTACCCCAACCCCTCTCACATTCTGACAAACACACACAGCATCATTCTTGTCGTTACCGATGGTCGTTGGGGTTATCATCACCTAGTGGAGAAATGCCCTTACTGCATGACTCTCTTTTTAGTACTCTTGTTTTCAGTAGCTGTCATCTTCATTGGAAGGTACTTGTATCTGACTGATGTACATGAGCACTGAGAAGAAAGTGACTGCTGCAGGTAAGGCACTTCTTAGGCAAAACTATCCTTTCTCCTATGAGCAACACCCTTCAGAATGGGGATGGGGGGGGGGGGGAGGTCATGCTTGGTCACCCATTACCCAATGATTCACGCTGGTAATTGAGAACAAATTAAAACATTGAGGATCTGATGACGGACGCCGGGTACCAGCGAGTTGAGCAAACGACATTTGGTCAGACTAACACTTTGAGCGGGAAAACATGGATGACGTGTGCCTCCAGGATGCCGACCTGAATCATGATGAATTATGGTTCTGGGTAATGAGTAGTGTTGGGGACTTTGGGTGAAGGATTATTGGGAGGATACTAAATGATGATTGATGCTATTAAGGACGAATTCAGTGATATCTGATGAGGCAATTTGCACTGAATGAACATGTTCGGCCTAAATTATTGAAGGGTGGGTTAAGCAAAGAACCTCAACAAATTTAACAACTTCATATCACATTCAATGTAACTTGTGGAAATCTCATATCGACCAGAAACGTCTCCAAGTCAGGGTGAAAACACCACTCCCATAGGGCCAACAAGGAAGCACCATATCTCCCCCCCCCCTCTCCACGTAAAATAACTTTTCAGGACTGCCAACTCAAATGATCATGGGAGTTGTTACTGTAATGACATATTGAACATTTCTAACCAAAATCACATGAAATGGATTCAAAAGTTCAATCAAATTAGTCTGACCTCCAGTTAGAACACGGAGCAAACCATACCCATGGTCTCTATCCAGCATCGTACCCATGCAGAAGAACCCTCAGAGAACGTGAAGAATGGCTACCTGCTGTTTAGAAACAAATCACCTAAAGAGAACCTAAAGAGTTGCCTTCGGGGCAGAAACGTGGCCGGGGAAGACGCTCTATTTGACCCTGGTTTGACCTGTGGATGTAAACATTTTGGCTGTTGGGTGGTGGTCTGGAGGCGGGTTGGTGGCAGGGTGGAGGCGGGTAGTTTGGCGGCGTGAGGTCGGGCGGGGGCCGACACGTGGATGGACGCCGTCCTGGCAGCCCTCCTGTTGGCTACCTCCGCCCCCACAGCCGCCGCCACCGTGCTGGGATCACTTTCCTAGTTCTGTAGATGCTAGCTATGCCTTGTGTCTAATAATGGTTGTGAGGACTGCTTGGGGATCTCGAAAGTTCTAGACTAAATCAGTTGATCTTTAGAGCATCATAAGATGTCCATGTAATGACAACACGGAATGGAGAATCGGACATAGCAGCTGCCCTTGTTTATGATTTGCATCTATAATAGGGCCTAGCAGTGCACGGGTTGTGGTTTGCCTGAGAAAATCTTCACAGCTTTGAAGACATATCTATTACTAATTACTTCCGTGTTTTCCGTGCACAAAGTCCGGCACAAAGTTCATTCCCGTCTAAGAGGGGCAGTGGTAAAACGGGTAAGTAGTACATGGACTGAGGAGTTTTTGTCTGGCACAAACAGAGTTTCCCTACACTGTCAGCCTAGCGCACCAATTTTCGAGTGGAATGCTTATTATTCGGGACTACAGGGGTAGTTACTGTTAGTAAAAACCCAATGACCTGATTTGGGTTCTAGTGTATGTACTACAGCGGTATGTTTTGCCCATATACAATCGCGGCTGAGAGTATATGTAGTAATACTTAATAATTCTTATACCTCACATCTTCATGAAAAAGAAGAAAATTGTATAAAAGCAGAGCCTATTTTAGTATACAGCACTAAGGACTAAATGCAGACTTGAGATGGTGGGTTTACAACGCCATACATGTGTCACTGAACTTTGACGAGAACAGGAAAACTGTGTCAAATCTGCATGAATCTTTGTGAAAATTGGCACAATATATAACAATATATACAAATACTACTACATAATCCTGTTTATATACCTTGTCCACCCTTTTCTTTTGGTTCAATATGCAAAAGATTCTTATCCAACAGGCCAAGTACCAAGCACCCTCGAACACTGCCCAGGCCTGAGACTCAGAACCACACTGCCTCAAATGATGTTGCCATGCCCCCTGGTGTGAAGCTGGTGAACCAATGTTCTGGTCGTAACCCCCTGCCCCCACCCCGGGACTATTCTTAACTGTTTGTAATGTTCATAAACTCTGATATAAAAATTGATCGGATTGCACCTATTATTACATCATAAAATAATACTTAATGGATCTACTGAACAGCATAGGCAACACATATTCATTTTACAATTTAATGACTTACCGATACACCGCTCCAATGAAACACGAGCGTTAACATTACTATACGATCATTTCATCCTTGACTCCCCATAGTGATAGAAATTTATGTTCGCTTACCAGTTTATGATAATGTAAATTGACATTCTTGTAAAATACCTTCCATATAAAGGTCTACGGAGTTAAGACCCAGTATGACACTGGTATAGATAGGATGGTAAGATAGAAGCAATAGCTAGTTTCCCATACTTGTCTAACTTGCAGTAAATTTGCATCGACCCATGCACAGATTTAGGTATAATTCAGATTGACAGTTTTTAGTATCCAGACAGTATCGATCCACTCAGTTGAACAGCCTTAACAAGATGTAAACATAACTGCAATTGGTTCCCATTGTGACCAATCCGTGGTCAGCAAATGCTCCCAATGTGTACCAAAGGGATTCTCTCTTTGTTAGATATTGGGCGCCTTCAACTTACTCTGGGACCCCTTTTGTACAAGTATTAGTCAGTTTCTGTCAGCAGTCCATCAAGGCTGAGACAGAGCGTGTGAGATTACTACTAATCTCTGGTAGGTAAATAGTAGGGACTGAATGGTCATTGATACAGCGTGCATTTTAACCTTTAAGGACCGCTAATCATAAAATATTTTAACGCATTGCCATTCATTGTAAATCACAAGGGCTACTTTCATGAATCGCTCCAACCCTATGTGCATGGTTGATACAGTTCCGGAGGGTCGGCATGATGCATTAATGAAGTGTCGGCGAGCAGCCTCGCCAGCACTTCATTGGCGCATCACGACGACAAATGGGCATGATGCAATCCTGCATCAGTGGCCCTTAGAGGGTTAAGGGGTGACAGGAACAATATAAAAGTCTATGGCGCTGGTGAATGCTCACTGTTTATGTAATGGGATTTAGGTCTGTGTGGTCTGTGTCAGAAATACACAGGGCAGGGTTTATTCTATTCTGGGGGTCTGCCACTTGGTTTAGCCAGTCTATGATTATTTCAAGAGATCCTAATGTGATGTACCCCAGTTGCTGTCTGGCTGATGATATTGGGTTGGGGGTGGACCAATGGGCAAACTAATTTTTAAGATGCACATATTCATTTTTAATTACGAGACCCCTTGTATCTCTTTTCAACCAATGGGCAAAATAATTTTTCAGATGCACATATTCATTTTTAATTACGACACCCCTTGTATCTCTTTTCAACCAATGGGCAAAATAATTTTTAAGATGCACATATTCATTTTTAATTACGAGACCCCTTGTATCTCTTTTCAACCAATGGGCAAAATAATTTTTCAGATGCACATATTCATTTTTAATTACGAGACCCCTTGTATCTCTTTTCAATCATTTCTTGTGGTGCTTTAAGTTTCCCTCTCCCTATACCAATGGTGAAAAGGTTGTGACTATATAAGTAATTTTGAGGAAAAGGGGAGGGACATCACATAATATGTTTAAGTTACCTGTAAAAACGTGGCCGCAAAACAAATGGCAGCTAGCAGCTGAGAAAAGTGATACATTGCGTGGATTGTGTAAGGAATGGGGTTGGCATCTAGTTCCCAAATAATGGATGTTCAACATCATGTTTATCCTGTAACTACATGACTGACCAGCGTCCATACACGTGTAACACTAACGTCACACGTGACGACCTTCGTCACACAAGACGACCTACGTCACACCACGTGTATCTACCTGACTTCACGTGTCCCGACTTACAGTTTAACATGAGACACGTGTATACACGCGGACGACGTAAGGAGTAACCACCAGCGCCGTCACCGTTATCCCCAACACGCCCCGTCAATGTACGTCACACGTGTATCCGGTACACCACTCTATCGCCGTCGTCGTCACGCCGCGCGGCACGAGACTACCGGTGGTCGCCTACCGCTGGGCGCGCGCCGACCAACGCCTCAAACTGCGCCAACACATGACGCCCGCCGCCCATGGGCGCTCCTGACGCCCTGGCGTTGTGCACCGCCGCTTGGCGTCCTCCAGTTTCCGCCCAAGCCGCCGCCCGCTGTCCGGCGGCCGACGCCATTTGTAAAAGATGATTTGAACGGCGCTGTTGTGGTTTGACGTCAGTTAACCACACGTGACGTAGATTCCAATGGGTTCAGGAATGCGCATACTTTTACAGCCTCATACAATGGTAAAAAAATGACGTATATTGTGACATAAACATTGGTGGGCGGGAGTCATTGTGAGGCTATGATGGAGGATCCCTTGTACGTTTGATCTCTTCCTGGGAGAGGGTGTATGGTTAGGTGGTCGACATTGACATGACATGATGGTATGACATATCGTGGTCAATTTAAAGTTCCTGCCGGAATGAGGGCGCGGGGGTTAACATCATCCAACCTCTAGGAATCGCATGTATATTACATATCTACTTCAACCTACCTCTGCCTGCCTAACTGTCTCTTTCTGTCCGTCTGCTACTTTTATCTGTCATTCTATCAGCATCTCCCTTCCTGTCTTTGTCTGTCTGTCTGTCTGTCTGTCTGTCTGTCTGTCTGTCTGTCTCTGTCTCTCTCTCTCTCTCTCTCTCTCTCTCTCTGTCTCTCTCCTCTCTCTCTCTCTCTCTCTCTCTCTCTCTCTCTCTCTCTCTCTCTCTCTCTCTCTGTCTCTGTCAATCTGTCTCTGTCTGCGTCCCTCTTTCTCCAACTCTCTCCAAAGCTATTCAAATATTTAAAATCCCAACATCTCTTCTCCACTTCATTCTCTGCAAGCATGTTTAACAGCCAGACAAGGATTGAACTTTGACACATTTTAGCCCGTGATAAGCTCCCAGACACATTTTGTAAAATCTATGTATGCATCATTTGCATGTTATTAACATATGAATAAAACCCTAGCCAGATGCATATAGCTCAACCACAAGATTGCATAATGATAATGTTAGCAAGCAAATCACCAAGCCGTGGATAGGCTTTCAAGGGTGCCAAGATTCCCTGCCTATCAGGTGGAGAAATCTAAACGGCTTCCACAAGCCTTGTTCACTTTTTTACTTTCCTTTTTCTCACCCTTGACGCCACATTATACCTAGCTACCTTTTCAGTTGTCCCCCTTCTGATGCCTATCTTAACAGAGGTCCCACCAAAGGTGACAGGTCGCCAGGGTCGGAGTCGATTTCCTTTTAATGGAATCAGTGAAACAAATTTATCTCATTAGGCCTCTGTCAGCTTGTGGTTGTAAGAAAAGGCTATGGCCTTGCCACATGCATCTGACTGCCTGCTCATATGTGTGTGTGCTTATATTAAATAGTGCTCTTATAAAATACGTCAATCTTAGGTATGACACTTTATGGATTAGCTGTGGATCCTATAAATCTATCTTGAAGCCGTGATGAATAGAAAACCATTTAACCCAGAGCAATTCCCAAATTGTAAAACAATACCATTGGTTAGATATTCACAATTCACTAAATATGTTTGAATTTAAAAAATAAAGTACACATTTAGATACCATGCATGTAAATGGTACATGTATATCTTACATCTAAAGTGGACAAAAATACACTGGTGAGGGATGGACCATGCTGAGTATGTAGAGGGTTTAACCAGCTGACCAGCTCTATATTAGAAGCCCCCCCCCCCCGCAAATAAATATTTCCTTCCTACATGTATCTTTACCTTTGCAGAGGGCCAGTGCTGACCATCAAGGTGAGAAAAAGACATGAAGCCTTGGCACCATGCTATCCTTGGTGGATTAACCCTTTAAGGACCGCTAATGCAGGAGTGCATCATGCCAATTGGTTACCATGATGCACCAATGAAGTGCTGGCGAATCTGCTCGGCAGCACTTTGTTGGAGCATCATGTCTACGCTCTATCGTTCTATCGTATCTGCAGGGTCGGCATGCTGCTAGAATGTAGCCCTGGTGAGTAACTCGCCAAGGCTGTATTTTTGCATCATGACCTGGGCAGCGGCCTTAAAAGGGTTAAATCATCATGTCCAATATGTTCTCACCTTGTACTGCCTGAGGCAAGGGACCAGCGTTCCTGGTACGTTATGGTAATTATGTGAGACAAGATGCGGCCAATGAGCTAATGAGATAGGATGGAATGACTAAATAAGGAGATGAAGGGTACAGCTTGGAAGGAGAAAAGCAAATTGGTAAATCTGGATGTTGGTTCCCACGAGACGACAGGGGAATGCACGTTAGAAGTCCCTGACAAAAAGTTAGGGTTGAAAGGGGCATTTGAACACAAATGGCCCACATTGGGTGGGAATTTGGTAGAACAAAAGGGAGGGTGCACTAACCTGGTGCAAGGGAGTGTTTGATAGTTACTGTGGCGACGACCACACACAAAATGGGGTAACGGTCTTTGCCATACGCAATCAACACTACCCATTTACGCCTTTTTTTTCAGGGGTGACAAAAAGTGGCCTTTTCACTGCTGGAAATCGGAGGCCAAGAAATGGAACTAAAAGCCCTTTTGGTCACCTTCCCTTTTTCCCACAGTGTCTGAACTCATCTACTCAATCCGTGCGCAATACCGTCGCGCATGCGCGCACAAACTACCTCCTGGCGGCCAAGACCGGAACGACAATAATGATACGCTTCACTCGCCGCCATCCATTGAATAGAAGTCGCGCGCCGCAACAAAAAGGCTTTCCGCATGCGCCTCTTTGTTGTTTGCATAGGGTTGCCGCGAGATGGGGAGAAACAATTAATTAAGTAGTCATTATACAGTGGGCGTCCCGCCTTCCGCCACACGTATTGGTTATAAACGAGAGTTGGAATCGTGGGAAAAGGGTGAGGAGAAGCTGATAGGGAGGGGGTCTGTAGTGTTGTAACATACGGTGGTCGGGCACGCGCCGGCTGAGAGAGCGCAATGCGCCGCATTTTCCCATGGTGTCGGTGGTCGCTAAGGATGAGTGCTGGTGCGTCTGCATCTGTCGGGCTCAGAGCTGCCTATTGTTAATACCACCCCTCTCCTCCCTCCCTACACGTCTCACCATCACGTTCCCACACCGGAAATCTTCCCACGAACTCGGTATTATTATTGTTATAATAGGGGGATAAGGTCTGCATGTCAGGCTTGGGGGGTTAAAATCAAACCCCACACGTTCTGATTTGTGTAAATGTTTCAGTTGACAATAGAGTTCGGTTCCACTGGACAATGCCCCACCCTGTCAAGTTCTCGTCTCATGGTGCCTGTGATAATCTGCGACAGTTGTCAAGGCTTTCTCTGTGTCTGTCACTGTTTCCTTCGGAGGTTGTGTCATTGTGTCCCTGTGACAGAGATTTCAGCCTGATCTAGTGAGGCCCATTGTTGATCTATCAGGGATATTACTGGGCTAAATGTTGAATGAAACTCATTGAAACTAAACCATGGACTAAGATAGGCCTTGCTATAATGTCCAGAGCCTAAATACTCACAGCCACTACCTGAGCAACGCCCGGACAGACTGAGGTATGTGGTTATCACACTAATCGACGATGATCGATGGATTTAGAATCCTGTCACCAGCTTTTACAATGTTAGTGGTCAAAAAGCGGGCAATGACAATCCCACTTTTGTTGGTAGCAGGAGGCATGAACTACAAAGCACACATAAATCTAGCAACTATTCCCCTCCTTGGTTACAATTCATGAATGTATTTTCTATGTGAAGATAGTTGCTAAGAGACCACGAGAAATGTGGTGATATGGGTTTTGATTGATTATTTATCGTTGTAGGGGATTTGGCGGTTATACTCGGATTTCCCCTCCCCCAGTCATCCCAAACAACATAAGCATTAAAAACGTTATGGCAAGTTCAGCTACACGCAGTAGCTCATTGGATGATGCATTTACACAATGAGCGTATTGGTATATCATGTTTATGACTCAGGTAATACTTTTTTTCCAGAATGATTTCTCATGCATACCCTAACACAAGTATAGTAACATCATTCCAGTATACTTTTCTGACAGGTTTAGGTGGTTAGATTAATCTGATTTTACTCTTTGTGTGAGGTGACTGAATTATATACAGGATTGCAATACACACACGTAATATATTTCTCAGCACCAAAGAAGAAAAAAAAAGACAAATATCAATATGGTCATCAGTCGACCCTTCCCATAATTATATAGTTTTGTGACCATAATTAACAAAACAATATAGAAGGTGGTTGACTTATGGCATGAGATCGGAACTAGGTGAATTTACTCGGAAAATCTACCCACAAATCTATGTATACACCTCCACACCCTTAAGGTCGGCAACAACCACCAAATAACGATGGTGATGATGATGAACTTTTAAAGCCGGCACGAGACCGACAGGCCCTATATGTTCTAGCGGAACACCAAATAACACTTCAACTAACAGCGTCCACCGTCGCCTCACGTGTACGTCACGCGTCCTAAACTATATCTCAGCCCCTCCCAGGACACACGTGACGTCGTGTGGGACCTCTCCGACGTCACGCGGCGAACACACCGACGTCCTTCACGTCACGCGACTTCAAATTGTCGCCATCCGCGGTAGGCGTGTCGGGTGTTAAGCGGCAGTGGTCGGCTGAAGTCAGAGACGATGACATGGCTTTAAGTCAATGTCTGACCACGTGCATTCTGACTTTTGTAGGATCGAACATAATTGTCACGTGACTGATGAGGGCTATCGTGTGGTGTGGTATTATATTTTGGGATGTGGGCTGTGATGAAATTAGGTTATTTAGCATCCTCCTCGAGGAAAGGCTTATAAGGTGTGATTTTTCCTCCACTCAAAAATTGGCTGTCAATAACCTCATAATTATGAACTTTGTAACCTAAGGAATAAAGGAGGACTCGACTGCTGCAGCTCCAGTACACAAGTGGCTTTATTTTCCCTTCATACATCAGACTCCAGGGTGCAACTACCCATTGCACCCAGGGGGTGGAAGGCTAGTCCCTCCACTCCCGACATAGTGGATCCCATATTAGGCCACCCTTCCTCCAGTGGGTACCACTATATATATATATATATATATATATATATATATATATATATATATATATATACCCTAATCCTTAGTCTTCCTTCCCCTCTTCCTCCTAATCCCCCACCCCTCCAGTGGAGGGAGTGGTCATTTGGTACCTGGTGGGGAGGATTACAACCAGTAGCATGTAACAGACACATGTTACATATCTCCAGCGCGAGATGCTCCCTTACCGGGTGCGCGATATGAAACATAATATTATGAATGATAGGCACATTAATCATAATAGGGTCGCGTTTTTCCGCCAGTTAATCCCTGATACATGGTTAAGAATAGATTTTACAAAGGTACAGTTTGTGTAATAAGGTAGTGTTCATGCTCAGGGTCGCGGGTTGTCCGCTAGTTAATCCCTGATATATGATAATTTCACACGGCACCAGGCAAACCTACAGCATTTTAGGGTCGCGACAATCCGCTAGTTAATCCCTAATATATATGGAAGTTACATAGCCTGTAGGACAAGGGGCATATGAGATAATTCGTAGAGTTCTGGTAACCTTATATGTAACCAGAGGCTAGAGTGGGCACGCCACATCCCCTGTACCTGCTCAAGATCATCGAGTGTCTTACTCCTGGAAGTCTGTGGTAGCTTGGCCTGCAGCAAAGCCCCTTTTTTTTCAATAATTCTATCATATACTACTTAGGAGGTTCGGCCGGTCTGGAAGGGGACTCTCCCAAGCTGACTTGTCCTCCCATGGCGGCCGAGAGGGCCTGGGGGGACACGGGAGGGTTGATCAGGGTTCTGGCTTGTATGTTTAATCCTGGCATATTAGAACGGGCCTTTATATTAATCCTGGAGCCCAGCTCGGCTGGGGGTAGTATGACTTCCGAACGCAACACAAAACGTTTTACCAGATAGAACCTAACTCCTAGCATTACGGCGAGCGTGCTTAGTATACACAGAGATACAAGTAGTAAATTAGAGTAAGGCAACAGATCATTGTGAGAGTTCAATTGCCAGGCTTGGGATGTCGGGTTGTTGTGCCAGTTATTGAAGTCCGCTATAGGAATGGAGATGTGGCGATGGAGAGATAATTCATGATGTATTGCCGTGCTGACTTCTCGGGGCCAGGTATAGTTTAGTCCTTGTAATTGTAATGGATCCCTGGCCCTCAGCACCAACTTAGAGCTTCCGGTGTCTATTCCCTTAACCCTCCAGTCCGGGGATTCCAGAATACACCTACGTTCCAGTGCAATCCTTTCAATGCCGGTGACCCTTAGTGTATGGGGCGATAGTCCAGGGCAGCGTTTTACTACTGTAGTTGGCTGGAAAGCATCTACTGTCACCATAGAGATGTCATATTTGGAACGGAAAACCATAGAGGCCCTGTTGGATTTGGCAGTGATGCTGATGTTGCAGGTGAGGGGGTTTCGTCCCATGATCAAGTGGGACTCACAATTTGCGACTTTATTGTGTACTGCTGGGTAGCACACTAAGGGTGACCCACCGGCACAGTTGTGGTCGTCAGGTAGGAATGACACTCCTGATTCGGTGGACAATGCCACCTGTTGGTGCCCAGCGATAGTTCTAGTAGTATTGTGGGTCAGCATGACGGGAAAATATTGCAGTTGGTAAATTAAAAATTGTTCCAGGTTAACTGCTGGCACTATGATTCTGAAAGCCAGTTCTCCATGGGGTCTGTGCCACATAGACTGTACTCTGAGATATTGGTAGTACCAGTGGGTGGTAAGAGTCACGTGGCCTTTTGCTCTCAGGTGGCCCAATATGTCCTCCAATTGGTGCACTGGTAGTATTTGTCGTGTCAAGAAACCCCTCTCCAGCTGCATGCGTTGGTTATCAAATTGGTTCACAGCAGACATGTAAACCTTGGTGGTAGCCTCCATGAACCCAAAAGTCTGGTCTATCATTCTTCTTACTTCTAAGTGGCGTATGGCTTGTACATGGTGTCTAACTGCCGTGTCCAGGTGGGTAACTATGGACTGCAGTCGATCGCTACGATTCTGTAGCACTTCTATATCCCGCCTGTTGTTTATAACAAAGTTTCTGGTCACATTCATTACAGTCATCATGGTATTTTGGTTTTGTATAATGTTCTCACCTTGGAGTCGGAGTTGTTGTACCTGGTGGTTTACTTTTTGAAGATCCTTATCTGTGCTTAACCCAAAAAGGGTTTTAGCAGCTCGGCCCACCAGGTCAATTAGGCCACGTTTCCTACGTGATGGTGTAGTGATGGCCTCATCTCTGGGGTGTATATCTTCTTGTATTTTGTCCTTTCCCCTCTGGATTCTAGACCTGATGCTGCGTAGTCTTATTTTCCAGAGGGTTTTATCGGCCGGGTTTAGGTGTGGTAGTAGCATTTTATGGTGAGAATGCAGGGTGTTCTCCAGGTCGGTGAGGTTTGGGGGATGTGGTGCCTGTATAATAACTAAAACTGTCCATACACCAGATATGACCCGTGCTTGTTGTTCCTGAAATACAAGCACGCCGTCCTTCTGTAGCAGCGTGCCGGAGGTCCACAACAACATACAGGTAAACATGAGTATAGTCACTGTCTTCATAACTGCACTCTGGCACACGACAGGCAAAGGTATGGTGACTGTAACCCTAGAACCCCAGTCAGTTCCTTAATTGAGGGGGTCAGAAGCGGTAGACGGTGGTATGGGGGGTGGTCCCAGTGTAGCTATCTCCTGCCTATCTGTGCAAGCTGCAGTAACGGCTATTTCCTGTCTGTCTGCTACGGTAGGAGGGTTGGTGTTAGGGAGGGATCCTTCTATCCCAGTGGTGGTCTCTTGGGAGTCACTGATCGAGTGTGGGAGTTGAGTGTGGGGCTGGTCTTTTGTAGCTGCCTTTACCATGGAGCGAGTGATCGGACCCACTATTTCTCTGACGTCAGCAAACTTATCTCTTTGCCCTAGGCTACTACCTACCCCCTCTATTCCTGTGGGTGTGGTATGTTCCACCTCTAATATAGGTAGCAGGTCGTATCCTGCTATATGTGTGTGGTCTATTAATGGGCTATTAGTGGTGGTTGATGTTGGCAGTGGATTAGGGGCTGGCTCTGGGCCTCGGTTCCATATAAACCCGTGAACTGCTGACTTCCCGTCAGTGGGCTGTATGGGTGGGGGATTAGGGTTATTTTCTGTTGGGCTAGGGGGCGTTAATTCAGATGCGTCCGCCTCTTCCTTCTCTAGTGTGACCAGTATGCTTTCTTGAGACTGCCATCTGGCCTCTCCATCACTAAAATAGGATCCCTCATCGGGGGAGTAATCCCCCTCCCCTTCTAGGTGGTGTGCACGTGGGGTGGGGGTTCTTGGTGGTGGTGTGTGCGAGTGGTCATGGGCTGGGGGGTCAGTTAATATGGGTGGGGCAGCTGCCTTTACAAGGAGTGGTGTGTGGTTGCCCGGGTTCTCTGGTATTTCTGTTGTATTTGGTGATGCGGGGTTAGGTTGTGGGGGGGGGTGGTAGCAGTACTGGTGGTGGGGCAGGTATTAACGGCGTGGCTAGACCTGCCGGATAGGGTGTAGCGTCTTCTTCCCCAAATACCCATTCATTATTTTGCCATGGCAACGTGCCTCCGCCGTCAGGGGGGGGGTGGTGGGGGATTTTTCCACAGCTTAGCTCGTTGTGTTCGGCTTGGGGGATGTTGCATCAGGTAAGGGCGATTGGACGCTGGTGCTAGTCTATCTATATTTACCTTTTGGGATTTCCCGTCGGGTCCCACTATGGTTGCTGTAGTGCCTGTTAGGCGTGTAATAATGTAGCCAAAATCAAGTTTTGGTTCTAGGGAACCAATTTGTGGCCTGTGCAGCAGGACCTGTTGCCCTACATGGTATGTAGGCGCTTGGGGGCGTTTGTCTAGTCTGTTAATGTTTGATGTTTGTTTGTTATAGACCTTAGTGCATGCCTCACTGTATGTCTTAGACAGAGTATCTACCCTTTCTGCTAATACTTGTATTTCATTCCCTGGGGGGATTACATGTTTCCCCTCCTGAATTCTTCGAGGGTGTCTGCCATGGTGCAGAAAGAAGGGGGAGAATCCCGTTACTTCTGACGGTGTTTGTCTGTACACCGTTAGTGCTTCATGAAGGCCCCCCTCCCAGTTATTGGTCTTGGAATCCAATAACTTTTTTATGAGCCCTTTTATTGTTCTATTGAACCTTTTTAACTTTCCGTTACATTCAGGGTGCCAACCGGAAGTTGTTTTCATTTGAATTCCATTATCATTCAGGTAGCTTTTGAGATGTCTATTTACGAATTCTGTGCCACAGTCAGTGAGAATAGTCATTGGCTTGCCATGGTATGGTATGTAATCTTCTTTCAAGAATTCTACCATGTGTAGTGCCCTTTTATCTGGGATAGGTTTAACCTGGGCCCAAGAAGAGCAGTGATCAATGCTGACTATCGCGTACCTATTTAATTTAGGTGAGACCGGGAGGGGACCTATAAGGTCCAGCGAAACGAGTTCGTTAGGTGCCGTGGGAATAGGCATGTGTTGGGCGGGTGGGAATTGCCTCCGTGGGTTGTGTAGCGTGCACAAGGGGCAACTTTTAATGAAGGCGTGGACTTGCTTTGCCATTCCTGACCATTTGTATGTTTCAGTGAGGCGGGCCACTGTTTTTTCTGTCCCTTGGTGACCCACCTGTTCATGTACCCCTTTGATGACTGACTCAGATAGAGTGGGAGGGACAACTACACGGGGGTATGTACCCTGGCCCTTAGGGGGCAGCAGAGTGTAGAGAACGCCCTGGCAGACTAGATAGTGGCTTTCCTTATTTAGCCCTAGTTGGTATTCTCCCATTTCCCTTTGACACAGTATTAGTTCTGTTCTGTTCAAGAAAGGGTCTTCCCAGACCTCCTCTCCTATTTCGTCCAACAGTGCTTGTTGGAGGGGGGGTAGCATTGGTTCTATTCGTGACAGCATGTCGGCCCTGACATTCTCTGACCCCTTCCTGTATTCTATGGGGGCGCCATACGAGGCTATTTGAACTGCCCATCTCTGAATTTTTGAATTCTGAATCTCTGCCAGGAAGAGTGATTTCAATGGTTTGTGGTCTGTTATTATCACAAATTCTGCACCCTGTAGGTACGGCCTGAGTTTCTTTAATCCAAAAATGACGGCATAGGCCTCTTTTTCTACGGTCGCCCAGTTAAGCTGAGCATCTCGCAGTTTTTTGGATATATATTGTATTGGTCTCTCTAAGCCATCCTCATTGAGCTGTGTTAATATCCCCCCTATAGAACTATCTGAGGCGTCTATGTAGAGCCTATAAGGTTTTTTGGGGTCTGGGTAGGCCATGATTTCCTCAGAAGTCAGGTAGTCTTTCAATGTGCACCAAGCCTGATGTCGTTCTGGTGTCCACTGAAATTTTTCTCCCTTTCTTGTCAATTGGACTAGGGGTTCGGCTAATTTTGAGAATCCCTTTACACATTGCCTGTAGTACCCAATCATGCCCAGGAATCGTTGTACCGCTTTAGTGTTGCTGGGAGGTGCCATATTTTTGACAGCTTCTACCTTTTCTGGGTCAGGCCGGATGCCTTGTGCTGAGACAATGTAGCCCAGCAGTTTGACCTCAGAAGTGCGATACACACATTTCTGGGGGTTAAGTGTGAGTTTGTGTGCCTGTAAGGCTTTCATCACTTGGTGCAGTTGTTGCGTGTGATCCTTATGATCTTTTGAATAGATCACAATATCGTCAAGGTAGACAAGGGTGAATTTTGAGAGGTAGGGACCCAATACTGCGTTGATATGCCTCTGCCATACAGCAGGGCTGTTCGACAGGCCAAAAGGCATACGTAAGAACTCAAACAGTCCTTTGTGGGTGATCATGGCAGTTTTTTCAATGTCAGCTTCCGCCATTGGTACTTGCCAGTAGGCAGATTTGAGATCTAATACACTGAAAACCTTGGAGCCTTCTAATTGGTCAAACATTTCTTGAATGTTTGGTATGGGGTGGGCGTCCTTTTTTGTTACCGCATTGATCTTGCGGTAGTCAGGGCATGGTCTCACCTTGCCATGTTTGAGAACTATATGTAAAGGTGTTGCCCAAGGTGAAGTGCTCGGTCTAATAACCCCCTTTTTTAACATGCTCTCAATTTCTGCTTCTACAGCCTCTTTATGTTGCAATGGGACCCTGTAGGGTCGTTGTCTAATGGGTGATGCATCCCCCGTATTTATAGTCATTACAACATTAGTTGTAGTCTGGAGGCCCTCACTAGTGTTTTGAAACAGACTTGGGTATTCTTGTTCCCATTTATCCTTTTCTATGTGCATCCCCATCATTTCTAGTGGGGTAGAGCTACAAGGTGCCCCCACGTGTATTCTTTTTCACCTAGTTGTACTGTCCCTTCGCTACAATCTAGCTTCATGCCTAGTCTTTTTAGGGAGTCTATACCTAGTAACATACCGTGTGCCAGAGAATCAGTGATATAGAATTTGAGTGACCTACCCAGCAGTGGAATCGTCGACACTCCCATGGTAGGTATAGAGTGTCCCGAGAGTGACTGTAGTGGGGCCCCAGGTGTGAGGGCCGTGGGCAGTCCTAGTTGCTTAATATAGGATTTCCATGTATCTACATGCATCATGCTCCTACTAGCGCCAGAGTCCACTAGTGTGTGAATTTTGTGTTGACCTATAGGTATTTGAACACACACCCTGGAGTCTGACGCGTCCTCTAGTTTTTTGGCTGCTGTGAGTAGTTGTAGGCATGTGGTTGGTATGTGGGGTTGTTATAGACCTGGGTTGCCTGGTATAATACGTCCAGTGCTCCCTGAACTTGTTGCTGTAAGGGTTGTGGTGTTTGGTTATTCGGAGTAGCTCTCATCGGGCAATCTCGTCGGAAGTGCCCTGGCAGTTGGTAATTCCAGCAGGTTGGTGGACTGGTTTCGGAATTATATTGGCTGGATGGTGGTCTGTTGTCTACCCGGCGTCTTGGTTGGTTTATCCCTTGGAGGGGAGTGAAGTATTGATTGATATACGTTGGTTGAGACTGACATCCATGTGGGCATGACTTGGTTGGGTCTGGCCTTGGTGCATTCTCTTGTGTAGGACACACGTAGGGAACCAGGGCGGTAGTGGGGTTTATCTCTGCTGCCGCCATTAGATTGTGGTGGCTTGTTTCTGTTTGAGGTGTTGGCTGCGTGCTCTGAGCAGGGCCTTTCAGGATGGCTAGGATTGTAGCCGTGTTCTGGTTGTTACTTTTTACTTCTTTTTGTAATGATTTAACAATGTGGTTTAGTTCCTTGTTGGTTTTGTCCTCTGTCATCACGTTAGTAGGCCTCTGCATTGAGGCTGCGGCCAGGGGGAGGGGGCCCCAGCATTTTCTGTTAATGCCTTAGCATTTGCTATGGCAGAATCCTTTGCTATTTGTAGTGTGGCAGGAATAGCGCAGTATACAAGCTCTCTCAGTTTGTCGTCGTAAATGCCTTTTATGAAATTCCTTTTTAGTTGGGTCTTGAGATGGTCTTCCTCTAAGTCAGCAACGTTGTAGGCTCTATCTATAGCCTCCTGGTATCTATTAGCATACTCTCTGGCAGACTCGTATGGACCCTGTGTAATTTTGTGAACTTCATCCTGTAGCATTTCCATTTCTTCAGGTCCCAGGTAGTGTGCGATAATGGCGTCCTTTAGGTTGGCCCAGGTGCGGTCGTCACCCATAGTTGCTACTGTTCTTCGTGTGAATACTGCTAGGCTGCCTGCCACTAGATATCCTACCATCTCTATTATCAGTTCATTTCCTGCCTGTGTATTCTCTGAGGCGTGGTTTATAGCTTGGATCCAGTTCCTTAGTTCTGCTTTATCATTACCGTTGCATGAGCCTATAGCTCTGCTGTAGTGGCCCAGCACCCTTCTTGTGCTTTCATTTAGTGCTAGATTGTGCTGGTCTTGCTGCAGTTGCTCCGCCATGATAGGATGGGGTTCACACTCTATACCTTAGGTTCAGAACTTGACTTGTAGAGTGTTTCTAGTCCTAGCCGGTGGTTCCAGTGTAACCTAAGGAATAAAGGAGGACTCGACTGCTGCAGCTCCAGTACACAAGTGGCTTTATTTTCCCTTCATACATCAGACTCCAGGGTGCAACTTCCCATTGCACCCAGGGGGTGGAAGGCTAGTCCCTCCACTCCCGACATAGTGGATCCCATATTAGGCCACCCTTCCTCCAGTGGGTACCACTATATATATATATATATATATATATATATATATATATATATATATATATATATATATATATACCCTAATCCTTAGTCTTCCTTCCCCTCTTCCTCCTAATCCCCCACCCCTCCAGTGGAGGGAGTGGTCATTTGGTACCTGGTGGGGAGGATTACAACCAGTAGCATGTAACAGACACATGTTACAACTTGCAGTACAGTGATAAGAAATTGATTCCACAATGATCAGGCCTAAAACAAGACAAATGTGGCAAGGACCACGGATAGGCGTTGCCACTCTGCAGCCGACCTGTGACGTCATGGCTGACGTATGACGTCACAAATTGCACCACAATGTGACCGTGACGTTGTTATATGCAAAATGTCACTCCATGAAAAATGTTTCCGCGGAAATTCAAGTTACACTTTGCATTATTCATAGTTCTACGTCGTAGGGGCAGTATCATTAGGGTTGTTGTTTCTTCAATTTCTATAAGAGGAGAGGGATATTTTCATGGTTTCTTCCTTTCAAAGAAAAAAATATTTGTTTCGAGATTAAACAAAGTTTATCTCTCTTCTAGCATATCTTTCAATCCCAGTGCCATAAAATTTAGAGGCTGCAAAGTCCGTTAGGAGAACGCTGGAAACATTTTGCATGGTGGCGACATTCCGCATGCGACAACGTCACTGACAAACCGAAAACATAATGAAGTTGCTACGGTCGCTGCGCTCCCGTCCGCTATACGCGGCAAGCAACTCCAAAAAAAGGTTTGTTTCCAGTTACCCGACCGGCCCTAGCAAAACAGGGCTGACCCTAGAAAACAAATTTTGGTAATTTTTTTATATTTCTGGGGCATTTTTAGCTATTTTCCCCGTAATTTTCATAATTTTTCATCAATTTTTCGTGAAGCTTTTCAATGTCATCATCTTTTGGTATAGTGTTCATAACAGTCATTCATATATTTTACATGTGCTTCACACTTCTTATGTTTTCATATTTCTACTGATTAAACATAGAATCGAACGTGTCTGCCCATATATATTACAAAATACAAAATAATAAAAAAAAAATTTGAAAAAAAAAATCCAACCTACCGACCCTAGAGATTTTAGCTATATAATTGGAAACACAATTTTTTTTGGCTTCATGAAAGACTGCTTTGTTGAATTTTGAATCTATAAGGATCAACTAAACTTGGTTTGTGCAATGAAATAAATCTCTTTTGATCGACCGTAGGGTATCTCTATAGTTATGGGTAGCCTATGGAAGGGTAAGGGGGGTGGGAGCGTTGTGAGATGACTCTCATTTAGATGATCAATGTTACTGTGTATTTGTACACATATAGAACCTTTACTTACATAGTCTGTGCCTCTGATTATCATGATACTTAGTATGATTATCATTATACTGTAACTGTATGTCGGAATGCCTTTTATTATAGACCCTTTTGTTTTCTGTTGATCAATGTCAGCATAGGCAATTCAGCTAAGGTCTCGCCCGGGGTCTCGCTCAACACTATCCAAAGACCAGGCTGTAATAATCATGTTATGCCCCAAATTTCAACTGAAGTTTTCATTGTAGACCTTTGAGAGAATGCCGTCCCCACCATATATCTATTATTATTGTTGATATACAGTTTTCAAAGTTTGATGTAAGATTTCATTTTAAATTGTGAAACTGTTTGAAGTGGAAGCTGTGATTTCATCCATATGTTGGTGCTTTATTTACCCACTAGCTACCAGCAGTAAGGGCCACCTGCGGAATACTTCAACGTCAGAAAATAAAATCAACCCAGCCCTGGGTCACAATGAACACTGGTACTCAAGGCATTGTTCTGGTTTCAAATTCCACCGCCAACGTTTACCGTTGTCACCTATTTGGTGTATGCTTTCACATTGTAACGCCAGCTTCTGGACGTAATTACGTCATGCTTTACGTCATAGCCAAATACACATGTCATGGGCCACGTGTCTGTATTCACACTGCGCTGTTTCCAGCCCTGCAGCTTCCACTCCCCTTTTTCTTAAACACCTGAAGTGTATGTACCCAAGGACAAAAGCTACGAACACATTCAACTCGCTAACTTCCCTCTTTTATCGCCCTCCTGTGCCCCGCCGCCATCTTGAATGACGTCAGTGCGCGTGCGCCAACGACATTGTTGCAGTATTGTGTGAAAGTGGTCCATGAGGGGGTGTATATATGGGTTTATTTGGTCAACGATTAGAGCGGAAGTAATGGGGAGTGAAAGACGTTTAGGTCTCACAATAGAAATTACAGTGGGCAAGTGGGGGGATTGCCAAGGGCGTATGTTACAGCCATGGTGGGAATATTAGCAGGCAATATTTGACAAGGCTGAACAGGCAATTCAAAGTCATTTACGTTTATTCCAGTCATTTGTACCAATAGCTTATGAGGAAATTTTACAACAATGTTTATTAACATTATGGACAAATTCCCTGAACAACGCAGCATCCCTAAAACTACTGATAAGTGGAAACATATTAGAGTACAATGTGAATTTGTACAATCCCCCTGTAAGGGCGTGCTCCTCAGCGTTTTCATATGTTATCATAATGTGTAGCTTGTTGTTATTAAGAGCAACATGTACCATAATGTAAAATGTATGTTTCATGGGCCTTTCAATGCATGCATTTGCAGGGCATTGCTTGTCAGTAATAATTGATTTCGAACATAATGATTCTAAAAGTAATCAGCAATTATGTCATGTAGGCAAGCTGAAATGGTGGCATGTTCATTACTAGCCATAATTTGTAGACCAGATTGAACCCCTCTCAGTTGTCAAATACATGAAACCAAAATCCAATACCCTTATCTATGACATAGTGTTGCAGGTTTAATTGATGAAATCAGTGTCAGCAATGGCTATTTCAGACCAGATATTATGAGCGATCTTTGAGTAATACAAACAATGTGTCACCTATTAGTCCAGCTTAAATGTGTTGATGACAACATTTATCCTTTAATAACAGTAATCTCCACAGAACTGTGGTCAGAGCATGCCAGCTCAGTTTTCAAATCAGACATTGTGTCCAAATTAAGTTGCTGGTGGTGGCTGGAGTGACCAGATGGGAGCTCAGCATGCTGGGGTGAGAGGTCCACTCGACCCTTGCTCCGACCAATTCTTTGCTGACCATTGGTCAGTTTGAGGTCAGTTTAATCTGGCCACCCCTATAGAACCCCACTGTCCGTCACACCACATAATAACCCACCTTTTTGATTTCCCATCTCTGTAATTCATGTACAAAAAGATTATTTTTACACCATTTTTGAATGAGTCCCAAATTTGATTTCACTGGTCCACATTGAAAGGGGGCGTAGATTAGAAAGGTGCTGATCAAATGGGAACTTGATCAGGTGTTTCAATACCTCAAGATAAAGGTTAAACTTTATTTTCTGAAAATTGTGAAATTGCTAAGCTGAGGGGTACTCGGGCAGTGACTAACCAACCTACAAGTATGCAACGCATGCGCACAACGTGGAAGTACCCCTATTGTTCACACCGTGAAATGCCCTACAAATATTTGAACAAAGCACAATGGTTTAACATCAGGGGTTGGGGGTGACCTATGAAAAATGACCATAGCAGTGGTCAGTGGAGGCTATGGCTGAAACCAACTGACCATGTGGTCACTGGCCACTACTTGATTTTACAAAGACTCTTGACCAACTGGTCGTGGCTGGTGGACTGGGCAGGATGGGCTAATAAACAATAATAAACCTGTCAAAGAAGAAATAGAAATGTGAATTCAATATCGTGGTTAGAGAACGAGTGTTTCCTGGTGAATACAGACCCTAGACTGTATGTGTAGATGATGTGAGTGAACCTGGGCAGTTTCGATGCTAATGCCGACCATAAATTGATCATGTGGGGTCAGTTTTATAGGTAAATCGTAGGCATGCATATAAGTAAGATAATTAATTCTCTGGGTGGGGGCATACTTCATAGATAGATTGTGTGACCGTTGGGATAACTGCATTCTTAACAGAAAACGATTTACTCTACAATAATATGGCTATGTTAAGAAAAGCATTGCTATGGATTACCCAGTAGGAATCATTATTCCCTAACCTGTTGTAAGTATCTTCATATATCATCTCATATCCACCATAAATTTGAACTAATTTCATCGAACCATTAGACTCAAATTAAGCGTACCACAGCAACAAGATCTAAATACAAAATGTTGATTGCGAATGTGGATTTTGAGCATTCAATGAAAACCCACGTTAAGGCAATATTAATCAATCTGAATAATAATGTTGTGTGCACAAGCAATAATATCAGATGTAAATGGGAAGAGAGCCCAACCAGGATGGCGATTCACAAGTAAAAGAATTATAAGACAGAGATTTTGTTTGAAAATGATAAGGTTTGTGAGAAAAAAAAAAGATTTATATGAAAGATTTTCGTTTCAATGAAAGTATTATTCTCAGCATGAAACGACCATGTCAAACAGATCATTTTGATCATTTCAATGAAAGAATTTTCTTTCAAAGTTATGAATTAACCCCCTGTATTGCTTGTGCAACCCATCTGCTGCTAATGATTGTATCTGGAGAAGGAATACACAGGTACGATGTGTATACGTTAATATGTGACTCCTCGGTCCTACTACAATCACCAATAGTAGGTACACACCATATAACTTAATTAGTGACCTGTACTTGACAAGTACAGTTCATAAGTCAGAGATGAAAAAGTGTTATAGAGTGCCAATTAATGGCATACAACAAAGGTAAAGTTCAGTCTTCCTATGATCTTATCTCTCCATGATCCATGTTATCACAAGGAAGGTAACAAAGCATAATCACTATCACAATATTAACTCAACTGACCATCGCATGCGCAGTTACAGTTCATAATTACAGTTGATAGTTGTTCTAGACTGTTGATACAGGGGTCAACGGGCCAGTGATGGTTGGGGAAGCCTGGGAGTTAACGTGGGTTTTGTGCTGACTTCCATGTTTCATATGACCACATGTTGTTCACATGTGGTCATTTACTGATACCAAACCAGCATCAAGAGAAAAATAACAAATTACTTCCCCACAGCACAATACCACTCCCCCAAAACTGACCCCTTTTTGTTCAGTGTAGATGAAAAAGGCAGTCGTGGCATTTTGATAAAATACACATGGACCCGACCCGGGGCATGGGCGTAACCACTGACCTTTGGTCACTGTGTTGTTCTTTTCAGTCTACTGACCAGCTCTAGTGTGATGGATAGGGAATGGGGACTGGCATGCAAAATGAAGTTGTCGCAGATTTCACGCTTGTGAGTCTGTATAAAAAGGCATGGGTGTGTATAACCCTTTAAGGGCCGCTGATTCATTAATGCATCATGCCCATTGTTCGTCATGATACACTAATGAAGTGCTGGGGAGACTGCTCGCCAGCACTTCATTGGAGCACCATGCCGACCCCCAGGAGTTTAAGTATCAATCGAATGATGTATGGATGTCGCCAGGGTTGCATTCATGCATCATGGCGACCAATGGGCATGATGCCCTTAAAGGTATAAAGGGCGGTTATCATATCTTCCTCCTCTATCTTATACACAGTGTTGTGGTCGTGTGGCCAACAGAGGTCGCCACCTGGGGCCTGGGAGGGTCTGAGTGGCTAGTTCATGAAAAATACATGATGTTGTCGACGGTGATAAATGATATAGTTATATTGTCTTGAGAATTGGTGGTCTGGAGGGGAAATATAAAATCACCCCAAATCTGAAATTTGTATTGAGCAAAATCAATTGTTAAAAGAATTGTTATCAATTCATCTACAATTAAAATGTTCTCTAAGCATGAAATAAAATTTGATGTCAAGATACCAATAATTCTCACTCATTATACGTGTCGTAATTTTTTTTCCAGAGAAAACAGGAAGTAGCATCTATAAACTGCCAATTCTAATTGAAACTAATGATCCCTTTCCCTTCTACTGATACTCCCGTCTGAAGAATTTTGTTGATTAATGATGCATGTTGAATGAAACAAAGGCAATTTAAACTAACTAAAATGGAGGAGTAAAATCTAAGTTCAAAGTCAGTTTTATTAGAGCCAGCCGGTCGCACTTCCCTATTCAAGTAGTTCTGTTGACCTCAATTTTCATTCTAAAATGGGTCTATTAGTAAAACCTTTTTTAGCGATAATGATTGGGAATGCATTTCTGAAATGCGAAGTTTGTATTGTAGCATTTGAGATGTTGGAGGTGAATGCATTGCTGGAATATGAATCACAATAGGGGTGGTCCAGGGATACCTTGGAATTATTCTAAAAATTCATAAATTGATTCATCAACGTCCAAAAGGTCACGTGACCTTTTACCCTAAGGTCACCATCTTTGAATGAGGCCCGCATTGAGCCTCCAAAAGAAGGTGATGCCATCTGACCCAAGCTTATTTCTCACTCTCACTGAACTTTTGTAGTTGTCTCGATCAGGCTATTGTGATTTTACCCTGGGTGCACGGGTTCGAGTAGGGAAGGTGATGGGTATCGGCCACGGTTAGGGCTTTTTTGTTCGGGCGATAGTGGATGCGGAGGCCAGGCCGTAGACCTTGGAGAGAAAGAAAAAAAAAGTCAAGTGGCCAGGGTAGCACGCTTTATTAATTGATACAGACGCTGGTAGTTTGGAAATAAATGACATGTTTATTGTAAATAACAAATTAGGCATCAGAACACACACCTGAATGAATTAATAATAAACATGTCAGAAAAGGTCTAAGGACCCAACAGTATAAGATATAACAAACATGTGAGCAGCAAGACGCTAGCCCAAAATACAAGTGAAACATATCAAGGTGAATAATCAATATCAATTGAACAGGTCCATGATATGAAAGTCTAAGTCCAGTTATTGGTCCTCCCTATAGAAATTTTTTTTTTTTTTTTTTTTTTTTTTTAGGAGTGGGTGGGAGGGTTTTTGAGTTGTTGACTGGATGGAGCGCGGCAGCAAACTGAAGAACAGGTAGAGATTTGAAAATACATATGAAGATGACGTCACATGGCGCGCAGTCCCAGGTGGTGACACCTATGGGAAAGGTATAGAACCAGGCCAATATCAATTAACGACCAATGATACATTAGTTGCCAATTGATACAGACGCTGGTAGTTTGGAAATAAATGACATGTTTATTGTAAATAACAAATTAGGCATCAGAACACACACCTGAATGAATTAATAATAAACATGTCAGAAAAGGTCTAAGGACCCAACAGTATAAGATATAACAAACATGTGAGCAGCAAGACGCTAGCCCAAAATACAAGTGAAACATATCAAGGTGAATAATCAATATCAATTGAACAGGTCCATGATATGAAAGTCTAAGTCCAGTTATTGGTCCTGCAAACACCGCACCAAAGTGGACGGGACTGAATTATACATGGCCCTTGGGGTATATGTGAAGACAGCATCCGAGATCCATTGCCCATGTGCCTGCACTTCACACACATCCACCCCAGCCCTCGCCACCAGCTGTGAGCCTCCTCGTCGTAGGCTATGCAAGGTATAGGTCAGTGGGTCAGGGACCAACACAGCTGTCAATGCATTACGTAAGGCCCTGACCAGACGAACAGCTGTCAGGGGTACCCCTCCTGGCAATATGAAAGCTGGACCATCCGGAGGGGCTGGGACACACACCAGCATAGCCTGATATGATCTAACTGGGCAGTGTGACACTGGTGTAGGCATTGCATAGATCGGGACCAGCGTTCCCGGGGCAGTTCCAGGCCGTACCGTCTTGCTACTTCTAATGTGGAGTAGGAGTCCCAATGTTGTTAAATGTACATCACCCCGCCTAATATTATGACGGGAGGGTGATGTGGTCGAAACATCAGTCACATTGGACTGGCGTAGGAAGCTGAAGTATGAGATGAGGATCGCTGACTTGTACACTAGTCCATCCTGACCCAAGGTATCCAGATACTGGCACACTCTTTTGAGGTCCCAGGGCTGCAGAGGCGGGGCCTGGGTGGGAACATGTTGTGAAATTGCCTTAAATCCTTTCATCATTTCTCCAGCCAGACGTGAGTCAAAGGCAGAAAAGTCCCCACCCTGGAGGGCGACATGCAGGCGAGCCCCGGAGATGTAGTTGGCAACTGATCCGAGCGAGGACAGTGTGTTATAACAGTATTGCATAAACATAGTGACCTGGCGGGGAGTGGGGGAGGTGATAGTTACCCCATAGGCCACACAGAACCGTATATAGAAGTCCCGCTGACGTCGGCGGTTCTCTCGTGTCCTAGCACTAACCGCACTTCGCTGGGTCGCTCGCGCCTGTAGTTCCAGGGGGGTTATGACACCTAAAACAAAGTCACAGATTATCATTAAACATGTCGTCCGACACCACCACTTCAATGAAAGTAAGATTCATGTCTCTAGCTAGGGCGATAGCCCGGTCGGCATGGGCATGACTGAGACAAGCTCTGGAGAGAGCGTCAGATAGAGTCATGCGGGCACCTGGGGTATGTGTTATGGAGATGCGGACATTATTGACAGCGCTATATAACCACACCTCCCTGGCACACCTGGCTAAGCAAGGGTCCTTCGCCCTACCAGAGCTGAGGGTGTGGACAGTGGCAATGTTATCACACCGGATCTTGTAGTGGTACCCATCAGGATGGGGAGGCCCCAGATGTCGAATTGCCAGAAGAATGTTTATAGCCTCCAACTGCGATATATGGGCGCCTTCTGTGATATATGTTGGGTATCTCACTGCATAGCAGTGTGTAGCACTATACGCCCCCCCTCCTTCCATACAGCTGTCCCCTTCTATCACCCAGACAGGCCGCGGTCCTTCAGGGATGAGGAGGAGCCCATTTGTAGCATCACTATAACTCCTGAACCATTGGATATCCCGGTGGAAGTCTGGGGACAGGGAGATGTAGCCTTTCTGGGGAGCAGCTCTTAGACACATTAGCAGTCTTGCCAAAAAGCGTCGGGCAGGGGGGACGCACGTACTGATGTGGAAAAGACGGCCTGCTAAGGATTGTAGCTCTTTCTTGGTGGCCTTGGCCTTATTGAGCCAAAGGTCAAGGTCAGACTTTATTTCAGCCATCTTCACATCTGGAATACGAAGGGTCATATTTTGAGTATCAATGTGGAAACCCAACCAAACAATGCTGTTTGTAGGACGTACAGTTTTGGACTTTGCAAGGTCAAGACCAAGGTCAGATGCCAAGTTCTCCAGGGTTGATAAGGCTGCTTCAGCGTCTTCTTTTGTGGCATGGACACCAGCATAATCATCTATATAACAGGCCATGTGGAAGCCTCTAACCTTCATCATGTGAGCCATGGCCAGAGACACACGCTGCATATGTGTGCTACTGGCCCTGTTACCAAACGAGGGAGATTTGTCCAGGTAGAAAAGGCCCTTATGGCGGATCCCCGACAGAGGGTAGTCAAGGGGATCTACAGCCAATTGTCTGTAAGCTCGTTGGACGTCTGCGGACCATATATAACAGCCTGGACCAAGATCTTGAACTCTGTCAGTTATAGAGGTGATAGATGGGAGGCCATATGATACAGGGACTCCCTGAAACCAGTTGCGTCTGATGCCTGCATTAACACTATCGTCAATGGGATGGGACAAGTCTACCACTATACGCCTTGTATCAGAGTCCTTCTTTGGAGCCGTCATTAAAGGGCTAGTCTTAGTGTGAGGATAGAATGGGTCCTCACAAAAGGGGCCCATAAGGGACCCAAGACCCAGCTCCTTCTGTATGAAAGCATCAATATCAGCCGTATACAAGTCCGCATCATCATGGTTAGATAGAGACGATCTAGGGAATACCGGGCGAGTGTAAGATGACGGCCATCCATACTGGAGGAACGTCACAACGTCAGAGTCATGATAACCCTGTAATTCCATCCTCCAAAGTGGGATGTTGAATTTTGAATTCAGGGGTATCCTGGCACATAGATAGTTTGGGAGGGCAGTACGTCTCACTGCGTCATATATGGCCATATCTTCAGTGGCATGGGCAACACCATGGGGGGATGGCCAAGGCCATATGTCGTCTAAGATGGGGGCAAATTCCCATGGGCCAATGGGAAGGGCTTCAGGGGCCACTTTACACACTATTGGGAAGGCCTTTAGGTTTGCATCATGAAATGAGTCAGAGGTATATCCAGGGAGTGTATGGGTGTCTGCAACAGCCCCAGAGGGGGGGAAATCACCCATGCCACAATCGTCATTCTCTACAGCGGCACATGGGACTGGCAATGAATGGCAGGGGTGAATCATAGCATCAACAACAGTATCACTGTTATTGTCACACAAATCATGACCGTAAGAGGCACATTCAAAATCACCAGAGGTTGCGTCGACTTGTGAGAAATCTCCATGCTTGGCCAGGGGGGGCGCCGCTACTGGCCCTGGCCCTGGTCGTTTTTTGGCTTCAATTTTGATGCAGGGGGGTCCTTCTGAAAGCATCGTGACTCTGGGTGAGACCTCGCCCTACAATGATTTGTGAGACAGTATGCACATATGTGCAGCTTTCGTACCCCCCCATCCACATGGTCTCCTTTTAATTTACAAATTCCAGCATTAAACTGTGCACATGGTGGGCCTGATTTTGCTGCCAAAAGATGGGAAGACAGATCAACCACACAGGGGCCATCTCGCTTGGCCGTGGCAGTGGCTGCAATGGGCTGGGAACTAGGTGGAGGGGTCGCTGATATAAGTCGGCGGGTTCCAATTTCCACCCTCTTCATATCTATACGCCATGACTGGTCCCAGCTCCAGTCCCCAAATGTTATTTCAGCTAAGATGGCTTCAGACCATGCCCTTACATCATCCCAAACATATTTTCCGGCATCCATGGCCAGAGTAGCTAAATGGTTGCGAATGTGGACTTGATCAGCAAGTGGGGTATGTGGTGAGTCATGAACCTTAATCATACCAAATACATACTCGTGGAAAGACAAATCTCCTAAAGGAACTTTATCCCTACGAGGGCCTCTACGAACATAGTAGTTTGGAAAATGAGGATCATCCTTACCCGTCGGGACAGCCACAGCTGCCGTCATGAGCTGAGCCAGACGGCGTGTGACTTCTTCAGCACCCGATGGGTCATTAGCAGACATGGGAGGGTCGCTGACTGGTAAAGCCTGAGCTGTCGGAGGGACAGGCTGGGGCCGAGGTGGAGGAGGCCTTGCATTCAGTGCAGCCGGGGGTTGATGAGCCCACGTGGGTGGAGGTAAACCTAGGGCCTGTGGGACAGGGCACGGCGGGAGAACATCCACTGACGGAATCAAAGGAGGTGAATCACTTGCATTCAGGAGAGAGGAGTTGGAATGGGTAACAACTGCAGGGTGAGGCGGCTGGACACCATCTACGGCACCATTATGGGGTGCGACAGACGGTATGGCGGCCATAACAAGGTCAGTTAAATTCTCAATACAACCTTTCATGTCGGAGAATTTTTTGTCAGCTTGCAGCCTCCACAACTTTGTTTCCCTCTTGCGTTTCTTCTTCTCCGCCGCTACAACCGGGTCCAGAGCGGCAGGCTCCACCGCAGGCATAGCCGGCTGTACAGCCGGGGCCGGGACATGCACCTCAGCAGACATGGCAGGGGGTGCCGGGTCCACAGAGAGCGCAGAGGGCACGGGGCCCTCGTGGTCTGGAACAATGGCAGCCGCGGCAGCAAGGGCCACCTTTCTCGCCCGTTTCTGTTTACGAGTCATTACCGGTTCCATTTATACAACCAAATACCATTCCACCAACAGTGCACTGTAAGGGAAAATGCACACGCTTCGCTGTCCCTACTAAGTTCAGGCAAGCTCAGCAATGTGTTTACCCACACCTTGGGGTCCGGTTTTTGAGTTGTTGACTGGATGGAGCGCGGCAGCAAACTGAAGAACAGGTAGAGATTTGAAAATACATATGAAGATGACGTCACATGGCGCGCAGTCCCAGGTGGTGACACCTATGGGAAAGGTATAGAACCAGGCCAATATCAATTAACGACCAATGATACATTAGTTGCCAATGTATTCATGCGAAACGACGGAAGCTGAACTGCGCAGGCGCGAGCCGTTTGGGAGCTGACTGAGGTGTAAGTCGGTGGCCGACAGACGCTGATAAATTATGGGATGTAAAGAGGGAGTTTAACACTAGGGGGCGTCGTGAAGACGGAGGGGGCGGACCCCCACCTGCCCAACCACTGGTCCCCCCTCTCCCCCGAATAAACATATCACCTCCAGATGCCCCTCCCACCTCCTCCCTTTTAGGGCTACCACCCTTTCTTGGCATTGTCCCCCCTACCCCAAATCCCGACAAGGAAAAATTATATTTTCAAAACTGAAAGAGGAGGGTGTTTAGGGATTCCTCAGTGGCCAAATGGTGCCCGGGCCTGGGGGCGCCTGGCTAAGCCCCTTAAACTACCCCCAAGGGTGTGGGGCTTTTGTGCCCCTTGCTACCGCCAAATCTGCCCTCTTATGTGGTCCAAGTACTAGGCTAACATTACTTCATTATAGCCCTATCCTTCACCCAGCCAGGCGCTAATGTCGGACAGAAGTTGGTGTACATAGAGAAGGTTGGCTTGCTGTTGGCAAACATTGTCCACCTTGTCTGCCATTTATTCGGTTTTATTGTCATAATTTGGCACACATGGGCCACCAACTTTTTTCCCTTAGCCGATTGCTCCTGCTTCCTTTATAATAGGGTTGAGGCTGTTTTTTTATCCCGTATTTTTACACGGTATTAGTAGGTCTTTGACTTCCTAATCAGTAATGCACACTGCAGAGTCTGCTAAAATCTATTTCCCCTTTTTTGAGTTGGACACAACAGAGTGACTGAGTAACAGCAGAAAAATCAGAAGGGAAATGACTTTGGGAGTGTAGAACGAGGGAAGTGTTTGCAGGCAATGGCTCTCATGCAACACCCCAATATCTGAATAGATAACATCATTTAAAAGATAACACTTTGCAGACTTTCCCTACAAACCCAGTAATCGATAAGAATGGTTATATTATAGTTGCCAGTGACAAAAATATATACCTTCCGGTTAGTGTCAATTCACCTACATGTATTTTCGACCTCACACCATAAGTCGACCACTTTCAAAATCAAATTGTCAAACGCTTGTGAGATTGGGCTGTATGGTTTGTGTTTATGTGTATATTAATGTAGTCTCACTTGTGTAGTTATTATCAGCTCACTCCACTAATCTCGCGTATTGGGAAGACTAACTCTAGTGGTATGATGTTGGCTTAGCCCATTCTTTTAACCAACACCAAGACGCCAGTACAAGTCACTATTTATTGTTCACACGTTATCCACAATTACAGTTGTTTGTCAATTCCACTCAACTCTATACAGCTTCAACGACATCAGTCTATTCCCACAAACAGTTCATGTCCCAACAATTCAGTGCTTCTAGAGAGGTATAAGTGCCATAGAGATCCTGCTTAATCCGTTCTGACATTGGCTAAGTGTAATACTAAGCACTAAACAGCTTCATCCCCGTCTACTCCAGGAGTACGTGTTCCTTCCTCGACCGCTCTCACAATACTAACTCCTCACCTGTCTCTCACTAACCCACTACACCTCCTACTCGCCATGTACTTGGCTTACACATATCTTTTCCCCTATAGAATCCTCCTGGCCGGTTCTTGTCCGACTCCATCGTCGCCTGCAGCATCCCATAGCTACCATAAACCCTAGCTACCATAAACCCATCACAGGACTCCTATAGCACTCTCTTATATAGCACACAACAAATACATACATAATTGTACCCTGTTATACCCGTTCATCATAATTATTGGCTATTGATGACAAGACAAGATGTATATATGATGCTGGACCTTATTGGGAGTAAAGGTTGGAGAGTTTTTTTTCTCTATGAATAAAGCCTCCTCATCTATTCCCCACTACTTATGATCCGACCATGATTTCACCATGAGATGACTCGGTCCTTCGCCGAGTCGTCTAGCTGTGGTCCCATGATGTCTTCACTTACAATGGTAAAAGAAGCTATGAAATCAACCACTTTATAAATGATACACCCTGTTTGATCCCCCACCTTACACAACTTTTTTTCTGTCAGCCTATACAGAGGCGTAGGAAGCAAATCTTCATGGGGGGGGGGCGGGGGCCCCACCTCGACCACCTTGAATTGTTGGCTTAAGCACAATACGGACTTAGCAGGATTATTTATTAGCCAATGAGATAACGCCAACGATTCACTGCGGTCCTCTCGGGGGCCGACTGGTACCCATCTGATATGTCTTATCAGTAGAACTCGCTGGTAACAAGCTCCAGTAATGGCGGCGCCGATGGGGCGACCTGCTAACTCGGAATAGCGGCTATACATAGGTCTATATAAACTTTGTATTGAAAAGTAATTTTTGATGAATTTTAGATCTGATTTGAGGCCCAGGCCTCTATTCATTATGAATTCTTGGCAATTTATTTTGGGGGGCCCAGACATACATAGGCCCCACCTCCTGTATGATTAGGGGGGGGCAGACCCCCCTGCCCCCCCCCCTTTTCCTACGCCCCTGCCACATGCTATACGGACTTAGCTGGTTTGATAATCAGCCAATGAAATAACACCAACTATTCACTGCGGTCCTCCCGGGGGGCAGGTTGTACCCATCTGATAACTGCTATCAGTGGTAGCCACTGGGAACAGGCTTCACTAATGGCGGCGCCCATTGGACATTGTGCTACCTCGGTATACATGTATACATGTATGGTTTGATGTACAGGTTCCTGATTTACATATCTACTTCACCACTACCCCCCCCCCCCTCTATGGGACCACTAGGGAAATACATATTTATATTAACATCTCACCTGTTATTTTCATGGAACAAATCCACCTCCCTATACCTTACTGTGGACGTCTTTGGGTGAAATGTGGTCGTCTCAGGGTGAAATCGGGTGTTTGGAAAGTCTGATGTTGTCATAGAGATAACAATAATAAAAATCGATTTCAGAGAGGTGCAAGCATATGGATCAGAATTCATTGATAATTACAACGGCCCCATGTACCGTTATTAATGACACAATCTTGTACTAAGAAATCAAGGTTTACAATTAGGTCACAAATATTTTGGACAGGAATTGTCGACGTATGGTGAATCTACCCTTGAAAAACAAAACAGAATAGACGTAAGAAACACTGTAAACAATAACTATTATATGTTACTGTTCCACAGAAATGAGGAAAAGGGAACAGACGATTTAAAAAAAAAAATGTCAGAAATAGGCTCATGAAATTAGAGGGCAATACTCTATCACATTATTAGGAATACTTGTCAATACCTTTCTAGTTTCATTTTCCATCCTTGCCTTTCTTCACATTATCCTTTATAACCTTTCCCCTCTGCCTGAGCATAGTCAGTACCTGTACGTCAATTGTCTATGTTTCAAGAATGGGACATCAATTCCTGATGGAAATTCATAGTTATCAGAAGTCAGATAGCGTGTCTATAATTATTTTATCCTCAATTTCTTTCTTTCATATAGAGATGACCGACCGGAATAATTTAGTAGCTAATCAAGCAACCTATATCCTCCAGTTGAATATAACAGGCCCATAGGTATAACCCAAGAGCACACCCCATGCAATAACAGTAACCCACTCCCTATACTTTCTATACTTTCCATGTGCTAACATAGCCCTTGTAAAAATATGAAATTTTGGACCCCTTTCAAGGTGTAAGACCAAAAGCTATATCCCTATCAAGAGTGCCTATATTTTAGAGATACCGCTAATCCCAGGGAACTTTCTAAGATAAAGTAAAAAAATCAAAAACTACATTAGAATGCAATTGAAAAGGTCTATTTTTGGTCGAAAATGTACCCCTCTTTCACCAAAATGGCCTAAACAATCACCCCTAATCAATGGCCCTCGAGGGCCCGTAAAGTGCCCCTTTCCCCCAGATTCGTCTTCACACATGTTAGCCAAATCTGAGGGAGTGCGCCCTCCGGGTTCACAGCCAGTTGCAGCATCCCAAAGGCCAGATAACTTCTCGCGGAAAACTATCATAATTCTCTGCCAACTAAATGTAATTTCGAATTACTCACCAGGTAGCAAGGATACATTTGGCCAATGTCGGCGTATATTGGGCCAACGTCGGCTTATGTTGGGCCAAGCATGGACAAGCATGGCCCAATGCTCCTTTGCTGATTGGGTCACTCAGGGGCGTAGGAAAAAAGGGGGGGGGGCAGGGGGGCCTGGGCCCCCCAATCATGAAGGAGGTGGGGCCTGAATATGTCTGGGCCCCCCAATATTTTCCAAGAACTCATAAACACAATGGAAAAGAAGCTAAAACTTTACATCTCAAATTAGATTATTATGGTGATGTCATAGGGAGAATGGGAAAGTCAGATCCAAAATTTACCAAAAATCACTTTTCTATATGAATTCTAAATATGCATATATATAGACGCCATCACGCATCAGCCGACAATTCAAGGTGGTTGCGATGGTGCCCTCGCCAGCCCCCCCCCCCCAATGAAGATTTGCTTCCTACGCCTCTGTCACTATAGAACAACATGAGCTCATGGAAATTTTGGAGATTTACCTTTGAATTGCTGTATTCTGAATGAGTTTTGGCTTGTGTGAGAGAAAATTACATTTTGCCTTGGTTTTACTGTATTTAAGGATAATCTTATTCCAAATGTCCTTAGTTCTCTAAAAATTGGGAGGGGGCGAAAACATACTTTGCCCCCCCCCTCCAACTTCAAAGTTGAGGGGGTCCTGGCCCCCTGCCCCCTGCCCCTGTTCCGCAGCCTATGACCAACCATTTGTTTTCAGGCCTGAGATGTGAGGCTCCTGTCTGATATGTAACCCCAGCCCGACATAATACTATCTACAGCTATTGTCCATATAGGGGCCCGGTCGGAACTAGATATGCACGGGGTACTTTCAATAACTTATTACATACCTGTGTCAAAAGTGAACATTGAAGTTAATTGACGGGATTTTGGCTGACGACCATGGCAGGTTTTTAGTAATTAGCTCAATAAGTTGTCTATGTATATATTATAAGGCTTTCAGACCCACACTAGTTATATCAGCTGAAGTAGGGTGGATTTCCATTATAATAATATGTACATGGACGTAGAAAATCGAGGACTTCTATTATATGTGATGCAGACGCAACAGTGATCGATTTTCGCATGTGGTAGCATGGACACATTGTGGACTTTTCTCACTCATGCATACTGAGTTAGGATTGCCTTTCAAAGTTCGTGCTGCCACGTGGCGGCTTCATTATGCACCACTGCCACACTGGTGGCACCACCTTGTATGTACAACATGAACTTGGCTTTCTCAAACGGTCACTGTATGTGGCGCATAATTATATGTGTTGTTAGGCCAAGCCAAAATCCTACTTCACAATGTCAAAGAGAGTAAATGACAATTCATGAATAGAATGAAAATGGTAATTCTCACCTAGATTTACTTTCTCTTCAAGACGAGACATAAATGTAGGCCTATGACTAATAGTACTCCTTTCAAATTCTCCCTTCAGAAAAGATGGGGTACTTCACATTTAACCCATTTTTAGGATACCTCCTGGAGGTATCCTTTACTTGCCAGATAGAATGTTTCTTATCATCCAAACCTGACAAGTATTGTTTTTACACTCAAGGAACTTGCCTGAAAGTCCACTCACTTAACCCAATAATCAGGAATAATCACGAAACGTTCGGATTTGGCTTCCAGAGATGTATACATGCACTTTGCGTCTATGGTTGAAGCTGCTTTGAATAGTTTTCTATT
Source organism: Acholoe squamosa (assembly GCA_949317995.1). Taxonomy (NCBI): domain Eukaryota; kingdom Metazoa; phylum Annelida; class Polychaeta; order Phyllodocida; family Polynoidae; genus Acholoe; species Acholoe squamosa. The sequence continues at coordinate 49,867,146 of OX439049.1, read as the reverse complement.
CCTTTGGCATCTAGAAATATCATTATCTGACTTGGTCTTCCTATCTGTGATAAAGAAACCATATTATCTTTTGCTGATCCCACTGCAACTTGAGGAAAGGCTGAGGCAGCCAAGAGCGATGTGTGTGATGTATATACTTGTAAGATGAAGGTATCCTCGGTGGGCATTCTGTTTTGACTAATACTAGTGCTCCATGGTGCTGTTACATGTATCTAAAGGTATATTCAGGATTCACTTGTTCAAGCAACATTAGGCAAAAGGGGTGATGTCAATGAAATTCGTTGTCAAAGTTCTTCTCACAATCAAGGTCCATTTCACAATCCAAGGAATAATAGTGTTTTTAATCTTCTGTGAGAACTTCTGCTTGATTATAATCAAAATTTGCTCATTAGAATTCTCTACTTCCTCGTACAATTGTACAACTTCCCTCTAATCATGACATTCCTTTAACCTTTTCTTTTGATTTCCATACTAAGACCTCAAAGTGAGGCCAAAAGTGGTTTATTCGACTAGATGAGGGCCATCCTAGTACTGTATCCTAGGTTAAAACAGTTTGGTGGCTGCCACAGCGTTGTGCGGCCCTCTTGTGCCTCAACCACTCACTAACTTTGGTCTGTTCTTACAGCTAACTACATGTACTAACAGCTAACTTGAAGATATTTCTTTTTGTATCTAAACCAATGATGTATTAACAACCTTGACTTGGTAATCTAGAAACTCCACATGATGGAAGGCTTTTCTTCACAATTAGAAACAGACAGACAGGTCAATGTTGTGTATTAAAGCTGGCACAAGACGTGAAATATATAGATTTTTTGTTTTGGGCATATTTACAATCAGCCCACCTGCCTGTATGCACTATTGACACCTCAACCAATTCTGAGAGTTTTAACCATGCTAATCTCAAAGAAATAGATGTCTAGCATTAAAATGCCTCCAGCATTTTATCTCTGTTGACAAATACTTAATTACATCATCTCAGTGGTGTCACCTGTAGTTAGGAAATCAGACTGTGGTGTTCTATGGCAATGACACCTCCCCAAATGAAGTCTGCAGAGATGCAGACTGCTCAGTCAGTGCTGCCATGTAGGGACTTTGGTGAGAACTAACTAAGGGAGTGATCATTTTTTAACAACAGGGGGGGGGGGGGGTGGTTGGTTTGCGCGCGGACGCATGAAAAAAAATTCGACCCCCAACAGAGGTATAGAAAAAATTCTGACCCCCCCTGGTCAAGGGGTTGAAAAAATTCTGACCACCCCTTAAACCCACCAGATTCTACATCATAAACTGGTTTAGAGAAGGTGGCTAAACGGGAATTGAAAACCCCCCATGGAATGATGTTTTCCCTTGTTGAGTCACATATTCTTTTGAAAGTTTTGATGTCTTTGCGAGATTCGTTTACCCCAGTATGCATGCAATGCTGTCTAATGGCCATAATGATTAGCTTTGAAAAGAGCATGCAATGTTGAATTAAAACTTCAGAATGTAGAGTGTCCCTCTATCCCATGGCCTCAAGTATTCCCCATTCCCATCATTGCTTACATCTGTAGGTGATGCTCAAATTTTGTATAGAAAATTACCTACAATAATCACACCCTTGCATTTAACATTGACCTTTGGATTGGATATTAGCAATAAAGGAAAAGACACGAAGTGACAGGGGAACATAAACATAGGACACAACATGGTAGATATCATTCAGTATACATGTTTTTTTCATCATTTTATTTATTCATAAGTCAATCAACGCCAACGAAATTGGAACACTGCTTCCTGTACATATAATGTGGCTTCATCACAAGTTTATAAAAAATGGTCAACCATTATCATTATTATAAAACACAGCTAACCAATAATATCATCACTCTGATAATATATTATGATAGGTTTGTTTTGATTTTCACATATTTTCTTCATTGTCACCACAGCAGAGCAGAGTCCCCAAAACAACACTGACGTTCGTTCCCAGCTTCTTCCAGAATACAGAAATTAATGCACACTAGCCACACGTCAGAAGGAGAAAGGGTTTATTTTTTTTTATCAAAGGGTCCTTTTTCAAAGAAGGTGGAGCATCACACTTGACAGACAGATCACAACTTCAATCAGATCTTCAAGGTTCTGATTGAGATTCGAAAAAGGAATGCGCATGCTTATGTACAGAAGTATACAAAGGTTTGGTAGGGTTTGATTTATTTTTGGTTCAGACTCTTTTTTTTTTTACATGATATCCAACAACTTGAAAGTTTTACAACAGCAAAAATCAAGAAATTCTAAATTGAAGGAAATTATGAACATTTCACAAGACTGGATAAACTACATTGTAATTAACTGAGGCTTATTTAAACCACAAAACGGAGATAAATAAAAGGTTTGTTAATGACCATGGTCAGAATTAAAGTATCTTAGAATATAAATGTTAAAGACATCACAATCACGACCGGATAAGGCTATAGGCACAGAGGCAACATAAATGAAGTGTTGGCTATTTATCTTGAAGCTTTTGTTTCATATTGTAAGTAGTTATTCATTCCTTGTTGGACTTTATCAAAATCTAATTAAACATTCAAAGTTAACCATAAGCTTTGAAGTTGAATGTGATTGACAGTTATGGATTTATTTTAGATTATCTGCACTGTTTATACAAATGAAGCATTCTCTTGGAGCCATTTGCAAGATGGATTAATCAATGATGTATCACTATACAGTTAATATTACTGGGACAAAAATGATTTGATACAACCTGCAACACTGAAAACTGCACAAGATCCCAAGAAATGCAACCTGGGCTAAGTACATCACCAGCAATATGTATAGCCACAAATATAGTAGTACCCACTGATTGTTAAATACAAAAGAAATAAATACATACTTAAATAGAGATGAGAAGTTAATGTACACCAGCTTTGAGCGACAATATACAATACAATTTCATCCAAAAGACAGAATGTCATAAGAATAATGACAGCACCTTAAGGAATGAAAGTGACAATAGATAAATAAATTAAAAAAGAAAGAAACCTTTGGAAAAGAAAAAAAAAGACACACAGTTGGACTTCTTAGACTTCGGTTTCGGAAAAGTTCCAGACTTTGGCCGCCTGCATGTGTTCGAGGAAGACTACGTTGGATTCACTAAGCGACCTGCGCTTTACGACAACCTTAATTCGGTCCGTGTCGATGTCGTGGAAGATGAGAGGCCGTTCTGACGCCTTCTCCATCGAAGGTGTACGCCATCGGGAGGGAGGGCGTCTTCCGGGTTGCGCACGCACCCGCCGGAAATTAGGGGTCAGCGAAGGGGACGAAGGGGGCACCTCAAAATCTGCGACCTACAAAGGTGAAAGAATTAAAATTAAATACATAAACTTTGGTTTGATGATATATTTTGTCAGTTGGATTAACTTCATAATACAAATTCAATTATTAAATGGACAATAGTATAATAGTGAGATCAATGAGTGTATGATTTGTAGGAGAGAGTAGATAGAGAAGATAGAGGTATACAGTAATAGCAACATGGGCTTTGATATAATTAATGAACAGACTGGACATGGTACTTATGACTTATCAAGAGAAACAATTAGCATGAACCAATTTACCTAGTTCAATCAGCTTATCCATACACAATCATTAAGCACAACAGTTATTTGAAAGTCAGTGCAAAACCTGCACAAAATAAAATTATACTGATGGAGGCCAATATCTTGTATACATGTACAGGCTTGTATGTTTAAGCTTTGTAAGCCTTTTCAATAGCTACAACACAATAAGGCAAGAGTAACCACAAATAAGCACGATGATTAAGTTAAATATTAATTTTGATAAGAAAACCGCTCCAAGCTCAAATCAATATCATTACCGAATTTAGTAATTCAAGAAAACACAGATATAGGGTAATACACACTTGTGAAATATTATATCAACAAAGCTCACAGTTTATCGTGTAATATGGAAATATCTATCAACAAAGCAGCACAGGAACACCAAATATGTTAGGAAACATTAAGAACTCACTGGATCCACTGGCAGCGAAAGAGGCAATGTTATCATAAAGCTGAAATGTTCTCTAGTAATTTTACTGTGTTTTTCTTTCCACTGCGATATGAACATTTATTTTATGTATATATCATAGATTTATAGCTTATATTTCAGAGACTTTGTATTGGAGGAAAGAGAAAATGGAATTCGATGAAATAGACGTAGAAATTGAATTGCATGAACTACTGCAGACTTGCATGGCTAAAAATATAGATGATTGTGATCAGTAGCATCATATGAATTAAACTTGGAGAAAAAGGGGAAAATTGAAAGATATTGATGGGAATCAGTAATGTGCCAATAGGAACATAATTACTGACATGTTAAAGGTTAGAAGGGGCAGGCTTTCATGCCTACAAACTTACACGATATGTACCATCACGGGATTGGTCCTTGCTGCCGGAACCAGCGCCACTGCCTGATGACACAGGACTCATACCGCTAGCACCTGACGAGGAGCTTTGCTCCCCGGAAGTCCCCGACGACGAAATGGAGAAGAGTGACGATACGTCCAGACTGGCTGCCCGCTTATGGAATTTCTGTCGCATCGTCACCGGCTGTGACGTCAATGATGACGTCGTGGTAGAAGTCGATGTTGGTGACTCCTTGACTTCTGTTGGGGCCTCAAAGGTAGAAGGCGCTGCGGCACGTCCGGCCTGAAGACCCGCCGTCATGACGGACTTCCGGACTGGGGACTCGTCCACACTTCGTGACTTCTTCATAAACATGTTGCGCCTCTCCTTGACAGAGGAGAAGAAGAATGATAGCTTTGAGTCCTTCTTATCCTTCTCCTCTTTCTCTTTCTTCTTCTTTTTGTCTTTACCAACCAGGATCTTCTTGGGACCCTCTGGCTGCTGTTGCTGTGGAGCTACTGCTGCAACTTCTGCTGCTGTTGTTTTTGTGTCTGATACAATTTGTTGTTGTTGCTGTTGTTGTTGTTGCTGCTGCTGCTGTTGAGCCTGTTTCTCCTTTGCTTCCTCTGCCGCAGTTAATGTGGCCATTTTCTCCTCCTGGTCTCGATCTCTTCGACTCTTTCGTGGCCAGGAGAAGAAGCCGGAAGAGTAGAGTGGATAGTTCTCATAGAATGTTTTCCGTGCATCCTGGGACTTTCGTCTCTTACTGAAAGCCTCCAGCCTGCTCTCTCTGTATTCTGTGGCTACAGTGTTATCACCAGGGATGTAAGTGTGCTCACCAACTCTTACAGATGCTGGTAGGGTCTGTGACTTGGGAGCATCATCAAACACAGTGTCCAGTTGTTTCGGACAGAAGTGGGCATTGGGGTCACGCTCTGCATCTGACGGCATCCAGTTTGGGTCTTCCCTATAACTGTCAACAGACATGCTTTTCACCAACATGCGCATGCCACTTTTCCGACGACTGTCAATTGCCTCAGTGTGGGCTTCAATACTGCCTTCTCTTTGGAGTCTATCTTGTTTCCTTCTTTCTTCGATACTTTGTTCCTGCTCTATAGCACTCAGTTTGTCATACAATTTCTGTAGGTGTTTCTCTGGCATGGCAATTTCTCTGTCCATGGAAGCAGTCACCCTACGGGGAGTCCTTGATGGGGTGATGAGGAAGCTTGGTGGTGCTATGGGGTACGGGGTTATCTTCCTCACCCCTAAACGCCTTTCAGGGCTGGCATCACGAGACGAGTATGCACTCTGTGTGCCGGATGCATACATGGAGTTTCTTGCCGACCCAGGCCGTGAAGCTCTTCCAGTTCCACTTCCTGACGCTGAAGTGGAAGCACTGAATTCCGGAAATGCTCTCCGGAAACTGGACCGGGACCGCTCTCCTGCGGTCTTGTCCTCCACTGTACCGGAGTCTCCTGGAGGGGTGGGTGGCTTACTATACAAAGGGGATATTGTACTGAGAGAACCTAACAATGAGGATTGACTTTCTGTAGCATAGGAGCGGGTTTCCTCCTCCTCTTGCTGCTGTGCATATTCTCTGTATTCCTCAACTTCTGATGTTGATAGGGATCTGCAACACCAAGATTAATTCAAATGTTGGAACTCAATATTACAATGTGCGGGAGTATATCGATACCAGACGACATCACCTCATAGTAATACCCAGAATGACCACTATGTTTCATTTGTCTTAGATATTAACCCTCTCTCACTCAGTTTCCCAATACCCATTTCCCCCTTGGCAATGATAATTGCCAGTGGAGGGAAGAGGGTTTTCAAGAGGGCCATGCATTTATTACTGGCAAATTATGCATTCCTGATTCAATTTATGAACAGTTGACCATTTCACCATTACCTTCTAAATGCTGGTGGTGCTGTTGGCCTATTTGATCGTTTAACGTCAGTCTTGTTGAGATCTTCTGCTAATTGTGATATACGTTGAAGAGCCTGAAACAATACGATTGGTATAATGTGTGAGTAAACTTCCCTCAATAACTCCCTCCAGCTTCTTTGATAGTACATTTTTTTTACAAAGGCTAAATACTGAATCATTCATGATCACATAGTTTATTTACACAGTAGCATTTTGATTTGTATTTCAGCTATTCATGTGGCTTTGAAGTGCTTTACATCAAAGCCATTTACTCCAGCACTATCTGAAAATTAACAACTTATATTTAGAAATTCACAGTGAAAATAGCCAGAGCTTAAGGGAAAGGAGTAAAACTTTATGACGCCAGTAGTAATTTAACGACGTCATGCAGAACAGCCAACCAGAGGGAAGAATGCGACCAGTCCGCAGCATCCAGGGAACCAGCTGGAAGACATGTTGCAAGCAGGCAACATGCAATCGAAACCATGGCAATAAAAATAAATGTGACAGCATCCTGGGAAAGCCTTCCAAGGAGTGTGACCGAAGGCTTGTATACACATACAGAAACAGTCCTGTTAATACTCTGGGAGAACCGAACAATGATGCAAACCGATTGAACAAATGAAAAATATAGTTAAGATATTAACTTAAACATTCGATAACATAAGAGGGATACAGAACCTTCTAAGTAAATAACAAGCAGAGCATTATGATTGATCTCTACAAATTCCATAATTTATATACAAGAGAAGTTAGTTGAAAATTAAAGATTAGTTCTTTTTGCGTGATTAGACACACATAGGAAAGTCATAATATTTAGAATAATAAAAGTAACAAGTGTTTGATATCTACACTTCAATGTTACATAGATGATATGATTATTACAATATGTACCAATACTCTCCTTTAGTTAAGAATAACTACTCAATACATAGACTCCTAGATAACATTTTTTTTTCTCTTCATGAAACACTGTAACCGAGTTGATTGGTGATAGACTCTGATGAACTATGCATTAAACTCCAATATCCTTGCTGGAAAATTAAGAGCACACTCCCCCTTCAGCTTTTTAAACTAACTGGTGCCTCTATTTGACAAGCATATAATATCATTTGCTCTTGGTATTTACTAATTATGAATAAGGTGGATATATTCATTTGTGAGATCTATATCCAAATTACTGTCATTGTTGTTGGGTAGACAGTTCTTTGTGTTCTCTTGCTTTACTCTGCCAATCTTTAGGTCACTCCAAAAGAAAACAAATAGGTTCTCACCAAGCCATGAAAAGTGCTAAACAAAGATGAACATGTTTGGTTCAAAGGAAAAGAAGGCCTATTGGAAAGAAGAAAATGTTTTGACATTTAGATGATTACAGAAATTTTAGAATTGTGAATATGTTTTCATCAATTGACTGCTATCTATTAATCAGAAAAATATATAAAAAATCCATTTTTTTGGAGGGGCCTTATGAGTCACCCAGGGCATAAGTGATGCCCCAATTTACATATGACTTACAATCAAACCCTTACAATTGTCTGCCCATGAAAGATGAGTTGTGTATGGAAGAATAATGCACAGAGTTAGAAAACACAATGACTAGTAGAGACACCTAGTGAACATCACCCATGGCCATGCTGCTCAGGCACATTGAACCAGGCAGTGGGGTCAACAGGTCAATTTCTCTCCATAACCCAGATAAAAGCAGCTTTCTGATTGGCTCTGACACTCACAGGGACTGTGGTATAGGGGCTACATGGGTTATCACAGTTCTCCATCTTCAAATTTAGAATCAGCAGGCATACACATCTCCTATTTCTCTTTTTTCCATGAAATATCTTATAAAGTCAAATAAGGTTGATCAAACCTTACTGATGCTAAAGTGATCTATCAACTGTGATAGCCCACAACCCCTAGGAGAGAGTTGTAGTTTTAAGAGACCTCACCCTCTGTTAATCTGTCTCTGTTTGGCTCTGTTTCTCTACCTGTTTCGTCTGTAAAGAAGGGACCATGTTTAGACAGATTTTGCTCCATGCTCAGGAAGGCCATGCACATTGCAGTCGTTGTACAATCAATATATCTGCTTTTGAGCTTAACTATGATCATGGTTCCTCTATCTAATTCTTAGTAATTACAGTTTACATTTTCTATAGAGGTGGGCCAAGTTACTCTGATTTATAAGCTATTTACAGCTCAGCATTTACTACTACATTATCCCATTTGAAAACCAGAACTTGCTACATGCTAGCTAAAGATTCAATATTTCTTTTATTGAATAAATCCAACGAAATATAATTTCAACGTAAAATATCAATGCGGAAAACTTGACAACTTGAATGCCCACAAGTCATAATGTGTTTAGATTCATCCTCAGTAACGAACGGGGTCACGTGCTTATACTATACTGTTGTTTGAATGTTAGAGTGATGACGTCAAGGCCTCTGTATATGACGTCATCCACGTCATGACCATGTCATCAAGGGTCACAGCACGCACTATTGAACGAGCCTACTCACGCATAGCGGTGCTGCCGTCTTGTGTTAGACTCGATGACCTATGGTATACTGCACGACCCGATCGGCCCAGACTTGAGAAATCCTGTGGAACGAAAATGTCAAGTTTTCCGCTCACCAGACAAGGACAAATATTTTAAGCAATTTTGAGCCCTTTTATTATCTTTCACAATACCTTTAAAAAAAGGATTGTGAAAGTTGTTTGATGTTGAAAATCAATGAAATGATTGATCAACAAAATAATATAAACGAGCTAGTGGGCTTGAATGTATCATTGAGCGTGAAACCTCTCCTTTTTAACCCTGACTACTGCGCCTATTCTACACAAGCCTATTCCCTAGTGTTTTTGCGACTGATTTTATGAAATTTTACTTTTGTTAGTGAGAAGTGTTAAAGGATCTTGCTTAATTCAGACATATTATTACCAGAAAGTTAATTGTACCACACTCTCAGAAGCTGTATTTTAGTTCGGTTGTGACAGACATTTACACAATGTTACATTCTTTTGTATATACCTTTAATCAGTTGGTTAGACCAATGATCATAATCATTCCAATATTTCATTTCACTGAACCTTGCATTGTGTTCATTGAAAACATAGTTTTGACCCATTGGGTTGACCTTTATTGACCCCAAAGGCATGGCCTTATACAGTTAGCAGTATGACCATGGTTCATGACACCAAATTTATATTACAGAAACACACAAATCTAACATCAATAGATTGTGGGACAAATCTTGAATAATTTCCAAGGTGTATAAATTACCATCATCTTTCTGTTCTGATGTAGGGTGTGTGAGTAGCATATATGTGAGCCAGCAAGCAGAAATGGGGGTTCCTGCGGGATTTAGTACCCGTTTCAGCCACTATGGGCTAGAATAGGAAAAATATGCCTTAAACTATTATAGGGTACTTTTTTATGGAGAATTCAATGATCTTAGATGAAACATTCTATTTTGGGTGGAAAGGTTCCAAATTAGGCATGTAAAAAGAACGTTTTTGGGCCTAAATAGGCATTTTTGTTTATGTCTTTTGCCATGGAAACATGATTTTCATACGAAATAGGAAAATCAATCATCCCATTTGAAAGAATCTTTCACTAGGTTTACTATGGTGAAAACAGAATGAAAATACCATTTCTAGATCAAAAGTTATAGCAAAAGAATAAAAAATTATGCTAATTTAGCTAATTAGCATAAATTATAAATGCTAATCATAGATGTATCTCATGATCAATTAGGCATAGAGCTTATTGCCATTCAGGAAAGGGTCACACCTACCTACATTTAGCAAGCCAGTCCTCTAAAACTAACAGGAGTATATTCTCTTGCAATACATCACTGAAAAGCCAGTGATCTGAATTCTAAAGTTGACTTAGCACGGAGCCCCCCTCTCCATGCCTCTACACATATATGCTAAATGAAGTTAGATAGAATATGCTAACTCTAGTTGATAATGAGAAACATCAGTGATAATCAGAAACATCGGTGATAATGAGAAACATCAGTGGCTCATTGGGCCATTTTACAGTTTTCTGTTGATAAAGATGATGGCTTATCATTTACTAAGGAAATAGTCTGAATAAGGCTTTCAAGATTCATTAGAACCATTGGAGTACCAGGCTCTTTTGTCCACATGCAACGGTTGTCTTTCTTTGAGAGAAGGGAAGAGTACATAACTATATGACAACCATAGTTGGCCATATTGTTGGGCACCAACTAGTTTAGTCTGCAATCAGTAGATAAGTGTGGTGAAGATAAGACTGATGAAGAGATTACTTTTTGTCTTAAGTGTCTTGACAACTTAAGACAAACCCAACCAACAACAATTCTTTGAATACTTCTAGATTGTCAAGCTGGGAGATTGATTGCACATAACACATCAGCTTGATGTGAAACTTGAGGAGACATATCAGGTAGTGAAATTGATCTCATTACTCATCAACCTCTGGGAGACATAATTCTGGTTCTGATGGTAAATATCCTGAATCACAGCTCAATAGATACTGTGTACAGGCAGGAAATGCACCACCCATCAATGCAAAATGTGGAGTGCAATCAGAAGCATTCAGTATATTTAGCCAAAGCAGAACACTCATACCATGTCCCTCACCATACAGCATCTGCCTAAGCACACTCCCAGCTGAAATACCCACTCACATGTCATGACTCAAAGCAAATGGTGCCGAAAAAGCAAAAAAGAGGGAAATCTAAGATAAAAAGTTCATATTGTGGTCAAGGCAGAGAAGAACATATAATGTACTAGTTGTTATGTGAGAGAACTCATTTTTCAGCAGAGTATTTTACCATGATTGAATAATGACTACATGATACGCAATATTGATGCAAACATTCTCAGTAGGAGGCTCTGCATAAAAAAGAACAAATTCATATATTGTGATGTAAGGATGATAAAAAGACATTGGCTGACATAAATTGATGACAAATTGAATTGCAAGAGCTTTATAGTTTATCAAGGATTGCCCCTTATCAACTTATTATCTGGATGCAGATGAGATACCATCAAGATGCATACATTTGTTTTCTTGTTTTGGGTTGACCTAGACTCCTCATCAAAATTCTTTTCTCTTTCAGTTTTTTCCATACAGTGACAACATCCTGGGTTTCTCATAAACACAAAGTTGTTATGTGCAATACTATTTGAAGATTTTATGTTTAAATTGTCCTTTCGTTGTACATTGCTTTTGTCCATTGTCACCAGTAGGTACACATAATCTGACAAATATTGATTTGCTCTCAGTACTTGCTTGGAGGCTTTAGCATAGTCTTGCTGGAATGAATACAAAGTCTGGGATTAAATTAACATAATAAGCAGAAAAAAATTCAACTGCTCAAAGCCAAATGATCCACACCATGCCTGATGTTGGACCAGGTTTACATTCAACTCAGGTATTAAGTGCATCCCTCTTACACTGGTTTTTAACCTGTCAATTTGGAGACACCTCTAGTCCTACAATTCTTTAGTTCTCTAAGCATCCTAGACTCCTCTACTGAGGGTATCATGTTACACATACATTGGATTCCCAATGTTAGCAATATTTAGCTTTATTAAACAGTTCTTCTCAATTCTAGAGATAACTTTATTTAACATTTTTCTTTTATCCATTTTGTCATAGTAGGGATTATAGGTTAGCCCTTTTACAAAGTACCAGTGTATGAGGGATTTCCAGTTGTTAGCTGAAGTAGGTGGCAGCCTTATTCAAATAGCAGAATCTTGAATAAAGCTTAACATAGTGGTTGGTGTGTGGGTGAAGCCATGAAGCAGCAAATTTGTCTACCTGCACGAATTGTTAGCTTCGAGCTACCATTGGGTGCAGTGAGGACAGGGCTTGGCTAGAAATTGTAAAAGAAAAAATACCAAAGAGGAGTGTAAAACCAGTGTATAAAACTGTTCTGCAGTGTAGTGCCACCTTGACAAACAACTTCCATGTAGAGTCGACACAAGAAAACGAGACGTTTCAACAAAATTGCTTGTTGGTTTTGTGAATTAGAGAAGCATGTCGACCAATAGAACCAATTGGCATGATGATGACATGCACAATACCCAGCCAATCAGAGTGTTGCTTTCATTTCTTTCTGCAAATCCTGAATTCTTTACTTCATTTACTTCTATGACTTCTGGTAGTGAGCCGTCAAAAGATATGACTCAAGGTCTGATGCATATATAAATATTTTACAAACATCCATGAGCACATCATTGAATTACATGGATCAGCGCTCAGCAAGTGGTATCTTTGACAAAAGTTGCTGGATTTTTAGGTATGTTGTGGACCATTATGCTTGTCACAGTGTTTAAAGTGGGGATATTTCTTAGTCCAAACAGGCTAAAACCTTCAGGCTCTGTCCTTAAAATCCACCAACTCTCACCTCAGGCCTTTGTATCAAATGACCACTTTAATATATTTGAGAAAACATATTTGCATATCACTGAAAGCAACCTCGTGTAGATCTGTGCTTTAACCAAGTCATAACAAGTGACGAAGAAAATCACCATTGGGGAAGAAATGGGCTTCACACCAAGACACATACGATTTAGGTACAGGTTTTGTTTGTTATGCACGCTTACCTCTAACAAAGGTTTATCATATGGCTGTATAAAATGAAAACAGCACCATGTTTTATTCAACAGACCACATCAGAGAAATATGTAATGTCCCAGCCGGATGATATTAAGCAAAAATTGATGTAAGTGAGATAAAGTATGCAAAATGAAAAATGAAAAAAAATTAAAGTTTCCATTATGGACATCAACAACAATGTCAAAATAACAGAAATATTTCAATTGGCTTTGTTGTTTGAACAAACCGACTTTGCAAAGAGTGAAAAATACTGTGAATAGTAGAATTTCTCATTGTGAACACACAAAAAGTCCAAAGTTTTAAATTTAGCACATATTGACATCACAACATAGAAGGGCAATTAAGGTGTGTATGCCTTTCATCATGAAAGAAATATGTTTCATGAAAAATGTCAAAACTCTACAGCTAGACTAGTGATTCATGGTAAAGGGGCACTATATTATGACACCACAGGTATTAGAATTACAAAATCATTAGTCCTAGGAGTGAAGTGTAAGATCATTATTATTCATGACTAATGAGGAAATGTTCTTGAATATGTGTAGATGCATCTAAATGTTCTGAACGTCTGAAAACCTTTTCTATTAGTAATTACATTATTTAACTTATGTGTATTACATATCTATACTCAGTATATCAGGGATGATCAGCTTAATACTAAATTACAGTACACCATAACTTTACTAACTAGTGTAAATGGGATGTCTTTTGTACCATATATGATATGAATGAATAGGCGCAGATCTAAGAAGCTAACATCTAAGGTGCTCAACATTGAATGCAGACAAGCTATGAGGAGTGAGGGAATCCCACCCCAACCATTTACAGACATGACAGGCAGCCAAAAAGAACCACTCAATGAATGGCACTCAACATTCCTAATCATTCCTAATGAACTATTAGTCAATTACCTGACTATGTTAATTATCACCTAATGCACACTGCGGTGACGTAATGCTGTACGTCAGTAGCATGCCAGATACTACTCAAAGCATGACATGAACTAAAAGAGGAAATAAATTTCTGAATTAAATATTTGTGGTGTTCTTCTAGCTCTAATAATAATGTAAGTGAAGCAAAATTATTTAAGAGGAGAAAACTTCTGTCCTCTGGAAATACCTTTAGAATCAATACACTACGACAGTAACTACCATAAATGACTTAAAGATGAATGGTCAGTCATTGTTTAGAACGTGGTGGGGAATGAACAACGGAGCAGTATAATCAAATTCAAAACGGTAATCTCTTGCTTGTGTTAGTCATATTTTAAGCAATGTATTTCTAACATTATGGCAATAAAGGCTAATATGATATTGAAATAGAGGGTTAATCATAAAAAAGAAAAGAACAAGATGTGTGCCTCTAGAGATATAGTCTAGAGATATTTTGCAAACATCTAAATGCTTAGATTTAGAAATCATGTCCAATGTTACATGCAGATTATTTTTTTTTAGAAATTAATGTCCTTGAATATGGATTCAAACAAATATGACTGCTGACAGAAAACAGTGTGTTTGATATCATTCCATCCTCCACCACCTCCTCAATGACCTTGTGACCCACACTCACAAAATAAAACACACTATGCATGTACACCTACTAGTAAAGCAACTTCTAGGACTAAATCCAAAACCATCAGACACACTTACTTCATCCACAAGTCGACGAATGGGAATGGTTCTAACATGTTCGCCTCCTTGGTTCTCAAGTTGGCTACCAGGGGACATGTAACGTGGGGAATGCTGAGGAGAGACACCACCTGGTGAAAGGGGGGCATCCGGTTTCCGCTTCCGTTGGATTTCCAGTTCTACGCCACCCTCAGACTTAACCAACAGAGGGGTAAGCTCCTTTACCTTTTTAACCTGAATTATAGATCAATATGCTCTCTCAATAAGGCCATCAAAGTAATTCTATATATCAAAGGAATTGATTCCTAGTATTGCATATCATCATTATCACTAGAGATGTAATTATAATTTGATTTAAATTATGATAATGAGTGATTGGGAAACTTTCCTGCTATGAGGTCTTAGGCATTATTTGTGTAGAGAATCTAAATTTTAGGCTGCTTGAAGTTTTTGTGCAAATAGGATAGTGATGTACTAATTTTTCTATTTGACACATGTCTTCTTACATAAACTGACTAACACCTACCTCTGATAACAGCTCTGCGAACTTTTTCTTTTCTTCTAATTTTGCCTTTTCTGCATCAGACAGTTGTCGTTGGAGTTCAGACCGCTCTCGTAACCAGACTTCTCGGTCCGACTGGAGTTTATACTGAAGGTCGATCAATGTCTTTTGTAGACCTGCTACCTGTTTTGACTTCTCCTCCATCTGGTGGGCAAACACAAAATGGGCATGTTTAAAACATTTGTATATAGAAGTTTTATCTGGATCAACCGTTTTCATAGTTTTGTTCAAAGCATTTGAAATAGTGGAAATTATCTGTACTGAGCTTGGGAACATCACCAGCTTATAGTCCATTATGAATATTATATGATTGATTTGAAAGTGTTCAATAGGGCATTTGGACTCACTTGGGTACATCTTTTCCTGAGGTCATTGTTTTCCCGGTCCATTGTCTTCCGATTTGAGTCCAGCTTGTTCAGCAGTTCTTTCTGGTCTCGGTCTCGCGTCCTTTCAGCAGTTTTCACTCTCACCTCGAGATCTCGTACCAGGTTCTGATATTCGGTTATTGAGCGCTGCTGTTCAGAGCGCTCCTTCTCCCAAGCTGTCTCTCGCTTCTGCTTTTCACTCCATTTAAACTTGCCTGAAGAGGTCATGGCGGATTGTTCTTCCATCTAATGAGAGAGTTAAAACAAGATAAATTTTTCATGTGTGGACCTTACAATGATTTACATGGTAGCCAAGCATAGAATCTAGTTGGTTTCTTCATAATTTTATGTGAGGGAGAACTGTATGGTATAGATCATTCAATGCTTTGTCCAATTCAACAAATAATACTTATAAAAAGCCTCTGTATTGAACCCTAACCTCTAACCCTTAACAAATTAGGAGTATTTTCGCATGGCTGATTTATACCCACCTTGTTGACCTGACCTTGAAGGTGCATAAGCTCAGACTTTGAGTCAGCCTGTTGTTTCTTTACCCGACCGTCCAGCTCATCTCGTTCAGCCTCCAGTTGTCGAACTTGGGATTCGAGCTGCTCGACCACCCTTTGTAGGGCATCTACCTGTCGTCGCCGGTCATCACTCTAGAATTCAATGGAATAAAGAAATGCAAATGAACATGGCAAAACATCAAAGAAGGCTAGGGAGGTTAGACTATTTTCATCTATTTTCTATATCATGTATTTTCTATATCTAGGGGTGAAAATACACCTTTGCGCTTTCTTCAAATATCCTTATAGGTACCTTTATACAGAGCACTTCAATTACAACTGATATATAAACTACCAATCTAAGCATCTGGCAGTATACACATTGTAAGCTTAGCTTCTGAAAATGATTTTTTTCATGTTCATCATGTAAGACAAATTGGATGCACTATATATGTGACATGTACTGGGAATAGGGACCTTAAGGCAACCAGAACTAAGGGCCATTTTTGTAGAACCTGTCGCATATCATAAGCACTTTATGCTCATGCATCAGAATTTTGTAATCCCCCACTCCTATTGATTCTTTCTTTAATCTTTCTATTGAAGGTATAAATAATAACCTCCAAAGCACGTCGCTCCAGTGTAGACTTCTCATCATGCCAGCTAGTCACTGTGACATCATACTTGTGTTTAACTTCAGACAGAGACTTCTGTGATGCTAGGAGTAGATCTCTGCTTTCTGTCACCTCCCTCTTGAAGTGCTCAACTTCTCCCTGAGCATGTTTAAGCTGCTCACGAGCTATCCGCAGCTTGTTTTCATAGAGTTCTTCTATACTTGCTCTCTCTGCCTTCTGCAGGATTTCTGTACGATGGTCGACTACCTCTGTCGGTGACAATGTGGCTCCCTCTTGCGATGCTTCGGGCAATGAGCCCTGCCGAGTTAACTGAAATACAAAATTTTAAAGATACTACCTAACATCATATATAAGGTAAACCTACTAAGGATGCTCAACCTAAAACTAAATAACAATAACCTAATACACATGTTTACTAACTAGTATATATATATATATATATATATATATATATATATATATATATATATATATATATATAAATAAATACTATAATAGAATAGGCACAGATCTAAGACGCTTACATCTAAGATACTCAATATTGAATAAAGACAAACTATGAAAACTAGAGGAATCCCAACAATATCCTGGATACTAAGATCAAAGATGTAACTGATGCAAGATAGATTCTGCATCTGTCACAGCTGTATCAGACATTATTCCTACACGTTTTAAGTATCCACATCATGGTACATGTATATTCATGCATCACATTTCATCTGCTAAGGACAAACCAATTCAAAGTAATCCAGTGTCTGGCTGGCCACTTAAAATAAGACAGAAGCTATAGCATGGTTAGTAGACCAAAATAACATACAAATAGAAATAACGTAGGTCTAAGAGATTCTCTCTATCCGTTGGTATAAAGTCCATGTATCGACTTGAAAGACTTCAAAAACGTGGATGTGATTATGTTCCATACTACTAACTTCGTAACATCTTACACTAGATATTGTTGTGTATTCACGATTTGATAGCAATTCTGGTACTGTTATAAAACGGGGCCTTAAACATGTGATATTTAGTCCTTTCTTAAATGTCTAGAGTTAACTGTATCAAGAGGCAAATGTAAACATAGGGGAGGCAGCAGCGGTTTTAAATCTAGAGGCTATAATGCAATGTCTAGTCGATAATGACATTTAGTAGGTCTGAACGTAGAATTACATCTTAATATCTGGCATTACAATTTAAGCATTAAAAGATCCTAAAGAACTGTTAAAAAAACTTGAAGAATATTGCTGAAATCTACAAACATTTGAAACACTAGAATGAATAGCTTAACATGTGGAAATATTCAACATAAAAACAAAATAATATGAACATAACTTTGACCTTTACGTCAAAATATAAACTGTCTGAAGCCTTATTTGACGTAGAAGACTCACCCGTTCAGTAATTTCAGATTGCCAAGGCTGTATAGACAAAACACAAGTCATTACAAACTTTAGACCACATAGTCTCAACCAATGCATCTTGATAAAGCAAAACAGAAAGGGACACATAACTGTGAGAGCAAAGACAGCATAACAGTGTAGTAGAAAATGAAGAGGGAGGAATCAATTAAACATCTACAATATCTACATCAGGATTACAGTGACTACAAGGGGAACATACTATTACTAGAATCAAACTTCCATGGGGTGAACTTTAAAAGCTACTGAAATCGAGTGCATTGTAAAAAGCATTATAAATAACAATTTTAATATTGTTATTGTTATTTTGATTGCAAACTACTATGTTATGATTGATTAAACAAACACATTGTTTCATGCTCTTTCTTAGCTAAAACACAATTTTACATACCATTTATCATTATGTGAATAAAAGCTTGTCTAGTGCAAAGTGTAGTGTTTGTCAAACATGATTATGTTTCACTTCACTAGAACTTAAGCTCACTGTGTCACTTCAAAAGTGTGTGTTCCACCACTAACATATGACCAGCCACGCATGTGCTTATTTTAATAGTGCATACAGAGAGAGTGCTGCTCCCTGCAGTATCTAATCCACAAAGTATGACCTGTCCTGCAGAATCAAAAGCATTAATGGTCTAAATAATATACAGTTTTTACTCACCCTAGACTTTAGTTGAGAGACCTCCTCCTCTTTATTGCTAATGCTGTGGCTGAACTTTCGCCGCTCTTGTTGCCATTCCATTTCTGCATTTTCCATTTCACGAGCGAGTCGCTTCACCTCCTTTACAAGAATATTCTTCTCATTCGTAAGGTCATCTTTCTCTACTGAGAGTTTCATAATTGTCTCTGATTGATTCCCAGATTTTGCGCTCTCCAGAGCATGGAGTTTTTCGTTTGCTTTTCGAAGTTCAGTCTCAAGCTCGTTTCGGCATGATCGCCAGAAATCTTCTTTTTCCATCATTACCCGTTTGAGGTCCTGGCTTTCTCCTTCAGCAAGAGTCTTTTCAGTGTTCAGTTGTTGGATGTGAGCCTCCATTTTCTCCCTGAGAATCACTAAGGAGGCGATTTCCTTCCCATGTTCCTTTTCCGTCTTGTGGAGGTTTCGCTCAAAGTCATCTGATTTGTTCTTTGTGTTTGTGAGCTCAACGCGTTGGGTCTCAAGCTCAGCTTTCAAGGTTTCCAATTCACTGAGGAGTTTCTTAATCTCAGCTTCCTTGTCATCCATGCTTTTCATCACTTGGCGGATAGTATTATCCATGTCGCTGATATTAGACTCCTTCTCTGATAATAACCTATTTAGGTTTTCCAAGATGTCATCCTTCTCTTTAATCCTACCATCTCTGGCACATACCACGGCATTGAGTTCTTTTATTTTGAGTTCCATCTCTCTTTGAGATTCTTCTCTCTGTTTTACCTCATCTTTGAGTTTATTGAGCTGCTCCAGCACCTCATTATGCTGCTCCTGGAGTTTGGCAATCGCATCATCCTTCTCCTTAAGAGTCAAATCATGAGTTAGCATTGAGTTTTCTCGCTCCTTTAGAGCCGTTTCCTTCTGTTGCAATAAACCATCTTTTTGCTTGATGATCTCATCTTTTGCTTTTAGCACCTCATCCTTTTGTGTAAGTTCTTTGATGACTGATGTTCTGTCACCCTCTAGAACATCACGTTCAGTATCCCATTGTTCCTCCTGAGATTTTAGTGAGTTTTGGAGCTGAAATGCCCATTATTTTTGATTTAGATTCGAATGTTTTAATGTGAAAACAAGCTTCTCTGATGAAATTGTACTATTGAATATACATGCTAGCATTTAAATCTATCATATATCATTTCTAACATTATCTTGATGTTACAGTTTCGAACCAGGCAAAGCAAGTGTTAAGCTTAAGATATTGTTATCAGGTATACCATTGGAAATTAACTAAATGATAATCAAATGCACTTTTAGTCATTCTCGTGCAAGATGACTTTAACTGACACTGTTAAATACTGCAGTTACATTCTTCTTGCACTAGAGCAATGTATGTATATCTTAGTCTTTCTTCTGCTGCAAAAACAGGATTCCAAGTTTATAGACTATGTGTAACACTAACCTCCTTGACCTGTTCGTCCAGTTTGGAAATGTCACCCTTTCGCTTTTCAGCATCCTCTTTCAGCGATTTGATTTGGGTCTCAAGGTCCTTTGTCTTAGCAGTATCCGCCTGAAAGGGAAAGCACATTTATAAATCTGATAGAATATCCTGATGGGTAAAGATTATAAATATGAGATATTTAAACTCTTGGTTATGGCATTTAGATTTAGACACAGCAATAGGGTCTAATGGTTAACTTTCTGAGACATTATTGTTGAAAAGCCTGCATATCTCCCCAACGTCAAATTGAGAGTCATGTGGCAATATAATATGAGTCAAAACACAACTTAGACATACAGCATTCTGCCTAATGCAGAGGCGTAGGAAGCAAGTCTTCATTGGGGGGGGGGGGCAGCGAGGGCCCCATAGCGACCACCTTGAATTTTCAGCTGATGGGCGATGACATCTATACATACATATATAGAATTTGTATAGAAAAGTAATTTTGATCAATTTTGGATTGGATCTGACTTTAGGCTCAGACCCCCATTTTCCCTATCCCATCACCATGTTGATCTGATTTGAGATCCAAAGTTTCAGCTTCATTTCCATTTTGTTGAGGAGTTCTTGGTAAACCTTCATGATTGGGGGGTGGGGGGTCCAGCCCCCCGTGACCCCCCCCCCTTTTCCTATGCCCCTGGTATGCCTACATTCTTTTCATAATCAAATTTCTTTTTTACTATCAAGATATCACATTTATATTTCTAATATTTCATCTAACATTAGTATGAAGTCAGTATGGTTTTGTGAGTAATACTTTAATTTTTTTGTTACATTGCCTCCACTATACATTATATATGTATTATTAAGTGTTATTGTTGTATCTTTCTTAATCACAGCAACCAGACCCTTTTATTTACACATTTATAACATGTCTAACTAATATATTAATTACAATGTCATTACTATGACCGAAGCTGATTCTAACATAATACATAATTGTACATAATTTACAAGGCATAATCTGTACACATTAATAGTTGAGACAAAGCAAATAATATCAATGCCTTTGACATTTACCTCCATGGACTCCTGACGTCCCAGCTGGCAAAAAGTACAAAACATAAAGTGAAATGCAGTCCAGAAACATGCTGTATATATATGTAGAGTATAGAACTAGAAGGAGCAGAATGGCTATGCTACAGAGCAGAAGAATAGAGGAAAGTACTTTCTCAATCAAAGAGAAACTTAACTTTACATAACTTCAACCAACCTCTAAACATTGACAAAATTTTTATTTTTGCTTAAGCCTATGCACATAAGACATTCAAAAACATAAAACATCTCCAATTCATGAGTACATGTTCAAAAATGTAAAATTCTCATAATTTTGCAGCCGCCAAAAGACAACATTTATCAGTACTTTTTCCAATAAAATGCATGCATGAAAGTTTCCTTACTGTTTCCTAGCTGATATAAAAACATCTAACATTTATTCTATTACTGTATTTTGAAAAAAAGAAATCATTCATGTAAAATAAAAATAGTTGGAAAATAAGAATGCAGCCACAACAACCAAACACTTTAACAATTCAGTTGAGACCCTTTCCCGACTTCCAAGTTTGAAGCTGTATGTCCACAGGGCGATAGAATTTGTAACGGCAAAATTTCCAACAACAGAAACATGTCAAGCATTTATTTCTTATGATAAAAATCAAATATGTTAGATAATATCATCGGAAATAAACGATAGGAGTGTATTTGTCAGCAGAAATGAACACTGGAAGTGTTTTTGTTGGCGGAAATTTTGTCGTTTTACATTCTATCTTCCAGTGGACACACGGCTTGACTGAGAGTTTGCACTTCTCCAACTTACCCGTGGGCGACCTCCATCATCTCCCGCCATCTTGACTCTAACTTGTTGCCTTGACAACTGTTTGTGGAGATCATCTGACTTCTTCTTGAGGTCCTTAATGGTCCTCTCCATCTCCTGCTTCTCCCAGCGCCAAGATGCAGGTTCTTTATCTTTGAGACCACCAACACCAACAAACTTGGCGTCCCGGCCGCCAGTAGCTTTCTTTTCCTCCTCCTTAGCTGCAGTAGAAAGAGTGGGCAATGTCCCTGTAATTGTGTATTTGAGACTCCACTTTATCTTGTTACTAAAATGATTATACTAGTGTTAATTCAAAACTTCATTTTGAGAAGTGCACAGGGTGATCGTATGAACGGAGGTCATCACCCTGTATGAATTGTCAAGTACGGGAGAGCTCCGCTAGGATTTTAAGGGGAGGGCTATCGTAACATTTTTTTAAATTTTTTTCTTGAATAACCTCATCTCTGCCAGGGGTCATTTGGTTATCGATACAAAATGGAAAAAAAGAAAAAAAAGAAGAAGCAATAAACGGTTATAGATCATCAGGTATTGAAGGGATATAAACCATTCACATAAAAGAGGAAGTCACTCTTCACTTTAGAATATTTCTCCACAGCCATGGTCAATTTAGGCACCTCAATTTGTTGTTTGATAAATATCTAAAAGGTTTTGTGCTTCGGATGGATGTACATTGTAAAGAGACCACACCTACCAGCTTTTGCACTTTCTGCTTCTTTGGCTTCCAACTTCTTTTTGAAGTCTTCTGATACGGACTTCTCATTGTAGAGCTTAAATCAGTTTCAAGAGAATATTAGAAAACATAACACGAGGAAGCAAAATGTCAATACAAAATTTCAGTATTCACGTTATTAGAATACCAACAGATATTTCCCTGAATTTGAGCAAAGATATAATATGGACATAGAAATAGCACTGCAAAAGTATATTATCACCTCAACAGATTATTTTAAAATAGTGGTAAATTAGGACTAAATTACATCACATACAAGTCTGACGCTCGTATTATTATTATTACAAACCCCCTGATTATTATATGTGAAAGAACGCCTAGCACAAGGAACTATACTGGTAAATTGACTTTCCAGGAAATATAATGAAAGTTTCCAGATAATATATAATGACCTGCTATGAGAATAATCCCAATTTTAAACATATTGTATTGTGTCTCTGGTCACCGCACTGTTTTATATATTACCTTTTGTTACTGCTTTATATGTGATTATAGGAACTATTCAATCAGTTACATATCAAGACAAACTGTTAATTTATCTGTGTCTCTGACCTTAACGGAGGAGCGTGTTACACATACATGAGTTGTTGGTCGTTAAGCTTTAATAAAAAAAGGATTATTTTGAAATATCTTCTAGAGTCTACTCATGGATGCGCCTCTGGTTGTGGACATTGATTTTCACTTCCATATGCATGGTCTAACTGAAATGATCATTATGTGGTAGACAAACACCAAGTTGGTCACTGTGTTCAATAGTACAGCCTGTTGTGAATATATACTGGCTACACTAGGTGCCTATCTCACTTATGCTACACTTGATACCCATTCAAACCATTCACAACCTGGGCCATGGGGGAGGGGGTATGTGCACAGTGGACTACATCAACTAACAACAGTTATCTTTCTACCCAAGTGTGGTATAAATTGACATAGAACACCTACCTCTTTGGTGACCCGCTGGAAGTCCTGACGTAACGTATTCTGCACCTTTTGCATCTTGTCCAAGCGCTCCCTGAGGGACTGACTCTGTTCTGTTGTCTCAGCCAACTGTCTCTGGCACAGCGCCAGCTGAAATGTACCAAAACCACTTTGTGAGAGCCTGCTATCTATGCTGCTCCTTCATTATCACTGGTGAGCAGATCAATGTGATAGGGAGCTGCTCCTGAGAAATTGAAGCTGTTAGGGTACATACAATACTAATATCGCAATAATGGCATCATCTTGATTCAGTTGTATGTAATGCATGGTAGTGCTAGTTTGCAAGTTCTAGTGAAACCTGTTCAATGTACATATATCTGGAATTTCAAATATCATGTTGTCTCATCTGAAATTTGTCAGCTGGCCAAAATGCCTCTGTTTATAGATTTCACAAACAATATCTAATGCTGATGTTATCAGATGTACATTATGGCATACCCCATGCAGAAATGATTATGCAGTTGATGCATGTATGTCGTTGTGTATGAGTTTTAACTTATCACAGATTTTTTTTTAAAACTTAAAGAACAGATTAGAGTCAAAATTCTAACACAACATAACGTATCTACACCTGTATAAAAAACCCTCTCTATTCTCAAGGGAAGGGGGGGAGGCTACAATTGTAGTCTTTTGAAGTTTCTAGCAATCTATGACCTATTCAAAATTCACAAAAAAATATCGGTAACTTGTTATTCATCAACAATTTAGTAGTTTTAGTTGCTGGCAGATTATCATCTAACTTCGGTTGCACAGTTAAAAAGCGTCAAAACACAATTTTACATCAAGTCGAACACCAAGAGCATGTGATTTTGAACTATAAGTAATGTAAAATGCCAATGAACTCACAATGTTGTGGGTTATACTGTACAATTGTAAAACATGGATTCTTTTGCTACTACCAAAAGGCAGTTTGGCAGTTAACAGCTGATGAAGGAGATATAAATGATATCCTCTAATGTTGCCATAAAGATCGACATACACAGGCACCCACCAGGAAAGTCAAAGCCATTTTGGAAGTGTGGGCCAATAGAATCCATGTTTGAAACACATGACTTTATTCTTTAGTATAAACACAAGAAATCGTTCCTAAAAGCCCTGTGCATGAACATGAGGCAATAAATTAAATGCCTGAACAAGACTTTTGCAAGTTCAGGCTGGTGTAGGGCTAGGTCTAGACAGCCATGTACCTGTAAATATGCCATCTATGACGTCATACAACCCGCCGCCATTTTGATTTTGTCAGATAACCCACCGGATGGAGCTGCCGTAAGGTAGATGCCACGTGGCTTTGGCAAACATGAGGGAGAGGGGGAGAGAGAAAGATAGAGAGAGGTAGGGGGGAGATGGAGAGGCTAAGGGTATAGTTATATACAGCACAGTGCAGAAGGTACTAGGGTAACTGGCAGTTACCCCATCCAACATGGAGGATGATATGCAAGCAAGTGTGGGCACTTTTCCTCATTCTATGTTTTTAATGCACTATTCTACTTCATGATATTATTAGAGAATCTTAGCTAGGGCAGGGATAATTATGGAGACAAGACCTGGAGTAACTACATTATTTGGATTAAATAGAAATCAGGCAAAACTGAAAGTTGGGTAATAGGGTAACTTCATTAGGAGTTAAATTGTAAACAAACAGATTTACCCTAGTACTGAAAAATCTAAAACGTCTCTGCACTGCTGTTCTAGACAATGTCAGGACACAGTTATTAGTTCAGATGAGTGTGCATGTTGTACACCACAAGTAAACAACTTGGAATTACTCAAAAGAGGAGATTAGAGATACTGAACAAGTAACCAATGGATAACTCATGACGAGTGTGTGTTAGTGAAGGATAATGACACGAGGCCGTAGGCCGAGTGTTATTAGCCTTTGCTAACACACACGAGTCATGATTTATCCATTGACTACTTATTTTATACCACAAAACCAAAAAAATAATCAATAGAATACCAATAAATTCAATTAGAAAACAAAAATTATTCCCCCTCCCCGGGACTTGATGCCAGCCATTGTGTGAGTACAGGTACAAACACCTCCTTGCCCGGCAGCGGACAGCGACAGCGCCCGTCTCGGCTAGCCTTGGCAGAGGCACACGGCGAAAAATAGTGTACATACACCTCGTCGCCTGGCAGCGGACAGCTAAAGCTTTGAATGCGTCTCGCGGTTATGTTTGTGTATAATACACCTCCTCACTCGCCAGCGGACAGTGACAACGCCCGTCTCGGCTAGCCTTGGCAGCGACACACGGCGAAAAATAGTGTACATACACCTCGTCGCACGGCAGCGGACAGCTAAAGCTTTGAATGCATCTCGCAGTTATGTTTGTGTATAATACACCTCCTCGCCTGCCAGCAGACAGCAACAGCGCACACGGCGAAAAAAAACATGCACCCGGACCACGGCTGGATCCGCGGACCTCTCACGGCTGAGCGCAATGCGCTAACCGCTAGATCACTGCGTCTCCTCCTTCAGCGGCCGTCTCGGCTTGTCTACCTTTGAATGCATCCCACGGTTATGGTAGCGGACAGCCCGCAGTCGACTCCTTCCCATATCATATCGAGACGTGGTTCGAACCAAGCATCTCTCGCCAGTCCCTGTGGCGCAATGCATAGGGAGTTGGATTTGGGATGTGAGACTGCAGGTTCGATCCCTACCCTGGCCTGGAATATTTCGTGGGTTTTAACATGTAACATATGACATGGAAGGACATGAGAGGCGTGCGGTTATCCATGGATAACCGCACGGGGTGCGGGTTATCCATGGATAACCGCACGCCTTAGAAAATTGATGTTAAAGCATACAGGGTGTGCAATATCGACAGATATGTGGATGGGAATAGACACCAAAAAGCACTGTGTAACCCAGAAATCGTGGTATAATGTGTAATATCCTCTTTTAGTTCACTACACTAGATATAGGATCCATCATGTTGGATGGGGTAACTGCCAGTTACCCTAGTGTCTTCTACACTGTAATGCAGGGGAGATGTGGGGGTGTTGTTGGTTTAGGTAGTAGGCAGTAGGGTATGGAGGTGTGGAGGAGGGTGTTTTGGTACTTTAGGAATGTGTAACTGTGATAGGGTAGGTTATATTCTGGGTGGCAAAGGTACGTCTATTTATTGACCTTACATTAACCCTCTAAAGACGGTCTAATCTTGGTTCGGGTATCCTTGCAATCATGATTATCTAATGTTTCCACCTTTCTCTCTGTATTAGTGGATCTTGACCATGTCGAGATGCATGGATTTGATGGCACAACATTAATCAGTTTTCTGCCTTCAATTAAAAGATCATCAGGTAAGGTGACACATAAAGGCGACACCTTGTAGTCATGTATATTAGCATTGTAAAACAAGGATAAAAGCAAACGAAGTCTTAGTCGATTAAAAAGAATTGAAAAGGCAGTGGCGTATTCTGGTCATGAAAAAGGAGGGGCACACCCTTTATTTAGCCTCAATTTGTGGCTAAATATAAAATGAGTGCTACCAAACAAGCCTCCAATTGACTGGTAGCAACTAGGGGCATCGGCCTTACTCAACGTATAGAAAGAACTTGCCAGTCTAGACTAGCCACCAGAACCCCTCATGTAGGTCATCCATCTCTGCTTCCGAGATTCTCCAAGCAGAGCCACCGGATATGCCATGAAAGATAGGTCCTACAAGTGGCTACCAGTGGATAAGTGCAGGAGAGTGCAACGATCTCTGTAGCAACTGCCTCTAATTCTCATTTTAATGAATAGTGTGCATGATATGGGGGGGGGGTATGAGCTCCTGGTTTAGGAGATTATGACAAAAAATGATCAAGGAATAATCTTCTTGCCAAGGAGCCAATGCAGAGAATGCTGAGTCCTGTACCACACAGTCTCTAAAGCACAATAACATTGAAGTCGAACTACAACAGGAATGTAATCCTGAGATTTCAATACCGTAATCTCCCGCGTAGAAGGCGCAGCTCGCGTAGAAGGCGCCCCCCCAACTCAGAGAAGGCCTTTTCACGTAGAAGGCGCACGTACCTCTTCTGGATCGATTTCCGGAAAAACCCGCGTATAAGGCGCCCCCCCCAACTCACAGGGGGGCTGTTTCGCGTAGAAGGCGCCCCCCCCTCCCCACCCCCCCCTCCCCACCCCCCCTCCCCACCCCCTACAGCGACCGGTCTGCCGCGGTGCAGGCTCTATGAGTTCAAGCTGTCATCGGCACACGGTCGGCGTCAAACCCGCCGAGCAAATCTACAGCGACCGGTCTGCCGTGGTGCAGGCTCTATGAGTTCAAGCTGTCAGCGGCACACGGTCGGCGTCAAACCCGCCGAGCAAATCTACACCGACTGGTCTGCCGCGGTGCAGGCTCTATGAGTTCAAGCTGTCATCGGCACACGGTCGGCGTTTTGCCGCCGAGCAAATCTACAGCGACCGGGCTGCCACGCTGCTCGTGTTATGAGTTCAAGCTGTCATCGGCACACGGTCGGCGTACATGGACCGGGCTGCCGCAGTGAGGGCTTTATGAGTCGATGCTGTCATCGGCGCACGGTCGACTTGAACCCGCCAAGCGCGTCGACACCTCCCGGTCTGCCGCGCTGCTGGCTATATGAGTTCAAGCTGTCAGCGGCACATGGTGGGCCTTATCCCCGGCGAGCGCGTCGACACCTCCCGGTCTGCCGCGCTGCTGGCGCTATGAGTTCAAGCTGTCATCGGCGCATTTTCCCGAACGAGATGTTGGAAAAACCCGCGTATAAGGCGCACCCCCAACTCAAGGCAATTTACCTTCCGCGTATAAGACCCAGCAGCATTTTGTTTGGCGTAGAAGACGCGCCTTCTACGCGGGAGATTACGGTAACTAGAATTTCAAAACCTGAACAATACTAACCACCACACCCAACTAGCACACATAACCTTATTAATATATAAATATATTAATTCCACTCAACAACGCCATTTAAAAGCAGTAACAACAGCAACATTGAAAGCTTGGTGCCAATCCCGATGAGCTGGTCATTTGAACAACTCCACTGCATCAGGCCGCATCATTCAACTGCCTAGGGTGCACCCGAAGCCAAACCACACAAGTGCTCTATAAATAACCCAGGTGAGCCACTCTCCTCATGACCCACTTACCTCCTCCTGTATGACTGCTCTCTCCTGCTCCAAAATCTGTTTTTGCTTTTGCTGTGAGAGGCAATGCAAGCGCGTTACTACAGGATATTTGGAGATTAGGAATAAACTGAACAGTTGATGGGGCACTGGGGTTAGGACATTTTGATGATTTATCTCATAGTTTTCATAGTTATCCCTTCATAACTATTCTCTATTACCTTACAGCTTTTACTATTTTTCTTGCTCTCATTGCCTGGTGCATTACAATAATGAGCAATCTAATTTCAATATGTTGCCACCATAATTCCGGATTTTTCTTTTTCAAATAAAAACAGAAATAAAATTTCCATGAGTTATACCAGTGTTCCATCAACCTACATCAGTATTTAAGGGCTCTCTGAAAGTTGGAACTGCTAGAACCCCTCTTTGATAACATGGCATTGCTGCACAGAAAATGAATGTGAACTGCCTACTTAAAACATTGGTTTTAACTTGCCATAATACATATTCTGTGCATTATTCAAATTATGTATGGTAAGTATAAGTTAGATGATTAATACAAATGATCAATGAAATAAAGGGGAAATTAATGAATGCATTCTTCAGATATCATGACTGTATTTTTTCTGCAGTGTTTAACAGTTTTCAGCTTATTCTATTGCAATTTCTCCATGTAAACTATTTGTGGTTTGTGTTATCCCAAGTCAACCCACTCTCACCTACTTGAGAAGGATCTGAAGTTGCATGGTAAAACATAACAAACAGAATGTAAACTAAATGATAAGAATCAAAATGAAGTATTTGATACATGATTTTGCAACATGGACCAGCTATGAGTAGTTTTATATTAATTACCCATTGATTAATGCCTTCATCCCATTATCCTTACCAGCCTTCAATTTGTCTCTCTCAGGGACTTTGCTCTTCACATATTGCCCCATTGAGGTAGCCTGGTCCTATACTAATTTAGCTAAAGTTTGTTGTATGGCTTCCGAAGCTAACCAGTAGTAATAACAGCGTCTATGTAAAATAGCTATGGTCGGACTTAAAAGTCCTCCCCCATCGAGGACCCTTGGATAGTGTAGATTGAAACGCATATTTGCCTGGCAAATCTTGAAATGTGGGAATAGTGATTCAAATATTCCGAATGTGGTATCTTGTGTTAAGGGAAATTAAAAGTGAATTAAAAATAGTGTTTTTCCTGCTTAGCTGCAAGCTCAAAAAGGAACTTTTCAACACTGTTAATTGACATTGTTGAAATACCCTCCAAAGTTATAGCAGCCATCTACACAGTGTACCCTCAGCTACCTATATATGATGTACATATATACATAGACTTGTTATTACTACAGATTAGCTTCTCCCTATGGACAGATCCCTCACCTCCTGTTGGAGAATCTCCTTCTCCCTCTCATGTAGCTTCATGTCATCTGTTAGAGCTGACTGCTGGCCATCCTGCAGGGATAATCTCTTCTCCACGGCTTGCACCTTCTGCCTCTCCTCCCTCAGCAGATCCTCCAGGCTGTGTATGCGGTGTAGGAACTTCTCCTGTGGTTGAGGAGCAAGGATTGATGATACTGGCTTAATATGCATTGGGCGTTTAAGTATCTGACATTATAAATAGTCCATGTCATGTGAATTCATCGACAGACGTTAATAAGGATATCAAATTGGCTAAGGCCAAGAACACGTCATGACTTATTATGGATATATTTTAATGTGACTTTTTTATGGAAATATTTTAACATGATTTTAATGTACACAGATAACTCCCCATTTTGACGTATCATAACGCTGAGATTTCATCAAAGGATTAGTTCATACAAAGGGATACAATGAGTGTCAATACCGATAGGGTTTCTTTTCTCAACATCTTTCCTTTGTATAAATTTAAGTGAATCTAAATCAATATAAGGGAGTGATAATGTTTTAAGAACAGGGCCTCCCTATTGTGAAGAAATGAGCACTCCCTAACAATGAAATAGATATCCTGATGAAAGTTAATACAAATTAACCGAAATGTCGATCAGCTCTGAATATAATATTCAACGCAAACATTCCTACTGTGATAACGTTTATTCTCCTACTGATAGGATTTTAAACTGTACTTGACCCTGTCTGGAGGTTAATTCAAAAGGTCCTGGGATGGCTACCTCAGCAATCTTAGGAATTATTCTGCCTTATCCAATTAAGTGATCTTAAGGTTAGACTGTGTTGCCTTTTCACAACCAGCACTAAGATCGCAGTGATCTTAGCCTCAGCCGTCCTACACCATTCCAAGTAGAACACACTGTGCACAGGGGCAAGAGGCCCATAGTGAAAGAATAGCAGTGGATACACTCCTTCTCACAGGAGTGATTACACAAGCGTCCCCTACCCCTATATGAGCTACTTATAGAGTATAGGGTGCAGTTGACCCTGTACAGTATTCAAGTGCACTTCATGCCTCAGTAGTCTGAAGAACCCTCAAGGAATCTCAGCAAATGCCCTCCCTCCCCTCTATATGTATACAGCAAGGACATTCACTCTTGGGAGCAAGAGTGTTCCCTGTGAGTCCTTGCTGTGCATGTCTGGCCTGCAACCACTGCATTAGATAGGTTGGACTGGCTAGGTCTTATGATATGTGCCTATGCTAAGATCACAGGGCTAAATCCCAGGACCTTTTGAATTAACCTCCATGTTTTGTGTGATACCATAATTTCAAAATAAATGACATATTTGGATAATACTTACATCCCAGTCTTGTTCTACGTCAGGCTTGTCTCCAAACACCTCGTCACTGCCCATTGTTACGTCACTGACGGCACTGACCACACTAGCACTACGGTCACTCTGACTCTGACTTGGCTTTTCTGACCTGCACCAAGGACAATGGAAGTGTTTATGAATTCAGTTTCATAAGCTGTAAGTCCACAGGGTGATAGAATTTGTAATAACAGAATCCATTTCCGATGATTAAAACACTTCCAGTGTTCATTTCCGTCAACAAAAATCAAACATGTTAGATATTATCATTAGAAATGAATGTGTATTTGTCGTCGGAAATAATCGATGGAAGTGTTTTTGTTGTTGGACATTTTGTTGGTACCAATTCTATTGCCCGGGGGGACACGCGGCTTTAAAAGAAGATATGGTTTAAGTCATGTGATAATCTGTTGGATTCGGTATTTTTTTTTAGATGCATATGCTATGTTCCTCTTATCTGTTTATATCGAAATTGAGAAGCGTTGTTAAGATTTGAAAAGAGAAGAATGAGCTGAGAAATCTGACGGTGACTCCAGTGCTTTGCCCATTGATCATATAAGTTGGTGTAGTGTTCTTAGATTATGAGAGACAGATTTTCCTACCTGATGGATTCCGCCCGCTCTGTGACGAGTTCTAACAGGTTGGAGAGCACACTGTTCTTCTGTTCCCAGGATTGTATCTCCATTTGAACGGAAGCTTCTCTCTCCTATCAAATGAAGAGAATTTCATATAGGTATATATGGCATATCTATGTACTTATATGCATCAAATTGCTTGCGTCAATGGGGATTGCCTAGTCTCAATACTATTGTTAAACTTTGCCTGACTATTCCTATATTTATATTAATCCCATTCATACCTTACTGTGACATTTTAAGCATTCTTATATCTGGAAGGGTCCAAAACCTCTACGAAAAAGAGATATACAGGGATATTATTATCCTTCATTATCATTATTCATGATCCCTCTCACGTAGTATGATTTGTTGATGAACATGGAAATCAAATCATAATTATAATTTACCTTGAATGTTTCGAGCATTTTATCCATGTCCTCCCTGTACTCTGAAATCTCACGTTCCAACTTTTCACATTCTTGCTCTCTGTTCTTGACGACATTGCGGAGGTGTTCTGTTAAAACATGAAATTTGTGCTTTATCATACCAGCTAAAATGTATCACAAAGATGCGTGTGACCATTTATAGCTAGAAATGAAATCCTTCAGTTATTACCAATTTTGTAAGCCATTGTTGGGACCTTCGTGCAGTCGTTATGGGGACAAGGCACCTATACCATACTTGATGAGGAAATGCATATCTACAGCAAGAAAGGGGTATCTCTGATTGCTACACTGTCAAAAATAAGAACCCTCAGGTGGCAGCATGGTGGTACAAACGAAACTCTGTTTGAGAAACTGACATCTCTATGAAAATAACAATGGATCCCTGGCAACTTTAGGACCGAGGAATCCTTCGTTATTTTGAAAACATTGTTTTTTTTTTCAGTTTATCGCAAAAAACAAGACACATATATAATACAACTTCTTGTTATGGATCACCTTGAATTAACATTGATTCAACCTTCGGAGCCCGCTGCCAAGAGGGCTTAGAACATTGGATAAACATTGAAATAACATTTAGCACGCTTCATCAATGTTAGTTCAACGTCGATTCAATATTCTGTACCCACTTGATGCGAGCTATATTGGGCTTTCAGGGCCGTGTTCATTTGTGAACAGGCAGTTAAAAGGGTAACCAGTGCACCTTCTCATAGGTTATCCATCCCTTGTTTGCCCACACTGGTCCTCATGACGGACCAATGCTGCCCATTGAGACAAGCAAAGCAATGATGTTACGCTGTATTATCTCTAAAGAGCTTTGCTTTCAATCTACTCACTCAGGTCACTTTCTTGATCCTTGATTAACTCCCGAAGTTGGGTCTTGTTGGCTGTGTCCAAATTGAGATCATCCCTCTGCGTCTGTGCCTTGGATTCCTTACCTTCGTCTGTTTGCTCATACTGTCTCAAATCTGTCATCAACTTGATATTACTTTCCTGTAACTCAGTTATTGTCTTTTGGAAGGAGGCTACATCTGCTTCCAACCTTCTGAGCTGCTCCTTCATTTCTGCTGACTCTCCGCTGCCGCCATCTTTGTTTACTTTATTGACTTCCTTCGAAAGAGCCGTTGTTCGCTCGTCAAGTGAGCGGATTGTGTCGCGAAGGCCGGAGTTGTCGGATTCAAGAGACTGGATCTTGTCTTGGAGCTCAATGTTCCTGAGGACTGAGTCATCGGCTGTTACTGAAGGGATCTTCATTTCCATTTGTCTGTTTTTATTTTTGAGTTCTTCATTGTCCCTCTCAAGCTCACTTATCTGTAAGATATCATAGGTTGTATGTAAGTAAATGTGGAACGTACAGTAATCAGGTAAAGAGAAATTACAAATATGGTAAATAAACATTAAAGGATGTGAAACCTATATACAACTACTGGTAATAAAAGTATCATTGCACAGTCTGTTTTTAATGATTGATGCATTTTCCTTCTTTCTTTCTAATGGCACCGAGAACATAAACTTGTCTCAGCTGTTCTAATTCTTCGTCTACAGACTGAGATGTATGCCTGCATGCATTTTAAAAAAGGAACATTATTAAAAGGTTGTGGAAGCAATATGGAATCTCCTATGATTTGAAACAACAATCCCTGGAAAACAAATTGATTCCTGTTCCATCACAGTAGTCCTACAGAGAACATTTTGAAAAGATTGATTACAGATTGAGGAAGATTATCTACTCCAAAAAACCTAGTTAATTCAGCAAAACCAAAATTGCACTTCAGTATTTTATCGCTAACAACAGCTTTTGTTGTAAACAGTGTCCACACACAATCAGCACTGTTTGACGGATGTTTCCACCCACAACCTTAATTGAATTATGCAATTATCCTAATCAGTTTAATCAGCTGGATTAATTTCCCAGCTCAGTAGTCGTGAGATGTTGTTGCTTTTCACTATTTCATCAACATTGTGTGAAAAGCGTTGCCGATATTGCTCCAAAATTACCATTTTACAAGAAACTTAAAGGGAAACGGTACTCTATTTTCATGATAGCGTATTTTGATAGCTTTTGTATCAGATAAAAGTAGTAATTATTGAAATATTTGTCACTGTAGAGGAGAGCAGCAGATTTATCTGATGCAACTGATGATGTCAACCCTGCCCAAATGCATTTGTGCTGCATAGTTTATGCATACAGGGTTTTTACAAAATTTGTTTAAATTATAATACTTAATTACCCACTGTCATGATATTGTATACCATATAGGGAACTTCTGTAGGGTCATTTTGTAATGTTGTTGAAGAAATAGATAAATTGTACTAGACAAAACGTTACAAACAGTATCTGATTGCTTCTTGTCAGTACTGTGAAAGCACTACTGGGATGCATTTTCCCAAATGGTGATGTCATCAAATGCATTGGATAAGCCTGTTTCTTTGCTCTATAATGAAAGCTATTTCATAAACTATGTCATACTAGTGTAAAACCCTATCGTGAAAATAGGGTACTATTTCCCTTTAAATCAAATAAACAATGCATATTATCATGTTAGTAATTTTGATTACCTTTGTGTCAAATAAAAAGATTCTAACAGACCAGGTAGTTATTGAAACGTTTGCCATTATATATAGGGAAGATTATTAGTCAGGCTTATGAATTAATGTCCGTATCAGTGGTGAGATACACTGTAGTGGATTTATAGATGTGAATAGCCTTACCCTATTCTTTAGGCTGTCAGCCTCACTGGTCAGTGTATCTAGTTGTTGACGTGAGTCCACACTCACGTCTCCACTGTCAAGGGAAACACTTTTACTCAGTTTCACTGGTCGCCGCTCTCCACGGGTTTGACTGTCATCCTGCAATAAAACCATGGTAATTTTTTCTTTATTTAATGTGAATTACAACTTCTCGTAGAGATAGCATTGAAGGGCCAATTCACACACCCCCAGTGGCGTAATATGGACCGATCCACCACAGTAGGCCGATCCACACTGTAACCCTCGTTCTGGGTGCAAGTAAACAAACAAAATGGCCATTACCAGCTCATACAAGGAGCTACGGTAATTAACTATCAAGTTTTAATCGATTTAACCTCACTAACAACATAAAATAAATAGAGTACTAAACTCCCAGGCGTACATACTGGCTGATCCACCCCTCGGGGGATGTCTTCCCCCCTCGTAGTGGATCGGCCAGTATGTACGCCATGGTCGTTTAGTTCTCTCTCTATATGCAACACAAAAATGAAATAGATCTAAAAATCCTTGGTAAATCATGTTTGACACATTGAACTGTTTCATCTCAAGGTGTCCAGTAGTCCATTATGTGAAAGTCTTGCTTTAGAGGACGGAAGGGTTTTAGTGGTAGATATTATACACCAAGTTGGTCACTTATTCACAACAGTGGTACCATATCTAACCAGGTCTAAGCTAAAGTATAGAAATGACCCTGGGTGATTTTTGACCTGTAGTCATTTTTGACCCTGCCCCCCACCATCCCCCCACTCACCCTACTTGAAGAATTTTCACCCCAGAGTCATTTTTGACCCTGGGTCATTTTTGACCCAGTGTCATTTATGACCCTGCCCCCACCCCTCCCCTTCCCCCTCTCTCTGCCTTATCAGTTGACCTAGATAAGTGGCCTCTCCCCTATACTGGCTTTCAGTTATGAATGGGCAGCAGATTAAGTTTCAAAGTGTGTTTTCTCAACTGCTATAGTTCATATCCAAAAGTTATTTTAGATTTAACTAGGATACATATTGATCTTTGCAGTGATGTATGATTTATCAATCTCAAATAAGATACAAACTTATCATTTGCATTATTGTGAGCCCAGAGAGCTATTTTCCCTCATACCCACTGCAATAATTAAAACAGAATGTAAAATAAGATGGCTAAAAAGTAGTTTGGTATTCTACACTACCATTATCAATCCTCCTCTTTTCATATATGATGGTTTTATGATGGATAAATAAAGAAAAATGGCCTAAAAAGCAAATTAAAATTGTTTTTTCCATAGCAGACAGAGCAGGGTCATTTTTCACCCAGGGTCATTTTTGGGGTTTTACAAAATCTGCTAAACCACTTGACGAAAAAACGTATTTTTAACGTTTGCAAACATTTTTTAGTTGGGTTTGGGTAAAGAAAAAATGTGTATAAAAATGCTTTTCTTACATTAAAAACGTTTTTAAACATATTTCTCACGTGTTTAAACATTAGGTTTTTCAATGTTGCAAAAACGTTTGCAAAACATTATCAAGTTAGATTTTGTAAATGTTGATATTTCGTTTGTTTTTACCTAAAATAAGTACATTAGAACGTAAAAATAAGTTCTTCGCAGTATATGTTTGACATTTAAAACAAACGTTTGGCAAATTTAGGAATCTTAAAAAAACTTTCATGCCAAATCGGAACTCACCTCTTGGTCCTTGGCGTCTCTTTCTACTCCGTCCTTCTGGGCACTCTGTGTTGGCAAAATGTTAAAAGCACTCCATTTAATGAAAATGAACATCTCTCTTAATGATGTCCTTTCATTAAAAGCAACCCAAAGTGTTTATTTTGTCCTTTCATTAAAAACAATCAAAAGTGTTTATCTTAGGATTTTGATGTTGTAATCTGTTTCTATTTGACATGGCAGTTCTTCTGATCTTTACACAATGTTCACTATTTGGGTAGTCTCGGTTATGGCTCAGCATACAATAATTCTCACTTCACTTTTCTACATTTTCTCCTGTTTCAAAGGCAACCATATTTAGGGTTTGAAGAGCTGATCTTCTATCAGTTCCCAACCCTTATCATACATATTAATTATTGTTAAATAATTTACAAAAGAAAAGTGTGTGTCATATGTAATATATTCCATTTAATTCTTGCACTCAATCTTCACAAAGTCACGGGTTGTGTTAGTGCAAGAGTGACCTCATGGCTGTCGCCCGAATATTGCTTTTTAAACACACTGTCCCTCGCACAAAGCTAGCTAGCGTGTCTTCAAGTAGAAAGCAATCTTTATTTTCTAGTGGGTTTGGTATTAAAGTAAACCATCACACACCTCTTGGTCCTTTTGTATTAGTCTCCATTTGAGCTCGTCTATGTCAGTGGCCATGGCGCTTATCCGCTCGTCGTAACTCCTTGTGTCCTCCAGCTCCTCATCGTGGATTTCTTTACTGTCCTTACCAGCCAACTTCAGCTGTAACCGCCATATCTACAAGACAGTCACACATTTATATAATCTACATCACTACCACTAACACATTGTTCCCTCTGTCTGGAACAAAAATGCCCGTTGCTAAGCATTTATGGATAAAATCAGCTGGTTGTTAGGCAACATTGATAATCAGAATTGCTCAAGGTTGACAACTATGACAACACCCGACCCACCTAGAAATTATTGTACACTAATATACCTTTCAGAATCAGAAAACTATTATGTGTGACTTTTAGAGCTGTATTTCCCATTATCTAGAATCCAATAGCCATGGATCATCAAATAGCTGGTCAGAGGGGTCAAAAATAAATTCTGCAGTATGTTCAGATAAAGTACATATATGTTGGCCTATACTGCCCATATATGGGGCAAGGTTAAATATGTATTTAGGATGCTCACAGTACAATGCCCTATTATATGGTCATAGATGTGACGACCAGCCAATTTATATTCAATGCCATATCTCAGAGTTGCAGTGAGACAGAATATCCTTACTAATATGCAATGTTCCTTTCATATCAAGGAACAACTAACATGTAATGGTTTTACTTAGATACCAAGCACCTTGCAGTATGACTGCATGCATGGCCGTAGACATGACCACAGTCATGACGTGACCCTGCATTTGTTTTCAATGCCATAGCTCAGAGTTTGATTTAGATAGAATAATCTCATTAACCTTCAATGTTCCTTTCATAATAAGGTATTACTATTCACACATAACAAGGAGAGCCAAGTATCAAGCACCTTACAGGAAAACTGTAAACAATGTTTGATATTATATATCCATGGTTGTAGATGTGACCACAGTCGTAGATATGACCACACCTATACTTTTCTCATGATATCTCTGGTACTATATGGAATACATTAACCAAACTTACAGGGCTTATTGCTGTCATATAAAGGTGTAAGGCACACATAATACGGATAGTTAAAATGAAACACCTAGCAGTTAGGCTGCATGTATGGTTGTAGACGTGACCATGCCTAAACTACACCAAAATCAGATCATAGCCTCTGGGCCATACACCTTTAGAGCTAGGCTCAATTTCTTTTATGTGCTATATAGGTACATGTAAGCTCTTTGCATGGTAAATTTTATCAGTCCATGTAATGTGTCTTTCCTAGGGTAAAGGAGCCTGAAAAAGGCCGTAGACGTGACCACTCAATGATTACACAAAAGGTTTTATGCTCCCAGTGTTCACAAAGATAATGGATAGGGCCCCAACTATTACAAAAATATTCTCCACTATAGGGGGGCATTTACTAGATGAAATGATTGAGCATTTAGCTCTTTATTTTTTCTTTTGTAGCAAGTGGAAAAAATTACATGATTTTACACCAAAAATCACCCTTTTGGGCTGTTCTGACCCCGTAGCTCACTTGTTATGCTTCACAGACAGGCAAAACCAGACTGGCGGCAGTGTCTGAACTCTCCTCCTAACGCCAATATAAGTGGTGGCTCCACTACGCGAGTTTTTTGGAACATTCTCATGTGTCAGTGTCTAAGGTATAGGCTGTTGACAGTCCTAAACTGTAAACATGAGATCAAAAGTTGTTAATGTGAGATTAGAGGGGTCACTTGTAATCACAGGGAGTGTGTTTACCTATAG
Source organism: Acholoe squamosa (assembly GCA_949317995.1). Lineage (NCBI taxonomy): Eukaryota > Metazoa > Annelida > Polychaeta > Phyllodocida > Polynoidae > Acholoe > Acholoe squamosa. Next base: position 49,827,729 of record OX439049.1, on the reverse strand, counting down.
GTCTGTCTATATCTACTCCAAACCTGTGACTGAGTTGTCACACTGATCAGGTAGGGCTAGGTGCCCTCATGCTGTATAAACAATAACACAGTACCAATACAGCAGTCCAACAACCAGTCCTGTAAAAATAAAACCTGTCTGATATCAAACCGTGGAGACTTCCCAATGTGAAAGGTTGCAATATTTACATAACATCAGCTTGATTTAGTAAACAAAAACATCTTTTTAACAACACAAGCATGCCTGAGATCACACACATTCAAACCCCCAGATAAAAAAAAATAGCTCCCCCAACATATATGATTTTTACCTTGCAATGATAGCAAACACTACTCTATAGTCTCTGTTTGTGTCCCATTTTGTGAGAATAGCTGTGATTCTCTGCAAAAATCGCGTAGTGGAGCCTCACCTATACCCCTATTCCTGTCCTCCAGGCTCTTTCCGCTGTGCTCTGTAGATTCACTAGGAATATTTTTTATTTTCGTTTTCTCACTTTATTTCAATTTTCTCATATCAAAATCTACAGACTTGTGCAAGTCTATACTGTAACCTCAACACTCACCTCCTTCTTCATACTTGCATTCTCGGCGTCTGTCTCGTCCACCTTACGTCTCAGGACGTGAATCTCCTCTTCCGCTAACTCTAGCTGAAGACGTAACTCGTGTTCCGCTTCCGGCACTACGTCCTTGTCCTCCTGGCTCTTCTGTCAAACCACAAATACGTTACAGATGCAAGAAAGTGTTAATCTTAGTTGCAGTTCATGTTTGTTGCATTATTAAGTTGATCATCAATGGTTACAGTAACTTTACTCGACTTAAATTTGAACCTATTCAAAACATTCATTTTCCTCCTATTCATAACCGCATGGATTAAAACTAAAAACCATTCATCGTATCTGCAATTCATTTAAAATTTCCATCTCCTTTAATGGCTGTGTGTGCACCAATATGATTCAACACCTTGACCAATACAAAGAAATCCGAAATTAAACTTTGATATTAATGCCTACACACAGAAATTGAGTCTTCTAAATTGAGCAAAAAATAAACCAGTCAAGCCTGTCCATTTTTTTTCAATGTAACTTTGTCATGATTCCACAATGCAGTGCTGCATGACCATTCTGCTCGCCAGCAATGCGTTGGAATATCTCGTCAATCGATGGGTTGACATAATGTACCAATACATTGCTGGCGAGTCTGCTGTCTAGAACTGCATTGAGGTATCAGGTCGACTGAGTTAGGGTCAGTATACTTCGAGCTTTGCTTGCTTGCCTTACACTGCAAGTTACAGACTTAAACTTACCTGGAAGTATTTGCCGCTTTTGGCTGCGGACATTTTCTGTAATTGAATTTGTATGACCTCGTTTTCATCCTCCAGGTCTGAGAGCTTCTTCCGGAAGTTGATGGTCTCCTCTTCCGCGTGTTCCAGTTGACCTGAGGAATTGGAAAGTATTGCATGTTTAAAACAATAGTTCACTAGTGAGTATTGAAATGTATCCAAGTTCTATAGGGAGAACCACAAAAGTCACAGATAATATCAAACACAACCAATCTATAAAGTTATCCTTGTCCTGAAGGGAAGTAGTGTGAAAGCTAGACCAACATTTGGGAAGTATTTTTCAACATGGTACGACTAGACGATTTGAAGGGGTCTAGTCGTACTATGTTGAGAAATGCCTTCCAGATAAATCATTCTCTGGTTATATTTTGATATTCTCCTTTCCTTCTCTTACCTTTGAGATCATGCTCTCTTTCTAGACTGTCGGCGAGGTCCCGCATCAGTTGCTCTACATCTACCTCTGTGCTGCCTTGACTGCCCATTTTACCCAGGGTGGGCTGAGAGAAAATGAGAAAAAGGTACACATTAGCTTATCTATTCCATCAACCATATTCTCACACGGTATAACTATTAGGCCAAGAAAAGGGAAGAGGTGTTCTCTGTTGCGTGGGATTTATGTTAAATCCTTCTACATTGAATCATATAGCATTTATTTACGGCAGTCTTAACAGACTATGACTGCACCCTCCAAATCGTATCAAACGTCCCATAGGAAGAGCATTGAGATTTCAAGTCGTAGTCCTGTGTGCAATCGTAGGGAATTAAGAAATGACCCCCGGGAATCAGTGTACCAAATGATATGCAGTTTCAAAAATATTTCCATGGGCTGTTTAGAATCAGTCCTGGTTTGAGAGCGTTGTTTGGGTAACATTATAGTTATGGTAACCTGAAACACGCGTTACTAACCTCACCTGATATGAGTCACTCATGATCCCAGGGAGGGAGTGTGAGCTGCTCATGTATAGTGTATGTAGTTAGAGGTAAATAGATTTACCGTATGGTAGACGCTGCAGCAGTCTTGTAGTGAGACAGAATACCTCTGGATAGTGTGGATAGCTCATTTGAGAGTGTTAATTGGGGGATACTAGTAGTATATACATGCAAACTGAGCGCAATGGATTAGCTACTAACTAGGTCATGACCTACTGGTAGACCGGAAGTGACCTAGTTTCAACCAATCAGAGGGCTGGATTTGACAGGAAGTGACGTCATAAGGTCATGACCTAGTTTTTTCGACCAATCAGAGAGCTGGATTCCATTTGACCTAGTGACCTGACCTAGTTACATAAATTAAAAGAATTGTGCAATACCTAGAGCTGACCTACTTGCAAACCGGAAGTGACCTACTAACCTACTTGCAAAAACGTATGACCTACGTATGAGGGTGCATTGCGCAATGCTTGTAAGAATTTACACAATGTTCTGATGCAATACTTTTATGGATTTACGCAATACTTATGACTCATTTTGTTATGTCTCTTCATTTCATGCATTAAAATAAAACACAACTCATTTATTTCACATAACAGATTATATTTTTATTAGACACAATATTTACAGATGAAGACAGATTTTCCATTTCCGGGGCGTGCACATATACTACAAAAACATTTGTTGTGTGTGAATTTACTTGCTTGATACCAGCTTTGACCAGTGAGACTAGTTTTCCATGTGTTGTGGAAACAATAACTGTTAAGTTTGGCTATGTTAGATATAGCATGCTCGAACAAAGCCTGGGCCAGGAAGTAAGTTTGACTGTTTTTGGGTCCAGGTAAAAGACCAGATAAAAAACCATCCTTAAAGTTTACCTCAAAGGAGAAATGATTTTTCACTCCAGGTATACTTAAGGCATGAAGTTCCAGTGAGACCTGCAGACATGTGAAACAAATAGTTTTAGCAATAGCAGATACTTCCAGTTTACAATTACACTGACAAAACACTCCTACTATGGGATTACATTCTAACTCTTGGAGAGTAAGAGCAAACTTTCTTACACTTCCTAAAGTGTACCTTGTGTAGTGTCTTGGGCAGCCAGGTTCAGTGTGCAATTGATATACTCCTATACACCAATCATGCATTATCAAGTTAACTTTTTTCACTCGACAATAGTACATGCAGTTTCTGTAGGCGTCCCAAAAAGCTGAAGAGAAATATTTGTACATTTTAACACTAGTTATACAGTGGTCAACAGTGTCTGGTTCAGCTCCTCTAAAATAACCAATGTTTTCTCCAGGTATTATTTCCCAAAAGAAATTCTCTGAACATCCACATGCTACAGAACTTATATCATTGTCAGGTGTTATAGAAGAAGCTTGATTATATGAAGCAACACTTTGTAAAACTGGACGCATGTAATAGTCATAAGGTGGAGTTTCTGTGGTTTGCTCCACAAGCATAGCTTCTAAACTTTCTATGTTAAAATGGTTGCTTAAATCTAACCAGATACTAATAATCTGGTGAACGTGACGCTATGAGTTAAGAAATCTGGTACCACTTTTTTTTCTGTTCCAACTTAATTTCTTCAGCGCCGGATTTTTTATTTTTGTCGTGAACATGTACAGCGTTCACTTTTGTGAAAAGTTTTTTTTATTTTTTGGGTGATACAGTTCACTTTTCTTACTTTTTATTAGTTTTTTTTCATGATACAGTACACATTTTTTACCTTTGTTTTTTATTTGAAAAATGTTCATTTGAACAAAAAATATTTTCCAGTTTAACACTGTTTTCTATGGAAAAAAATGTTCATTTGAACAAATGTTCGTTTGAACAATTGTTCAAATGAACATTTTTCATTTTAACACTGTTTTCTATGGAAAGAAATGTTCATTTGAACAAATGTTCGTTTGAACAATTGTTTAAATGAACATTTTCCATTTTAACACTGTTTTCTATGGGAAAAAATGTTCATTTGAACAAATGTTCGTTTGAACAATTGTTCAAATGAACATTTTCCATTTTAACACTGTTTTCTATGGGGAAAAATGTTCATTTGAACAAATGTTCGTTTGAACAATTGTTCAAATGAACATTTTCCATTTTAACACTGTTTTCTATGGGAAAAAATGTTTATTTGAACAAATGTTCGTTTGAACAATTGTTCAAATGAACATTTTCCATTTTAACACTGTTTTCTATGAAGGAAATTTGTTCATTTGAACAATTTGTTTAAAATTTTTTCTTTCAACGAAATGTACAACTGGAAGTGAAACTAGAAAAAGAAACCATTTTTTTATATAGAAAGGGGTAGGGTGCTTACACCGTCTTCACATACTTGTCTCTTTATGTACTGATAGGTTAGACCTTGTTTCCTTTGAGAGTAAGTCGTAACGCTGTGGTTAACTACTTTAAATCCTTTGTTGACTACCGTGACAACATTTTCACTGTCCAGTACTTCTTTGTACTTGTCAGTGGTCAGGGGGTTTTGTTTTTGAATTACACCTTTGCAACTCATTTTAACGGGCACATTTACTCCTGTGCCTATGTAACATTTGGAGTTCAAGGCAGTCATTTCATCACCTTCCCACTCCACTTTGAATAACCCGGGGGTTCTCTTGTCAAACGCCAGACGGCTCTTACAGCATGGTTGAGGCAGCCACAGCTCACCCAAAACTTTGGTCTGAACATAGGTCTCTCTGTGGTGACTGTTGTCACATGATTCAGAGGGCAACCATTTGTGACGTTCTCTGAAGAAAGCTTCACGTTTTTCAGGAATAATTACGTCTTCTATTTTCTCTGCACTTAAAGCAAAGTAAAAACTGTCAGTGTCCATTTCACACATTTCAAAATCTTTCTCGTCTATGTATTCAAGGAGAAAGTCGTAATAGAAAGCCAACATTTTAAGTTTCGCATATTGGTATACCATGAACCCTATTTGAACTGGGAGGTCGTAGGTGATGGAGGTGGGCAAACAGGACAGTTCTACCGTGTTGTCACTTATGTCTTGCACATCTTGCACTGACCAGTGCATGGCCAAACGTCTTGCCTTAGAGGGGTGAAGATACTTTGTTTGAACAAAGTTTTGTTTGTTGCATATGGTTTTTCCGTATGAACCATTTCCCAAAAGTTTGTACAGATCTGACAGAATCTTACAGTCTATGTTTTCATCTCCCTTCCTCCTAGCTTTGGTTACTTCGTCCATGAAGGGTAAAAAAGTCTGTTCTGGTGTGTATTCTACGAGAAGGTGTACTGTCGTAACTACCAAACCTTTCTCCAGGTACCACTTCAAGAGAGGAGTTCCCAACAAAATTCCCTCTGCGTGGTAGCTGCCTATAAGTTGGCGTTGCGGTTGTTTCAGCTTACCTGCTGCTTCCAGGTAACGTTTCATATGTTCACCTATGTCTTTTTTTCCTACTAAACAGTTTTTGAAAATAGGTGTCATTTCACTGAATTTTTCTTTCAAGGATTCAGGTGTTTCTATGTCTACCTGGATAAGTCCAAAAGTTGTTCCTTTAGAAACCCCTCTCAGTATTTCATCCTGACTTTTTCTGCCTTGGCACAACGGTCTTTTAATTTCCCATTCACTTTTTGTTTCTCTGCACGAGTTTTCAGTTTTTTCTTTCAGCCACATACACTCATACTTTTCCTCTACTTGGTAACCTAACGACTGAAGATATAGGGTAGTCAAAATGGTATTTTGGTTTTTTTCTTCTAACCATGCCTTTCCATTGGGGTCTCTCAAAACTGATTTAGTGAGGTGACATATGTGACCATGCCAGTAGCACCCGTGAAACTGGTATACTTTTTTTGAAGCTGGATCATAGCCGTCCACTTTTATTTTCCTTGAACCCAATACTACTTCCCCGTAGTTGTATTGGTGTAATATCTTCACTTTGTCTGTCACAGTTTTGTATCGCAACCATTCTGTGGCTGAGTAGCTAATTTGTTGACTGCAGACAGCTTGAAAATCGTTTTCTTTCCTGCGCACCACATAATAACCTGTGCAGTGCTCTTCACCCATGCACTTGAGGTACAAGCTGTTAGCATCTACCCCTACTATGTGTCTGCATACTTTGCTTTGTGACCCGTATTTTTTTTGTCTTATTCTTGTTTCTCCACTTTTGTGATGTCTGTGAAAAATAATAGAGGGACCCCCTACTAAGTTGCGTCTGAGCAAGGAGTGAACATCCTTTTCTTTCTCACCAAAAAGAATGTAAGGAGTGGCATTAGGTGCAGTGTTGTTGAAAAGAAACTTCAAGGTTAAACCTGGCAAAGTTAAACCGTCTTTGAACATGTCTACCCCACGATCTATAAAAAATTTTGTGTGCTCGTTTATGGCTAAAACAAAGGGTTTAACATCCAGGTTGTTGTAATATATCAAGTAGTCCTTCATAGTTTTCATTTTGTTTTCTGTCCAGACCTTTTTACATTCAAGATAATCTTCTTTGCTTATTCCACCACCCGACAAAGAACTGTAGAAGCAGTGGCGTGGAGGAAGAGCTTTGTTGTTCAGTTTTCTTATGTTGTCCATCCACTCGTAGGGAAAAAAACCTTTTTCAGCTTTCCCTTTTAGAAAGGCTTTCAGGTAGTTTGCGTAGGAATAACCTGGTGCCAAATAGTTAAACATGTCAAGGAAAAGAAGATGGTCTGTGTACACTGCTATGTACTTGTTGCATTTTTTTATGGTTTTCATTTCTGTTTTGTCTGTGTCTATAAAAAAAGAATGAAATTCCTTTTTTATCAAATTAATGTCATACTTTCCAGAGTTGAAACCTAGAACAGGGACTCTTTCTATGTAGGTAAGAAGTTTTTCCTTCACTTCAAGAACATGGGAGATTTTTTTTTTGGATTTTTTTTGTTCTTTGCTGGAAAAACTTTACTAGCTTTATGTTCTAGTTCCTTTTGTTTTTCTTCTAGAGAGTCTAGTTCGTCTAAAACATCTCTAAAATTCTCTTTCACCTGTTCTCCTATCAACTGCCCCAAGTTGTTTATGTGTTCCAACACATTTTTAACCAAAGGATCGTCGTCCCTGTTGGAATTTCTGACAAAACACACTGGTTCTGTATGCCCAGGAAAATCAGAAGCTACACTGGCAGAAAGGGGTATGTGAGTTTTTTCTATCACAGTGTTAGCATTTTCTGGGGACGAATTTTCAGGTTGGACGAAATAGCTTTCAAAGTCAAAAACAATTTTATAGGGATATATTTTTTTCTCAGGTGAACAAACTATTCCCAGTTCCTCTAAAACTTGAAAAACTGTTTTGGATGGATTGTATGCTCCACCTTTGTACCTGAAGGTGACTTTGGTGCAATCTTTTTTCACCCCATTGTGTTGTTTCAAAAGGAAGCTACGAGTGAAAACTTTATGACACTTTTCACAGGGGTACATTTTACCATACAGTCCCATGTTAGTTATTAAACTTACATGGTTTCTGTGTAAGTTCAAGTTCATGATTTTTTTGGATGAACACATGTTTGACCTTATAATTTTAGGTTGTCCCTTTCTTTTACCAAAAGAGGGAAGGTAAAAAATTCTTATGTTAACTTCAAACATTTTTTCTAACCTGTCTAAATCTCTTATGTTAACACCCTCAAAAGTCTCCTTGTTCACCCCTGGATAGGCTTCAAGGAAAAGCTCTTGAGTTTTTTCTAAAGATTCATACAGGAAGAAAGACAGACATCTAAAGAAACACAAGTTGTCCTTGTACGACCTTTTGGTTTTAGGGTCTCTGTGAAAGTGTTGCATTCCTCTTTGTCTTAAACCTGGTGGAACAGTTTTCATTTTACCTAAAAGATATTCTCCTCCCGTAGCCCTTATGAGTGTGATGTTGGCGTTCACGTTGCCTATTACACTCCATTTAGCAGAGGGTCTTTGAGTGTCTTCTTTAATGTTGTTTTCTATTAAATCTAAACACTCTGCAAAGTCTTTGTCGTCCCTTATAAAAATGTAAGGGTCTCTATGACTTTCACTGTCATAGAACAAAGAAGAGTTGTTGGCAGAAGCATGAAAGTACATGACTTTCTCTTCTTCTTCCTCCTTAGAGGAAGACAACAACCTTCCAAAAGAGACAGCCACTTTGTAAGCCATAACTTGATTTCTATGAATAGAGGTAAGCGCCTCTATTACCTGTTTGGCTCCCAAGTCTTTGTTGAAACTTGTCATTCTGACGTTGAAAATGGACTGAAGCTTACCAAGCACAGCCAAACCTGAAGCTATGGACTTGAAGTTGTCACGGTAACTGCTTTTATGCAAAGAATTTTTTTCTATTTCTTTTGGAAGTTCTAAGCTGTCGGAAAAAGTTTCTCTTCTACAAGAATCTGAGTTACATAAAGTTTTTCCACTGTTTTCTACAGTAACCAAACGTGGAGGTCTAGGGGTGTTACACATTGGACAGTTGACGGTGTAAAGTTGTTTTACCTTTTTGGGCGGCATTTTTTTAAGGTTTCTTTTTCTTGTTTCACTTTATGTTCAATATACAAACTTATAACTAAAACCTAACCTAAGTATACATGGAGTACATATGGAACTTAAACCTACGCTGGGCTATGTTGACTAAAAACGGAGTACATCTAAATCTAACTACAAATTAGCTGATATACATGATAATGTAAAAGCACTGAACAAGGAGCTGTTGACCAGACACTATACAAAGTTGACCACTTACCCAGAGTAGAAATCGGTCGTTTCGTCTAGGAAGGGACCAACTCGTGATTTTATGTCCTCCAGAATGAAGGGGGACACAGTGTGTCCGCAGTGTGTGGCTGAGGGGGGCATTCTGAAGCTGGAAGACACCGAGGCGTTCATTTCCTCCACGTAGCTGGTTGTTCCTATGTGAACTTTAGGAGTTCCCTTGTACAAGTTTACCAGGACCATAGCCCGGCCTCCACTGGGGTCGGTGCAGTCTTGGTTCAAGGACAACAAAAGATTATCCACCTTCCTCTCTCCAAGGGCAGCTAGGCGGTGTAACTCCTTGTACTTTCCTAGGATGCACTCTATCTGGTCCACTAAGTTCCTGAATTCACGCGCCTCTAGGTTTAAGCACCGCTCGTAAGGTTTGTCCAGGTAGGTTCTCAAGCATACTCCCCTGATGCTAGGTTCCCTGTATATTTCTATGCAGGCGTTGTTATCCCCTTCCGGATAAAAAACTTGGTTGGGGGCAGGTGACTTTTCTTGGAAACCAAATCGAGCAGGCCACTTTTTTACCACCAAAGGCACTGACCTAAAGCCCACAAGCTTGCTGGAAGAACTGGGGGCAGTGCCCTCCCCAAACTTTTGCCTGTGTGACTTGTCTTTAGGAGAAGGAACACCTGGGACAGAACCAATTGGCTCGGCACCATAGGATGAAGTCGCTGAGGAAACTGAAGCAGGGGTAGAGACAGGGGTTTTCTTGTGGTAGGCGCGCTTCTGTCTTTTTTTCTTAGGCTCCCCTTCTCTCTCACTGGAACAGTTTCTTTTTTCCGGCGGGCTTTTAAGAAGCAGCTCCTCTACCGGAACCGGGAGAGAGTACAGAGGAGAAGGGCCGGTTAAATCTATAACCTCTACCTGCGAATACCCCCCGCGGTGAGCAGGTGAAGGTGTCCCTTGTGTTAAGTCCACCACTTCTATGGGTTTGACTGCCGGTGATGAGGTTGTAAGGTCTATAACCTTTATTGGACTGACCTGGGGAGAAGGTTCCTCCGGAGTCACGGGCGAGTAAGAGGCGGACGTAGGTGCTTCAGTGGGGGGTTGGTAGTTCAAAGGTGCCGGGGGATTGATGTATTCCCTGATGTCAAAATCGCCGTCGCCAGCTTCCTGAGGAGAGCGATCCCGGACGCGATCCAGGAAATCAGTGATTTCGCCATGAAGAGCTGCAAGAGCGGCTTCCTGTTCTCCTGCATCAGGCACTTCAGTTGGAAGCCGAGCAGGAGTTGCAGGTGGTTTATCAGGTGAGGCTGGAGAGGTAGGAGGAGGGGCGATGCCCGACGCCTTTTCCACTGTCTGTTTAGAAGTAGTAAAAGTTAGTGGAGCCAGTTTTTTAGCTCCTCCTCTCCTGACACTAAGTCCCGTCTTCATGCGACCAGGCATTGTTCTCCTTGAAGATGAAAGGGTGGCAGGGCTGGAAGGTGCAGGAGCAGGACGGTGAACAGCAGACAAACGTCAGAAAAGGTTTGATGAAGATCGAGCAGCTCAAGCCTACTTTATAGTAACTATCCTGATACGATGCTGGGACGTTCCCTTGTCGTTCAGATAACGTACAACCACGTCCATGAGTCGTAGATAACCGTGCTTTTCCATTCATAGTATGTTTTACACTTAGTCAGTGTTGTTTTTGAAAAAAGTAAAAAGCTTAATTCAAATAAAAAAAAACGTGATAACGCTCAGTCAACGTTCAGGGTGAGGCTTGTAAAACGAATCTTGTTGTTACCATTCTGTGATTAACGCAGACCATTCGTCATTTATCAGAACTAGCTTCTCTCAAGCAGACATGGCTAACTTTTGTCCTTTGCCTTTGTCTTTGACCGTAGGTCACAAAAGGCGTCAGGAGGTGTTTATTTCAGACATCAGGAGGGGCGTAGAAGAAGGTAAGGTGTGGGCTGTGTGGAAATTCTGTCCTGAAAATTTGAACAGGGATCTTTACATCCCTCCTAACTGTAACTTCAAACAATGCTTTTTGTACAACCAAACCACTGCATTGGTTCCTAGTGGACCCTCTGTGAAAAAACTTATCTCAGAAAATGGGGAAAGTTTTTTTTCAGGTGTTCTTTTGGGACATGGTGCCATGGTACACTTGATGTCTAGACATTCCATTTCCTCTGGAAGTTCAAAGAAATTCATTTCAGACAGACAAAAACCCTTTTTTCTAAGGGATCAACCTTTGGGGGGAGGGCCTGGTAATTCAGTTTTCATCGATTCTACTATGGTGAAGGCTTTAATTAAAGCCACTTTACTTCACCCAGACAAAATTACACACTCTTTAGGTTCAAAAATTTTCTATGAAAGAGGATTCAGGACAGAGATTGGTCACAATTACCATGGATGCTGTCATGTTGTGAGAGTTATAACTGAAATAACTACCTCCCATGAAAAAGGTCAGCTGAAGGTGGTAACAGCCTACCCCGTATCTAATTTTTGGTCCTCCTAATAAAACTGAACAAAAATAAACGATGATCCTCCGGGTAAGGCCCCTGGGCCAAACCCACCCTTCCACATGTTTTCCCCTCTTTTCAAAACGCTCAGGCACTGACCCTGACGTTTGTTTCGTCCTTGAGCAATAAATCATTTCAGGAAAGTGCGATAAGGAAAGACTGACAGGTTTCCTATAAAGGTTAAACGGGGACTAAACCATCGTTATTTGACACAACAACCTTCGCCCTACTATGTCGCGTTACTCCCTGCAGCGTGTATTAGAACAACGTCACCCCGACGACACTCAAGTTCTGACATACGTGAGGGAAAGAAATGAAATTATATGATGCTCTTCAATTTGTTTCAGGTACGTGTGCAAATACTTGAAAGAATGTGTTCTTCACCGGAAAAAATTATACTTAGTTTTTTCTTCAGTGCAATCAAGTTTTACATCCAAAGACAGAAAAACCTTGAGGAAAATGGTTTTGAGTCATAACTTGTCGAAATTTTCAGCGGTGGAAACCTTGGGTTATGCCCTGAAGCATGGAAGAAAGGGAAAGGGCCCACTGAAAAACCCCTTCCATTTGGAAGCATTGAAAGCGGCAGAAGAGCATCACGCCAAAGAAAATCCCCGCCTACTTAACCAGCGTCTTCATTTCTTCATGTCTATTTTGGAACTTCTAGCTGAGTGCTTAGAAACCAAAACTTTGTTTTCCTCCTGCCCCATATTTCACATCCCATCATCGTCCCTGGATCGTTTCAGTGTAGAGGAGAAAGAAAAAGTTTGGTTTTATCTGGCTATGTGGTGCACCCAGCTTATCTCCCTTACTCACTGTTTTCACCACAATCAGCTCGCTTTACACTCAACGTCATAACAAATTTAAACGAACGAAGAACGATGTAACATGCTTACCTAAACAGGGGGAAGGGAATGGGAGAGATATATAGAATAGGATAGAATAGGGTAGGATAATATAGGGTAGGGTAGGGTAGGGTAGGGTAGGAAAGGGTGGGGGTGGGTTTAAAAAACTATGGGGTGGGGGGGTGGGGGCACCCCTCAAGTATGGGGGGTTTGGGGCTTGTTGGCCCGGGCTGGCCGCCCAAATAACCCACCTAACCCACCCACCCACCCACCCACCTAAACCACCTACCCACCTACCCTACCCTACCATACCCTACCCTACCCTACCCTATATAAGTTAACTGTATGCTTTCTAGCCTGTCATAACCTACCTGCCTTCCTACCTGCCTACCTTACTTGCTGAACACCTTTTATTTGGTTGCTATGGAGTTTCACCTTTCGGACGAGTTGTTATTCAAGGTCAGTGAAAAAATATCTGAAAAAGACTACCCTCGATTAGGGGTTTACTTAGGACTTAGACTAAGTTTAATGGATTACATGGAAAAAATACCGTCTCTTCGTTCTATGGGGAGAGAAATGCTTATTTCATGGAGCAGAAAGAACGTGCGTTGCAAGTGGATGGTATTGAGACATGCATTAAGTGACATAGGTCGTTACGATCTAACTGATTATTGTAGATGGTACATGGGATATTACAACGTAGTGGACCATTGTGAAATTCCTCCAGAACAGTGGAAAGTTGATACTTTGTTCGTCAACCTGGCAGACAAGTTCAAAATGCTTGACTGGAGGAAACTGGGAACTCAACTTGGATTGAGCGACCACGAACTTAATCTCATATCCACTCCTGTTCCAGGGAAAAAAGGTGTCACAAATCCTGTTTTCGAAGTTCTGATGGTTTGGAAATATAGAGAAATATCTCATCCAAGCTGCCTTATAGCCAGTCTATACAACATGGGACTTTCTGATGTAGCTCTTTACGTGGAAGGTTTGAACAAGGGTTCAACTGGTTTAAAAGAGGACGAGGTTGCTCCTTTGGTCACTTTGGTTTAAGATATCGTCCAACATGGATCACAAGGAAAAGGAGATCATTTTTGACCCACGTCTACAAAGCCCCTTCACAATGATCATAGCTGGACCTACTTCTTGTGGAAAAAGTCAACTTGTTTTCAAGTTGATTAAAGGTGTAGACGAGCTTGTTACTCCAAAAATACACGACATATACTACTGCTACAGTCAATGGCAAGATGGATTCGACGAAATGGTGAAGTTGGGGGTTAAGTTTAACAAAGGTCTTCTTTCAGAAGACTTTTTGTTCGAGGATGAAAGAGACGTGACTAAACATGGACTGGTCGTAATAGACGATCTCATGGATCCCGAGTACGTTCCCACCATAATGAAACTTTTCACTGTGGGCTCTCACCATCGCAGTTTAAGTGTAATTTTTATTACTCAAAACTTGTTTTTCAACAATCCTGCCTTCAGAACCTTGAGCTTAAATGCACACTACCTAGTTGTTTTTAAAAACCCTAGAGACATGAGTCAGATAGGGCACATAAGCAAACAGGCCTTTCCAGGACAGAAATCCTTTTTGACGGAGGTATATAACTCAGAAACCAAAGAGAAACATTCATACATCCTATTGGACTTTAAGCAGAGCACACCTAACGAGCTTAGGGTAAGAAACAGCATAACAACTCCTTGGAACACCTTGGTTTTCATTCCTCAAGCTTCAGCTTCGAAAAGAAAAAGATAGAATGGTGACCAAAAGATCTCCTTCTGGAGGAAAATTTAAAACAATAAGGAAACATTACCACTTGTTGAAACACATATCCAAGTGTTCCTCGGAAGAGTGTTCCCACATTATCAAAGGTCTCAGCGATGAGGTCATTAGGTTGATGAGTCAAATTTGCGTCAACGTAATGAACAAAAACCTGTTGCGTAACGAGTCCGACGCAGTCAAACGTTTATCACCCTACAAGAAAGAACTCAAGTCAGTCACAAGGCACAAGGCTACCGTTAAGCAGAAGAGGAAAACCTTTGAGCAAAAGGGTGGATTTTTGGGAACCATTTTGGGTCTCGCCTTACCCCTGATAACAGGTCTCATAGGAGCACGTCGATAAAAAATCATGTCTTATTCAAGGATGGCCCTCGTAAGGGCGGATCTTGTTCCCCGAGAAAAAAACCCTTCTTTTGTTAGTCCTTCCTCTCCTCCCCAGCCTGGACCTAGTGTTCAAGACCAGTACTACAGCACTCAACTTTTAAGAGAAGGTTTAACTCCTGATTCCAGCCTGGTTCAAGTCCTGAACCACCTTCAAAGTAAAGCACATGAGGTGCTTAACTCTCCTAACCTCAAACTGAAGGAAAAGTTAAGGCAGTACAATCAACTTATGATAAAGTCGGGAATTTTAACTAAAAAAGCCAAGGCCTTAGGACAACGTAGGGAAGGTCCCTATCCTGGTCGAGCAGTAGGACAAGGCCCTGCAGGAGCAGCAGCAGTAGCTAGGGGTGTAAACAATTCTTTAGAAGACACCGACGACGGCGACGACGATGACCACACTTTCACAGAGACTAGAGAGGCTCCACCACTTCCTGACTATTCAGACGGAGACAGTGTAGACGAATTCAAAGGGGAGGAAGGATTTAAACCTCGTGCAAGAGACAACACAGAGGGTATGGACGCCGACATAAAAGAAAGAATACCCGCAAGTTACAGAACGACTGCTAAAAATCTCTACAGAGAATTATCTCGTCACGGAAGTGAAATTTTGAATTGGAACAGAGACGGAGAAATATATGTTAACGGGGAACGTGTGCCTGGAACTGACATAACAGATTTGTTAGCTTTTGCTGCCCGACCAAAGTCTTTGAAAAAGGACCAACCTAAAGGAAGCCAGGTTTTCATGAGAGCAGTTAAAAGGCTGAACCCCACCTTAAAATTTGTCAAAAACAAGTCGGCTTTTGCAGGGCACAGTCCTTCCTTTGCTGCCAGTCCCTTGAAAAGAGCTTCCCCTATAAAGAAGAGGAAAGTAAGTCAAAAAGGAACTGGACGTAAGTTTATATGGCGCACAAGGCTTTGAAAAAAGATGTCCTCAGGTTTTACACAGATCCTGAACAACCTGGAAGTTTCACCAGTGTATCTAAACTTCAACGTCATCACTTCAAGAAAACAAAGAAAAAAAACATAGAACAAGCTTTGGAAGATGTAGACGCTTACACCAGACACAAACCTTACAAGAGAAGATTTCCAAGAAGAAAAACACAAACATGGGGGATAGACAAACAGTGGCAACTTGACCTCATAGACATGCGAGAATTTTCAAAGGAAAACAAAGGATACCAGTACATTCTAGCGGGAATAGATGTTTTTTCAAGGTATGGTTTTGGACAACCTGTGAAAAGTAAGAGAGCTGATGACGTGACAGAGGCTTTCAAAAAAATGAGCAAAGAAAGAAAACCTCAACAAATTCAAACTGACAAGGGCAAAGAGTTTGTCAACAAAATTTTCAAAAAACACTGTGAAGATCAAAAAATTAATTTTTTCACAGGAGAGAACGACAACGTGAAGTGTGCCTTAGCCGAAAGGTTCAACTCTACTTTACAAGGAAAAATGTGGAGATGTTTCTCTCATTTCAATAACTACAAATGGGTTGACTTGCTGCCCGACTTGGTTAAGTCCTACAATTTGACTTACCACAAATCCTTAGGAGCTGCCCCTTCAGACATAAATAAAGACAACTCTGAAGTCTTGTTCTACAGGTTGTACGATCAACCTCAAAAGAAAAAAGTTCCTGTCCTTCAGTTGAAGAGAAAAAATCAAGTGCGAATGTTGAAAACAAAGAAAACATTTAACAGAGGGTACGAACCTAACTGGACTGAGGAAATATACACAGTCGACAACATTTCGCCCAAAGGGTACAACCTGAAAGATCTCCTTGGAGAAGAGATAAAAGGAAGCTTCTACGAACCTGAAGTTCAGAAGGTGCAAGTCCGTCACGGAAGACGCTACAACATAGAAAAAATAGTAAAATACAGAGGAAAAGGGAAGAAAAGAGAAGCCTTGATCAAGTGGAAGGGTTATGGAGACAAGTTTAACTCTTGGGAACCTGTCAAGAACATAAACAAATGGCGTTTACCTTAACTTTACCTAGTAACTCATCTATGAACGTTTTTCCTGACAACACTTTAACTAGTTACAATACAATTTTGGCAGAATACATTAACTCTCCTACTCAGTTAGAGTGTGCTCTTCAAGAAATAACCTGTCCTACCACGTGGTACAACGTCAAAGAAGAACCCATTCTCTTGGTACAGGGAGAAAACGACCTGACAAACAACCTCCGCTCTGTAGTAGCTTTATTGAACAAACGCAGAAGAGAATTTTTTCCTCTGGAAAAACCAGGAGCCCATAGTGTCTTCAGTAGAGCTTCAAGCTCTACATCAAATTTATCAGCCCAATCTGCTTTGAAGAGAGGAGTAAAAATAACAAAAAACCTACGTCATGTCAACCCTGTGGGATCGACTGAAACCATTCCTCCTGCTGGTCCTGAAAGTGAAAGTCCACCAACTCCTGCTGCTGCGACTGAGACGCCATCTGGAGGATTCACTTCTAACCAACCCACGCCAGAGAAGGAGGAAAAGGAAGAGGAGGAGGCTGAGGGGGAGCGTGACACGGCAGGCAGAGAGAAAAGGGAAATATCGTCGGCTGTGGCTGAAGTGATGTCTATGGATGACAGGGAAAAAAGGTCTCTTTCTTTTTTTGAAGAAAAGGCCGTCTTCACAGACTCTGCTAATGTTTCTCCTCTCTCTCCCAGTCAGTTACAGGCTGTGAAAATATGTACACGCTTCAAGGAAATTAGCAGATACCTGTCTAAGTATTACTTCAAGGAAGGTAGTATCTACAATATGTTTGCCTTAGAAGGTGTGAACCTGGAAAGCAACTCAGAGTTGATAGGATACTTGAACAGGACCATAAATAAACTACAGAGCATGTTGGTGAGAAAACTAAGAAACTACAGGAAAAACAACAAAGCCACCCTTTTTCACTACAACAAATACACAATGAAAAGTGTAGTTTCCTTGCCTCCTGGTGTGGTCATGCAACTCCCAGAAAACTTAGGGAAACAATAAGGTTTCGACGGAAGTGTTTTCCTAAGTGGAAAAACACAAAGCCCCTACGTGGTAGACCTTCAGTACAAAAGTCGATGTGCTTTCGTGTACTCTGACATAGTCAAGCACAGTCTTGTGGGTGACTCTAAAGCACCCCTTCTGAGGCAAATCAACATAAATCGCTACAACGGTGACATGCAGACCATAAGTTTCCAGAACTTGATATATCTGCCAGTCACTAAAACCACCTTCAGACAGATAGGGATATACTTAAGAGACAAGACTGGGGAACCGATACCATTTGAAAGCGGATCAGTGTCGGTGGTACTTGCCTTCAGACCTCTTCAAGGATAGGAGTATATTACCATGCTTCACTACTATGGAACACCTCCATACCTGGCCCCTAGGGGTCAGTACGCTGAATACTACAGAAAATCACAGTTTGGGAACGGTGCTTTACCAGCGTACGGTGGGAGGGGCAGACAAAGAGGGCACGGACTTGGTTCGTTAATAGGTGGTTTACTGAGAGGAGCTGTTCCCCTCTTAAGTAAAATAGGACGCTCAGCTGCCAAATCTGCAGGCAAAGCCTTGCTTACTACAGGAGCTGGAGTCTTGTCCGACGTGGTAACAGGAAAAGGCTTCAAGAAAAGTGTAGTTAGGAGAAGTAAAGCAACAGGGAAGAACTTACTCAAAAGGGCTGCTTCTTCTGCTCAAGGATACATAAAAGGTACATCTGAACCTCCTCCAGTCAAACGACGAGCAACCGGCAAGCGCGGAGGACGTAAGGGGCAACGCGGCAGAGGTAGAGGACAAGCTAGAGGAAGGACCTTGTTCTAGTCATGAGTCTCCTTCATCCCAAGGGTCAGGTATGTGCAGTAGGTGAACTAGACCTACACGCCTTGCCTGTCACTCAAAAGGACATATTAAAGTGTCAAAAAATAACCAAAACTACCAACAATGCCCTGACTCCACACACTGAATCATTTGACTTCACCTTCGAACCAAGCAACCTGTACACAGACCTCTCAGAAACTGAGCTGTACATGGAACTGGAAGCCGTGGCGGCAGACGGAACAACTCACCTTGCCGTAGGCATAGAAGCTGCTCCAGTCAACAACTTGGCACACGCTCTCTTTGCTTCCTGTCAGTTGCTGATAAATGGGGAGAAAGTCACTGGCAACAATGAAGACTATGGTCTCAAGGCCTACATTTTGGACACAATTTGTTGCAACAAAGAAGACAAAGAGACTCGGTTGAAAGGGTGTCAAAAGTACATAAAAGACACCTGTGGTCACATGGAAGCCAGAGCGGGCGAAAATGCTGGATGGACGGCACGGAGAGCAGAGTTCAGTGCCCGCAACAAACATGCCTTAGTAATGAAGCCGCACCTGGATTTAATTAAACAGTGCAAGGTGCTGCCTCCGAACTGTGAAATCAAGTTCATATTCGAAAAAAATCAGCCCAATTACTACATGATGCAAGCAGCCGATCAAAACTACTGGGTCAAAATCACCAAAGCTGAAATGACACTTCTCCAAAAATGTGTCGACGACGAGGTGGTGAAAACTCACGTCAGCAGTGTCAGGAATCCACATTGGGGCCCTTTCAACTATCACATAGCCAGGTGTAAAGTAACTAAACACACTTTGGACGGCGGCTCACAAGACTACAGTTGGACTCAACCTGACACTACTCAGATCCCCACCAGGATAGTCTTGTGTATGATAAAGGAAACAGCAGCTGCTGGGACTAAGACAGAAAATCCTTTCAACTGCAGGCATTTCAACGTGAAGGAAATATGCGTGAGATATGACGATCAAAAGTTTGAGTTGAAGACCGACTTCGAAACAGGCAACTGCATCAGAGCCTACAGTCAAATGTTCATAGACAGTGGGCTGTCGGCTTTGGGGCAAGACTGTGGCATAACTTTGGAAGATTTCAAAGATGGATATTCCTTCTTTGTTTTCGACCTCACCCCAGACAGAGCACCTGAAGACAGTCGTATAAATCTCATCAAGCAAGGAAAGCTGGGCATTTCCCTTAGGTTTGCCGCCCTGACTACTCATGCCATATCTGCCGTCTTGTGTTCCTTCTACGACAACAACATCCAACTAACGGCTGACTGTCTTCCTGTCACAGACTACCACATGAACTGAGAAAAAAATGAGAACTTCAGACATAACAGGTGCACTGGGAAACCATCCACACACAAGGCGTTTCTACCTGGGAACTTTTGCCAGTAATCAATGTCCTAAAAAACCAATTCCCTCTACATGTTTCGTCAGTAACACAGATCCAAGCTCTAAACCTGGTCAGCACTGGGTGGCATTTTACGTTTCTCATAACGGGAATGTATTCTACTTTGATCCCTATGGCTTACCTCCATTTACTATATATCACCAGAGGTTCATGCAAAAGTCGTCAGATGGTCACGGGTCGTTCAGCAGAAAACAAGTGCAAAACTTTTACGCTAAAACGTGTGGAGCCCACTGCATTAACTTCCTCATAGAAACATGTCGGACCAAGGATCCACACCACACTGTGAAAAGGTTTTCTCAGGTCCCCTTCAACTTAATGGACAAAATAGTCAGGCCCTTCATGAGAAAAAGAGAGAAGAAGAGGCAATGAATTTCGAGATGAGTCCAGAAGAAGTAGTAGTCAAAGCAGACATGAGCAATCTTTTGGTGAAAGGAAAAGTTAAACGTGAACTGGACGTGATAGACGGGCTTCAGAGCACGGCGGAAGTAATAGACAAGATTCTCATGATCATGGCCGAGTTAATGGACAAAGTGGTAGCC
The DNA here is from genome assembly GCA_949317995.1 of Acholoe squamosa. Lineage (NCBI taxonomy): Eukaryota > Metazoa > Annelida > Polychaeta > Phyllodocida > Polynoidae > Acholoe > Acholoe squamosa. Next base: position 49,807,581 of record OX439049.1, on the reverse strand, counting down.
CTGGAGGAGAACGACATAGGAAGAAAGGCCTTGAAGGATTTAATGGAGAGAATGCGGGCCTTAGAGGACCGTAGTCAAAGTCCTACTCCAGCCAAGACCGGGTGCAGTTGGTACTGCAACAAGAATTCATTTTCCATATAATATCCATGTACTCTGCTTGCAAAAGCATATCTAATTATAATGATTCATACCTAGCATGTACTCTGATAGGAAGAAAAAATAAAAAGATTGAATTAAAAAACCGAGTTGTGTCTTTGTTGCATTTAATCTCATATCAAAATAATGAGTCATAAGTATTGCGTAAATTCATAGGAACATTGTGTAATTTCTTTCAAGGATTGCACAATACACCCTCATACGTAGGTCATACGTTTTTGCAAGTAGGTTAGTAGGTCACTTCCGGTTTGTAAGTAGGTCAGCTCTAGGTATTGCACAATTCTTTTAATTTATGCATCTAGGTCAGGTCACTAGGTCAAATGAAATCCAGCTCTCTGATTGGTCGAAAAAACTAGGTCATGACCTTATGACGTCACTTCCTGTCAAATCCAGCCCTCTGATTGGTTAAAACTAGGTCACTTCCGGTCTACCAGTAGGTCATGACCTAGTTAGTAGCTAATCCATTGCGCTCAGTTTGCATGTATATACTACTGATACTTATTAACCATTAAAAGGCCAAGGGTGCATTAATGCACCATGCCCATTAGCCGTCATTATGCATACATGGAGCCCTAGTGACTGCAGTGGCGGATTTAGAGGGGGGTGGGGGCACGCACACCCCCTTTTCCCAGTACTTAAGAGTTTAATTAAATATTTTGGACCCCAAAATTTCCTCAAAACTAGGGGCCGCGCCCCCGCCTTTTGGGCCGCTCCCCCTCCTTTTCCAGATCCTGGATCTGTCACTGTTACCTTAGTGAGTAAAATACCAGTGCTACATTAATGACCCTACAGGGCTGATACACCCCACGAGTGTCAGCATGATGCCCCAATTAAGGGTAGTATCAGTGCTATCTGATGCTGTAAGATACTGAGCAGCGGTATCTAATGTTACGTTCGATTTATATTGAGCCCCTTGGTTAACGTCGTATAAACCATGGATTAAAATCCATTCCTTAAAATCGCTGAAAAATGCTAAGATGTATGAAAATATGAGACCCTAGCTGGCAGTCAAGAATTACACAGAACAGCCTGGAGGATGGAACATCATTAGGTGAGATACTATAGATACAGAGTAGTCTCCAGGCAAAAAAATATTGGTGTTTTGATGTGGCTAATACCTCTGACTGGATAGTGGGGATCTGACTTACTTCAATGCCCATCCGCCATCTGTTAAAACAACTCTCTCCTTCCCATACTTATCCCCCTTACTCTCCTCAATCCAACCCCATACAAGCAGCGTCAGCAGATTCACCCCTGTTTTACTGCTGAACCTCAAGGAGTAAAGCCTGGGGTCCACTTTCGAAACATGGGTATAGGCGTCTCAGGCGACACGTAAAAATCCCTAGTTCTATGACACATGCGCCTGTGTTTCGCTAGTGGACATTGGGCATTATGTCCAATTCTTTCCAATAGAGAGACAGTTATCTAGTATGTGCTCTGAGCTATAGTAGTGGTCTTCACACTTAGATGAACACTGCAGCACTGCCATTGTCCTAATGATATCCTGAAGGAAATTTCAAATCATTGGTTGAATTGGGTGATGATTCTTTTCTGATGGAGAGGCAAACCTATTGATATGATACACGACATATAACCTTGAGAGATTATGAGAAATGTTACCTGGCTTCCTTTTTGTTAGTATCTCAGATGAACATGAATGATACATATCCTAAGCCTTAGGCCTTTCATCTTGGATTCTGTTTGAGGTGCTCATATGTTCCTAATATACTTTCCCTGCTATTACATATATATTCTCCAGATAGAAATAATTAGATTTAGAACCATGTAGGTGTTGAGTGGGTACACTGTGAAAAAGATGTTTTCGAAATAAAGGTGCATTCCTCGTCCCAAAGTTGCCAGAGATCCATCAATATTTTCAGAGAGCACCCTTGTACATTTTTGTACCATCATACTTTCACCTGGGACTTCTTGTAAAAACTACACCGGTTCAATGCTTTACAATTACGGTGGTCCACTGTTCAGTTTAACGAGGACCTCTGATAGATTCAACAGTTATTTTTTTACAGTGTGGATAGAAATGATTAGATTTAGTACCACGCAGGTGTAGAGTGCTTGGGAATATCTACCTGCCCTACAGCATAGAAAGATGGGCATGGCTCAGCGTTAGTTGTCGAAACAGATGCTATTTCATGTGAAATTATGCACTTCTTCTGGCGTGGAAAATATTTTCAAGGAGATTTCGAGAAACTAATGAGACCGCAATAAAAGTTATGAATGACATAATACACTAAAATGAATAAGCCACCATGCTAGCTAAACATGTGCTTATTTTGGGAAAAATATAGTACAATAAGATGTTATTAAAATTCCAAAGAAAAGAAACATGGAAAGGAATCAAGTAAGTGGTCAAAGAGCCGCCCATAGGCGGCTCTTTGACCATTTGACTAAAATTTGCTTTTTGAAGCAATGCATAAAATAAAAGACTTAGCAGGTGATATAAAAAGAGACCAGGGGGTAGGTAGGAGAGGTATCTATACATATATACATAGAATGAAGATAAAAAATACAAGGAAAAATAAATGATAGGATTTCATAGAATTGGGGAAGGCCTATCCTGAAAAATGTGCAGTTTTTGGCCATTCTGACCTGAAATAAAAAAGAACTATGGCCTAAGTTACATTCAAATTATTTTCCTTTCTGGGTATAAACCCAACCGACCCAGCAAAAATTGAAAATATACGAAAATAACACACAATAATTTTACACAGGTCTTCAACGAGGATGAACCTCATTTTCAGACCTGCACCAATCTGGTGAGAGTCACCTTTACATTCTTACTCTCCCAAGATCTTTCTCCAGAATCTTACCTCTGCTTGGAGCATAGTTCTCCTGTGGTTCTGCCAAGTTGCACAAGAACGTAATAGAAATAACCCCCTCCTACATCATGGTTAGACATGCATAGCTCTGGGAGGCATTTCTCAAGATGGTACGACTAGATGCCTTCAAATCGTAGTAGGATCCCTCCCTCTAATGCCATTACAGCCCTGCATCTAGTAGTCACTAATGATTGAACTGGTATGACCGCCCTACCAAACCCTACATAATTTCTACTTTAAGTGCTGGAGCGTGTTGCTCCTATGGTAAAAAGAGCTATCAGTAGGTACCCTCTTTTCAAAAGAAGTCACGCTCTGCTTCACCATTCAACTTGCACTCACCACCTTAGTCTGAAAAGTCACCTGCCTTGTTTAAAACAGAGAGAGCTGCACTATCAGGTACCTACTCATGTCACACACTCTATAGTATATTATACTGACTGACTTCTCCCAACTAGGTACCTACTCAAATCCCCCTTTTTTAGCACCATACTTGAATGACCACTTGTCAGCAACAAAAGAGACAAGTTATAGCTGTATGAGAAGAAAGGACTGGAAATGAGGGCATTTTTAGCTAGCTCTTCCTTTTACTATAGGAGCAACACCCTCCTGATTGCACAGGAGGAACGAGGAAGTGTGTCTGTAAATTCTTCCAGAGAGTGCTGATGAAACGAGTATGGCCTAGATTATTTTCATATTATTGACAAAAAATGCACACCAGAATGCATGGGAAACTCTTTTTGAGGTGTAAAAAAAACGTGCACGTTTCATCCAAACGATTATCCAGACAATCTTTTAGCAATATAAAAACGTGCACGTTTTAATTTTTGTTCACGTTCATTATTTGGCAAGACCCTCCAGAGCGGTCATAGTCCATTACCTCCAATCAGTCACTCTAATTTTGATTGCTTAAGATCATAGAGGCTGTGTTCAGTCGTAACATCTTGAGGAATGCCCTCCTGGAACTCATTTCTTTATTTTCTACGCCTTGGGCTTTTCAAGTCGTACCAAAAAAAACTGTGTACAACTCCATCATAGGCCTCGGTGAGGACGCACAGAATGGCGGCCATATTGCTTGATCTGGTTCCTGGAGAGAAAGGAAAAGATAACAGCCAGCATGTTGGAGACCAGTTGTCATATAATGTACCCAAGAGATGCTGCGGTGAATACAGGGAATTATCTGATTGATTTATAATGTATCCCGCTTGGTTTCTGTAGTGCAATCATATAGACCCGTCCCTGTTTTCGTCATTCATACAGGTATCCATATGCCTTAGTGTAGTCTCATGCAAGGTAGGGCTCATTTGATATGACTTTTCGACATGATTGAAGGCTGCCTGTTTTGAATTAGTTGCGTGTATAGTCGTAGCATGATATTAAAAGAAACAACCTCTTTGAACAACTTTGTAGTGTATATACACCAAACGAATTCTAATGAGTAATGCTGGCCATAGGATATTGATGGTAATTTCTAATGTTGAGAATACAGGCCCACTTGTGTTTCTCCCAAAAATGATAATCATGGTAATAATAAATGGTGAACTGTTGGCAGATCCTCTCAATGGCCAATGTTATATTTTGATTTCAAATCCAAGGTGTGTAAAGTGCACAAGAAAAAGACATACAGATGGGAAATAGCCAGACTTATAGCCAATGAAGCTCCCCATTATGTCTACAGGATATAATACAGACAACTAGAGCCTTGTAAAACAGCCCTATGTCAGGCTACACCAGTTCTTACTTTCGCTTGCTATTACCCTTACTATATACCCCCACCCCTCCCACCTAGCCACCCCTCCCTTGGCTATAAGTACAGCCAAGCTGAGTACAAAATGTATAATCCTGCCTGCAGAAAACCAGCTGTTGCTCATAGTGACATACTGCCACTTGCCCTTCCCTCCCTTCACCACCCCGTCCTGTACCCATACCCTGCTGGATGGGGTTAAAACTGCTCAATTCCTCACAGACTGGCAACTCAGCCTGGAGGGCATTTCAGAATAATAGCAATTATTATCCTTTTGAAATGATCTTCAGGTTATTATTGGGGTTAATGTCTTCCCCCGGTAATTCCTGTTATAAATACTGCATGAGCAACTCAAATGGCAATTGATACAACTTGTCAATTCAAACATGTCAGAATCTGTAAAGTAATCTAATGTAATGCACCTATGCAGCTGCTGGTCAAAGTCAACTGACATGGCTCTGACTCGCAGGTCAGTCACTTACAAATGTTAGCAACGAGGTCGACTACATGTACTAAAGTGTTTTGTAATAATACGATTACAACTTGCATCGGAGATCAAAATCTAAATCTACAGTAGATTAGTATCCAAATCAGGGCCTCTCAATTGCCTGAAACTAAAATATATGCGTTCTGATCTGGTCACCGTTTGATTAGCTTTAGCTCCTACTGGTGGTAACCCTGTTATCAGTCTACCTGTACAGTCTTTGTACACAAACAACGTGTTATCAGCACAGCCTGCCCCCGCCCCACTTTACCTCAGTCAGAGGCACCTACTCAGGTCAGACGTCTTACCAGCTTATGCTGAAACAACTAAACATTACAAGGCAGTCTTAATGCATTGACATGGCGTAATAACCAATGTCCATAGGCCATTTTTCTCCATAGGCCATAAAGCAACATGCGCAAACCACCAATGTAAGATGTTTGGCGGACCTGAAAAGCTTACTTGCATGATGCTTTTTGCCATTAAAAATGGTCAAACTCAAAAACTCAAAATTGATGATTTATCCTCAGCCTTTCATCTTGGATTCTGTTTAAGGTGCCCATATCATATGTCCCTCGTATGCTTTCCCTGCTTCTAAACTGCAATTCACTTCGTCTTGAAAAACTGCAATAAGCTGTGTTTCCACTGTGCAATTTAGGGTGCAATTCTGAGCTAGTTGCATAGAAATAGATACACATGGAGGGAGTTGTATGGTCTGTTGAATAGTTGTATCAAAATTGTCATTCCTACAATTGCTTGCAAAGCAAAATTTGTCGCCATCTGTGAAAGGGGTCTTAGTGCAGGGTGCAATAAGGGCCCCTTTCCCAGTAGATATCACTTAATTATCATAAATGAAGTAGTCTGATGCAACGGCAGACCCACCGGAATTTCTAATTGCAACACGGTTTAGTCTCACAGTGGACTCACGCCTATACCTTAGTTAGAAACCAGGTTTCAGTGGTTCTAAATATTGGCCAGTCAGGCATTATTTTACCTGTTGTACTTTCTGTACTCCTCTATGCCAGTGTGTCTCTATGCAGAAGTACAAATAGGCAGGTGATTTCTCAGTTCACAGCTCATGAATGTGTATATGCTAGCAATGCAGTAGGGAATTTTCTTCATGCCTCAAGTAAGTCTCAGATGTTCCCCCTGGAGGGTGTTGCAAAAGGATAGGAATTCAATTCTGTCGGAGGTGCTATTCCCAAATGGGAACTGACTACCCTGAGGCAATGACTTCTCCCCTGTTTTACAGCAAGGTAATAGGTTATAGAATTGATTCTTAAGTTTTCAGGAATTGGGGAATGCTTACCAGTATGACTCACACTAAAAAGATTGATTCTGAGTGTAAGGTGAGAAGTTGGTTCTAAGCAGCAGAACAGCTAGGAACCGGAAGGTGAGTTACGACAGTGAGAATCTGTTTCCGATTCTTTTCGCAATAGCCTCCAGGGGTCGGTGGTTTGCTAATTCACTGCATTTTGTGAACCAGGGACCTCGCAGACTGATTCGTCTCGACCAGTCCATTGGGATGAAAAAATGAGGCCAAATAACATTTAAATGAAAGAATCTTTACATCCAATTTCAATTTCTTCACACGTGCTCGTCAAAGGTCATGTGCAGTGCATTGTAATGATCCAATTGTCACAATTAATTTTGATTCATTGTCCTCTTTTGTGCAGTATTAGTTTGGCTTTGATGCCTTGTAAAATATGAGGTGACAAGATGATATCTTCTTTTATCTACCTAAATGGAGTTTCATTGGCATTGGAACCGATGCAAATTCTTATTCAAATGCCACAATTCCAAGTCTACTATTCCACAGGCATTTCAGTTAGTATGGATGTAGCTTGACGTATTGCAGCAGATTCCTAATAAATTGTCCAGGAGGCCGTTGAGAAAGGAATTGGAATGAATTCTCACTGTCGCTATTTGATCTTCCAATCCTCCGCTCTTCCCCACCCTGAGAATCGACTTCCCCAGAGAAATGGTTCATACTTGAGAATTACATCCCAACGCTGGACCACTTCCATACCACTCCTCTGACCAATTCACTTTTCGCAACACACAAGGGAATCAATTCCCTGAGGTGAGTGAGTTCCATTTTGGGAAAAACACCTCCAACAGAACCATTTCCAAATCTTTTTGCAACAGCTTACAGGTAGCCAGCAGATCTGCATATTATGCATTATTGATAGTTATACCCTTTGAGGTCAAAAATCATAGAAGGTTTGCATATGACGAATTTGGAGGTATTACAGCCCCTACTCTTCGAATTTTAGTTTCCCCCTCTATTTCTTTGGCTCAAAGCTTCAGACTAGATGAGATCTTCATGTTACATATAGGTTTTGATGGTCCCAAATGCATATTTTTGGCTCCAGGGGGGTAAAATGTGCCCAAAATGACCAAAATTGTCTGGGCGAAATTGTGTCTGGGAGAATGACATTTGAGTTACAAGCCATGTTGAGGGCTTAATTTCCTACAGAAACAATCTTCATACCTCCATGAACATCTCAGGTCCAGACTACTTTGACCTGTAGATTAAGGAAATCACATTATCATTTATGTCAGATGTGTTCTTGCTATTGTAAAAGAATCATACTTATAAGAATTCTTTTTCTGGGCACATGTCTGGGCGAATGACATGTAAGGCCCCATGTGCACACTTTCTATGATTTGTGACCTTGGCATGAATGCAGCCCTGGCGAGTAACTGTCCAGGAGGGTCTTGCCAAAAGACAAACGTGAACCAAAAAAAAAACGTGCACGTTTCGTATTGCTAAAAGTATTCTCGCAAGTCCAGAGGGCAAAACGTGCATGGATGGTTAAAACTAAATCCGTACAGGAGGTCTCTAGATGAGCTGTATTGGCAATTAAGTTGAATACATAATTATTTTGAGACATAACACATGGAGTAGAAGAGTAAGTTGTCCATTTTCTATTTTCTTTACATCCCTTTAATGGGCAGCTATTTGGCAATACTATGAGATCGAGTTTACCCATGCACGTTTCCCTCAGTGATCTCTGAAAACTTCTAAGAGGTTCTTCCCCGTCATGTTTTGGCAAGACCCTCCAAGGCTACATTTATGCATCATGCCGAACTTACAGGGTTGCTAACTGTCCCAGAGGGTCATCATGATGCTCCAATGAAGAGCTGGCGATCAGTCTCGCAAGCACTTCATTGGAGCATCATGGCGACCAATTAGCATGATAGACTCCTGCATCATTTAAAAGTTAAAGGTTTGGTACCATAAAACCAAGAGCTAACTCATGGATAATGTAAACCATCTATATAACCAATGATAAACCCGTTAACAGCTCAGACACAAACAGTTCAAGGAGCAGCTCACAAGGAGCAGCTCGGTAACTAAGCCATGTGCTGCTAAGCAGGCCCGGGGTATACCCAAAATAGCTTATCTGTGCTGGTAGGGTGAGTGTCTTCACGGGTAGACTGTGTACCGAATGCAGTTACCGATATCAGTATCTACTTCTACACCCATCAGTTATCACCAACCACCACCACTAGGGGCATGGCACAGGCCATATCACAGGGATTAGTCGTTTATAAATGTTCAATGACTATTAGTCTGTAAGTGGGCACACCTACTGAAACAAGTCATGGAAGACACTATTGGGTTTACTTGAAATGCCAATGGGATATAGGGTTGAAGAATATTTATGTAACTTTAGTTTACGATTCTTTTTACTGGACAGAAGGACAAGAGCTCCTATATTTATTTTGTAATTACAGAGTGGTTTGATATGTTATAGTTGTGTAGGATGAACTCCAATTTATATAATGTAATCGAAGTATGCTGGTTCTAGAGTCCAATTTCGGTAGATTGTAAATTGGGGGTTTATCCCATAATTATGCCATGAGAAACCGATCTTGCAAAAATTTAGTGAATATATTTCTAGAGATGCAAGGAGTAGTAACATCGATCACTATCAGACCCATTTCTAGATACAGAGGAACTTGCTGGTTCTGGTATATTTCCTACCTTTCATTCCCACATTCCTATGATCTCCATATTGCCCCAAACTCCTCTGTACCTACCCCGGTAGCTACCCTAACATCATCATCCACTTCACAACATACCCCAAGTTTTATCAAAGCAAACGTAATACAAATCGGCAGTACACTAACGTGCATGGGTGTGCGAGGTCACGTTCACACAATACACATGCGTAAACATTGGCACGCACGTTGCGCAAGCACAACACGTGCCGTCCAATATAGCATCGGTTCTAGGACTACTTATCAGGCAAAGATTACATGTAAGAAACGCTGTTGGAGGAGGAAGAGGAGGAAGCCCCATCCCCACACCCCTCAAAGGGGTGGGGTATAAAATCCTTGCTACAACCTAACAAACAATTGTTTCTGACGCCCCTGAGAAATTACATATAAAGTTGAGGTGTCTTTGGATTCCATTTGCCTATGTGCTGTATATGGGGTGAGGCTGCAGGGGATCAGGATTGTCAGCAGCAGTGGCAGATCTAGAGGGGAATGCGGGGCAAACACACCCCTCTTTTCCCCAGTACATAAGAGTTTAATTGCAAATTTTGGACCCCAAAATTTGCTCAAAAATAGGGGGTGCAGCCCCTCCTTTTGGGCCACGCCCCCTCCTTTTTCAAATCCTGGACCCACCACTGCTAACTCAGCATTTAGTGAGACTGATATCACATGGAACCAAGAAGCTGAGAAGTCCTATCACTAACTAGCATCCACCCCATCTCCACCCCCAGAAGCTATTCATGAAACCACTGCCGCTAGATGGAACACAATACTGTTCCTAACAAATATTCCTGAAGGTACACTAATTGATTTGGATGACAAGGCTTGCATTATGGCTATCCATCTGCATTTAAAAAGTGAAAATGTCTGATGTGCAAAGTAGAATGTGTTAAAAGTCTCTTACCTTTCTTGTTTTGGGAACGTCTAATTTGTCTCCTACTTGCTCTCGTAATTGCTCGACCTGTGACAGAGGAACAGACACCATTAAACATTATCAGAATATTATCTAAACTTCACAATAACATCAGATATATTACCTGTATAAATAAATTTGCCCCTTCATCCAAGGATAAAAGTATGATGGCAAGTGGCAAATAGCTAGGGAAGACAATACAGGTTAGCAAGGTCCTACTAGCATGGTGTTCAAAGCCTATGGCACTAAGACATTGTTTCCTTGTTTCCAGAGTCGTGCTCCTAGCCCATTAAAGGCCGATGATGCAGGAGTGCATCATGTCCATCGGTCGTCATGATGCACCAATGAAGTGCTGGCCAGCACTTCATTGGAGCATCATGCCGACCCTACGGGGTTGATACATATACTCCCACATGATGCACCCCTGCATCAACGGCTTTAAAGGGATAATACCACACCTCTGATGTAAATAATTATGTTACTTAAGACTACAAGGGACCTATATATGAGAGTAGATAAGGTTCAGAAATAAGGAAATTTCACACTAAGAACCTCACCTCATATAATGTTAGAGTATGCCCAGCACGTGGGATGAACTAATGAACAAAACTGCTGTTTGCCTACCACTGGACTTTATTTATTCTCTAAAGCTTCCGGTCTGACTTATTAGCAGCAGGGTCTCCAGTGTAAGCAGGTGGGGTGTGGGTGATCTGTACGTCTTTGAAGGGATTATCTCAGCATTCTGAGCAGGCTGGTTATGCTCATGAGCAAATCTGAGCCAATGGGTAATGGAGCTTGAGCAAATGGATGAGGAATGGCTGAGTTGAACAGGGCTAATTATTTTGTAATGATCAACTCAGTATATTTATAAGGCAGCCACTGAATATTGGTGATGCAGTTTGTAGTAGGTTTTGAGAAGTAAAGAGTGTACAACTCCTCAGCTAGTTAGTTCACAGTCAGGTACAATTTAGTCAATTGAGCCAAACCCTCAATTGAGCCAATGATCAAATTATTTATGATTTGGAAGGTCCCTTATGAAGTGGAGGCTATTTCTCAATGTAATACGATGGCATACAGCCCTACGACCCCGAGTGCCTGTGCTATTTGTATGGTCTTTTTTAACGCAATCGTAGTATGTGAAGAAATTACCTTCTGACTTTATTCATCCATGCTCAAATAGCGCCAAAGCAAAGGGTGTGGCGACGTCAAGCAAGTTATGATGGCAGACAATTACCACGTTTTGTTACCTGGTATTTCCATTCATATTGCAATTGTAGGTGAAATCTTGTCCTTGGCCTTTCTCTCCTAGAGGCCACCTGACCACCAAGGGGTGGTTGTATGTTTGGCAAAGGGCAATGGGCCAAATCTAATTAGTATCCACGGTAGACATGAGATGGGGCAGACAGAGCAACCCCACCTGAACCCTGACTTTAAATAACCCAACCCTACCTCCAACTTGTAGACTAACTGTTGGTACACCTTGGAGGAATGCTGTTTAGGCTTTGGGGGAAAACTGGGAAACCACTGAAGGTTACATTATGTGAGGATGCTTATCAGGTGGGCATTTCTCAAAAATGATAATCAATATTGTTGAGAAACGCCCTCTTGTATCCGGCAATGTGTGTGCCATCCCAGATGAACACCACAGTAGTAAATAACAATGTGACCTTGTTCTATGATGGCAAAATTGGATCAAAAGGGTGCTGTTTAAGAATATACATGTTTTTACTTCATAAAATCTAATGGTGAGGCTGTATATGGCTGAAATTCAAAATGGCCGACAATAGATTCAAATGACACTTTGAATTACATATATGTGCAGTCTAGAAAGTCTAGAAAGTTGTGTGAAATTAATTGCCACAATAACACAAGAACAAGTTAGTAAATGTGTGTTTGGATGATATAAGGATTGTTGTTGTTGTAATTGATTTATTTATCACATGCATTCATACCCCCAAGATGGAATGTTTATCCTCGTGACAGCTCAAGATAGATATAGGGGGGAGGTTATTATTCCCCAGATCCTGGGGAATAGCTCACTTGAACTCTACTTGATGGGAGTTTGAGATCTCCAATCACACTTTATATTCCAAATATCTGTATAGGAGACACAGGTAAAGCATTCTGGCGACAGTGTGCCCTTTGTGAGTGAGGGCTTTCAACAGTGGATTATTGACTGGTAACTTCTTGTATCATGTCTCCAATATACAGGCAGGTTGCTAGCCAATATTCTAGAATGGCTAGCTTGATCTTAACAGCTACTTGTTATTTTGTGCCTATCTGTCAGATGTGAACAGTCCCTCTGAAGGCTCTGTGCATCCGACGGGGGAACGAACCCCTACAATAAGAATGAACCCATCTTGCACTTACTTTCAGACAAGTAGGCTGCCCAAAGCTTTTGGGATAATCAATTAGGCATGCAGTACATTATGAGGCTGAGAGCCAATCTTCGGTATTCTAAATGTGTGTTATCAGTACCAGCAATAGTAAATTTTGATAATATGACAGTGGTTACAGGAATTCGATATTGGGGCGGGGGAGAGTTGTTAGGAATTACAATCCTGTGTAATCATGGATGATCTGAGATATATATGCATGGATATGTATATACAAAATAATACAGGGTGTTGATGTAGAAAGTATTTGATCATTTTATCATTAACTCATTATATGGTCTCTGTCAATTAGATGATTTTTAAAAGGTAGACTAACATCAAGCACATGACCTTGCAACCTGTTCTATGCTTCTATTCTGAGATGTGCACAGGGGAGATATACATACAAGTTCTTGAGGCGAGACCATACACTTATCTGTGACTTTCTGCATAGATTTGAACATGGAGTTCTATATAAAGCTGCAGTTGCTAGGCAACCACATGACATAGCAACCATTTACTACCTATGTTCATACTGTGTGATGGCGCAGGGGAGCTATATGCAATTTGAAATCAGTGAACTACTGGAAACGCATTAATTTTCGCTCAGTACATATTTTTGGGTATTTCGCGCATATAGGCATATGATGTGTGTGAAAATTTCCCCCAAAAAATTACCTTTCCAATGGTTATAAGACACTCTATATATGCTTGGTCAAATGCCTACTGCATAGGACTATGATGAAATGGCTTTGTTGCTTTATGATTAGATTGTCTAGGTTTATAGAATTGTAGTAATTTATCGTGAGGCTTTTATTTCCTTTGAAATACTAACCACCCCAATGCTCTGTGTCTAAGCACTGCAATCCCCTTACTCTAAAGTCACGGGAAAGAGTCGTCCTTTTGTGTAGAAAGCACATTGGACTGGGCATTCGTAAACCCAAAAGCAGCAACTAGGAGAAACCCTGGGCAACATTATTCTTAGAAAATAAAAGCTACAAAATATTTTTCACATGTGAATTCGATTAAGGATTAACCCATACTCTGAATAGGAGTGACGCTTTTCAATAAGCAGGCCCCTAGAGTAAATCCTAGCAAGGTCCAGGACTGTCCCATCCATGGTCCTGTCACCAACCACCGAGGTCTGGAGCTTAATTCAAAACATCCTGGGATCCCAACCTCAGCGATCTTAGTGTAGGCACATATCATAAGACCTGACTGGTCTACCCTATGTAATGCAGTAGTTGCAGGCCTGTCCAGAATAGCTAGTCCTGGGATCACTTCACTATTCCATTTCCACCACTAAGATCACTGCGATCTTAGTGAAAGAAATGCATAGTGGTTTCACCTGAGAACAAGAGCAATTACAGGGAACACTCCTGATCGAAAGAGTGAATAGCCTGCTGATTACATAAACAGGGGAGGGAGGACGTTTGCTGAGTGTCCTTGAGGGCTCTTAGGGCTACTCATGCGTAAAGTGCACTGTAAGGTAATTCCTCCCTTCTCTCTCTTTGTCCTGGGGGGAGGGCACAATGCTTCTAATAGGCAAGCATAAATCATACATTCATGGGAACAACTCTTGAATACTGTACAGGGGTCAACTCCACCCTGTGCTCTTTTGTTAGCCCATATGGGGACGGGGAACGGTGGTATAAGCACTCTTGTGAAGAAGAGTGACTCCACAGCTATTCCTTTATTTTGGGACTCTTACCCCTGTGCCTAGTCAGTTCTTCTTGGAATAGTGTAGGAGGGCTGAGGCTAAGATCGATGGGATCTTAGTGCTGGCTAGGATATGTGAACCCAGTCAACTCTTAAGATCGCTTAATAGGATAAGGCTGATTTATTCCTAAGATCGCTTGGGTCGTGATCCCAGGATGTTTTGAATTAAGCTCCTGGTCCCTGGGTCTGGTCCGATCTATCATTGTCTATCATTGTCATAGGGGTAGGCCTAGATCTAGTACAGAACCCCAGAAAGGACATCTCTTTTTCACATTTCTTTTTCTTATGTTTCTTTCTGCAAGTTGATATTCCGTTTTCGTAACTTTAAATGGGCACTAATCTTTCTGCTCTGTTTCGGAATCTTCATTTTTCATTGCTGCAACTTAAGCCTATAGGTATATATTTGTTTCTGCAACTCAAGACCTCAATCGATTGACTAAGGTATATGCACACAAAAAAAAGAATATTAAGTTGCAGGATAATAATTTGAGTTCCAGAAACAAACTATTAATGGAGTAAATCTATAGGGGCCTATATCAACGAAATGGGGGAGTGCAATTATTTTTAACTCCCCACTTAATTCCCTCGAAATTGGCCAAGATCTTTAGTGCCCTGAATCGGCCCCCATCTGCCCCTGAGAGCTCAAGAAAAATATGGCTTGGACCAAAGGTAGAAGTGTCAACTCCTATCCGTGGTCCTTGCCACATTTTTCTTGTTACATAAGAGTCAGGAGAATTGATAAAGATTTAGCATGGACAAACATCCATTTAGATAAAGAAGATTATTGAAATGGAACAGCATCGTATTGGCTCAAGGTAGTGTCTTCACTTCCAAGGCAATAACGTGGGTCATAGTCAACAAGGAATTCTGCAAAATGTCTCATATTAAGCGCTGGTTCCACAGGCATATCTATACTTTTGATATATTTTAAATCGTCGGATTAGAGCTATTCCGACCGATTGTATGGCTGTGGAACCAACGCTTTACTCAGAAAGGTTTGGCCTACATAAATTGTATTAGATATTGTGGTTAGATTGGGATAAGATCAAGTTTTATACATGTATCTGGAATGCATTAGAAAATTTTCAGTTAACCTTTTGGTGCTCAGAATTATTTGAAGATTTTACATTATTTCACGATTATATCACTTAGTTGATAAGGCCATGTCTTATTTTGATCTCCTCTTTTGATATTGGCTCTGTATTACATTTCCTGAATATTCATAACTCAGTGAAGACTTTCAGTTAAGGTCATAGAATTTTTTGGTCAGGTTTGGTAACCATAGTTACCAAAACATTCCATTAGTTGTCATTTGGTAGTATTTGGTCTGTCTTGTGTTATATGTAGCCTCCCCCCATCAATAATCACTGCAATTCTGAGGCCTCATTCAAAGCTGATTCTGCATATTATGTGTTCTACCACTCAGGAAACATAATGTGCTAGTAGCAATGCATGGATTATCTCTATGGATATGAACAATTCTTTTAGAAACTAATGGGAGTATGGGACATTGGTTGTATATGAACTAGCATAATATTTCTGTCCTGTCTGGTCTTAGCCCCCTGGAGGGTGGCCTTGTGAATGAATATTATGAATCACATAATATGAGAACTCATTTTCAAGTTTTGACTCCCTGCGTTTGTTATAATGGAGATAGAGCAAAATGGATGGTTGTATTGTGATTGTGAGGTCATGGCCATTCTATGGAGGGTCTAGCTTTGCAGATTGGACCAGGATGATGGTTTCCTTCAATATACATGTATTTAAGCCCATAACCGTGCTTTAAAGCGTGCTTGGTCACCTAGGGGAAGAACTTTGTGATTTCAATCTTCCGTCTGCCCAACTGTCTGGTACACTCAAATCTGAACATAAAAAAAAACATGTATTAGGGCTTAATGAAAAGCTTATTATGTCGTCTTTCCAACAAGACGAATAGCTTCAGGATCCAGGCATGGTAAGACAGTCTGAGAGCTTAGGGATTGAGCATACCCCTTGAATAACAGGGTAGCAAAATTGACCCAAAAGTGGTCTGAACCCGCACATGGATAATGAGCAAAAACCGGTAGTGCATCCCAAGATAATCAATGTTAACATCTTGAATCTTGTTCAGGGGACCCTAAGTATCATAAAATACCTGTCTAGTTGGGATGTGGTTGGGGGTGTGCATAGTGGGCCCTATCGGCCCCCGGCCTGCAAGTGCTCTAAATGCAGCACTATAATGATTGTTCAGATCAGAAGCCAACTATATGGTCCGACTTTAAGGTTATCTCCTGTATCATACACGTGGTTCTAGGAGACCCCCCTGGAAAACTTCCACCTTAAATTTCCCATCCGCGGGGGGGGGGGTGTAATATCCATGCACCCATACACATGTATATCCCACATAGTGCCCCACCACATAATTACATAATAACAGCCACTGATATGATATTTCTAATGATATCACTAATAATTTCAACTGCAAACATTGCCTATTCCTAGTATCGAGGATTGGTATTGCAGAAAGTGGGGTAGACCTGGGGACTGTTCCCTGTATAATTCCTACCCTGTTATACTTCATATCCCTGTTGTACCTGCAGCCTACCCCCCCCCCCCCCCCTCCAAATCCCTCCTCCAGGGTGGCAGCAGCAGGAGGACAGTCATCTATTCTGACATACGTGGCAGTAAATAGCATAAAGGTCCACAGGGAAATCACGCGTCCCTGCCTCATTACCACCGGCTATAGCTGCTACTTGCTGCACAATTCCAGTACCCCCCCCCCCGCCACCATACCATCACACCACCTGTGATACACCAGCCTCCCTGTACGTTCCCCGACTCTCCACAGGTGCAGCACGCCCCCCAGTTGGATGAATTACAACTACTTGTTGTGTTTTAAGTCATCTCATAGTGTTCAGGACAGCTGAACTGTTTTATAAATTACAGCTTCAATTGACTATAAATCAAGGCAGATTTGCTCGTCTTTCTTTTCTTCATCATATTCTTTTGTAACGGGTTTTGCCATCAGCCCTCAAGTAAAACTAATGAATCCATTCTCATGCAATTGCAATCTTCTAAGTTCTATTAGGCAAGGTGGTGCCATTTATAGATATAAAAAGGCAATGCACTGGTCTATAGCTCATGTGGGCTTGTGCCCCCCCAAAAAAAAACCCAAAAAAACCCCACACAAAAAACAACACCACCAACAACAAAAACAAACAAACAACAAGGAAAACAACAAAAAAACAACAAAACAACACACTGTCCTTTGAGTACAAAGGCATAGTTGTGCACCTGGCTATATACTATCGTAAACCGTACTTTGTGTCACAGTGGAGGGACTGCTTAACTGAACCTGTTGAACCTTGGATATATATATATATATATATATATATATATATATATATATATATATATATATTCATACCTCAGGTTATGTATTTATAACTCTCAGCTATGACAGTTGGCTGACAATATAACGCCAATGATGTTATGTATGTGTGGCAGGTGGCTTCCAGTCTGACGCAAAAACCAAGTTATATAAGCATGAGTCTACACTGTAGAAACTGCTGTCAAATTAATGTTGGATTTCCGGCAGGTTTGGAAGAAAGTTTTCATTGTTATTTTCACATGCATTGCTTGTAACACAGTGCTTTACTGGCCTGCTTTCTGGAGGGTATCTCAAAAAGATTGGGAAACCAGTTCTCACTGTAACTAATTGATCCTGCAGTTCTCCTACATTTCTCACCCTAAGAACAGACTTCCCTGCTTGACTTCTGCTACAAGTGAACTGCACTGAAATAGGTCGAGTTGCAAAATAAGAGACTGGACCCCTCCTATACCACTCCTATAACTGACTCCCTCTTTACAATACAAGAGGGAATCCACTCCAGAAGGTCAGTGAGTTCAATTTTGGAATTATCACCTCCGACAGGATCAATTCCAAATCTTTTTGAGATACCCTCCAGGGGCTTCATTGTACAGGCATTGTTGTAACACGGTTCTAAAACTGGACTGCTTTCTGGGGCTCCATTGTAAAAGTATATATTGCGCCACTGCAATACAATCCTGCTGGTTTACGATGGTGCCTGGTAGATTCAAAAGTCATTTATTTAACGTTTAATGTATGTTATGGGAAAGCACAAGTTGATTTACGGGTTGATAATCCACGAGTGCTTTCCCATAACATACATTAAGGCGTTTATCGAACATATCTCTCCATTTTGTATCAATTTCTTACCTTATAACCCCAGAAATAATCCATGAGAAGATATTTTGTAAGTGCATGCGATCCGCTCGGTTAGCCAAGCCAGCGTAGCCATTGTTTTTACTCCACCCGTCATACCCTCGTCTTTCCAATGATTTTTCGGGTAGAATCCAAGCATGTCAAGTCCTGTACTTCTAGCACCGCCAAATATACAATATCTAGTTGGTGTTCGCATACATTTTGTCTGCATTTTCTTCGAAATAAATAAGAATCCATTGATTTTCCATACCGATCCAACGCACACGGCCCGGTACACGGCAATTACGTCTTGTTTACGAAGTGGGTAGGTGCCCAGATGTACCTGACCTACTTTCGGGTCAGCAAGCCGCAATGGCTGGTGCCGAGACGTATCGCTATGAAAATCGATGGATTCTTATTTATTTCGAAGAAAATGGAGAAATTAGGCATGGCATACTCATATAGGATATCAAAGGAGGTTTCTCTCTTAATAACTCCACCTGGCACCATTGAAATCTATGCTAACAAGCTCTGTAAACTTCAGGTATGTCAGAAAACTTTTTCAAATCCTTGATGTAGATTGACTTCTAACACTGGTCGACTTGGTATAATGGACAGCGAGCTCGCCTCCTGCCCCAGCAGCCGGGGATCGATTCCCCGTTGAACCCTAAACTGGAAATGTATGGAGGAGTTGACTTTGTATATTCCTCCAATTTATTAACATGTCCAGATTGAAACTAGCAGCCTCTTGAAGACGAAGAAAAGGTCTGAGAGTGCGTTATGGCTGGATAAGGAACTGGGGTTATGAGCAAAAAAGCACTGTCCAGGCCCAAATAGTTAGATAATAGGGTGTAATCTAAGGGAAGATTACTCCTACAGTTCCCTATGGTCCTAAAACAGTGGGGGTTGGATATACTTTACATGTTTACAATGTATATAATTCTATTATCCATATGCTTGGAGTACATACTCTATGGCTGAGTGGGCATTGCTTATAGTGCATGCGACATTACTATGGTCCCTTTTGTTTTCTCAGTTATGGTCTTTATATACTTCTAGGCATGGCTGACTCATAGACGAGGATCGTTCTGCAACTAGAGGCATTGCCCCTAGGCAGATTTAGTTTGTATCCAGGGACCGTTTCTCCATCACTATATACACAGCGGGTGTTCGTGGATTTTCACTGCTCTTGTGTGAATTCTAATCTGAGTCGGCCTCTTTCAATGAAATGCAACAGGTTTTTCACAACATGACGTTATTATCATCATTTTACAAGTGGTTATTTAATTCACTGTAAATTCGAATTTAATACATGGAGAGAAAAATATAAGGAAATGCACACCAGAAGGTCGGAATAGTGGTATTTTGTCTGCTAATGTCTACTCCTCACACTCCGACAATGGCCTCAACATTCAGCAATAGAAAATTGTTATAAATCTTGTGCTCAGCCTTCACCCCTTTTCACCTTTTGGCAGGTACAAAAAGCTGGGTTCAGACGGTGTTTGACCTTTACAAGTTACCTGGCTTCCTGAACCACCCCGCCAAAATACCAATTGATTCCAGACAGTCTGTTAGGTTGAGCCTTCATTCTCTTTAGCCATAAATATGTAAGTTGAGTGTTACTATTATTAGTTTCTTTTCTTTTCTTTTGAATGATTAATTGCCTATGCCAAACATAAAAGGACTCTGTGATTAAGTGATATTTTATAACGATTTTATGATAAAGGTATTGGTCTTAAGATGAACGCAGGAGTCAAGATGTCCTTCTTTTTTCAATCAGTCTTTCTTATGGCCCAAGTAAAATCTCATAATTGCGGCCCCTTTCCAAAATGATTTTCTGCGCTTCTCAATTGATAACCTTGAGTCACTTGTGTTGTACAGATTTTTAGTACCTGGAGCTTATTTCAATATAACTGACGACCTTCAACAATTCCTCCCTAATATTGGTGACAATGCACATAGGATTTATTGAGGTAGTCATGGCATTGCAGGCACTAAGTTAGGTCACTATGATCGGCACATAGTGAGTCAGGGATATTTGAAACAAGCCGAGGTTACGCAGGTCATGATTCTAGCAAGACTAGAGTCAATATAATTCTCTTAGAGCATATAAATTCACGGGGACACACCCCCTTCCCATTATCATTATGGCATTGTTTCATTCCAATTGAAAATGTTATTTTCAATTTCCATGGAAATAGATTCAGTCTAATAAAGATCTACCCTCCCCCTCCCCCAAAAAAATAAATAAAGGAAAATGTTGGAAACATATAACACCAATTGTACTATAGTTGTCCGCCTGGAGTGCTGACGCACACAGCCCCATAAAGCTAGTACGCAAAACTATTTTCTAGGATACCAAGGGGAGTTTTGATGTTCCGGCTCAGCCTTCTAACTAGCCATGTACTATCTAACTCCTGCCGTTGTATGATTATATACCGGGGCCTCATTTCTGGGCAGATTTCTAGGTGGATTTGTCGGTAGGTCAAGTAGCAGCAGTAGGTTTCTCGTTGTACAGCCTATACCTTATCAACATAAACAGGAGCCGACCTGGGCCATCCTCCTACCCCTTAGCCCTGGAGCTATTCTGGTACAAGTTTACGTTTCTCGGCAAAGCCACTAGTCTACTGCCCCCTTGGTGATGTTCATAGACTTTGATGAGGGGTGGTGATGGGGGTAGGGTGGGTGGTGGACAAGGGTTTAGGTGTTTGGGGTGGTATGGAGGCTTTGCTGGAGTTGTAAGGGCTAAGAGTAATAGAGGTAAATTAAGAGAAACTACAGTTTATCTTATTTGTGGTCCTGTCAGCAAAGTGTGATAGAACTCTACATTATATATATTTTATTTCTTGCAAGTTTGATAATACTGGTTATAGGCTTTACTCTCAAATTAAGGTAATTAAGAAAGTGTTCATTGGGTGCAATTCTTAAATGGATCTTAATGGTGTGGGATCATGATGTAATAGCAAAAGCCAATGGGAAATCACTCCCCTGAATGGCTGTTTACTAATAATGTAATTAATGCTTTTATAGATTGACAGGTGATTCCTGCAGGATTGTAGGACCCTTCAAGTGTAATAAAACTGTTGGTAGGTATGCTAAGCTATCATTTCATGCAATTAGTTGTTAATTAGCCACTTTTCTGCTGCTGTGAAGTTCTACTTGGAAACTCGCAGGATTTCAGTGGCGTGATTTTCTCAGCCACAGTGGTGGTGGTTTGGCACTTGGCTGGTTGGTGGTACATGGAGTTGAGTTAGTATACATGAAGTCTTGTCAGCTAACCTTGAGATATAACCTTACCCCTGTTACTGCTGACTCTCCCCCCTCCCCAGCCACACCCTACCACAGGTACAGGTTCCCCTGCTGGCCTACTTTGCTACCTGCTCCCCAGTCTGCAGCGCACACGTGCAGGCTGTAAGTGAGCAAAGTGAGCAACTCAACATGAGTCACTCATCACCTTTCACTAAAAACTGCTCAGTAATAAATATTTTCATTAGACTATGACGCCATTATATTTAGATAATAGGGAGGTGAAAATGGATTGCTTAAAATTACGAAAATTGATTGATTGATAATATTTTGTAACCTTGCATAGGGGTCTGCCAAAAAGGTATGGAACGGAGTTTGGAGTCAGTGGTATGCAAATCGTAGAGGGCATTTCTCGAGATCATTATGTTATTAAAACATCATTATTGAGAATTTTCCTACAGATAAGTCCACAGGAACCAAAAATAAGAAGTGTAGGGCCTTGGTTTATTGACTCTGTGTGTATTTAAAGGTGTCTGTGGAGAGGGGCCATGGGATAAGAGCCCAGGTAGGGTCGTTCAAGGTAAGGCTAGTTGAGGTGGTTTTGGCTGTCAGTTCAAAGGTATGCTGATATGTATCATATTCTGCTCTCACAACCCTTAACCCAGTGGATGCAAGCAATCTAGAAATAAATGTGTAAGGGCAGATATCTGAAATGCAAGAAGCCACTTGAACAAACAGGTCATTGTAAATAAAAATATTTTGCAAATATAGATATATCTGTATCATAACGACAATTTCTATCTGCCTTCTTAAAAAAGTAAAAGTTGATGTATTTACACAAATTGAAAATAACTAGGATATTTGTAGATACTCGATGGATTGATATGAATATGAAACCAAATATTTTGGACTAGTAATAAATGAATTCTCACCTCTTCTGTTAATGTTAGCACCTCTTTTTGTAGCACCCCTCTGCCCTTCTCTGAGTCCGCAAGTAGGTCGTGGACTCTCTCCAACTCTTCTTGGAACTTCGACCGCCTGTCTTCTGTTGCTTCTAGTTCATCATGTAGTCTCACAGATACTTCTTTGGCCATTCTAAGCTCTTCTTCAAGTTCCCTAATTTGGTTCTGTTCTGTATTATTGCTATTTCTATTTTCTAAATGGCGAATTTTCTCCTCAAAGTGCATCCGCTCTGAATGAAGTGCATCATTTCGTCGCTCGGCCTTGCGCAATTTGAATTGCAATATCCGACAGTTTTTGGCTGTGGCTTCCAGCTCTTTTTGCATGTCTCGAAACTCTACAGCCTCATCGTCTCTGAACTGGTCATGCATCTCCTCCATTTCTAAGTGCATGTCCTTGACCTCATGTTGGAGGCAGGCACTTTCCTCTGTCAACTGCCCTATCACCTCTTCGGCTTCAAGCAGCTTCCTCCGGAGATTATCCAGCTCCATTTCTTGGTCCCGGAAGTTGGTACGGTCTGTTTCCGGCAAGTTTAGTCTGTCCAATAGTCGACAGTTCTCAGCATCTAGCCTCGAACATGTCATCTCTAAGGCATTGATTCGCTCTCGCGAGCGATCCTCGACTTTGTGCAGCTCTGATTTCTTGACAGAGAGCAACTCTCCCACTGCAGCCTTCTCCCGTTCTAACCGGGCACATTTCTCCTCCAGAAGATGCTGCTTCTCCCGGAGGTTCTCGATGAGCATCCGTGTCCCTTCCATCATGGCGTCCTCGCGTGCGAACGCATCTGACATTCGACGGCGACGCTGCCTTCCTGATGGCCCGAACTGAAGTGTCCGGTCGAAACTGAAACCACTGTCTTCTTCTGGTTTGTGGCTTGCAATATGGAAGATGCTATTATCAGGAACAGAGCTGCTTCGTGTGAAGGTACGGTCAAACTGAAGCTGTTGGTGAACTGGTCTCTGTCTCACTTTCTTCTTATTCTTCACATTGACCGTAGCGATTGTAGTGATATCCTCTTCTTCTAGATTATTGTTATCTTTATTGTTTCTGTTATTGTTAGCAGTCCAGTCCCCAGTGTTAGAGCTGGGTTTTGTGGTGATATCTGCTGCTGGGAATCCACCGTACCCATCAGCTAAGGCCTCATCATCATAGTCAAACTTGCTGTTGTTGATCACCAATGTTTGGCTGGGTTCAACTGTGTAATGGTTAAAGTCTACCACCTTTTTGTCTGCAGATGTAGTACCACTGGTTGGCTCTCGTGTTTTTGCTGGACTGATAACAAATGATGCTACCTTGCTCACACAGGTCTTATCTTGACCTTCTTCACCTGAAGAAGCTTCAGGTGATACTGGTGAAGCAGATAACCTTGGAGATGGTGGACTTAAACTTGGTGACTGTGATGATGGTTGTCTCAGGGAAATGGTAGCCGCTGCTACCTTCACCTCCGGGTCGGCTGGACTACTAGCAGCAGAACTTGGTGACGAAACCCGCGGGCTTACTCGGGGACTGAAAGTCGATGCAACGACAGGTTTACACTCGATGATCACTTCCGGTTCCCCAGGTTGTGAAAGGTCACCTGGTGTGCTCGACGATGGCTCTGGTGGTGGTAAAGTTCCTGTGTTTTTTGTTGCTGTATCTTCTAATTTGGTGAAGGTTACAGAAGGCACTGGAATAGTTGGTGAGGTAACAACCTCAGCATCTCCTCCTCCAGGGGGTAAGTGTGTATGGCCCTGCTCTGGAGGAGCCGGCTCTGGTTGAGTAGTGAGTAGAGGGGTATCAGTACTAACCCCTTGTTGCACCCCTCCCTCTGGAGTTGGGGCTGGGGCAGTGGCGGCTGTGGGCTCTGTTTGGGGCTGGTAGGTGGGGCCGCTGTTACTGCTGCTCCACGGTTTGGGAGCTTCTCCACCACCACCTACTGCTCCTCCAGGCCCTGTAGCTTGCCACTGCTCGCCAACTACTGAACCTGATGTCCAATCTCCTCCTGCTCCTGATCCTGGCGCGCCGTCTGTTGCGTCACTGCTTGCTAATGGTGGCGCTGATGTCTGGCCCTGGAGGACTCCTCCAGTAACGTCTACACACAGGGGGCTAAGGGCTGCACAAGTAAGCTCCCTCTCACTATGCTGCTCACTGGAAGAGGCACGCACCACTACAGGACTGAAGGCCTGTGAGCCGCCGTACCCCTCCTCTCCTAAACTTCCTACTGATAACTGGTTGTAGTTAGAGAATCCTCCCACCTGCAGAGATGAGCCGGGAACTGCAATAGCTAACAGTCCTCCTCCAGCGTGGCTTTCTCCTGTAGGTGGGAAAGTTGGGTGCTCACCTTGGGGAGTTGTGGTAGTGGTAAAAGCTGTTCCCTGATGGTCTCCTCCACGTGTGTTAGTCACAGTCTGCCCCTCACCTGCTGGCCTAGACGGCCAGGCCTCTTCTGTGGTATTAGCGCCCTGGAGGAGGAATTCAGCCCCCTCCTGGCCGCCCAGCGTCTGTCCTCCCAGGGGTAGCTGATGGGATCCAATGTCACCCCCTCCACCCTCTCCTCTAGAGGGTGCTGGCACAGGCACTGCTTCACTACTGCCCCCTAGTGTAGATTGGAGAAAGTTATCTTCCTGGTATACCCTGGAGAGGGCGCTAGTGTCGCTGAAGGCTGGTGGTGGGGATATACCTGTCTCTGTCTCAAACCACTGGTCAGGCTCCTCTGGGGAATGAGTTGTAGATCTATGAGGGAGAGGGGATAGTCTACCCTCCTGGTGATGACCTGCTCTGAGTAGCTCCTCCTGGGTGTTGCTCTCTGGTGGACTCTCTAGAACTATAAAATCTGCACTGCTCGTTAATCCATCTTGGAGATTAAGATTTAATTGCAGATCATTGAGCTGCTCCCCAATAGCAATTTCTGTCGCTCCAGGGTTGTACTGCTGCTGACCTGGAGAGCAACTCAACACCTGCTCACCTCCAGACACGAGCACCTGGTCATTGTGCTGATTGGTGGTGCCCTCTGGTGTAGAATCGAGTAATCCTGGAGTAACACCTGTAAGCTGGGTCCTTGCCTCACCTGGAGGTGATAAGTCCTCCTGGGCGCCTCCAGGGCTGGCCTTAGTAGTAATGACCGTGGATACAGGTGTGCTGTTATCACCCTCTGGAACTGGCTTCCCGCTATCAGGTTCCTCCAGGGGCTTTGTAGGTGGTACCACAGGTGTGGTGGACACAGAAGAGATCCCTAAACCACTTTGATCCCCTTCTCCAACATCCACACTCACTCCTGCACCAATATAAAACTGTACCTCTGTGGGTATGGGTTCTGAGCTGCTCGGAGCAGGTTTGCTGGCCTCCTCCTGTGTGCTAGCCTCCTTTGTGATTGCTTCTTGACTGGGGGAGTTAAATTCCCCCTGGCTCTGACCTTTAAACTCAGCAGCTGTTGTAAGGTCTGAGCTGGTAGTGGTTGACTCCTGAGTGGACGTGTCTCCTTCTACTTGAGCAGATACGAGCAATTTAGGGCTTATTGTTGTATCCTTGACCTCTGTAAGTTGAGCTGCTCCTTCAATTGATGTATTTGTAACCTCTTGTCCTGCTGTAGCATTAACCTCCTTCTTTTCTGTAGTTTCTGCAAGGCCTGTTGTAGCTGGTATGTCTGTATCTACTGGAAGTGCTGCGCTGTCTGTAACTTCTGGTACTTCTGGGATAGCTTCTGATTGTCCTCTAACTTCTGATTCACTTGTAACTTCTGATTCACTTGTAACTTCTGATTCTCGTACAACTTCTGTGGATGTTGTAACTTCTATGGGTGTTGTAACTTCTGTGGATCCTGTAACTTCTGTGGATCCTGTAACTTCTGTGGATCCTGTAACTTCTGTGGATCCTGTAACTTCTGTGGATCCTGTAACTTCTGTGGATCCTGTAACTTCTGTGGCTCCTATAACTTCTGTGGATCCTGTAACTTCTGTGGCTCCTATAACTTCTGTGGCTCCTATAACTTCTGTGGATGTTGTAACTTCTGTGGATCCTGTAACTTCTGTGGATGTTGTAACTTCTGTGGATCCTGTAACTTCTGTGGATCCTGTAACTTCTGTGGATCCTGTAACTTCTGTGGATCCTGTAACTTCTGTGGCATCTATATTTTCTGTGGATCCTGTAAATTTTGTGGATCCTGTAACTTCTATGGATCCTGTAACTTCACTGTCTTCTGTAACCTTTTCAGGAGTTCCTGTAATATCTGCACTTGATGAACTCGATGTTTCCTCTGGGGTATCTGCAACACTTTTCAAGTCTTCTCCAATAGCAGCAGCTTTGGTAGTATCAGTTCCCTGCGTATCTGTAACTTGTATATCTGTAACTTGAGTATCTGAACCTTGTGTATCGTCTCCTGTTCCCTTAGTTTCATCAGAGACCGAAATCGCGCCCGCAGCAGCACTGAGCGAATCCTCAAGACTGCACTCAGTGACCCCGGAAGTTGAATGATCGTCAACTTCCGCTTCTTCCACAAGACTTCCTTCAGTTTGTCCCACGTCTTTAGTTCCAGCTTCAGAAGAGGTATGTTGAGCTTCTTGCTGTTCGTCAATGCTAGCTCCGATTTCTCGGCTGGCTTGCTGGCAGTTGTCCCCACTTGGCTGTGGTCCCGTGGAGGGCGGTTGGTTTGCCTGAGGTGCTTCTCCTGCTTGTTCCGGCAATGCCTCTTTTTGTTGGGTTTCTGGAGGGGTGCCTTCTGTTTTACCGCTAGTATCTGTAGGAGTAGTAGTGGTTTCAACTGTGCTGTCAGGTGTGCAGCTATCACCTGGAGCAACTACCTGGGGATCAGCAGAAGGAGGAGGACTGCTTATCTGATCAACCGTGTGAACTGCATCAGCCTCCTCCTGGGCTGAGGGCGCGGTCGGGGAGAAAATGGGGGAGGCCTGCTGGGGCGCGTCGTCGTTTTTTATAGCGTCGGTAGAAGGTGAAAAAAAGTCGTCGTTTGTTGCTGGCGGGACGTCACTAGTAGTGGTGGCCTCCCCCAAGTCAGTGGCCTGACATGTGGTGACGTGGTGGCTGACGTCGTCGTTACTGCTGCTACTGCCACCCTGGGTATTGGTTGACTGGGCCTGGACTCCTCCACCTCCTGCTTGCCCTTCCGCACCCGGCCCCTGCTCTGACTCTTCTGTTGCGTCGGCAGTGTCGGCGGCGGCGGCAGTGGTGCTGGTAACGGCGTCAGCCCCCTCCACACACTCCCCCTCCTTCCCTTCCTCCAGCTGCTGCTGCTGCTGCTGCTGGCCACCCACACCTCCAGGCGCGGGCAGACTTGGATCTTCCTCCAGTGAGTCGGCCTCCCCGTGATTGGCACGCGATTCTTGCCCCTCCTGCTCCAGCCCCCCTTTTTGTTGTTGTCCCATCAGGGGGGAGAGCTGCTCCCCATCCGGTACACAACTGCTCACATCAGCTCCCTCTGCAGATGGCGCTGTCGTCGTCGGCTGAAGCGGCTGCTCGCCGCCAGGTGGGGCGACGTCAGCTGGGGTGGGCGATAATGGGGGAGTTGGCCCCCTGGTGGCGCTAGTGTCGGCTGGCCCGCCCTCTAGCGGACCTTCCTGTACTACATCTGGTGGTAAGGTGCCAACATTGTGGCTTCCGTCAGGTACCTGCTGCTCTTGAGTGAGTTGCTCATCATCACAGGGCAGACTAATGGAGAAGCTCACTGTGGCGGATATATCAGCCTCCATCTGCTCCATGGATGCTGGATCACTCACAGCTTCACATATGACCTCATTACTATCCCCTGCCACAACGTAATCATCGGTAGATTGAACTTTAACCCCTTCCTCCCCACTGCCAGCCTCAATGCTCACTTGGCTGACTATTTTTACCTGAGTCTCCTGCTCCACCTCCTCCGCCATACCTTGGTGTGTCTCAGAAATAATACTGCCACCACCAACAGGAGAGATCTCATCTCCTCTAGGACCCCCCTCCTGGGTGGAAGATGGTGGTTGAGGTGGTACATCACCCAAGTCAGTCTCTTTTTCTCCAGGTTGTCCTAAGCTAGACTTGGGTTTACCAATATCCTCACTGTCCTTTGATTTCTTATCAGCTAAATCGTTTTTGTCAGAAGAACCATTACTCTCCCCTTGGCCTCCTTTTTTCTTCCTTTTTAGCCAGCTCGGACCTGACCACTCCCCCTTGTCATTAGCATTGCTGACGTCCTGTTTGGCTTTACGTGCAGTCTTTTTGTCCACAGGTGGTGACAGGGGTCCAGACGATGCACCCCTCTTACCTGGAGGTGGGGAGAGGGCACCTGCTGACCTTTTAGCTGTGGTGGGTGACAGTGGTGACTTCTTACTAAGAGGGGGTGACATAGGGGATGCCTTCTTACTCGTTGTGGGTGACATTGGAGATGACTTCTTCCCTATTGTAGGTGAAATAGGAGAGTCTTTTTTATTTCCTGACGACTTCTTCCCTGTTGTTGGTGACAAAGGAGACGCCTTCTTGCTCGTTGTGGGTGACAAAGTTGAGTCTTTTTTACTTACTGTAGGTGACATTGGTCTCGTGGGTGACATGGGGAATGACTTCTTACTCGTTGGTGGTGGTGACATTGCAGACCTCTTACTCGATGATGGTGACATAGTAGTGCCACCCTTCTTGCCATTTGATGGCTCCGCTTTCTGTGTTTCACTGTTTGCTCCATCAGAACTTCCTCTCCTCTTTTTACCTCCTATTTTAAACCCTCCTTTCTGTTCCTTGCCCCCATTGCCACCTGTCCCATTGGCTCCTTCCTTCTTAAAAAGTCCAGCCTTTCTCTGAGAAATAAGTGAATCAGCTTTCCCAGGTTTGTCCTTGGCTGGGGATGGGGATGGCTCAGCAGCTGTGGCAGCACCAGGGCCGTCCTGGACAGAAGGGGCAGCACCATTGGCTTTACTGCCCTTTTTGTCAGCTTTATTGCCCTTTTGGCCAAACTTGGCGGCCATATTGGACACACTGTTGGTGGCGTCATCCCCAGGCTTCCCATTGCCTCCACTTTTAGGTGCCTCATGTTGGGGCCGTGTCCGGAAGCAGTTCTTACACACATGGCGCCGCCATGTTTGAGGTTCAAAGGTCACACAATATGGCTCCTGGTCATCGTCCTTGTCAGCCCCTTTCTCATTTGAACTCATTTTGGCTAGAGTCAGGGCGTAGTCATTAGCTAATGTGCACACATATATGATTCATTGATATCCAACAAATGAATTATACTTCTCATGATATAATATAGTAGATCCAACCGTGGTATAATGCCTTTGTATAGAGTTACAGCGATATATATGTAGAATGTAACCTGCTATATATCCTTCTACATTGAGATATAAGCCTCAGGTGAACCAGGTGGGTACTAGACAAGCTCACACAAAGAATAAAATAGGTCAGTGGCTGAGTAGCTCAGGCTTATAGGATGAACGCACCACGTGGAGGATGAGGTACACTCACAGTCTCAGTCACTCATCAACATCCACAGTCATGCTATTTTAGATCACAGCTCACTACACACCAGAGTCACGTGGTTTGCCTGTTTGTTGAGAGTAGTTCACAGAAACAATTAACTCATGAGCTGCTCCTGGATCATGAATGGCTGCTTCCTGGCGAGCTGCTCTGATGTATAGGCTCAATAGAGGATGTCAATGCCTCTTGTATACTAACCACACTGGTCTGTATATATACACCAGTAACAAATAGTCTCCCAGTCACAATCCCTGGTAATCCTCCTGGAGTGGTATTAGCATGGGTGGGTATAACACCGAAGTAAAGGCTTCTTCCTCACAGCCATAGCCTCCTCCTGTTGGTGCTGACAGAGACTGATACAGCTGATCTCTTTTTATGAGTGGCCAATGGCTGAGTATATAGCATGAACCCTGGATGTGGCAGAGGCGAGTCACTCAGCCCCATGCACCTGGGTATGAACTGAGTTGCTCACGGCGTCCTCCTGTGGGCTAGTGTGCACGTGCCTACTCAATGTCTTCCTACCCCACCCTTCCACCATCTCCTGTCTTTACTCTACTGGAGGGGGATTCTCACTGGAGGACCTCAGAGCCTTCTAATGCCTACTCCTCCTGGGTTGTGGCTTTCTTGGCGTCATCAGCCTCTGGTGTGGCTATACCCCTATAGTTGGCCGCCCTGGAAGTGGTTCCGTGGCGGCCCTGGAGGAGTACTGAGTTCGGCGTCGCTCCAGGAGGTATGGTGCTGCAGATTTCCTACAGAAACCTCCCTCTTCTTGCACCCTCCTTCTTACCTCCACCCCTCCTGACCTGCCCACCTCCAGGCGTTAAATTCCCGGCATGAGGCCTCCTCCAGGGGGCAACTGCCTCATGCTGCTTCCTGGCCGGCCTTTGCTTCTCCAGGGCGGGGCTGTCTTGGTCAGCAGAAGAGTCTGAAATGAGATAAGAAATAAAGCTGAATTAGAATAAGATAAGAAACAGGTGGAAAGCGCATTTATAAACTTGGGCCACAGAGGTTAGGGCTACATGCAAAATGCAGTGTAGATTGCTGAGGTCCTTTAAGTGAACAAAAAAAGTTAAAACTTGTCAAATTATATATTGTCAGCACTGGCAAGGTGTCTTCAAACTGGTAACTTTAGTTGACAACAGTGAGGCTTCAAACTGAAATGTATTGAATGACAGCTCCCAATGTTGTCAGTATGGAGACTAACTGTGCTTGGGCTAACTAGTCAGTTTATCAACTTCTAACTTGCTCTAGACTCTAGAAAGTTATGACCTCTAACCCCCCCGCATCCCCCGCCCCCCACCCCATAAAACATGATTTGCACACAAATCACATAGAACGAAATGGCAATTTGGGGCCTGGCCCATCATAATGAAATTCAGTTTGTGTATTATTTTGATAATAGTGACTGCAACCTAGAAATAATTCCATTTGACAGATTTAAGAGTTTCAAACTAAAATCCCTTTATGATAGGTGTTTATAAATATGTACTTCATGTGAGGCCTGAGAAGGAAAGGCAAATAATGTGGGACTCAATCGATACATGCAACTCTGGTAGGACAAAAATAGACTTGTAGATATTATTGGTACTGCAAAGATTTATATATCTAGCTCATTTATCTGAAATGTATCCAACACTGACATTTTATGTGATCACTCATTATGATATTTCATGTAGTGGCATGTTGGCACCCTGTCATGGTTTATCTACATACTGTATTAGTCTGCATCAAACTATCAAAGTACCCGGTATATTTATGGCCTATGTTGAATATTTCAACATTTAACAGAAAGTGAATGTCAAAAATGAAAGTCCCTTCTCCTCATTCTGTCCGTCTGATATTAAGATCAATAGAATTCCAATTTCAACAATGATTTTTATACGTTTATTCTATACTCTCGTGACATAATCCATCCATTTGACAACCGTTCACATCTTTAATTGTAATAAAAGTTGTAGATGGTATTTATCAAATTCGTATGTGGGCATTTTCTAAATAACCAATATTAGGGTACGTGGAAGAGCCACCATTAGACTCATAAGGCTCTGTCTTCAATCAATACCATACTTAGCCCTTCCCATGTCACATTAACGTCGTTAGCCGATCACATGTATCCTTACATAAGCTCTTGCGATGGTTTGAGGTGTCCCGTGCAATAAATCAATACCTAACTGGTCTTAGGGGTTCTATTGTGGATCTCTGTGAGAGCTCCTTTAGTTCAATTACATTACTATAATTATCTTTCGATCCACGTGTAATAGGAATCCACTTTGACATGACCCCCCCCCCCTTTTCTGAATGTTCAACACTATATCAAAAGATTTATTTATAAGAATAAAGGCATTTTTAGAACAAGAGTTCAATGATGAGGCACATGGTTAGCATTTACATAGCGTTCCGAATGACTATTTCTGACATGTACTAGGATTAGAGACCTTAAAGCACCCTGCATTAAGATCCCTTTTCGCAGATCCTGCCACATTTTTCATTCCATAATATTCAGAATCAAGCAACTACAGGTGGACTCAAAATGTGTGTCACGTAAACCGCATGAGAGCACCACGGTTTTATATTAACATGCTACCACAGAGAACAACATCTCCCTGTCATCTGTTGCATTCCACTGGCATTGATTTCCATCTAAATATGTCTTTTTACTATATTGCAAAACCTTCATGGGTGATTACATTAAACACCATTTGAAAGAGATATTGAGTATCATTTTGTAGTGCTAATTTATAGTTATCATTGTGTAGATCACAGTTACTTGCCTGGATAGGTTTTAGAAAGATATCTATTCAACACGAAGGAGAAATTTGATTATTTAAAGTTTATTCTTCTTCCCACGAGTGAAATGTCATACAAGGGAAATTCACATGTTACAGCTTCCAAAATACACAACGATTTAAACATCATTTTATTATCATGAATTACTGATGCTACACCAAGTCAGTCATAGTATAACACAACTAAGGGATAGATGTCTGGACCAATACATACCTTAGCCCCAAGGGGTATGTTTGGAAGAGGTCAGGTTAATTATAGTAATCTCCTCCAGGGTCTCCTATCCCACAGGGCAGGCACACAGCCCATTAGGCACTATATGTATCATAACATGCTGCCCACAAACCTCCCTGTGTCATACTGAACTGACCATGGCTAAATAGATAGCATTTATTCTCTTACTGAAACACTGGATTCCCTCTTCAGTATTGCATTCGCTGATGTGATGTTGTCCAGTACGCACAGCACACACAATTCAATGATGATTCAATTTTCATTTTGTCATTTTCATTCAGTGGGCAAACTGGCATTTATTCAGCGTTGAGTTAACATTTCCAACAAGTTGATAAAGGGTTGAATCTGAACGTTGACAGAATGTTATCAAATCAACTGAGATTCAACATCTAACCCCATCTGTGTTGGTTCAATGTATGTACTTCCATTTTTATTCAATGTTGTTTCAACATTGTCTCAACAATGATAGATGTGAGGTGATTCTGAGTTGACATATGGGGCACTGAATGAACATTGAAATAGACATTGCTGACAAAATTGATGTTGAATCAATGTTGAATTGAGAACACTATTTCACTTTTGATATGTCAACTGTTGATGTTGAAATGGTGATGGGTGACACGATTAAAATGGAATCACAGAAAAGTGTTGAAAACAGGTTGATCATCACGATCAACACATATTAGCCAGTTTTCAACATTTATTCAATTATCTGTGTCCACTGGGTACTTAAGGTGAAGGGGTCCAACATACCTACTGACATATGTTTATGAGCATGGTAAAACCTTTCATTGAATGCATGGAATATGTGTCAATCTGCTTCAGTGTGGGGCAGGCCACACACTAAGGGAGTACAATACACATCAATGTATTGTTAGTATGGATACAATAATGGGCAGGTGAGGGAAAACATGCCTCCTGGGGGAAATGGCTTTTTAAGGTTCAGGTCATAGGCTTTAAAATGAGATATCTTGAGCTTAAATATCCCTGGAAGTTTGGCTGTAATTGCTTGTCAAATCTAGGTTGGTGTGTACAACTGAAAATGGGAAAAAAAGCTCTAAATGCCTCATATCCTATCATAAATACTAGTGTAGGGGTTCGTTCCCCCGTCAGGTGTGCAGAGCCTTCAGAGGGACTGTTCACTTGATTGTGTCACTCCCCCTATGTATACCATACCGATCCAGGGTAGTCGGAAGGTAGAGAATGTCAGGCCAGGGGAAGTAGCTCAGGGGTAGAGCTTCCGCTTCGAAGTTGGAGGGTCCCGGGTTTGAGTCCCGGTTTCTCCATGACATTTTCCGCTGACCACTACAGTGGTGGAGAAACCAAGTGGTCCCGCCTCACATGGGGGATCTTTAGAGAGCTCGGTACCTGGGCCGATATGGTATAGACAAGCGCTTCGACCTGCTAGTGCTGAGGAACTTGGAAACAGGTGGCACACACAGCCGTTCCTGGGAACAGGAGCCTATACGGGTTGTGCGTGACTCAGTACGGGTACATTTGGTACTGTTCAGACTGGACTGGAGGACCAGTTCTGGGCAGATACGGTCGAAGCTGGTTGGGACAAGTGTAGGGGTTCGTTCCCCCGTCAGGTGTGCAGAGCCTTCAGAGGGACTGTTCACTTGATTGTGTCACTCCCCCTATGTATACCAAACCGATCCAGGGTAGTTGGAATGTAGAGAATGTCAGGCCAGGGGAAGTAGCTCAGGGGTAGAGCTTCCGCTTCGAAGTTGGAGGATCCTGGGTTCGAGTCCCGGTTTCTCCATGACATTTTCCGCTGACCACTACACTAATAATACAAAAAATACAGTTTTGTGGAAAAATAACAAAAATTGGTTCTAGAGGGAATGTTTTAGCTCAGTTTTCGTTTCTGAGTTCCTGAAGGAATTTCAAAAAAGGTTTGTGGCAAATATTCTCAATTGGAATAGGGGAGTGGTTTCCATAGAAATTGCCTTATCTACCCATTTTCTTTGTTTCCATGGCAACTAACTTTTTTAGCATATTTGTCAGTGTTTTACCCATATACTGCCCCAATGTGGCCAAAACCAGTACTAAATCCAGCACGTTCTCCCCCGTTGGGCCACAGTAATTATCAATATATGGAGACATCATCATTTAGTCGCCATCACTGATTTTCCTTTCTGGTGCCACAAAGTAGCTAAAGAGAATACTTAGAATCCCCCTGTTAACCCTAACATGTTGAGCCCTGTTTCACAATGTCAATACATGTAATTGACACATTTCTATCCCCCAGTGGACACTCTTTCTTTTTCATCTTTTTAATTGTCATTCATCTCAAAGGCAACATGATCTGCCTGGCAGAATTTGGACAGCAACACTGCACAACAATGCAAAACGCTCGAACTCGCAATTGTGAGGGTGAATCCTGATGACAGTAAGGGCTAATATACACTGCAAAAATGGTGTTTAGATTTTAAACATGTAAAGGTCTAAACACGTTTAAAACCTAAACATATAGGTCAGTTAGGTGTCTCATTGACTACACATTTAGGAAATGAACACTTTTATTCTAACTACATAAACATTTTTACTAAACATGTTTAGATGTTTAGAGTTTAAATTTAGATTTAAATATCATTATGTTTAGATACATGGATGCTGAATCCACACCAGGTAGCAGCACTACCTTTGAATGGACTATCTTTACACAATTATAATCAATTTTTGTGACAAATGTACCCAAACCCCATGTTTATTATAGTTTATATTCATTGAATGTCATGAGAATAGAAAGGGCAATAGAAAGTTGACTAGATTCACCTTACACCACCATTATTAGCATGAAACAATCAATAAGCTCAATGACTGATACCTATTTCATGTTACTCTGGAATAGACAAAGCAATTTCATTCCTGTGAAGCTATAGCTGTTGTACTTTCTCAAGTCTCTCATTCTGATGCAGTGTGTACATACATGCACACATAAATAGGTGTGGCTGACATCTTTGGAGACTTTGACATGTAAACTCTCCGTCAAATCATTTAGACATCTAAACACAAAAAATCATAAATATCTAAACACAAAAATTCATATATATCTAAACACAAAGTTTAAACCTAAACACCTAGATTTCTAAACACTTGAGCTAAGTACATTGTTTGGCATGTGTAGGAAATTAATGTGATTACAAAAACGTGGCAAGAATATTTCTAGAATTGTGTTTAGGATCTAAACACCATTTCTGCAGTGTAGTATATGTATTATCATTCATACAACCAGAAGCAAGAAAACATCAGGGCATTTCTCGTTAATGCTAATTAATACTATTAGGAAATGCCCTCCGGAGACCACTTCTTCAAAGAACAGTAACTCAAAATGTGACTGAATAGTTGAGACTTGTATTCTGACAAGCCCCAGATAACATTTGCAACAGGTCCTTACCTACATACATGTACAGCACTTAAAGTCAGAAATAGGTGTGCTGAACATCAGTTATCACCTGGAGGAGACACCTAACCCTACATACATCCCCCTCCTCCAGACCACACCCTCTCACCTGACACATATCCTCCTCCAGGGCGGGCTGACTGGGGTAAAGGGAATATCAGGACAATCCAAGTACAACACCCCACGTGGTGGTCTTTGACCAGGTATTAGGGTAGGTTAACCCAAAGACGTTCACATACCTTGAGCTCATATTTGCCATAAAACATGGGTTTACGCCGGAATCAACATTGTCAAATCGTTGACGAGCATCGAATAAATGAGTTGGTAGGCCTAATGTTAATTCAGTAGCAAAGCCAATATTATTGATATTTACTGGGGGTGGACGTCTCAGGTATGTGGATGTCTTTAAGTTAATCTACCATACACCCTGTCATTTTAGTCTGGCTCTGTTCTAGGATGCAGCCAATAACCAAGAAAACGATGCGGTGTGTCTGTGTCTGTGTCTGAGTATGGCACACAATAGTTATTGCAAGTTAGTGATATTGAGAAATTCCCTCATGTTAATAGACTTTGCTCAGTGTCATGTTCATGAAGGTGATTGCTTTGCTATCATGTGCTAGGATGTATACATGCAAAACGCCATCTATGGATTATAATCCCAACTCTTGTTAGTTTCTATTCATTAATATGTAAACATGCCAGGGTAGTGCAATCTAGATGAAGTGACAAAAGACAAATCTGCCACATTAAGGATTATATATTTTCTTCCACTCCGTGACAGATGTCCAGCCTAGTTCATTAGGTACCAAAAAGTTACACAGGTGCTAACATACTTTTCGAGAGAAGCGTGGAGAAAGCCATGGGTTTCCCTTGCCTGTGGAGAATAAGGAAATGTGGCCAGACTCCAGACTTGAACCGTTTCCTACAAATCGCTTGTTGGGTCTAGACATTTGACCTTTCAGATGTTATGGCAGTGCACTGGTACACAACTAGACCCACAGCTGGTGCTCTATGAATTAAAGAACGAAACAGGGCCGTAGAACTGAAGGCCTTCTGTCCATATTATTCCTTGGTATCTGCTATTTGGACGTTCACATGTTGGAAGCCCATTATACAAGAGAACATCTGCAATGAGCAGATAGTGAGAAGAAGAATGTGATCATCGTTATCAGATTGCACCTGTCAAGACAAAGCTGAGGTATGGGTGTGTGATAAGCATTTCTCGCCATAGCACCGACTAAGATAATTTTGATGAATTTAAAATGTTAATGATATAGGCATAAATGTTACTTACTGCAACAAAATGGAGTGTGTAATGGCATTAAGGAAAATTATGTGAGTTAACTTGTATTGCTCTGGAATGGTCTCCTAGTATGTATACGTTTCTATCTATTAGACATTGTATTCATGAATGCAAAATTCTGATATAAGGATCAACGGTTTAATAATATCATGAGGAGGTAAACTCGTGTTCAGAATGTGTAATCAATGAAAGTGAATTTCAAACACAATGCGTGCCACTAAATAACAGCAAATAAGCGAACGGTGTCAATAGTATACCTAGCACTATGTATAGAGATGCCAGAGTAGTAATACAAAAAAAAATGAACCATATTCTATTGTGCAGAAAATATTCATTCGTATGCATTTTATGACATTCCACATGCATGAGCCATCAATTTATTATCACATTTTGATTGATATTGGTTGACTAGTTTTATTTGACAGTACATTCTCATACAGTGGGGCAATTTTCAATAGAGTTTGCTATGGGCGTATACATTGCCATTCCAACAACTGAATTATAGCCAACTTCCTGTCAGATTTGAGCTGGTATTTGTCAGACTATTACCACAATGTGGCTTTTGGTATAAAAAGTGGAGGGCTTTATTGGGTCCAGAATGTCCTGCTATTGACAACTATTTGTATTGATAATTGAGTCTATTATGTTGGTGGTACCTCCACATTGTCCCTATATTGATATACGCCACTGTCTTATGAATTTCAATGGGTGATAGGGTATTCATGTCTCAATTGAACAATTAAGTAGACCGCGGTGCAATTTAAAGGAACCGTAAAACCCCGTAAATAAGGTGCACCTGCGTATAAGCCACACTCTGAGTTCAGGGCTTTGCTATAAGCCACACCAGGGGCCTGAAATAGTCCCCATTCCTTCCTTAAGTCTATCTAAGTAAAACCCCTCGTATAAGCCGCACCCTGAGTTCTTGGAGATGCTACAAGCCGCACTAAATGGTCTCTATACCACAGCTTATACGCGGGGTTTTATGGTAGGGTGATTTAAATGCATGGTTTTGGTTAGATCATTATAACCTTAAGTAATGTTCAGAGGTAATATTAAGTGAAGAATTCACCGTGAATGAGTATTGACATGCACTCATTAGTTAAGAGTCAGAAATCCGTACACTGATTGAGGAGAAATGAAATGAACCCACAATTGTCAAAGTAATGTATTACTATTGGTAATATCAGTCAGCACAAATAAATGCACGTTTTTTTTCCTGAATCTCGTCATACAATGTTTGATAAAAAGGATGAAACTTTATATAGATAATTTTCTAGTCACGGCCACACATTTGTGGGCGACTGAGCAGTGCATGAATAAAATATATTATGCATCCTTTTCATTCATTTATTCTTGTTATTGCATTGTTCTTTGTTTCTACTCATTTACTATTTCCGTTTCAGCTGTCTGCTAATGGCTGATCCGTGTTTCCACAATGCCACTATTGATGGACCACTTAACAACGTATTGGTACATACCTATCCTTATGAATTCCCATTTAATTGGATGATTATGACCTAGCTATCGTGACCTTTAGACGGTCTCAGCCATGGGTGGAATGGAACATGATTAGAAATGTCCATATATCTGTTGCAATCATTAGGCATTACCGAGGCTACACTGCAAAAAATAAGTGTTGAATCTACCAGTGATCTTCGTAAAACTGAACAGTGAACCACCATGATTATATATGCCAGTGAACCAGTGTAGTTTTAACAAGAAGCTCCAGGTGGCAGTATGGTGGGACACATTAATGTACAAGAAATCTTTATGAAAATCCTAATGGATCTCTGGCACCTTTTTGACGAGGATTCCATCGTTGTTTCAATGACTATTTCTTTTACAGTGTATCTGCCAATTTTCTGCCTGATTGCGAGTGAAATAAACTGCATTGTCCACAGTTTTGAATGGCCCAATTTATCTTGTGGATTGTTGCCATAATGGGAATTAAGTTGATAGCTAAAGCTGCACACGTTGCATTAGATGAAAAGTGCAGGCAAATCTTATATGATATTCATACTTCTATGCTAAGGTAGGCCCAACATATGGTAGGTCATTGGGGCGTATGTGAATCGCAGATCTCACTGCAGTTGTTCTTTTTGTGCTGGGTTCACCCTGCCACCGCCATTGCTGGTAAGTGTCACTGAAATGAGAGTCAAATGCACTTATAAATGCATTAAAAGTCATTTGACCCCATGTAAATACTCTGACAGAGTCAGTGTGAGAACACCTCAACAACATGTTATCTATTGATACTGTAGCCAGCGCATGGCGCCATATTGCACACTATATTAACTAAGTAATGTATGGGCTAACAGGCACCAAATGGCATGTATCGTAGGATATCGGTTACACGGTTACGATATCCTACGATACATGCCATGAGGTGCCTGTTAGCCCATACCTTACTAAGTTTATTACACGATTAATCAATAAAAAATCAATAAATAATCAATAGAATATCAATAAAAACAAGTTGAAAACAAAAATCCTTCCCCGGGACTCGAAGCCAGCCATAGTGTGTGTACACAGGTACATACACCTCGTCGCCCGGCAGCGGACAGTGACAGCGAACACGGCGAAAAAGCTGCGTCTCGCTGTTATGTTTGTGTAGAATACACCTCCTCGCCCGGCAGCGGACAGCTAAAGCATTGAATGCGTCTCACGGTTATGTTTGTGTATAAAATACACCTCGTCGCCCAGCAGCAGACAGCAACAGCCCACACGGCGAAAAAAGACGCGCCCAGACCGGGGCTCGATCCATGTACCTCTGACGGCTGAGTGTGACGTGCTAACCGCTAGACCACCGCGTCTCCTCCTTCTGCGCCCGGCAGTGGACAGATATAGCGCACACGGCGAAAAAAGATGCGCCCGGACCGTGTTAGACTAGATCTACACCTCGTCGCCCAGCAGCGGACAGCTACAGCGCACACGGCTTTGTATCATATCCAGACCTGGTTCTAGCCGGCCACCATCAGTCAGTCCCTGTGGCGCAATGCATAGGGAGTTGAATTAGGGATCTGAGACTGCAGGTTCGTGCCCTACCCTGACCATGGAAATTTCATGGGTTTTAACATGTAACATATGACATGTTAGGAGTGCTGATATCCACCCCAAAGAGTGCTGATATCCACCTCAAAGAGTGCTGATATCCACCTCAAAGAGTGCTGATATCCACCTGGGATCTGCTCATAAGGGGTCGCACAATATGCAGGAATATCAGAACTGGGATATCCAGAAAAAGCACCCAAAATCACAGAGGTCGTGTAATAAATCACACTAAACATGACACATTGTTTACTGCTTTCTAGTCTTACATCCAAGCTCATAAGGGAGTGGTCATTATTTATCAACAGGGGGGGTGGTGGGCTTGAGGGGGGAGGGCGTAAAATTTTCAGACCCCTCCCATGGGGGGGGCTAAAAAACATTTGACCCCTCTTGAGGGGGGGCTAAAAAATTCACCCTCTTTTTAGCAAAAAACGCCCGCGCGCTACTATAGATCAAAGAGGGGCGCGAAAAAACTACGCGCCTCCGGCGTGGGGGGGGGGCGCAAAAAATTTTGACTGCCGTCGAGGGGGGGTGTAAAAAATTTCTGCGCGTCCGCACGAAAACCCACCACCCCCCCCTGTTGATAAATAATGACCACTCCCTAATCATGCTATCTACAATGGAGAATTGGTCACATTACATACGCTGCATTTTATAAAGCGTCACGCTTATGCAAGAAAGGCATGCCAATATCTTCCATTGCTTTGCAATAAAATGGGAGATATCCAAAGGTCAAATGGCTGGCCTTTGATACTAACTGTGGGTTGTCCCTAGACAAACACCCTCTAACATGTTGTCTGCACGTGCCATGTAACCCCACACTCTACCCCTATCTACACAAACCCCCACATGCCCCCCAGGCAGGAGGCAGGGGTGGCAGCCCGACCCCAAACTTCTGGGTCACCTAGACCGACTTTCTGGCATTTCCCGGGGTTGCCATGGCAGCGGATGAGGCCGCAGGATAGGGCGGGCAGTATGTATGTATATACATACACCCCTGGGCAACTGGACAGGGCGTGGGCCTGCAGATGGGAAAGGGAAGGGGAGAGATTGGGACGAGGATCAGGGAGGGGCAGGCAGGGTGTGTATATGTAGTGTTTATCCATAATCTGCCTACAGGTATGAATTTAGATGAGCAGACAGGTAGTAATCAGACAACATCGATCTTTGATCCCTATACCTTAAAGTACACCATATAAAATACTTTTGAATCTACAAGGGATCCTTGTAAAACTGAACAATGAACCACTGGGATTTTATTGCAGTGAACCAGTGTAGTTCTTACAAGGGGCCCCAGGTGCACATGGCAGTAGGGTAGTACAAGGAATCTCCGTGAAAATAAAGACAGATCTCTGGCAACTTTGGCAGAAGGATTCTTCATTATTCCGACAACATTTTCTTTTACAGCGTACGATTCAGGGAACTGCAATTTTCTAGAATTTGATACATATAAACTTTGCACGATATCGTTTACACTACAACAACAGATTTAATAATCCTTGTGGAACCTATCCCCGGGAACCTATCTGCATCTAACACACCGATTATTGGAATCAATCCTTTGTAGAAAATAATACAAATGATACAAAGAATACCAGCTTAGAGACCCAGTGCTTCAGTACAAAAGTACAGAGAGTAGAGGGTGAGCTGAAAAGGTCCCTGCTGTCTATGAGTATGATGTAGGTACCACATTGCTCTCGGGGACCATTTCTTAAGGTACTACGATCACTCACAGCCCTACGACTAAAAAAAATGTCAATGCTATTCCTATGGGGATTTTGGTACGACTTGAAGGGTGTAGTCATAGGCTGTTAAGAAATGGTCTCCTGGTGAGATGAGGCTATATTGACCTTTAAGATGATATAACATCCACAAACATGAGTATGGCAAGCCTATTGGGTAAACATATCTAAAACCTGGGTTATGCCCCTAAAATCAGGTTTGGTGCCCCTAAACCCGGGTTAAAAAAGTTCAATATGTATATACCATACGCCATGACATGCACTCTGTGAAATATATTTAAAAAAGAATTGAACTTCCTCAAAGTAGTCCTGGGTATGAAAGGGTTAGATTAACCATTTGGATAGTGGAATATCCATTACTTTCAAGTGGTCTGACATTATTAAAACCTAGGTTTCACTCAACCAAAGCTCAGCTTTGACTGTTAAACTCGGATTTTGCAACCAAAACTCACGCTTAGCTCATTCAAATCCCGAGTTTGGCAGTCAAAATCCAGAGGTTGGTCACAAACCATAATTTGGACAAGTATGGAACTAGAACCCCTGCTTTCGTGACAAAGGAGGGGTTCTGCGGAGAATCCCAGGAACCCAGTTATACCCAGCCTTTTTCAGATACTGGAACAAGACCTGGGATTTAGAGTGACTAAACCAAGGTTTTATGCAAAAACTGGGTATTTGGGTGCAAAACCTGGGGTTTGGATGCTTTAACCGAGTTTTTTTGTGTGCAAAGTTTGGATTTCTTTGGCAAAAGCTGGATTGTTGGCTCTAGGGAATCGGTTTAGAGGATCAAAGACCAGGTCTTTGGTGCAAAAAATGCTTTGTTATCAGAAACCCATTTTTTGCATGCCGAAGCTAAGTTAAAGATGCAAAAACCTATTTTTAGAGGCAAATCCCGGATTGAGGGGAACGAAACTCAGGTTTTGCCACAAAAAAAAAAACAACAAAAAAACAACAGATTTTAGAAAAGTTTCCCCAATCAGCTTGCCATACATG
The DNA here is from genome assembly GCA_949317995.1 of Acholoe squamosa. Lineage (NCBI taxonomy): Eukaryota > Metazoa > Annelida > Polychaeta > Phyllodocida > Polynoidae > Acholoe > Acholoe squamosa. The sequence continues at coordinate 49,764,006 of OX439049.1, read as the reverse complement.
TTGTGGTACATCTGGCCCATCACCAAAGGTGAGGCAGATGGTATACGTACAAATATTATGACACAGGAATGCAGAAAGTATTGTCTACCTGCCCTTAACATTTTTAATACCAACAGGTTACTCTTGGCCAACTTCCTTTTCCTTTCTTCTGCTAAACTTAAGAATGCAGAAATGTGTGAAGACACCAAGAGTTCATTCCTATTAGTTGCAGTTCATTTTCTCTGAATATTAACAAGTACCGGTAGCTTTGTTCCGGCATTTTCTTCATATGTGTGTGTGTGTGGGGGGGGGGGGTGTCGTTCATAGACTGGCTTATACTCTAACATGTACATATTTATTAGTATCAACAAATTACATGTATCATTTTCAAATTGCCCCTTCCAACCACAGATTTATAAACAATCTGCGATCTGTGAACGTGACACAATTGAAGTAAGATATGAATCGAAGACATTTAACAATATTTTGAAGTGCACTCACGAGGAATGATGAGTGATATTATGTAAATACCGGCGGTTTGCATCTTTTAATTTGGGAATCTATAACACAATTTTAATATTCCTTGTCATCCGATAGACCCAAAGAAAACCAAGACTGCAGTACTATTGCCTGAAGTACAGCTTCAGAGAAATGGCCTGAGAACTAACAGTTGTGGTATCTAATCAGAGATAAAGGCCCCTCTATAGGGACCCTCAAGTGGGCCGAAGGCATCCAGCTCGTGTCTATGATACGCTTGGGGTGGCGTGCATCTGTAAAATCAATATTTCTCACCCTCAACGGTAATCAATAATATCCTCCTCCTCCTTCCCCCTTTGTGTCTTGGCATCAGGAAGCCTCAGGATCCTGCACTCTGTAGGCAAAAGGGGTGCACACTTGCGTTTATATTCCTCAGAAATATCCACCCGCCTCCCTGGAGGTCAATTCAAAACAATGCAAATTTACCATTATTTTGAATTAACCTCCTGGTGCAAGAAAGAATTGATTGACCAAATGAATTGGAATTGGAATTTTACCTTTACATAGGCCTAACCAGACACCTTATCATCATTCATTTTGACGCAAGCGTTCATAGTAACCTCTTATATTTCTATTTCTATTTGGTATTGCAGGTGTGTGTAGATTATAATGAGTGAGTGCAGACAACAGCAGAGTGGCACACTACTTCACTAACCATTATCTGCAGAGGATGGTAGATTGTGGTGATACCGATTTGTTGGATGGATGACAAAGACAAACTAATTTTGCGTTTGTTACCTTAACATTACTCATTAAGCTAGAAAAGGTGTGCGCCACCATATTCATAGGGGTCTAGTGGTACCATCTTGACGAATGCCTTCATGGCCACTAAAGTGAATGGCCACCTTTATTAAGCCTATAGAGTTTCTTCACTGATGCTCGAACTGCTTTCAAAACATAAACACGGCACAATATTACCTGGGAAAATGCTAATCCCCTAAATAAAATGACCATAGGCATATGTAAACCTGAAGAAGTGGTATCATTGTATAAGTACCTAAAGTGTAGATCCAAAGTGATTTTCTTAAAACCACAAAGTAATAGGTTTTCCTGTTTAATAGCAAGTGAAATAGCACTTTGCCATAGAGTGAAATGCCACCAAAGCCTGATTAGGGAGTGGCCATGATCTATCAATAGGGTAGCAAAAATAAACCTATGCACTACTATAGATCAAAAAGGGGCCTAAAGATCTTCTACCCATGGGGGATCCAAAAAAGTTTTGAATGCTGCCAAGGAGGGCATAAGAATCGTTTTGCATCCATGCAAAAAACTTACCCCCTGTTGATAAATAATGACCCCTCCCTTAGACACTACCATAGAGCTGCTCACATCCCCAGAGCTGCTCTATCATATGTGCAATGTGTATGGTATGGTGTGGCCGGTATCCCTGACTGCCCATCCCTCCTACTCCCACATCTAGCATGCCCTTTGTGCTACAATGACCCCCGGGGCCTACCCCTCTGTGCCTGTGTTTGGTACACTCTAAACAGCACAGGCTACACACTCCTAATCTTATCTCATTCATCCAAAAACCATGTAATAAATGTGGCTTTATTTTGTTTCTTCTCTCTCTAGAGCCTCTTGAAATATTTATAATCATTTTTTTGGTTTGTGATGCTTTTTGTATGGTCTAGTCCCCAGTTGGGCAATATAGGGCAAGTGGTGTGTAGTGTCTGGGAGAGGAAGTCATGAGTGTACAATGTCCATATAGATAGTCAATTTCCTGGTATTCATTACTTTTGTCACATCATAGATAACATAGATGTGACTCATAGACAACCAGTATGAGAGATTCTATGAATCCACCTTTTAATTATTTATCCTGGTCTCAGAGCAATATAACAACCTGAAAGGCACACCTGTTGTGAAATATGAACCCAGAGAGATGCTATACTCTTTACATCTCCACCTGAATGCCTGTATGGGTCCCGGGGGTTGGGGCTACTCACTATATGATGGCCTCTAACACCCCCTAACTTCAAGGCACTTGAAGTTACCCCCCCCCCCCTCTAATCTCAGGGCATTTGAAGGGACTGCACATGTATATATGTGCAACATGGACCCTAAAATGTAAAATGGACCCTAGCAATATAACAACATAAAAGGCACACCTGTTGTGACATGATGCTGGAGAGATGCTATCCTCTCTACATCCCCATTATCTGAATGCCTGTATGGGTCTGAGGGGGCGGGGTGGGGCTATACTAACTATAGGATGGCCTCTCCCCACTGCCAAACTACCTCCAACTAAATCCATGACCGCTCATAGATTCCTAAAGTAATCTACCACCTCCTAATTCAGGGCATTTGAAGGGACTGTGCATGAACATTTCATAAATATGTGCAGCATGGACCCTGAAATGTAGAGTCATTATTTTCCAGTGCAGAGAAGATATTTACTGCCCCCTATTTTGCAGGTGCACACAGAATTACTTACTGCCCTCTATTTTGGAGGTGCACACAGAATTACTTACTGCCCCCTATTTTGCAGATGCACACAGAATTACTTACTGCCCCCTATTTTGCAGGTGCACACAGAATTACTTACTGCCCCCTATTTTGAAGGTGCACACAGAATTACTTACTGCCCCCTATTTTAAAGGTGCACACAGAATTACTTACTGCCCCCTATTTTGAAGGTGAACACAGAATTACTTACTGCCCCCTATTTTGGAGGTGCACACAATCACTGCCCTAAAACTTCCGTCTTACCACCTCTACTTCTAGGACCCGTTTGGCAGTGGGTAGCATACTGTATATATCACCTGAGTAGCCACCCTCCCGGGGGTATGGGTACTAGGGGCATGTGCAATGGGTGTATCATTAATTATGTACAGGGCAGGGTGGTGGAGGGAGGGGAGGGAATAAGTGTGTTCTGTGTGTAGCCACACACAATGGTTTCTGGTATCAGTGGCTATAGGGATTAGATAATAGAGCACACTGTAAACCATAAACCTAAACAGCAGGGCGTCACTTCAGAGTCCTTTTGGGTATTTTGCCATATTTGTGACCTGAGCTTTTTGTAATGTATCCGTAACTTATTGGACTTATTACAAAGAATAGCATTATATGTACTTCAAAGCAGATGTGACAACTGAAAGTTGAATTCATTTCACTTTACATATATGTAAAGTGAAATGAATTCAACTTTCAGTTGTCACATCTATAGATTAAACTGCTAGAAGATGAGCGGACATAGCATTTTTGAACCCCCAACATCATTAAAAACTGCTGAATTGTCTACACAAAAACTACCTATAAGTACCACATCACAAATTATATGAGTCACATGATCTGAGAAGGGTATTATCTGTTGCAAATTATAATTCAAATAGAATGTATGGGGACATGTAGAACCCATTCCAGGGTTCCAGGGTTTGTGAAGAGTAAGCCTAAGGTTGGTGCGTGTACTGAGATCTGTGTGAAAGGATTGGTCCCTTCTTCACCCAGGAATGCCATAAAGACATTTCATAGTCTAGCAGATATTTGAATGATACCAGGAGGTTAATTCAAAACATCCTCGGATCGCAACCCCAGTGATCTTAGGAATCATTCTACCTTATCCTATTAAGAGATCTTAAGATCAGACTGTGTTCACATTTCCTAGCCAGCACTAAGATCGCATCGATCTTAGCCTCAGCCCTCCTACACTATTCCAAGAAGTACTGACTAGGCACAGGGGTAAGAGTCCCAAAATAAAGGAATAGCTGTGGAGTCACTCTTCTTCACAAGAGTGCTTATACCATCGTTCCCCGTCCCTCATATAATGGGCTAAGAAATATATTAGATTCCATCTGTAAATAAGGTAACTTTAATGCAAATGTTCAACGAGGATAAAATAAAAATGTCTTAACTCAATAGAGAGAGACAGATGAAATTCCCCGAAGACAGAGTCTGGCTTGCAGCAAGAGGATACCAAAGGGAGTGGGGTAGGACTTCACTTCAAAACTTGAGAAGGAAGAATTACCTTAGAGTGCCCTTAACGCATGAGTAGGACTAAGGGCCCTCAAGGACTCAGTAAACGTCTACCTGCTATATGTTGCTAGGATGAATTTTGAATACTGGAAGATAGAATTAATTTTGTATTGATGTTTTGAGCACCTAACAATTAAATTTCCGCACAGGTGCGCTTATTAGAATGAATACGGTACACATTAGTGTCATGCCATGTCGAGCATACCATTCTGAGTGCTCTATTTCATAAATTTTCATACTTGATGTCATGCAATTGCCATTGGTAGAGGTGAAAGGCATGACCTCGTACCTAGCAGATTGTACACTGTAAGGATGTCTTTAAAATAATGGTGAAATCCTATCCCAAAGTCGTCAGACATCCGTCATTATTTTCAGAGAGATTCTCTGTACCACTGTACTGCCACCTGGGGCTTCTTTTTAAAGACCACCCTAGTTTAATGCAATTCAATTAAGGTGGTTCACTGTTTAGTTTTATGAGGATCCCTTGTAGATTCAACAGTTATTTTTTTACAGTGTATGGGATTGAATGAATTATATTCATTACTGAGCATTGGAAATACCTATTGCAGATATAAATGCAATATCCCAGTTCTAGAATAGGACTTGAAGGAAAATGCATCTGAGCACTAAATCAGAGAAACTCCCTAGTCATTTAATCCCTGAATTCTAGATAATCGGTTCAAACAATAATAACAAATATTAGACCATAAATTTCCAATATTTAATACACTTAATATTAGTTTCATTGATTATTTCGTATATATATATATATATATATATATATATATATATATATATATATATGGGCAATTTCTTTTTCAGGGGTCTCTACTTTCGAGCCAAGTTGCAACATAAAAAAATGCTAAAACAACTACTTTTCAGGCTCACCCCCTGTCTAAAGTATCTTAGCTACATTAAACGTCTTTTTACATAATGACATATCATGACCTTACTATAATATTTACTTCACAATTTAATAACTAAGTTACACCACTATTTTCCTCTGTAGCATTTACTGAAGGCCTTTTAGGTGTAAGATCCAGCAAGTGCACTGTCCACACCATATTTTGAGCCATATAATGTACTACAGAGAGCAAAGTATTTGAGATAGCTTATTGATTTTTTTATATGGCCAAGATACTCATAGGGGATGAATTACTTGTGATTTTACAAGCATTTTACTACAAAATTAAAGAAATTATGACCAAGTTGCTGGATCTTACATTGCCATAAATTCACCTATATGCAAAATCAGGCTGAAAATACGAGGATAATTCCTTCAGGTATATCAAAAATATTTTATATATCTAATTTTTCAGCCTAATGTGAATGATTGAAATGGACATTGACCTCTTAAATGGAGTCTGCATCAAATTATACTTTGGAATATATGGAAAAGCTGTTTGTGACATTTGAAAAAGCTCAGATTTTCAAGGCATTTAGGGCTTAAACCCACTAAAATCATCCAAATCGACTAATTAAAAAAAGCACTTTTAGATCTAAGTGTCTGCTATATGTTGGTAATGGCAAATACGGCCAATATGACATTAAGAATTTTTGACAGCAGTGTGACATAAGTGCCGAAAGTTGAGACCCCTAAAAAAGATTTTACCCATATATATATATATATATATATATATATATATATATATATATATATATAACAATTTACTCTGGTCTTTCAATATGTATCCAACCAAAAATAGGAAAAGGTAATAATGACTGATCCCTGTGAATCCTAGGGTGTGCTTAAACAATACAACCTTACCAAAACCTTATGGTAGAAGTGAGGGCTAAGATACACCTTTGTCTAGTGTCTAGGGATGAGCAGTGGTGTATTTGGCATGTGGGTTCTATACAGCCAAAATACCATGAGGAACCAGCACAGAACAGAAACCCACCAATGCACTACACATATAAACAAACCCCAATAACCTACACATATTTGTATATACCCCTGGTACTATTACACAACCTCTTCTACACACTGACTGTGAATCTCACCTCTTGACATTGCAGCCTTGCAGGGAGGGCAGATTTCTTAACATACTACGACCACACACGGTCACTAGGATTTGAGACTGCAAGGAATATGCCAGGTGATCGTAGGTACTGCCCTAAGACTGTTCAGTACGATTAGCAGCTATGCAGATATTACATAAGGTTTGGTAGGGCAGTCGTAGTGTTGCAGGCATTAGTGACTACTAGTGTGTGATACTGTAATGGCAATATTATAAGACATAGCACTACGATTTGAAGGACAGCACTCGTAGTGTGTTGCGAAATGGCCTCCTGATATGCTGTCAATGATCCTTTCTATTGCCACATGCATCTTGCGGTTTTTATAATTGGTTCTAACATATCTGCCATATCTTTAGTAAATTACCAAAATTTAGTCATTATTGTTCTCAGTTACTTTAAAACGGTCATGATATAGGTGGATAGAAAGCACACACGTGCTCGAGCACCCCCCCCCCCCCACAAAAGCAAGATGATCTGGAATTCCACCCCAAAAATGTATATAATCTTTTTCCTAGGGTGAAACTAGCTGTGGTTGGGCGGAACTCCAAGGGGCAGAACTCGCCATGGTTTGGTGGAACTCCAAGTGATGGCATATCTGAGGGAGGAACTCTCCATGGTTGGGTGGAACTCCGAGGGGCGGGATCTCTGAGGATAGATCCCTGTGTGGTTAGGGGAACTCCAAGTGGCAGAACTCACTGTGGTTGGGTGGAACCCTGAGGGGTGGGATCTCTGAGGATGGAACTCCCTCTGGTTGAGCGGAATCCTTGGATGTGATCTCAGAGGGTGAAACTCATCATAGGTGAGTGGAACTCTAAGGGCTCGGAAATTGAAGGAAATTAAAATCAGAGAAACATTTTTCCTTTCAAATCTGTACACCTTTAATGGTTGTAAACTTGGCTGGAGGCTGCAAATGTGTCCCTCCCTTCTGATGCTGCACCAAAAATTATCTAGTGCATATATATCATCCAGTATCTAGATTGGCATCACTGGCATTAATTCATATTCACTATGACAAGGCCATTGATATCTAATCAGTTGTAGATACATTTGCACACAGACATCCGAGGAGAATGCAACCCCTTAAACTCTCTACTGATATGTCTGATCACAGCCACCTGCCTGTGTGTTCACTTATATAATGTTTATGAATGTTAACATAGATTTGGCATATATGTCATGGAAGTTAAATACCTATAACTATATAGTAATCACTTATTCTATGCTAAAGGAAACACACATAATTCTCAGTGAATTATATCATAATCTGTGCATGAGAAACATAATATCAAAATGGTTGAAAACTATAATTACTAACTTTGAGTTGGACCCATCATTCAAAAGTTGGAAATGAAAGGTCTTTGATATGATTATAAGTAACTGTCCCAGTTATCCTACATTATATTATAAACATTGGTTGAATGCAGTACATAATGAATTTACTTTTTTTTTGTCTTTATCACTGTCAACTATTAAGGATTTTAGATTGATAAATTGAGTGGGTCTGTACTACTACATCAAGGTAACATTTTGATAAATGTTTTAAAGGAGGAATTTCACATAAAAATGCCCCCAGATTGCACCATTTGATGTTTACTATTCAAAATTTTCCTGGGGGGGCATGCCCCCAGACCCCCCTAGGATTGCTGCACTGCACTTGCGCGCAGCAGCATGGAATTTCATCCCGGAGTTCCACCTAATATATTTCAGCACCCCCCCCACACAGATGTCTGGATACGGGCCTGTAAATGATTTGGCGATAAATGTAAAACGTTACTCATGATTATGGAAAACAGGTGAAACATAAACTATACCCACTCTGTATATTCACGCTCACAAATAATCTGCATCATCATAAGACATTGGTAGAAAACTAGTCTCAACCACATGCTCAGTGTAGTCCCCCCTAGTAGTATAGACAGGGTCTGACAGTCAGCAAAGTCCCCGGTCTCCCCTGTGTTTACACAACCCACCCAATCCACATGGCTACTTTGAATATGCATATCCCTAGGTAACTAGTATGGCAGTGGCTGGTAAGCTGTGTGCAGTCATTCCTATAATTATGTATGGTCAGGTAGCTACACCATGAGTAGACATTCCATGAGCATTTAACATATCCGAAATAAGACCCTGTAAGAGCTATACAAAGCTGATACTAATACATTTTCTAACTTTATTCTGAAAATGAGGAAGTTATATGATTGAGCCTAAAAAAATAGGCCTTATGATCCTATTTATCATGTGTATATGAAATGGAAGAGGGTGAGATATTGTCATCTTACCCAACAGATACCCAGAGGGCAATGTAGTTAATTGGATTGTTTGCCTGAAGTGGCCTATACAGAAGCAATCATTAAGTGTGCCCTATCACCTAGTAAGAGTGCTATGGTCAGATGTTAGATACCTAGGCATAATGCATATTCAAAGTAGCCATGTGGATTGGGTGGGTTGTGGAAACACGGGGGATACTGGGGACTTTGCTGACTGTCAGACCCTGTCTATACTATTAGAGGGGACTACACTGAGAATGTGGTTGAGACTAGTTTTCCACCCGTGTCCTAAGAATAATCCCTCACCACTTAGGTCTAGTCACCCAAGAATAATCCAGTTAACTGAGACTGACTCCCATGTTAGTTTATGGCCATCAGGTCAGAGGGCAGCATCTACCAGCACTTTCCTGGGCTGGGGATTATTTTATTGCCATGGCAACGAAGCCACCTCTTAAAAATGAGACTATCTGCAGATTACTGAGAAGCCAGCGTCTGGAGGTGCTAGGATAAGGTATTTACACAAATCAGCGCTGTTTTCGGTGCTTATAGTAGACCCTTTTCTATATATATATATATATATATATATATATATATATATATATATATATATATATATATATATATTATATGGGTCATTCCAAGATTTACTGCACATGCGGTTCCTTGGGCATATAATAGCAAGGGAAACACTTCTACATCACCAATAATATTTTTATTCCTTAGTGAGGGGGGGGGGGGTCGTAGCTAAGATTTCCATATGGTATGGGTGAGTCTTGGGGCATAATTTATTTTCTATGCGCATTTAATTATGAATTTTCAATGGAACGTTATTGATAGAGTCCATCTAACCTGGTTAGGGAATATCACCAGTCAATCAAGAGGTACCCTGGGGGGTCTTCCATAAGAAGATTTTTTTCATGTACTCCAGGAATTACCCATGCCAGGTACATATAAGTGATTTTCTATGGTTCCACTTGTATTAAGTTAATGCCCGTTGCTAGTTCCAAGGCTACACACCAGATGGCACAAGAGCTCATGTTGACAACTGCAATGGCAAAGAAGCACAGCCGGTTGCCCGCTTCGAAAGTTTATGATTTATTTTTCTATTAAAATCAGCCATAATATCAAGGAATCTACCTGACAGGTAGTTAGAATAATGTTTCAAGGATGTTCTGGCCAAACAATATCGTTTCATTTGGTATATATATATGCTTCACAAATGGAGGAATTAAGTTGTTTTCAACTCGTCATCAAGGTATGTCTGGTCCGCTGTCATTTTGGATTCTTGTATCCCTATGTATGAGAACTCGTTGTATCCACTTTAGGAACTCGAATCAGTGCCGAAACTCAATAACTTTGTTATAAAATTATATATATGACAAAGGTTACTAGTACATGTAACTCCCACCTGGGACCTCACTGGTCACTGTGTGTGTGGAGGTGTCCCACCTCCTGACCCCTTGGGGTCAACCTCTCTTTCACAGTACCACACAGTCTCACACACCCCACAGGTAGCCATATTAGTTCTTCGGTCCCAGGAGGGAGATATCTTGGTTTTCTTTTGGTTATTTAGTAATAAATAAGGGGGTCTATTCTACCCCAATTGTCCTCAAATATATATTCTTGTCTCATTACTTGTTTATAGCATCGTATATTATGCGCATTGATAATCTAACTCAGAAGGATAAAAGTAATACATTTAAAATATAGCCGGCTTTCCCCATGCAGTCACTGACCTCATAATCAACCAAAATCGATACATCAGAGTAATGGCAACAGAGCACCATACTCAAATGCTATGGGGTTGGGGATGGGATAATGCCAATATTACATTCATCTGTCAAGTTTCCCAACACTATTCGCAGGGCTGCTTATAATAAGCCTAGAAGGGACATCTTCTTTTGTAATAATGGCATCCCCTGCTACTGAAGAACATAGTTGGCCTTGTCTTTGGAGGGCCCTTCACTCTTAGTTGCATAGCTACAAAAATACAAAGCAAAGTATGTTTTAAAAAATGTTGTAGCCTGAATTGATAATGCATATTCTATCTTGCATTGTGAAGACACCAGTGCTCGTACCTAAAGGATAGGCATTGACTGATAGCCACTCCTAACTGCCCTCTGGTGCTACATCCCTTCACTAACACCCTCTCTGCACACACTGGTATGTGTGGGAACGGACCTTCTGAAGCTTAAATGTAGCTATGTCTTCCTTCTAGCCTTTTCACACTGCACCCGTTCAGAATAGTAGTGGCTAACTCTACTGAGACGAATTATTGTTATTACACATAATATACTGTATCAAGCTATAAGGCACAGATGGGGCTTGAGTTTAAAAAATGTTTATTGGCAGTTAAGTGCCACTGTTCTATAGTAAGAATCCTCCCCTATAAAGCGCACTCAACTGTCTAGTAAAGGAGGATATGTATGTTTCAATATTGAAAAATACGCTCAACTTCTACTAGCAGCTCATAAATCAAGAAAGATCCCGATGGAGTTTTGCATAGAAGCATTGTAAATTGTATGAGAATGTTTAGCTTCCCATAACAATCCAGAGCAGAGTCATTCACAGAGATGCTTCCAGAAAATAAGAGAGGTGTTAAAATATTCAGTTTGGAGTAACGGAGGGCCCAGCTGTCACTCAAATACGTTTCAAGTCATCATTAATGTAGTGATGATCAATTTAGTTCTCTCCAGCCACACCCATTAGTATGAATAATGTATATTCATCGTTGAGTCAACGTTTGTAATATTTTCATATTAACAGTTGATTCAGAATTGAAAAAGGTTTGAATTTGAAAGTTGACACAACATATCAAATCAACTGTGGTTCAACATCTATCCCTCAGTGCTAATTCAATGTTTGAACAACTTCTATGTTGATTCAACATTGTTTCAATATTATTTCAACATTGATATATGTGAGGTGATTCTGAGTTGCCATGTCAATGTTCAATCAAAACTGATATTGACACCATTGAATCAACCAAACCAATATTGCATCAATGTTTAGTTGAAAACAATATCTCAATGTGCAATATGTCAATTGCTGATCTGATATGTTGAAATGGTGAAGGTTGAGAAAATTGCATAGAAACATTGAAAAGGTGTTGAAGACAGTGTGATCAACACTATCAACACAATATCAACCAGTTGTCAACGTGAAATTCAGTGTGTGAGTAAGCTGTCAGTTCAGGTATTCACATGCATAAGTTCTAGCTACAGGTTTGCATAGAAATGGTTTGGTCATAGAATAAGCAGGGTTGCTGCAGTGAATCACGCCGCCCTTGCACTGAAAACATGCCGGCATTGGTAAGTCGTCATATATGACGAGTTTAGGGTTGTCAGAGGGTCGTCAGGTCCCTATGACTACCCTCGGTCGTCATACTGACCACCTTGGCTTTACTGCTAGTCTGGGTTTGTAACATGAGAGGTCCCCACTATGCATTCCGATGATGCTAATGGTGTGACCTGGGGTGTATTTAGAGCATTATCTTTACATTATTTTTGTTGCATAGTCTACTATGAAATGGAAAATACGGGCAATATTTCACACAAATGTACCTGAGAATCTTAGGAATTGTAAGTAGAAAAGGTAGAGGAAGTATGGATCATTCTGGTAGTGATACTAAGTAGAATTAATACAAGCAAAACCAGACGCGGTCAAATAAAGTTCAATATTTTATTAAATATTCAGACAAATTTATATCACAGTTACAATCAGCTTCAATGTAAAATTTATGTGGATTTTGATGGTTGATGATCGACGTTTCGAATAGATTTACTATTCTTTATCAATTCTGGTAGTGACACCTCTCTTATGGATATTGCTAGAGTATGACCCCTTATTTGAGTGTGGCTAAGTTATAATACATTTAGATGGTGTACTACCAATGTCAGAGTATACCACTGAACCCATGATAGTGGGTTGGGAATACCCACAATAAACCCTTTAATGGTGGATGAGGTAACGAGATATAGTTAAAGAAATAATAGTGGGAAAATGTTAAAAACAATGCTATACATATATGTAATTTTCTGCACAGGATTATATAGCTATAAAAGACGGCCATAGTGACGAATTTAGGTCATCGCTGATGACCTTAGGTCGTCACCTATGATGACCCACTGACGACCTAATGCTGTAGTTTTGGGTGTTGTCAACCTGAGGACCTAAAGTCGTCACTATTGACGGGTTCTGGACCCCATAGGTTTTCAGTGTGCATGCCCTCAGACAGCACCTAAAATACTCCCTAAAACGCCGCTGTGCCTCAAGGCGGCATCTGGAAGATACCGAAGGGCAGTACTAACACATTACTACTTCCCCTTTGTAAACTATTTTTCTTTTATCAATATAACACTGCTTCTCTATGTATACACAGTTATCCTTGTCATAATAGAATCAAATTCCAGTCTCATTAATTTTTCACACTTGTTAAGCTAGATACCGACAAAACTGCGAGATACAGACAAAATTGTATAGGTTTGTTAGCATCTCGCAACCATCAGCCTAGATACTGACAAAAACAAGAGATACCAACAAAACATGTCCAGATGGTGACAAAAAGGTTTTTTGTCACTATCTCCCAATACCATCAGGCTAGATGGTGAAAAAATCACCAAATAGTCACAAAACCCCCATTTTGTCTTTAAAACCTATGTGGAGACTAAATATCTGCGTCACAAAAGTGCGAGATAGTGTCAAAAACCACTTTTGAGTGTTTTCACACTCAAATTTGTGAAAATATAGTGACATATCAATTTTACCACAAAAAAGATTTGAGTGAAAATGGTGAGACAGTGACAAAAACCATTTTTTCATAGATTTGCCACTAAACTTCGTGTTAAAATGGTCAGATAATGACAAAGCAATTTTTGGGCAATTTTCAACTAAGAATTTATTGCACAAAACTGCGAGATAGTGACAAAAAACACTTGTCTGTGTTTTCCCACTAAAATTTGTTTGGAAAAATGGTGAGATAGTGACAAAAAGCATTTTTAGCAGTTTACTAAGGTCATACACTGATCAAGTTTAACACCTAACTAGTGATAGGTTTATACTCTATCAAGTGGAATACCATTTATTTTTGGGGGGCTTGCCAGAACTGTTTTCATTTTTTCTCTCGTACCACTCAACATAAAATTTGTTTTGCTGGTGTTCACAGTTAGACACAATTTCTTACATTTAGATTCCACTTTATCTATGTCTATTTGAAGATTGGTTACTGCATCTTGTGGATCTTTGGCTCCACAATATACTACAAGATCGTCAGCATACATAATCGACTTACAGTGGTCTAAACCTTCAGCCAGACTATTTATGTAGTAAATAAACAGAAGAGGGCCCAATACCGACCCCTAAGGCACCCCGTAAATAACTGGAGATGGTTTGGATTCATACTCTCCTATCCTGGTCTTTTGGTACCTATTGGTCAGATAGCTACTGACCCAGCAATACACACTTTTATGAAGTCTGAGACCCTTTAGTTTATGTAACAAATAGGAGTGGTTTACTGAGTCAAAGGCCTTTTTCAGTTCAACGTAGCACAAACCTGTTCGTATAAAGGTCAGTTACTAGCTCAAATACAGCATTTTCTTCCATAGCCAAACTGTTTTGCTGTGATACAATTCAAGTCTTCCATTCTATCTAGCAGATTATAGGGCAGCATAATCATCTTATTCTCTGCTTCCCAAGTAAAGGGCATAGAGCCAGCAATTGAGGCAAAAATCACATTTTTAGGGCCAACGATTAAAGTGTTAAGATGCTGACTAAATGTTTCATGGTCTGAGGACCAACAGGATAAAAACGTGCTGCTATACTTAGTACTGTGCTTTAGCCGCCAGGGGATGTTCAGGACCTAAAATGTGCACATTATAGCCCTTCTTTGCCCCACGAGTTTTTTGTTTTGTTTCATTGTACCTTTGAATACAACAGCAAATGCTTTTCCTGAAGTAGTGTCATAGTTATTCACAAATATGATGTCATTTCATCAAAATCATGCAATATGCATCTTTTCTGTTGACTGTTTTGAAATATATTTTCATAAGTTACTGTTCCTCTCATTGCCACTCTCTGCTACCAATAAATACCACGTCTCAACAGAAAAAAAAGATAAAAGCAATAATGATATATGTGTGTTGGTAATGTTACAAGACAGATATATAAAATATGTATTCCACCTTGCTGTTAGAAAACTGCGATATCCAGTTTATAGCACTGGGACTTGTATACAACGTGGCACTGGGTTAGAATTCCAATACATCCCACCTCACCTCTCCCATCCTAACCCATCCCCACCAGCGATATCAGTCACACTGGAGGAGTATAGATCTAGACCTAGAAATCCCTACACACCAATGAATGCACTGGAGAAAGGGGAGAGAGAGCGGCCGCAGGTGGGTACAATTCTATAGCTAGATGCCCATTGATTATGCCTACCCTCACAGCAGTCTCTCTACACGCCGCATCTTTCATAATGCCAGAGACAGAGATAGTGCTGCAGTCTTCAAGTTGTTGACAACACCTCCATCTGAGGGCTCTCAGTTTCCACACCAGGGTAAATGTCTGGGACATGAATCTAAATGAATTGTAGACATGATGTAAAGGATTTTTATCTTTGCCTAGGAGACTGGGCCATTTTCTTAATGCTATCAGTTATTCTATCGTTGATATATTCATTCTGATCATTTATATATGGATAGGTGCACCATAGCCTACTCTAAGATGTTGAGTCTACCTATCAAAATGGTAAAGGAAAAGAAAAGTTTCATGAGGCCTAAAAAAAATATTCTTGTGTTCAGGTAACACACACTGAAAAAAGTCTTCCTGACAAAATGACATGTATATCCATGTCAACTTGATTTGACACATAGAGCACATGTCATTGGGACATGGCACATATGTCATCATGACAATTGTCTTCATTACGCATGTCAAGTGGAGTTGACGAACCAAATGTGAGAGTGTCAACCTCATTCAACATGTCTTTCACACATGTCATGTGGGAGACAATCGTGACCTGTGCAGTATGTGTCAAAGCGATCAGTCTTCTTTTCTCTGTGCAGCTGAAAAAATTAAGGTTGGTAGGTCGGATTTTTTTTTTTAGATTTTTCTTTTTTAAAGAATGCCAAGAACTGCCATAAATGATATAAAACATGGCTCAACATATCATCAGATATATATTAAGGTTTCTTTTTTTTTGTTTTTTTTTTGGTAATTCCTACCAAAAAAATCTAAAAAAAAAAAAAAAAAAGGGTCGGGCCAAATAACTAGGGTCGGTCGTGGCTGAACACAACTTTTTTTTTTAGGCCTGATGACTTCTCTTTTTAGGTTTTTATCTAGTAAGGGGATTGTTGAGAGCATTTCAAAACCATAGCTATATATCGTTTTGAAATGCCCTGCTGGCATACTAAGGCACCAAACATCTCTGATGCAGGCTATGTTGTCACAAGTGAACAAAATGCACCCAGATGCATAATACACAGCACTATCTACTTAAATTTTTGAAAGCGGTCGCATATTTTGTTTGGATATCAGCACTCAATGGCCCCACCAAGTTATCCCATAAGATATATATATATATATATATATATATATATATATATATATATATATATATATATATATATATATATATACACATATACAGCAGTAAGGGTGAGCCGTACCGAATACTTTCTTCAAACGTAGGCTTCAGTGTAGGTTATAGAGACAATCTTGAATCATTCGTAATTCCTTTTTCCAGAGTGAATAATGTGAACTGATACTCTCAGTAGTGCTCAGCCTTTACCTACCCTTCAGCAGTCCCATTAATAGTGCCGGGGTGCTGATAAGACTCTCTCAGTGACATGGTTGTGATGACAGAACATCCACATGTTATCAATGGCACTAGGCTCCAACATGTACAGTACATTCCTGAACTAGGTACAATGTACTGCAAAGCTGGTGCCGCACTATGACTCAAGCTATAGAGTTGAGATAAGAGTAGGTAGCTGAAAGAAGTAAGGACACTCGTAGTATATATGGTTAGATGGAGAGAAGTAGTTTTTTAAAGATATATTAACAAATTTGATAAATTATATTCCCCTTACCTCCTCTTTGTTGGTACGCTTCTGTGTGGTCTAGGCCTAGTGTTTTGTCAAACTGTCATAAGATGTTCCATTCTGAGTCTCCTCAGTGAGCAGTAAACGATGAACGAGGTAAAACCTGCCAAAATAACTTGCCATCTCTCTTCATATCACAGGACCAGTCTGATTCTGGAAGGCATTTCTCAAGATGGTACACTTGTACAACTAGACCCCTTCAAATCGTAGTTGGATTCCTCATTCTACAGCCATTCCAACAAAACATCTGATGGTCACCAATGATTGCTCTGGTTTGACTCCCCTACCAAACTATATGTATTTACTGCATCAAGTCGTAAGGCATTACCTAGGATCACCAGCTCTAATTTTGAGGGTTTCAAATCTTAGTGGCCGTGTGCAGGGGTCATGCTATCCTGATAAATGCACTCCAGACGCCCCAGGTTGTTCCTCAAACTACATCCCTTCAGTGACATGCCCTGAAGTTTTCAGGAGCTACATGAATGGATATTTACTGTAGATATTGGTGGGGCAGAGTAAGATCGCAACGGGGGCACAGTCACAGGACACTAAGGCAATGCTTTCATTATTTTGGTTTCTTTTTCTTGAGACAGGGGGTTGGGTGGCAAGATGGAAGCATATTCCTATCAACCAGTTATAGCTGTGTGATGTATCAGTACACTGTCAACAATATGTTGTCAAAATAACATCAGAATCCTTGTCCCAAAGTTGCCAGAGGACCGTCGTTATTTTCACAGAGATTCCTTGTACCACCATACTGCAACATGGGGCCTCTTGTATAAACTACACTGGGTTACTGTAATACAATTACGGTGGTTCACTACTAGGTTTTTAAGGATCCTTGGTAGATTCAACAGTTTTTTTTTTCTTACAGTGTAGAGGTCACTGTGTGCTAGTGATGCTAACCATCTGATAGGCCCACCTACACAAACAGTGGCTCCACCTACTTCTCTATCTGCTATCTACTGCCATGACCCTAGTGGTGGAGTTTTATCATCCCCTACCTGTGATATATGTGCCTTTGGGTGGTAGGCTTTATAATAGGGTATTGGGTTTAATTCAGCTTAGCCTTACTTGTATAGCACCCATCCACTTCTACTCTGTGTGGTTTCCTTTATAGATACATATATATGTCAGTGTCATTCGAAAAAAGAGAGATGCAGAAGACAACAAGCATAATCAGATAATGATGTGCTAGTTGAATAAAGCCTTCTTCATCTTTGATTGTTTGCAAAGCCTTCATAAGTATGTACTTAGGCATATGATGTATCTTGTTAATGGTATAAGGTGATATATATATATATATATATATATATATATATATATATATATATATATATATATATATATATATATATATATGAAGACATAGTTATTCATAAGGATGTTACATTCACCGGTCCTTGGTTCTGATAACTATGAATCTGTGTGCTTTCCTTATTTCCTTAACGCCTTTTCTACAGTTTATTCCTACATTTGAACATAGTATAGTGCTCATAAGGTTTTATGAATCAGCTCAGCTCAAATACAATTAGTGCATATTATATAAATGCTATCTGATAGAAGTCAGCTTAGGAAAATATATTATGTCTAACTAGATTCCATAGATACAGGTTGGATAGAGATCTTTCAGATAAGATTATACTGTACTCTTTCTTCTCCAGAATAAATTGCTTCGTGAGATGTGTGTCCTACTAAGACATTATCTTCACAGTAAGACACATCAAAGACTTCAGAAGACCATCGAACTGCGCTACACTATACTAGCTGGTAATCCACTGAACCCGATATTGAATTGGGAGTTATTCGGGCAACTTCCACTCACCTCCAGTAATATTGAATATAGAAATTGCCGGAATTGGGGGGGGGGGGATGTGCATCGGGAATCCCCCATAAAAATGATAAGATTTCATCCATTACTTCTCTCAAGTCGAGCTGACATCAGACAAATTTAGGTCAATCGGCTTTTGTGGAAGTAATGCTTTACTTATAGCAGCCTTATAAAGATACATACATAATGATTTTGCCTTTTGAAATATTCGATGTACATGATTTCACAAGAGGTTTAAGACATTCAGTGCAATATTGCCTCTCACATTCAACCATAGCTCAGCACTTCCTGTTTTTGAACTGAATTAGGGATAAGCAGTCCTCGCCTCAACCCTCTGATACAATCAATATCAAACATTTGATTGTGAACCAATCTAAGGCCTATGTGAAATTACATACTTTTTCTTTATATATGGGGAGTATCCAAACGATATACCAGCGTGATTTTACATTGTTTTAATCATTTCATTTATAGTGATATAGACATGGTAAATAAGTAAAATTCATGAAATAAAATATTCATGTAACAGTTTTCATCAAAGAAAAAGATGACGCTTGACTAGGCACTCTTAATATGACCAAGGGGATCATTTAAAGAATTTTATAGAATCAACACTTAGTATACTTGTGTGATTTCAAACAGCTGGCGGCCTTATTTGGGAACAGAGATTTCCTTGAATACATTGTTCATGTATTAGGTCTGGGAAGACCCTTTCATTTAATGTATATCATAGGTTTGCACAGCTGGAAAGGGGAAAGGTCCAACACATATACTAAAACTCTTGTTGGCTGTAGGAGTTCATCACATAGACTGACGAGAAGCCACATTACTCACAGTATATAGCTCAACGACCTACATTGCCAGGAATAACACAGGTGCTGTAATATGTGAGACGTGGGCGCTATAACTGGACTAACTAGATTGTATCCTAAGCTTTGCCTACTTATATTGAAACTATCAGGAGGGAGTTTGTCTCCAAGCATATAGATAGATGTCTATATAGTTAGATGAAAGTGATAATGGGGTAGGCGGCTTAGTGATACAAAAGAATATAACAGACAGTACAAATCCAAAGGTATAACTCCTTTCCCAAATTTTCAATAAATGTTTTAGCGATAATACAATAGAGACATTGACCCTTCTTATCCTAAAAGCAACCCTCCTCTATATCATAAGTCTAATAAATCTCAAAGAGGTCAGGAGAAAGGTGTACCACACATACACATGGTATATATGGATATAAAAGTAACAGATTATTGTCTTAGGTCGCTGACCCATTAGGCCTAATTTTGGCACTGATCAGGTTAATTCCCATTTATATAGGTTAGTCAGCTTAAATGGGAAATCAATCATATCATGGTTGATATCTCATTCATTTAACCCAACAATAATTGTAGGGATGCAATATCGCAGATAATAAGTGTCTTCATGTAGATGTGGAAGGCCTTGAAATTATACAGGAGGATCTTGCCAAAAGATAACGAGGAAGAACCTGTTAACCTTTTCTCAGACAGAACTGACCGAAACGTGCATGGTCCAACTCGTTTTCATAGTTTTGACAAGAAATTTGAAGCAGAATGCATGGAAAACAAGTTTTGGTGTTTTTTTTTTCATCTTAAATGAGTTTGTGAAAAAGAATATCTGGCAATACACAAACTTGCACGTTTTATTTTGGGGTTCTCGCTTCCTTTTTGGCAAGACCCTCCTGATGAGGTTATATCTGACCCAGTCGCTCTACCTGCATAAATCATTTTGTCTGTCACCACATTTCCCTCCCCCTAAATAATTGATTGTGCAGATGCTGTGCCAAAGCCATTGTATCTTCCTGCAAATGTAATTTTACCAGTTTACCGCCACTGGTTGAATCAATTTCCTACAATAGCAGCACTAGCTCTACATGTTGGCATACCGTTGTTATGACCGATCCCACACACATGCATATGTATATGGAGGGGACGTATTTTAGTCAGTATAAGTCCTGTTGATCTAGGTGTCTCCATCTTTATGACGGTATGTACTTATAGGTGATTAGAAATCACAAGCATACACCCCTAGAATATCCCAAGGCCATAGAAGGGGGGCAAACATCTGTAAAGTTACGAAACAAACTGAGAAGGCCACCCTAATCATATACAGTAAAATAGATTATGTCAAGCGAAACCTAGTCTAGTTTATAAATATAATAATATTTTCAGAATCGGTGTTTTTAACAAGCAATCTGATAGTTCTACATTCAAAGTGCCTCATTATATGTATGAAACCTGGCTAATTCCTGTATCAAGCAAATTGAAATTTCCATTACCTCTTCTAGGTTCAAGTCACAAGATTCTCCGGCAGCACCCATAGGACATTGTGAGTTGTTCATAATGTCTAACTGATGCATAATGTAAGTAATATGGCATTTGCTTTTGAAATTGATTTTAACAACAGCCAGAACGTCAATCACTCACGCATTCTCTTAAGCTTCCTTAATGTTTGTGTTAACTTCTCAGTGAGTGAGTTGCTCATCAGTGCTTTGTAGCCATGGCTTGAAGCAACATTTCATTGAGAGTGAGCAGCTCATACCGTCACCAGTGTACACTGCCATTCACTGTCTGGTGACCAGGGTATGAGGCGCTCAGCTTATATAGGCACTCTATGTACATTTAGTATTGGGGAAGGTGACCTATGGGCAGCCCAGCAAAGCTCTAGAGAGGCATTAGGCTTACAAAAAGTGTTTCAGGTTACATCGTTCTATGCCCATGTTAAAAGGATAAATGAGCAGCTCAGGAGATCATTTCCTAACAATGCTAATTAACACTGTAGAACTTGTACGTATCTTGTTCTAGGTCGGGGGCGGGCAGTCGGGCCTTTTTACAAATGCAAAAAGACTGCCCAAACCGTTGAAATGATCCAAAGAACCACTTCATTTGGAAGGGCTGAATTTGGAATTATGTTACTCAAACGGACGAAGGGCTGCTACTATTAACCATTGGAAATACCCAGAGTAAAATACATGTATATTTCCTGGAAAGTGGGAAGATCTACAAAGCATGTCGTGGAGGGTCTTGCCAAAAAAGAAACGTGAACCCAAAACGAAAACGTGCTTGTTTTTGTTTTGCCAATTGTTTGGATAATCGTTTAGATAAAAAAATGCACGTTTTTTCACATCTCAAAAAGAGTTTTCAATGTATTCTGTTGTTAAATTATTTGTCAATACTATGAAAACGTGTTAGGCCATGCACTTTTTCCTCAGTACCCTCTGAAAACATTTAGAGAGGTTCTTCCTCGTTTTCTTTTGGAAAGACCCTCCTGGGTATTCTACTGGCACCTAACCTGAAACAAGACTCATCCTTTTTCAGCCTAACAGTTGACACAGACCGTGTCTTGTGTACTCTGTGGCTGAAGGTGAACTGTGCAGACGGGTGATAACGGTTTTAGTTCCCCTCTTTTTTCACTGTCTAGTCACTTACTGCAGATTAGTTCTATATATTTGCAGTGTGTTGTCTATAATGTTTGGATAATCATTTAGATAGCAAAGCTGCACCCAGGTACAGGGATAATGGCAGCTTTATGAACTGATTGATTCAGTGTCATGTATTTTGTACATAAAGCTGCACACAGGGACAGGAATAATGGCAACTTTATGTACTGATTGATTCAGTGTCATGTATTTTGTACATAAAGCTGCACACAGGGACAGGGATAATGGCAGCTTTATGTACTGATTGATTCAGTGTCATGTATTTTGTACATAAAGCTGCACACAGGGACAGGGATAATGGCAGCTTTATGTACTGATTGATTCAGTGTCATGTATTTTGTACATAAACTGTTCTATTAGGGGATATTTCAGGATTTGGGTACTAAAAGCTCAGTGTTGTAGCTCCTAAATAATATTGTTGTCATGACTGTGCATGACTGTGCCATGAGTCAAATTCCCTATAATCAATGCACTTGTATTGTGATTCCTGACAATGCTGTTGTACGTTGACGTACGTGAACACAATCATCTTTGCACCTTGCTCCAAGGGCTACCTCAAGTATGCCCATAGAACATAATGGCAATTTAGAAACACATAATCTGCAAAGAAAAGGCTATGTCTCAACCTCAAATAATTCAGGAAGGGCAGGGTTAGGGTAACTGGAAGGTTAAGTGGCGTAGTCAGATTTTTTTCCATTTTTAAAATTCTACTCAAATAGCTTCAATTCATACTTAGATGTTAGAGGACCCTTTCACTTGATCTTTAGTTAATACAAGCTGAGAACAGGGTCGTGTTTCAATAGTTTCCACGACAGGTTCAGCCTGCTATGACTGGAGATGGGTCAAATCTTAGCAGGTGATCTTAGGATTTTGGTCTTGGTGACTAAATAGCTGGCTACATTACTGGGTGATCGTACTGCCTGCTGGCTAAATAGCCACAACAGCAGTGACTCAATAAGGGATCCTGGTATGACAACCCTCCATGTGAATAATTAGTGGGTAGCCTTAGCTGCTGCCCTCTGCACTCCTTTGCTCAAATGTACCCAATCTGGGCTCTTTACACTATTACCTATAACCCTGTGGCCAGCGCCTTTGCCTCTGGGATGGCAGGGTTTTTTTTTCAAAAGAATAAAATATCATTGGAAAATTGTGGTGTTTCACCTAAGAATTGAGCATTATGGCCACACATGGGCCAACTATGTGGTTACTAGTATGCAGTGGTGTAGATAGAGCACTAGGCCTTAAAAAGCTGTCATGCCTGTCATACCTAACCCTCACCCACCATGGCCTTCTAATAAAATTACAAAGGATATCACACCTAGCTGACACCTCAGCCCTACTATTAAGAAAGAATAACAGAGCGTACATTGTTTTGTACACAATTAGGTCATTAAAATTTATGTAACACGATCTGCGAAAAAGACCCTTAGTGCAGGCTACATTAAGGGCCCTATTCCCAGTACATGTCACAGATATAGATCTATCATATATGTGATTTGAAAGGGAATTATCTTGAACAATTATACATCTTTTGGGCTGGGGGTCTCGGTTGTCTTCCTAAAACCACCTAAAACTGGCCCCACCAGGCCCCTGTTCAAGGCCCGGCCCCTATTGATTTGACAGCCCTCCTACCCCAGCCCCTATTCAAGGGAGGCTGCTATTCAAGGCCCAGCTCCTATATGAGACAGTATGGTAGTTACTGCAGCCCTATGCTCATTTGAACACAGGAGTGCATACTAGACCATGAAGGAGGTATGACTGGTCACTATGTAGCCAATAGTGGCCCCTATGACTGGGTGCTATGACTTCATAGTGGTGTGTATTGAGCCAGTAGTTGAATAAATAGCAGCTGCTATTTTGAGGCCTCTGCTGGAGCTCACTATGTAGTCACTGGTATGGAGTCATTTCTTACACCTCCCACTACGATTTAAGGGTGTCTAGTCGTGGAAACTATTGAAACAGGATCCTGATTTACTGTTCGAGAATTACAAGGAAAATATTAGGCCACATATTGACCCAACGCTTCCATTGAATCTGCTATCTTTGCAGTCCACTTGAAGTGACCAGAATTATCTTGATTCAAAGTAAGATCTGACACCGCTGTAATCATAATTGTAGGGATATCTATATTTAAACAAGAAAAAAAAAACACCTCAGCATTGATTGAGGTTGTCATTCAGCAAGAACAGAATAAAACAGATTGTGGGGGCCATATGGTGATGAATGGGAGGAAATGATTTGGAACATCCCGACTCCCTTTTCTACCTTATTGAACCTCTCTACAGCAGTCCCCCAGCGAAGGTAGGAATTCCCAGCCCTTCTGACTTATATGATGGTAGGGTGTGACTGCCATGTATTGTCGCATACAGCACTATTGATATTACTGCTGGTAGGCTGAGCGCTGCATACACTATGACATGAAGAACACACCGTGCACAGTGGAAAGAGGACACAATTAAATGAATAGGAGTAGAAAGACTCCTTTTCACAAAAAAGGGCATAAACAATACTTCCCCTTAATCCTATGATCTATCTGTGGTGTGTATCCGCTCCCCCTCAGGGAGGGAGAATGGATCACTTGAAAGGGCATGCAATGCATGATTGGTTTTTGAGTAGAGGAGTGGTAATAATACATACAGCTTGTGCTGTGGCAAATCACTATCAATTTCTTAAGTGTAGCCTAAGAAAAGAAATAGTGAATAATCAATGGCACTTGCTGTTTCTTTCTTTGGTACCACAGGGTAAATCAATAGTGGAGTATGACAAGGTCTTATTTAATCCACAAAAGTTGCCAACACTACCATCAGTGGGAGCCTGATGGTAGGATATTTTGAATTAACCTCCAGATGGCCTTTAAGCAGATCCGGCTCGATCACATGGTGTGCTGGTTGTTAAATATAACGTTTCCTATATATATGCCAAACTCTAAGAGACTGTCTAAACAGTGGTGTCCCCTAGTGGTCACACTATGAACTATTACCTCACTATAGGTGTCTCCCCCTAGTGTTATATAGCTAAATACTTTTACTACATCAGAACCTGTTGGTTACAGTCTGAGCATGCTCAGAAGTCAATGTGCCTTTTAGAGACGGGGTGGCGCAGTGGATAGCGCGCTCGCCGACGGATCGCCAGATCGCCGGTTCGAGTCCCGTCCGAGTTGACTCAGCTCTCCATCCATTCGTTGGTCGGTAAAATGAGGAGCACCAGAGATTTATCTCACTGTGCGAAAGTAAGCAGGGGGCAGTGACAAAACGTGGAGACAGAAATGTCAAAGCGAAGCGACCATAGGCTGGCATCCATGGGCACTGTGTATGTATCCTGAAACCTGCATAGCCCCATGGTACTTGTTTCTGTGAGGTACACCTCCTGATAGCTGAATTGCCTCTGAGGGAGATCAGCACCCAGCTCCATGTGCACGAGCACGGCCACTATACCAAGGGCAGGAGTAAAACTTACTTACTTTGTCCAACAATAAATCTGTCTCACAACTTTGAAGACCACAGCAGAGGCAACATCTCTGTGTTCCTTCCTCTACCACAGCTATACTGGTCTGGTCACATGACCTATCACGTGACCAGCATGTTGGGTGAGCTAACTAGACATAAACACTCTTGGTATGGCCCTTCCTTTGCTGTAGCTTTAACCCACTGGGCACATCAACGTTGATTCAGCGTTGAAACAACGTTTGCAATGTTTGCATATCAACATTGATTAAGGGTTGAAATAGAGTTGAAATTGAAAGTTGAAACAACATACTCAAAATCAACTGTGATTCAACATCTAACCATCAGCGCTGATTCAATGTTTGTGTTTCTATGTTGACTCAACATTGTTTCAACAATGTTGAAACAACGTTGACAGTTGTTTTGTTGACATATCAATGTTGAATCAACATTGTATCAACATTGAAATCAATATTGTTGATTCAACATTGACAAATCAATGTTGAATCAACGTTGAGTTGACAACAATATTTCAACATTGATATGTCAACTGTTGACTGGATGTTGAAATGGTGATGGTTGACAACATTGAAATACAAATATTGAAAAAGTGTTGAAAACAGGTTGATCAACACCATCAACATAACATCAACTGGTTGTCAATGTTGATGCAACATTGTGTGCCCACTGGGAAGTGACCAGGAGGGATCAATGACAACACTATAGCTCAGACCCAAGGCAACAGAAGCAGTCACCTTAAGAAGTTGAATTGTAGAGTATGTGCCCTCTTTTCAAAACAAGTCACACTCTGCTTCACCATTCAACTTGCCCTCACCACATTAGTACTACCTATTAGCATGAGCAACATAAGTGAAAGGTTATCACTACATCGAAAGCCAGTTCTGCAGAAGAGGCACTTCTCAGCCAGTATTATCACACGATTTCTGTGATTCTGAGTGTTTCTCCTGGATATTCCCATGCACATACCTGTCAATATTGCATGGCATGATGCATGCATCATGACTTTTGTAAGGTGTGCATGTTATCCAAGGATAACAGGCACCCAGTGTGGTTATCCATGGATACCATGCACACCTTACATGTCATATGTTACATGTTAAAACCTACAAAATTTTCATTGCCAGGGTAGGGGGCGAACCTGTAGTCTCCTGATTCCAAATCCAACTCCCTATGCATTGTGCCACTGGGACTGACGAGAAAGTGTGGGTGTTTGCCTGCATATGTATATTGCCATAGCCCCTACCTGGATAGTAACGATCCAAGCAACTCTCACATGCACAAGGTTAGAATAGCATTATAATTATAGAGGACTGCTGGACGTGTTCAAACCGAACCAATGGCTGCCGGGCGCTGAGGTGTGTGTACCGATGGTCTAGTGGTTAGCGCATTGCACTCAGCTTCTAGAGGTAGGCGGGACAAGTCCAAGTCCGGGTGAACTTTTTTTTTTTGCTGTGTGTACACACACTATGGCAGGCTTCGATTCCCAGGGAAGGGGAATGATTTTTGTTTTCAACTTGTATTTATTGATTTTCTATTGAATATTTATTGATTAAGCGTGTAATAAAATAAGTAGTTAATGGATATGTCGTGACTTGTGACTGATATCCAACAATAACATGCAACGAGGGGGCAACTTGTGACTGATATCCAACAATAACATGCAATGAGGGGGCAAAGTCTGATATCCAACAATAACATGCAAAGAGGGGGCAAAGGCCCCCTCGTTGCATGTTATTGTTGGGTATCATGACATATCCATTAATTACTTTTTCCCTACCTTTTCCTATAGGAGCAACACCGCCCCCTCGTTGCATGTTATTGTTGGATATCAGTCACAAGTCATGACATATCCATTAATTACTTTTTCCCTATCTTTTCCCATAGGAGCAACACCCTCCATATTATTCACGTATATCTCCAATTCTTTCATTATGGATAGAGCTTCTTGGTAGCTACCACCCTTAACCCCACATTGAATGTGATAATATAACACTACACAGCACTGTAGGTGTGTGGCAGGTTTTTCTTGGAAAGAATGTGCTTTTTCTGTTTCTGGTTGCCATGGTAACTATTCCCTGAATCTAAATTCAGTTTCATGCAAACCTCTGGGTATTTTCATGAAAAAAAAACAAACTAAAAACAGATACTAAAAATTCTGTCTAGATCAAAATGTATGAGAAATCACTATTTCCTTAGGTGTTTTTATGAGGGTTAAAATGCATTCAAAGCATCACCATAATTTTCAAATATAAGTATCAATCAATATTTCGGGGAGGGTTCCCTACTAGTTACTACTAGGAGTGTTTTAGCCAATGATGTCTTATTTTAAAGATCTTGAGATGAACTTTGATAATGAATTTCCCCTCGGATACCCCTTTTTGCCTACCTGGTCACATTTGGTAATATGTCACATCAGCCTTTCATAGTTTGCTGCCAGTTTGTAATTGCTATCTGTTATAAATTACCACTCATAATTTATCAGTTTCTACTTGTATGTAGCCAGAACTTGCTTATTACAATGTCAGTTGACCTATATTTCAAAGCTTTGGTATAGCCTACTTTAATTGACAAAAAGTAAATGGAATTTTGCATTTGCAACAGGGAATTCTCAAGTTACAACTGGCAATCAAGGGCAACCAACTGGCAACAGTCAATAATGAACTTGACATAAATGTGTAGAGGCAAGGAGAAAGGGTGCTACATGCTAAAAGTCAACTTTAAAATTCAAATCACTAGCTTTTCAGTGATATATTGCAAGAGAAGATACTCCTGTTAGTCTTAAAGGAATGGCTTGTTAAATATGGGTAGTTATGACCATTTCCTAAATGGCAATAAGCTCTACATCTAATTGGTCATGAGATACATCTAAAATTAGCATAATTTATGCTAATTAGCTAAATTAACATAATTTTTTAATTCTTTTGCCCATAACTTTTGAACTAGAAATGGTATTTTCATTCTGTTTTCACCATAGTAAACCTGGTGAAACATACCTTCAATTGAGATCACTGATTTTCTTATTTAGAATGAAAATCATGTTTCCATGGCAACAGAAATCAACAAAAATGCCTATTTAGGCCCAAAAACGTTCTTTTTACATGCCTTGTTTGGAACCTTTCCACCCAAAATAGGACGTTTTATCAAAAATCAGTTTTAGGCATATTTTTCCTATTCTAGCCAATAGTGATGCCCCCTGGTGGCTAAAACAGGTACTAAATCCCGCAGGAACCCTGATTTCTGCTTGCTGGCTCACATATATGGGAACTGGCAACCTACACGCGCCAACTGATAACCACAGGGTGGTAACCCCAGGATGGCAGTTGTCACTAGCACCAGCAACTGACAACATGTCACACTGGACTTCCATGTATGCCACTACGTAATGCCTGCATAAGTGCTGATCATTCAGAGCAGTCGTAGGCACCACCTCCGATTGCTGGCACTTATATCTATGGGATTTCAAATCGTAATGACCGTGTGCAGCTGTAGTGCCTTAAGAAATAGCCTCCTGATGATAATAATTGACAGTTCTACACTCCTCATTTTATAAGTATCAGTAAGGCTGATGTTTCATCTACCTTTTATCCTAGAGGCATAGCTATGTGTTTGTATTGCAAGATACTTGCTTTACACCTCTTTTTCTAAGTCCTCTTCGCACAAAACCAAACTGTGTACACCTTCCCTCCCATTGGGATGGCACTAGGTGGTAGACTAATAGATGTTGTGTGATATATATTACCCATGGGCAATTTCTGCTTTTAGACTATCCAGTCGCGATGCACCCTCGGATGCCTTGGGAGGCACTTTAGTAGGATGTTAGTTTAAGTTCTCCTTTGTAGTCCTCTTTGTGTGCTGGTATCCTTTGATACTACCTAGCAGATTGTTGTAAGGGTGTTTCATTATTCTGTAGATACTCAGTAATTCATAATATATTATATGGTCAATAGTGAGTATGAACAAGGTTTACATACCCTTACAAAGTATTAACCATAGATGTTTTTGGTGTATATTTCCAAACACAAAATCTAATATAATAATTTATATACCAATGGGTATAGATACTATGAGTGAAAATAAATGTACATGTATATCTTACCTAAGCTTTTATCTAGTTATCGCTGATTGAAACACACCAGGAAAACATTCTGTCTACATGTGTGAGAGTATGCATGATTGACACTATTTTGGGTGTCCTGCCTTTTTTTATTTGTTTACCCCTCTTATTCTAGGTTTAACATGATGATTTGATTCTAGACTACTTATTTCTATAATATCATATTCTACCTCCCCATACATATTCTAACCACCAGACACCCCTCTCACAAATAACACACTGTAGGTAGAGTATTAGCAGCATGACCTGTAGGATGAGCTTCTCGTCTATAGTGTAAAGTAGCGGTCTGGTTCAGAATACACGACACGTATACGTACCTTGCTGTTATACAGAACTGCTCACAGGGATGGTAATCCACACGCCGAGCTGCTCCTCCAAATTGATGTCAGAGTTTCAGGCCT
The DNA here is from genome assembly GCA_949317995.1 of Acholoe squamosa. Lineage (NCBI taxonomy): Eukaryota > Metazoa > Annelida > Polychaeta > Phyllodocida > Polynoidae > Acholoe > Acholoe squamosa. The sequence goes on along the minus strand of OX439049.1, from coordinate 49,733,851 downwards.
GTTGGTTGTGTATTCCTGGGCTGTATAATATACACATAGCCAGAGTCTAAAGCTTATACTCTAAAATCATGCCATCCCAATCAGAGTACATATCAATTATCTATTTCAGATGGAGATTATGTTATGAGAGTTAAATCTTTTCATCAAAATGTTGGTTTAAGTCAGCTAGTTCTGAGGTTATATGAAGAAGCACCTGCAGTTCATCTCTCATGGGAAAAAAGCTCTAGACAGCTTGTTGATGAGGCTCAAGTTGAGCTCAGATTTAACCGCCTGGGGAGCAGGACCTGAAGAGGTATGCAAGGTAGAAGGTAATTCCTCCAGGGTAAATGCTGCGTAAGTATGAATTTACATGAGGATATCAAGGCTAATAATACGTGGCTGCTTTTCCAGGGGTACTTGTCAAGCTTGCTCACTAATCCTGTAAGTGAGCTATATGATAATAGGATAGATAAAACAATCCGAAATGTGTACAACCCTCCACCTCCCTCCTCCTGCCTCCCTCCTCCAGGTGCGACTGGATCCAAGTCACTCAGACTCTCATCCTCCAGACGTTGGTGGGGGTGAGTGTAGGGGTGGCTTATAGGAGGCTGTAGCTACTGGAGGAGTGTAAGCTATCTAGGCTATTACAGCCTTCCTCCAGCGCTGATTACATCAACCAGGTAGGACCTCTTCATGCCTGGTAATTCCCACACTCCAGTGCCCAAGCAGCAAGGGTACAGGCCTATGTCTGGAGTATAAGGGCAGCTCCTATAGAGGCATCGATAAAACCCTGTAGGATTGAAGGAGCTTTGGAGGGGCTCAGAGAAGGCATGGGTGACTGTTCAAGGCTGGATCCACTGGAGGAGCAACTGAAGAGATTGGGGCAGGAAGGGGTGTTTTTTGTGATACTGTGGTATCAGCAGAATCAGTAGGGCTGTGCCAGATGATGAAGGTACTGGAGGGGGACAGTACTGTCTGTCTGCAGATACAGCAGGGGCAGTCACTCCACTCCAGGCCGTGTGGATCTATAGTGTTCAGGCGAGCTCAGACACCCCCCCCCGTCTCTCACCCTCAGTATTAGGTGCTGCTTCTGGACATGCCCTGGAGGAGTAGAGGGGACCAATGGCAGCTGCTGCACCAGAGGCAGTGGCTGCAGCACATACGACGCCACTCATAGAGGCAATGTACAGGAGGAATGTATTAGGGAAATACAGACTAATGCCCCTACTGCCCGTTGACATAATCCCCCAGCATATATAATGATGGTTTCGGCTAGGGAAGGGTCTGCAAACTGTGGTTGTGGGTCGAGGGTGCAATAAAAATGGTCAGTGTTCATCCAGTCAGTGGTATAAGCACGTGGGAAGGTCCTCCTGGTGAAACATGGGTGGTGGCAGGCTATCGTACGGCGACCCTGGAGAAGAAAGAAGTGTTGTGGTGCTGGAGACACGTGTGGGAATGAATGGAACAGCTTCAGGAGCAGCTCCTATCCTGCTGATGTGAGCTGCTCCCTAGATGAGGGGCAGTTGTTATGTTGACCGTTAGGTGAGTGAATAAAAGGGTGACAGCACAACCGAACAAATGTTGCCAATGTTGGAGCCTTGCTATCAATGTCTCAGTATGTGTCAATGTCCTAGTTAGCTACAATGGTCCACTGAGTGTCAATACTTCAGCAGGTGTCAAGGGTTCCATGAGTGATGATACCCCTCCTAGATGTGTGCATCGTCTCAACGAGGATGCCTGGCCAAATGAGTGTCAATTGCCCACTGAGTGCCAATCGACCAGTATAAGTGACGATATCCCCATAGGTGCATAAGATCTGTGAGGGTACCAGACCTTCTGGATGAGAACTGTCCAGTGGCATTGCCCCATGAACGTACTACATGTAATAGGCTGAGCGTCAATGGGACTCATTTGCCTTGAAGGATGATTTATTGTATTCATGATGGTTCTTACTCTTTTAGAATCAAGGATGGTAAATGTTGTTAAATTATAGGCCCTGGGTAAATCAATAGAGCCTAATGATCCAACCCTGTACACGGCTGCCTTACGTGATACCTCTTATCAGTGCTTGGCGAAATAAAAATGGCGACTCAAATCTGGATTTCACATGATAATGCTCGTAGTTATGCGCACTAATACCTTGTTGAAGCCTGTTTCCTATCCGTGCCTCTGCGGTAGATAGACTAAATTCAAATACAGAAATATTCTATAGCCAATAATGCTGCTGGTCAACAACGATAGCGGAAGTGGCTTCCGGGCACACGTGCGCAGACTACTTCCGGCTTCCCCTTGTCCTTTCCAGATGCACTTTGGCCACTCTCTATGGCCTTACCTAACGAAACACAATGTTCTTAGTGATGTTTGATAAACATAATTGGCCTTGAGGGAGTTTAACTAGGTCCCCAATGACAAAGTCCATCGGCCTATGCATCAAGCTACAGAAGACACTATAAAACAATATAATAAACAGAACGAAAGTATCAGATGCAACAACAGCATCGGACATCTGATTATCAGGGCCCCTCATAGATACGGCAAGACATCGATGTCACTTAGGTATGCCGAGGGCGAGTAAACGAAAACAATGCCAGCCATAGAAACCCCTCGGCAATAGAGTATGGTGGTTGGCAGAGGTCGGTGGTCATAAGGGTACACTGTAAAGAAATGTCATTGAAATAACGTCGCATTCCTCTTACAAAAGTTGCCAGAGATTCGTTGTTATTTTCATAGATTCCTTGTATACTTGTGTACCACTGTACTGCCACCTGAGGCTTCTCGTAAAAACTACACAGGTTCAGTGCTTATCAATTACGTTGGTCTACTGTTCGGTTTTATCCCTGGTAGATTCAACAGATATTTTTTTACAGTGCACAAGTGCATTGGCCCTGGTGGTGCCAACACACTGGAGAAGCCACTGGAGAAGCCACCGCTAGTAGTGTGACACCGTGCCACCACCTCACACCACCACGTGCACAGCAGCACACTGTCCTTCCTCCAGTGTAGACATGTATATGCACCAATGCTGCTCCAGTGGTTAACCCATTTATTTAGTAGGCCCTGGTGGTGCGGCTACAAGACCAGAAGACAGGGTGTGTGTCGATGGGTGCACGGGCTCTTATTGTTTTATCATTCCTGTACCTATAGGCTCTCCACCGAGTACCTCCTGCGACTACCGCAGCCTGAGCGAAAATAAAGCCGAGCAGGGAGGATTGCCTTCAGACAAGCTGCTCTGTATTGCTCATTGCACATACCGCGTGCTGCCCAGCTGCTCCGGGGCTGTTAAACACCTTCTGTTGTGTTGGCACAAGCCGCTTCTGAAATTCTACATTCCAGTCCAGTATGTGTGTTATCTGTGTGTTGTTATTATTTGTGGGTTGGTTGTTTAAGCAGAATTTGTTTAGTAATTTAGTGGTTATGATTATGTACACTAGGAGTCTATCATTAAGGCCTACCTGTAAATTCATGGCAATTGGACAGTTGGGGAGGGGATATTTGTAGGGATCAGGTGTAAAAAACACCCAAAAAAACAAAAAAAAAACGGGAGCAAATATATAAAGATGACGAGAGTGCTAATAGAACATAGTACACTAAGGTCAAGGAAAGACTATGATTCAGCAATCCAGAAACTATTAAAATACTTATTCGCTAAGATGGGTCAATTTTGCATCCCCCTTCCCGCGAATTTAACTGTAAATAGCTTGGGTATTTGGTAATATTATATTTCACATGATGTTTTGAGCCTAGATGACTCATTAAAAGCTTCGGATAAGAACTTGGGAGCATATACTAGGTTCCTGGAATAAGAATGGATAGGCAACACGATTTTGAAAAGACAAAGATTTAAAAAGAGACTGTTATATGGACTCGTATAGCTAGCACATTTCAAGGCCATAATGTATTTCAACCAACCAGCACTCATAAAAAAAAACCACCATCCCATAATTTTTACACAATTGAAAAGGTCACTTCGAATACTGCTCAGACCTTCGATTGGCCAACGCCCATTCTTCATAAATTCAGTACATGTACTTAAAAATAGCATTGGTCATACCAACGCCGTGCAGTTTGACAGAAATTCGGTGAGAAATTAGACAAGTGGATTACTGTCTTTACTGCTGTTGGGTGAGTTATACATTGAAATAAAAAGTGACTGTTGAATCTACCAGGGATCCTTGTAAAACTGAACAGGGAACCACCGTTATTGTATTACAGTGAATCAGTGTAGTTTTTACAAGAAGCCCCAGGTGGCAGTGTGGTGGTTTAAGGAATCTCTGTAAAAATAATTATGGATCTCTGACAACCTTGGGACAAGGATTTTGCTATTATATCAACCACATTTTTTACGGTGTAGGCCCCATAGTGTGTTACCTACAACAAGTAGAGGACGCATGTGACCATGCAAGCAAGAACACCCCTCTGCAGGGAAATTCATTATCAAAGTTCATCTCAATATCTTTAAAATGAGACATCATTGGTTTAAATATTCCTAGTAGTTATGTTAGAACCCCTCCTTGAACATAGGTCATTATTTATATCTGAAATTGATGATTAAGCTCTAAATACATAACAAACCACACTCATGTCTAAAAACACGATAAATCAGCCATTTTCATAAAAAAAAATACATAACAATAAGGTGATTTTATCATAGATTTCGATCTAGAAAGATTTTTCCATTTCTGTTGTCAGTTTTGAGTTTTTGGTGAGTATCCCTAAAAACTGGCATAAAAATCTGCAAATTTTGATAATTGGAATGGTTGCCATGGCAACCAGGAACAGGTGTATAGGTTGATTTCTCATGAAAAATGTTCATTTTACCATGCAAATATGGGCCATTTCTACCGAAAATGGTGCCTTTTGAATGAAACCATTGCATTCTGCATAAAATTTGGCTTGATGTATTTTTATATTGATTTTAGATTAAATTTAGCCTCCAATGCCCCCTGGGGGCCAAATGGGGAATAAAAAAAAAACCCGCGGAGGGGTGTTCTCCCTTGATGGGTCACACAGGTTGTCTTGATCAGGCCACAGGAGAAGGGGGGTGGTTGTAAAGGTCAACTCTTTACCTTCCTCCAGGGCAGGTTTCACACCTTAGTGATCAGACCCATCCTTTAAGGGCTGCTGATGCAGGAGTCCATCATGCACATTGGTCGTCATGATGCACCAAGACTGCTCACCAGCACTTCATTAATGGATCGTGCTGACCCTACGGGGTTGATACATATACTCCCGAAGGGACGGCATGAAGCTCCAATGGAGTGCTGGTGAGCAGTCTCGCCAGCACTTTATTGGTGCATCATGACGACCAATGGGCAGTTTGTGCCTTTAAAGGGTTAATGACTTTAGCTGAAGTGACTACTTTAGCCTGACACTCCTCATTACTCTCAACCTCCTACCTGATCACCAACTAGGAAGACATGTATTTGTTTCAGGTAACGTGATGAGAGATAAAAAGATATTAAAAAAAATGGAAAGTGAGTAGCATTAGCAGTCGAACGAGGTAGTGGCGTTATGGCAATTAATTTTGTCCGTTGAGACTCTCCTTGCTACTTGAATCCAACTTTAGATTCCCTTTTTTGTTGTTGTTGAAACACAAGTCTTAGTTATTTTGGTAGGTTTCATATTTCACCAAATAATTGGGATTCATCTGTAGACATGCTAGACTATCTGCTTCATTCATTCATGAATTTATCCTAATTAATGTCAACTTATTCGTTGTGAGCAGGCCAGAACACCTAAAACAAAACTCTCTTTAGTGCTTTTATCTCATCTAGGTTATCCTTACTAAGTTTATAGATGACCTTTCTCAACATGTTCATTCTGTTATCACTCATCAGCACGTGAATACCAGCTGGGTATTATACCTAAGCACTCATTCTTCATGTATAGGGACTCAACAAGGAAAGAATTGGCCACAATGATAAAGAGGTCTTACTCTTAGGTAATTGTGAGAATAGATGTGTTTTGATTAGATAATAATCTGAAAATACAAAGTCTTATTGCCTTGCACATTCCCTTTTGATAAGCAATACATACCACGCAGCCATCCATGAATTGATGTTTAATGTGGTTGTCGAAGTGGCGTTCCACAACTATACCAAATTTACTTTGAAATTGGAATGATTTTACAGGCTTTTCTCAATCTAGTGATTATAGGGGCTGAGTGTATATGCCACTAACCTGACAGATTTGATACCTTGGCCTCCAACCTAGATGAAAACTTGCTTCCTACCCTTTTGTGAGTAGAGGCAGTGATGTTGCATTCCCATCGTTTTAGGCTCTGCTAGCATTTTTTAACCAATAAAGAAAGTAAAAGAAGTCACAAACCTTCTGCTTCAAGTTCGGAAACGTGTTTCAGCATTTTTTCATGGTTTAATAAGCAATGCCCAAAAAGACTTTATGCAAACATTTGCTGTAGACACGCATCTTTAACATTTCGCTGGTTTTAGGCTAACCATTGTACAAAACAATCCTTTGGAAACTTTCAGCAAACCTCTTTCCTTTCTTGTCTGCAAGATTGATTCCGTGCAGCATACTAACCAATATAGGGAAAATAGAAATACAAATGAATCAAGGGAGTGATTTCTTACAACGCCCACCATACCTTTCATCGGCTCCTTCACATAGGTTTAAAACACCCTATCCACTGTAAGCTGGCAACACGTATAATATTATATACCTTGCCAGTGTATTAATACGCAGCATATATCACATGATGGTTGGGTTACATTACAGCTTCAATGCTTGCCAAATTGATAGCTTGTGGCCAACAGTAGCTATATTGATACAGCCCATGATATCACCTGATGATACTCCATCATTCAACTGTTCAGATGTCAAGTTACAGGGACATTTATGCTAAGGTGTAAAACATATTGTATATCATTTCAACATTTGTGTAAGAAATGGGAAACAGTGGGCCCGTCCTGACAGGGGCGTGGGAGGCACTTTCAGAGTGGGTCGGACCAGGAGGGTTTTCTGCAATTTTTGACCTCCCTTTGTTTGACCTTTTAGTTCTGTCCCCCCTGCTTTCCACGCCCATGTCTGATGGCTCTGAGGCCCCAAAACACCGTGAATACTGATATTGATAAGGGTGCTTATGATCTTCCGAATTCTCATGAACAGCATGCTGGAGGGTATTTCAAAATACTGATAAGTTAACTCTGTGAATTACAAAATTACACTCTGATTTGACCCAGGTATGTATTTTTTTGCTGCTTGTCCCGTGCCAGCAGTTCACGTGACACCCATTAAGCAATCTGATTGGCTATAGACAAATAATCAGGTCAGTGATCTTTGTCTTATGATATTAAAATACAGCCTTTGCAATGTTATTGGATGGTCTGTCTAGTATGCAGTGATACTGATTTAGCTGTACCTACAAGGTTAGTCTGCAAGCAGTGATAAGGGAGAGCTGCAAATCTCTTACCACATATCTATTTTAGGTGGTTATATTGCTGCCTAAAGATTGCTCTATCATTGTTTCTTATAGATTGCAGATGCTGCGATGTTAGACCAAATTGAAAAAAAACACCTCCTGAGCGCAACACTAACATTGCTTCGAGTTTGCAATGTTAGGATGTTTAGAAATAACCTCCAGGCCACTCAGTGTGCTGGGAATAGTTTTCCTAACCACCACAGGTACCCAGACACTGTGAGGTGGGTTGTAACTCTACATAAACACATACAAGTAGGTTTACATTCAGGAAGAGCCTAGTCCACAAATACACGGACTTTGTGTTATACTCACTCCAGCTATATAGATGAAGAGGGTTGAGTATTCAGTGCCCCAAACATTTTACTTATGGTAATCTATCCAAAGAACCCTTCATATTAATGTTGCACTTGAATCATATTAATTGGCACAACCAGTGATCACTGGTGATACTCATCAATTAAAGCTGATTTTGTGTTACACTCCAGCTATATAGATAAGAAGTGTGGAGTACTCACTGCCCCAAACATCGTACTGGTGATAATTCATCCAAAGTACATTCAAATCAATTTAAGACTTGAAACAGATTAAATGGCACAAGCAATGATACTCAGAAATTAGAAAGTACAGATCCTGAGACAGTATTTGAAAAGAAAAAAATGTAGCAAAGTCTTTTTTTTTGTTTATTGCTTTCACATACAAATTCAATGGCTAAAGGCTACCAATACTTTTTATTATCACATTGTAAAAAAAATATCTTCAACCAGCTTTATGCATAACGCACAGATATCAAGAAAGTCATGAAAAAATATCTACCTGATGCACAATTCGATCACTTGCCTTCAGAATCTAAGTAGATTACATAGACTGATATGATGGTCCAGAAAGCCTTATCTGATGTCTTTACTGTAATCAAAGGGCATATCATCTAGAAGCATGTATTCCAGTATCTTAATGTCTACACCCTGTGTGATGCCCAAGTGGGAATTTAATCCTGTAATCTAAATTCCAGGTAACACAGTGCATCGCAGTTAAGGCGCACCCTGACTTCCTGCCAGTACCATAAGGTGCACTAGGAAGGCATTTCTCAAGATGGTACGACTAGACCCCTTCAAATCATAGTGGGATCCCTCACTCTCATGATATTTTAGCCATGCATCTATAATGCCCACTAATGGTTGCAATGATAAGACTGCCCTACCAAACTCTATATAATTACTACATTAAGTGCTGATCATATACAGAGCAGTTGTAGTGCATTACCTGCGATCACCCACTTTGATTTTGAGGGTTTCAAATTGTAGTGGGTGTGTTCAGTCGTACCATCTTGAGAAATGCCTTCCTGGGGCCAAATTTTGGACATTTTAGTATTACAGCGGTATCAAAATTAGATTACACCTATACACAAAATCTTTAACTTAGCACCATTGAATTCCTTATAAGCATGAAAAATAACCCATGAGACATGTTAAATTGATTTAAATAATGTTTTTGAGATTGATATCCTCCATCTTTTGATGCATGAAACATATGAGTCATCATCCACATGCTCTTTCATTATAAATATATCTTTCCAGATTCCACACATTTATGACCCTTTAGAATATTAAAGGCAAAAGTCCTTCCCTTATATTCACATAGAGAAATATTATAGATGATGGCGAGTGGTATTCTGTTTTCTCTGAAGAGATGATATTATCCTCTTAGCGTCCAGCGCTTTTCTCTTGTTGATTCTTGCTGGGAATGTGGGTTCTCACTTTGACACGCTCCAGATCCGATTATAAATATAGGTTTGTGATATCAGTTATAGTATATTGCAGACACGTTGTAAAAGAATAAAGATGAAACATCCCTGTCCTACAATATCTACAAAACGACTAAATACATAAAAAAAAATCTTGTTGTGTGTATCAAAAAGCACCATTAGTTTGCAATAGAAACTGTGCATTTATAATAGTGTATTTCTCTAAAACAATTGACAATGCTCTACTATATCTGTATTATGCTATACAGGATGAATATTATTATGTTCTTGTATGTAGAACCTGAACGTGTGGATCAATGCAGAGTTTCGATTAACGAGAATGTCTACGAAAAGCCAATCTATATCGATATAAAGGCAGCATTCACCAAGATCTAGTAACTTAATCTACATGACATGAACACACCCTCCAAAAGAAAAAGAAAAATAGCTAAAAGGCCAGTGAAATATGGGACTCAAACATGGCGAGGGATGTAAAAGTCAGATATCATCCTTCACAATGACATGATTGTTTAATGCTGTATCCACTCATAAAACATTAACATTGTCTTTTTTATCAACTACCTATTGGATGAGATGTTTAACCCTTTGAGGGCCACTGATACAAGGGTGCATCATGCCCATTAGTCATCATGATGCACCAATGAAGGGTTGGCGAGACTGCCCACCAGCACTTCATTGGAGCATCATGACGACCCTCAGAGATTGAGTATATTGATCCCATAGGGTCGGCATAAGGCACAAATGCAGTCTTGGCAAGTTACTTGCGAGGGCTGCATTTATGCATTATGGCGACCGATTGGCATGATGCATTATTGCATCAGCGGCCCTTAAAAGGTTAGGTAC